>JBBDHG010000076.1:3887500-4487500 GCA_037951165.1 Lophius americanus | reverse complement strand
GGTAAATGTGCCAACATTTCCATCACGGAGCTGAATTCAGGCTAACAATAATGACCATCACTGTTTAATCTGGGTTACACTCATGTGGTTTGGGTTTGGAGAATCTAATGAAATGCCTGTAGGTAATCTCTTTAACCGGCAACCATGAGATAAACCTACATACTAATACATTTATATTATATATTAATTAGGCCACTGGTCACGTGGCCATGCTGTGCTTCTATATAAGCCTAACTGTGGTATAAAGGGATTCTCATACAGACAAAAATACCATGAAAGGATCACCACATTGGTAAAGTGGTTATTTTTACATGTGACACACAACTGGATGTGGAACTGTGTCAACTAGGCCAGAGGAATAATTTTATGTTGCTGCCCAATTTTGCAGAGCAGACTGGCTGAACTGTTGATTTAAAACACAACTGTTTTGTTGGTCACAATTATATTTCAGACAGCTATCGTGAGAAAAAAGGACATTCTTGCAATTTTACTTGTAAAAGTGAGGTTATATTTCTGCCTGGAAAAAATATAACCTGTGGCTCGAGAGCTTTCTCAAGTCTGCAAAAATGATCCTAATTACATCATCTTATCATGGTGGTAGAAGGATGTCATCAGGGTTATTTTAGCATGGGGAGATTGCAAACATAAATCTGCGTTAAAGATTTCTGCCAATTTAGTTTTATAATTTGCTTCTTTCAAGTCCACCAACCCCATGGATTTTAAAAACACTTTTTCACTTATAGTTCGTCCTTCACACCACCATGATACTAAAAATGCCTAAATATACTGGAATATGGAATGGAATATGATATGGAATAACTAATGGAATATTCCATTAAAGTATAGTATTTTTAGTATGTCTACACAAATTCTTTCTCTAATCATAGTCAGAAGTACACACACATGGCTGAATAAATATCAAAATACACTTTAACCTCAGCTGAAACAAATATTTGTATTGACATTGTGAATCCGTATGTTCAAGCGGCATGGCTCTAGATGTCAGTGTCAGACCAACACTTTTGACACACAAAAATAATCTGAGCTATTTGATTGATAATCATAAAACATTTTCTACAGACATTCATGAATCCCTAAGGATGATACCATATGGCTTTCCCCTAAAATTTCATGTAACACCACTAGCAGTTTGGCCTTTAGTGACACATGCTTACAGCTGTTATGAACCTGAATAACAGGTACAATAAATGAATATGAATAAATCAATATTTATTGCACCCAAATCATGAATTTTTCCCTTGTTTTCTCAGGTTTTGTTTTTTAGTGAAAATGTCTAAATTGATTGCTTCAACCTCTCCAGAGTCAAAGTCATGTTTTTATCTCCAAACCAATTCTTTAAACCAATAAAACCATCTATGTGTCCATAATTTAAAAAAAAAATAGGTCATTTTAGTGGTCATGAATCAACCAATCACAGCATCATTTCAGGATGATTTTTTTACATTCTAATGTTACTGTTAATCACCATTTTTTCTTCAAAGATCAAGATTAACTTTATTGTGATTCAGACAATCCACTATCTAGAAAGGGAAACAGCAGAACGAAATTACGTTGCATTTGGCTGAATAACAAAATAAAGAAAAACAACAGATTCAAACTTGAATCTCCATTATATCCCTTGTGCCAAGGAAGAGGAACACTTGAGCACATCCGCGGCAGCTGTCCCAAAGCACTTGGGGAAGGTCAATTTCACTGATGACACAGCCAGGTGCTGAAGGTAATCGTTGAATGCATCTCAGCTTCATCCACCAGTTCAAGCACCTTAGGCTTAAACGACCAAGGTGTAAAATAACATTCACATGTAAAAGCATGACCACACAACAAACAAAATTCAGTCGCCTAGTCTTCACCAAAACATTTGATTCACTCAACCATTGAGGTTTTGTTGATGGCTTGACTTCTTGACTTGTGTCTTGAATGTAACCTTAGGGGAATTCTTACTATAACCAACAAAAGAAAACTCCAAACATTGAGAATGTTGCAATAAGCTGAACTCCCTCTCACACGCTCTCTTGAATCAACATTTTGGGGTGTGCTGCCGAAACAAAAACATGCAGCAACTATTCAATTCTAAGAAAATACTCCCGCCCTAAAACAAGAGCAGACATTTCATTTGTGGGTGTGCAGCCTCTGAGGAACTATGCTTGCTGAATATAGTGGAAACTGGACACATGTTAACAAAAAATCCTGTCATGTAATAGGAATTTGTATTAAAGTATGTTTAAACCTGCTGTTTTGTGTTATTCTAAGAGAAGAAATGAAGTATGAAGCCCACAAGCAAATTATACCTTAAATATGCAAACACACACATGCCAGTCTGACAGTCCAGGATGTCAGAGAAAAGAAGAGCCGGTGTTTACACCAATGTAAGGGTGGTAACGATACAGAGTATAAGGTAGTCTAAATAAAGAAGCTATGGAACTGCATGGCCAAAGGCGTTCTGGCCACAGCTATCAGTAGCAGAGACTCGAGACTCAACCACAAACCCTGCAATGAACTAAACGCCCTGCTCCATCACCGCTCCTGTATCATAACACTGATATAGGTCAGCAGTGCTAAAGAAGCATCCACAAATCTACAGATTACCTCTGCCAGGCTTTTATGCACTAGTCAGACCAAATCCTCTAGAGAGGACTTTTCTCCTATAAGTTGGATTCTTGAAACACTGACCAGTATGTCTGGTCAGTGTTTCTCATTGGACTGGATAGAGCATCATAGGTTGGAAATACTGAGAAAGAAAAAATATGCAAAAATATTAAACACACAGTCAGCACTTGGGTGAATTCATGAAGGAATGAGGAAGTACACTCATTCAGTATGGCATGAAGAGGGGCAGACAAAGGTTTAAAAATGCCTAAGCGAGCATTTCCCACAGTTGGAAGTGATTATTAAAACTGCAGTGGCTGTCTTTGCTGGTCTACTGCTCCACTCTGTTTTCTAAGGTACAGCTGAGAGCCAGCCACGCCTGCAGTAACTATGGCGTGTGAGTGTCCAACTCAGTCTGACTTCAGTCCTGGATTTAGATGATTTATCACATATGCAGGTATTCATTATTTATGGTCCCCGGCTGAGTGTGACTCCAAGTTACAGAGGAGAAAGAGGGCACGTTTAAAAATAGCCAAGACACCTACCATCATCTCATCCATTATTAAAGGCTGCCAAGATATTTGATCTGACATCCATTATGCCACCACACACTGTGGGTGGAGATATAATTCATCGGCCGATATAACATGAAAGTTGTATTTGAGTCTAAAATAATCAAATATATGGCAGAAGGAGGTGTATTTCATGTTTGAGAATCACCATATTCAAACACAAGCACCCATAGCGTTGTCTCAAGCCTAAACCGGTTTGATCAGATCAAAGTTGGCAGTAGGGAAATCACAAAATAATCCGAGGCCAGCTAACCTCAGTTGTTGATGAAACTCTTAAAGTCCAGTAACTCTATATATGTTTGGGTTTACCATGCCTGCATTCCTGTCTCCATGTCAAATGTGCAGGGAAACAGCTGCACCATACGTACAAAGTCAAAAATAGAATTATATTCCTCACATATGTACTAGAACGGACATATAGCGGGACCCAGATGCAATCATTATGATCCACAGAGAAAGAACTAGATAGTTTCTGATTCTATTGTAGCACATTTCAATTAATCCCGCCAGAACTTAATAAACAGTGTTTATTGAGGGATTAATTTACTCGCAAAACCTAGTAGCTACAACTCAGCTTGAGTAGACAGTGCCTTGGTAACTTTGTTAAGTCTGAAAACACAACGCTGATTATATCATCAGGGCAAAATCACAAGGTTAAAGGGGTTAATATTCTGGAAATCTGATCTTTTTGTCATTATTATGCATTCCCTAAAAGTCGGGATAACTGATCTTCATCTTATTCAGTTATGACCATGATAAATCGTTTTATGCATCACTATCTCACTGAATATTATTGTTTGCATTCATGTCAAGTTTTTCTCATTTCTTACATGAGCAGATCTCCCTCATCCTCATATCATATTAATTATGAAGTTATGCTTAACACTAGAATGCTACTCGGTAAAGTGCATACCTCCGCCAAGGTCGAACAGCCCCCTTTAATTCTTGAAAACTATTTAAAACCACCTGAATCCCAATTATCTCTGCTGCACATTGCTTGCAGTTTCATGTTTCTTGCCATATTTGTTACTGTGCAGCAGCAGGGAAAAGACTCCCCACTCTGAAACCTAATTACATCTGAGGGATGGGAGTTTTTATTCGTCTCCACATCAAATCACACACACTGATAGACTCCAACCCTATTAACATGTCCCTTATCTTATTGAGTTCCATGCTTTATTCCTTGCGAAAAACATTAGAAAATGTAAATAAAATGTTGTTGTTTTTTAAATACATCCCATTTGAAAGAAAGAGAGAAATGTTATGGGATCCGTTGTGACCCAAGAAACATCCACCCTCTAAGTTACATGTAAATCCATTCATTAGCTTTAAGGTAACTTGCTGACAAACCAACAAACCAACATGCATGCCTGAAGACATAACCTCCTTTTTGGAGGTAATAAGGATCTGAAAAAAAGGGAAGGAGCTTGACTACCTAAATAAAGTGGTAAAAACAACACCTTCCTGGATTTTTCTGTGAAGTCAAAGCTCCTGACCCTACAAACAAATTGTGTTTACATTAAGTAGATGAAATGTAACTTGTAGTGGAGATACAGAGAAGTTGTAGGGGTTGGTTAGGTTTCAGAGCTGAACTGACAGGATACCCATTTGGGGTATCAGGTATGTATTTGTCTCCAATTAGCACATATAGATGAATACTTGTGTTCCATTTTTCTACAAACATTGTCTCACCGTAAAATGAAGGCAGCGGTGGGGTGTGTGAATGAAACCTGATGATCCACAGCCAACCCCTATGCACACTCATTAGCACCGACAATATGTCAAGGTCACAGGTCAGTGCCAGGAACAGCGAGCTCTGCTTATCTTGTGACCACAGAACCATTAAAATATAGTATCAGAATTCCACCTATATCAACAATTGAATGTAACAGTTCAAGTTTGGTGAAAAGAGAAAAGCCTTTATGTGTTACTTGGGTAAACAAACCTCTCTTCTCAAGCTTCATTTTATCTTAGTCTATCATAATTATTATGAATTTACACCAAGATTAGTCAGTGCACTGTGACAATGGAGAGAAAAAACGGCCTCGTCAAGAAAAACTTTGACCACAGAACAGAATGGCATATTGATCAATACTGTACAACAGCCATGGGATTAATCAGTTCATTAGTGGAGGAGACCCAAATGATGAAGACACCACTCAGTGTAAACACTTAAAATGCAGTCAGCACAGATATTAAAACACAATAATAGCTGAATTGGTATCATTCCCAGCCTCATCATTGATAGGCTTTTCATTACTCATCTGTTTTTCTCAATCCTATCTGGTTGCAGGAAGGAGGGTCAAATGACAGACGTATGCATGGATGTGTGGGCATGTGTCGTCTTTCTAGTTCCTTTATTGTTGGTGGTGTATATTTCTGTTACCTGGCAACACCTTTGAGTAAGTTGTAACAAAAGAAAATATACAAAGTCAAATATGCAATAGCAAACTAGATGCGAGGGTAGAAATATCAAGATTTTCTCAAATCATCAGGGAGGTTTTAGAATGTAGAAGTATAATGTGACCCCACCAGTCGAAAGCAACTGCTCTGCTGAAATGCCCTTGAGTAAGAAATTGAATATCTCTTTACAGGTCTTCTTTAGTGGGGAGTTCTTCATGATGGTATGTTCAGATCATAGGAATTCCGTCTCAGACTAATGTCTTTACTCACCATCAGCACCGAAGTCCTGACAGCCTCCGAAACGCTCTGCCTCAGCTCTGCGGCGGTACCCGGTTTGTTAAGACCCCTGGTAAACTTCCTCGCTTCGGTCGGAACAGAAGCCATGGTGTAGGCCACCTTTATTCTGCCAGACAGGTCCTGATGAGAGGCAGACTGCAAAGCAGTGGTGCCAAAGATGATGTTCGCCCCAGGCTGTACGGCGGGCGCAACTGCACAGTGGCGCTAATTTATCCTAGCATTATCCTGGCCCTCTTTGACTTTCCACGAGCACGATGGTGGAATGCTTCCCTGCTTAACAGCAGCTTGGGAGAGACGCTCGAGCCTGCTGCTATGCTCTGTCCCATCTGCGGAGGTCCTCTGCACGAAGTGGCACGCCCCCCTTCCGCCCGAGCAATACCAGCCAGTGGGACAAGGTGAAAGTAATTCACGCAGCATATCTGGAAGCTTGCAGGAGATTAATAAGTATTTATAGAGGGCATAATTTCTGATTGTGTCGCTTTGACAATATCATTACATAATTATTATTTAAAAGAATAGGAATGGATATTTCAGCCCCAAGAGATTTGGGTAGCACTTTATCGTATAACTTGGAGTATCAAAACAAGGCGTAAAAGTATTTGATGAAATTGCATAAGAAACCATGCTTTGTTGCACTGCATACAGGGTAACATTGCCACCTGCTGGAACACGTTTGTTTTCATCTATAAACTCTGCACCTATGATTTTAAACTCTGTACAAAGTTATTTTACCATATGGAGTCAGTAAAGTAACACTTTTAATTCAATAGCTAGTTATGCCTTTTATAGTAATCGGAAATACTTCTTCTACTCAGAGTAAACGTCTGATGCATTAAAATAAGGCGATGCACATGGGAATAATAATACAAATATTAACAATAATAATAATAATCATAATGATTACAACAAAGTTAGAAATAAAAAATGTTAATCGTTTTGTATGATTGTGCTAGTATTGTGTTTTGACACATAATTCAAGGATCTTAATCCTTTTTAAGTGCACCCTTGGGATTTGGGGGCAAGTGCACTTTACAGCGCACAATTTGCGCATTAAAAATCTTTAGATTTGTAGATGATGCCAAGAACCTATAAGCGTTTGTAGTTTTCCTTATTTTCCTTTTCCCCCCACTTATTTTAAACCTCAATAATAATAACAACAACGGCAATGATAATAATAATAATATCTAATGGTAATGCACTGTTGCCTCACAGGAAGAAGGTTTTGGGTTCATGGGTCTTTCATTCCATGTAAAGTTTGAATGCTCTAGAGTCCAAAATCATGCAATACAGGTGAAATTGTGACATTAAAATTGTTTGTCGGTATGGATGTGAGTGTGATTCATTATTTATTTCTATGTGTTTCCGTGTGGGGAGCTGGCAACTTAACTATGGTGTAGCCCACCTGTTGCCCAATGTTAGTTGGGACAGATTAAAGCCTCTGCAAGACTGTGCACAATGCATGTAGTTACAATACGATTAAATTATTTGGCCTGGCTCCCCAGTATTCTCATTTCACATGTACAGAAGAGCATTCAATCCATGCACTGCATTTGTGTAAATAGGTAGTGATAGTGATATTGTCTATTAAATTATTTTTGTTATGTTTAGCCTCTTCTACCCATTGGTTGTTTTAAGCCAAGCCTTGCCTGAATTAAATACCTAAATAAACTTAATATCTTAACAAATATCAAGTGTATTTGCATGACATTGGTGTCTATGGAAAGGTAAGGACTATAATCATTTATTTTCAGTGTCAGTAACATTGTTTACTATGTGTGCGCAATCTGTGATTAAACACCAATAATACCAATATTTGTAACTTCACATGATTTTTCTTATTTAGATGAAAAGGCCATAAGAGCATTATAAAAATAATAATAATAATACATTTCATTTATAATAATACAGTAACATCATGAAACAAAACAATCAATTAATTTTCTCAGGAACTCTTTATTTACTGCTTCAAATTTTGGATAGAAATACTTCAAATACGTGTAATTCTACACCATTTTTGTGGGGTCAGGCAGACTCACCATTTGGTACAGTTGGATAGGCCCAATGTTCCCAAAATCTGCAACAAAAAAAAAGAGATGTAGGCATCAGAGAAGGATTTTTGTGCAAAATGGCACTTATATCCACTGGGGGGCGGCTACATGTATATAATAAAACCTCCGTGTCCTTGTGTCATAAATCCCTTTTTGTAATGAAATCTAGTATTGTGTGAGAAAATGCAAAAAATATGAAGGCCTGTTGCTACGGTGCTCAGCAACTGCATCGGGTTCTTGAATGCGTCATACTATATAGCATGTTTTACTTATAGTCTGCGGCACGGGGGCGCAGCAGCCCCCCTACAACTGGGTAGGACCGTCCTCCACCCCCAACCACAGCAACCTGATACCGGAGACGAGCGGTCCAGACAAGCCTGCAAATGAGGCGTTCCCAGCCGCCCTGTCTGTCTGTCTGCCCAGTGGAGCTTCAGACCGTCAATGCCAAACGCCGCCGACTGCCTCGGGGAAGATTATACCAACAGATATCCATTCCCTCGTCGGCTGCCAGCACTGGAGTTACACTACCTGTATGTGGAGACGAAGGGAAGCCCGCTGTACTGACTTTTGGATTTTTTTCCCCACTCAACGGAGATGATAAAATGAGACGGGAAGCGGAGAACTAAGTGGCTAGCTCTTCGGCTAACGTCGGGTAGCATCGCTAGCAGCCAGATTGTAACCAACGGAGCTAATTGATTGGTGTTTACATGACAAATTCCTACCTGTTGTGCCGAAAGAGTAGAAGCTTTTGCAAAGTAAACACGTTTTAATGATGTGTGTATTTATGCAATAGCCGTAGAGGGGAATTTTTTTTTCGTTTATCGCCTTCTGCCTAAGTTTTCTAGAAGCAGACAGTCGCTCTGGGCAGCTAGCATGCTAGCTAACAGATATGGACGTTCCCTGGCTGCCTGCAGAAGGCAAATCCGCCGAACGAGTTAGCCGTTCGGTTTATTTGTCCGCTCCGTACTGGAGTTGAGAGCAGGGCAAACTTTCCCTCTGTTGGCCGTGTATATTAACCAACCGATCACGTCAACCTACTAAAACACAAGAACGCCTCCCTTTCACACAAAATCAATATGTTCCGTGCCTGAGAGTTCAGTTCAAGTTGTTGAGCTGACGTGAGGAGGGAAGGGTGTTAAAAAAAAAGCAAAGGGACCAAACGAAGCACAACAACACTTGGAGAAGATCCAACTTGGAGACCAAAGTCGATGTGCACTACCATGGCTTTGGCCCGGATCACCATGAAGTCACTGGCTGAATTTGGGTTTTGCCTGACGATTCTCCTGACTTCTGTGGCTGGTGAGTGGCTCATGAGTGGATTGATCGATTTTTTATGTATTCTTTTTTTTGGAATGAGGGAAATGTACTTCGCATGATTATTTTATGTTTTCCTTGTGGTTATTGCTCTTTGTATTTCGTCCACATAGCCCGTCAAGTGCAGATGTTGTGTCACTTGAATAATACGATACCGAAGCCTCAGCCCAGATTCTGTGTTCTGGATTAAGGCAGCTCAAGAGTTGCTTGTGTTTGTAACTAATTTGTCATTTTAATCACAATTACCAAAATTGTCAAGATTTTTGTGTGTCTGCTGGACTCACTTCCACTATCCACCTTTTACATGTTGTAGACTGTATGGTTAACTCCTTGATTGATATGTGCAACCAAACTCCCAACCTCACAGATATCTCCTATTGAAAGGAGTAGCAAATGCACCTTGGCCCCCTTTTAATCATTCTGTGTATAAAGGCCTGGAAAAACACTGCGAAATATACCGCAGTCCTTGTCTGCCAAGTTGTGCCCCCTGTTCAAGACTTTGGGCTGAGGCCAGGCTTCTTTGAGACCTTGAGCATGATAAGATAGTAGTCAGTCTGCACAGAGGAGGAGACATAGTGCATGCAAAGAAGGAGGGGTAGGGGTGGATTGTGTGGGAAGACAAGGATGGTATTTTACAAGAAGGGTAATTTAGATGGAAGAGGTTCCATATTGTGCTTTGGCATTTGAAAATATATAAGGTTGTTGCACATTTTGGCCATGCACTGTTATAAACAGTTTGTACACAAAGCATCTTAACAGTGTTTTCATCATTTGTAAAACTGCTGAAGCTCCTCAAGTAAAAGGACAATTGCTCGATACTTACATTAGGGCTGCAACAAATAATCAACGTAATGGACAAAAATTTATAATGAAATTAGTTGTCCACAAATTTAATAATCTGTTAGTCGGTGACGTCATCGGATACTGCCTCTGACACCGCATACTAAGAAGAAACATTGGCGTAATGGCAATACCATCGCGATAGAAAACATCCAAGGTGTGGGAGCATTTCATCCTCAACATGGCAAAAAAAATGTTGTAAACTGCAGGATTTGGAGAGCTGACCTGTCCTGGCGTGGAGCACATCAGTAATGCTGGAGTGTTTGAAGCGGAGGCACGTTTGCTCTGTAGACGATGGAGACTCGTGATGCAACGTGAAAGGACAAAATTCCATTTTAGCGAATAAACCAAACAGGTTGCTACACCAACAGTGTAACAGTCTGTTATAAGGGCAGTAAAGTTTATTAAAAGGAATTTTGGAAAGAGAAATCCAAACGTATTGGGCGGTTGTTGCTCAGTGGGTAGAGCAACCTTCTCAAATTCAGCAGATCGGAAGGTAGCCAGTTCGAGTCCCAGCAGGGTCTACTTGTCATAGGGTCATTGAGCGAGACCCTAAAACCTTAGTTCCCCAGACGCTTCGAAGGGGCTGCACACTGCTCCACAAGGGATGTGTCAAATGTACTTAAATAATTTCACTATGTTGTAGGTGTGTTTGGCTGTATGTGATCAATAAAGGATATTTCTTCTTCATATAATGTTTTCATTGTTAGTTTGCGTGTGCCTCAAACAACCTAAAGCTAAATTCAGAAGCTGTTTGCAAATTAAGAGCCATTAAGTAATTGTGTATTTATTTTTATTCAACCTGGAGATAAAATGATTGGATGAGTCGGTCGATTATTGAAACGATTAATCAACTATCAAAATAGTCATTAGTTGCAGCCCTAACTTAAATGCATGTGTGCTGTATAAACAGCCATGCATTGAAATCTTTGCAGTGTGTAAAAGAAATGATATAAGCTGTCAGGCTTTGGTGGAACAATTCATGCAAAGAGATCAGAGATAATCTATCTCTCAACTTCTGTGCCAATTGCTTGGGATGATGCCTGTAATGATGATGATAATGATAGGAATCACAGGATATGCATTAGCATCTCAGTCAACACCTTCCTTTTTGTTTCCTTCTGTATCAATTCCTTCAAACATTATTGCCTCCCATCATCCTCTTCATCCCAGCTCACAAATTCCCAATTTCATTTCTTATGATTTTCTATTATATTTGACATGCCATGTGACTTACCTGTTAGCAGCTGAGTTTGGGTTTTTTGTATAGCTTCCCTGATTGCTATTATTTTCAGCCGATCACCTATTTTTATAAAAGGTGACCGGCCAATACCGATTTTGGACGATTCAGATCTTTTTTTTCTGTAAAGTATAAAAGCTTAATGAGTATTGATTTTAAGTGCTCTTTTTCTGTTATGTGTATGTATCCTGACCTGTTGAAATTGATGTAACCCCCCGTTATCTCCCTCATGCCTGTCTTCAACCAATTATAGGATATTTTGAAGTGACAAATCAAACTTTTTAAGCGCTGTTCAGTCCATTATATGTTATATGTTGGCTTTGTTCAGGGACTTCAGGGCTTGTGTATGGTTCTGAGCTCCCGCTAGCTTTAGCTTTTCTTCTAAAGTTAGCTTTTAAATTTTGTTGTGCCTCAGCTGATTCAATTTGAATTGTGTAATTGCGTTCGTTGCACGGATGCAATTTAATAATACCGTCATTAATGCTAAGTTTCAAAACCATTAATGACGGCATTGATACATACATTCAGCGGGCTTGTGGATTGCTTTGAGCTCCCTGCTAGCTTTAGCTGCTCTGCTAACGCAAGCTCCTTAACCTACTATATTCCTCTGAGTTATTGAATGTAAAATGTGTGATTTAGTTCGTTGTGCCGAACATTTTTGGGGGTTGTTTCTCAACAGCTTATTTTGTCCTTACTTGTGTTATAAATTGCGAACTTTATGTCTTTCTGGTTTACTTGTGAGATGTTTGGATCCGTGGTAGCTCATGCTTGTTGTGCGTGTATGGCGCAGGGGTGCAACCGGCATGTAACCAGCCTTCAGTGTCTTTGCTCGGCCGACAGCGGATTTAATCAAACTTGGCCTCCCAGCGCTGATCAATCAGCCGGCCTTCGATTTGTCCCCCTCTAGTTTTAAGCTCCTATCCCTGTCCCGTGTGACTAATGTGTGGGTGTATGCATGCTGCTCCAAAATCTGAATGAGAAACAGTTCCAAACAAGCCTGTAAATATGAGTTGGGGGTGTCTGACTACAGATGTTAAGTAGTGGCATTAGATCAGGACTGACTAAAGCCCAAATTCATATTAAGATCAATTTGTAGTACATGTGTCATTGTATGCCCCAAGCCACACTCACACATTTTTATTGTTGCCCAAGATAAGCTGAAGGTTTCAGTATACACAGAGGGTTAGAAAATAAGTATTATACCACACTGTAAGAAAAGACTGCTCATTTTCTCCACTTGTCCAAACCCTGAAGCGGTATGTCTTGAGCCCCATACTGTGGCGTTGACAGGCACTTTGTTCCCCAACTGGGCCGTTTCTCTTCTCCTTCTCTAGGCCACACTTGAACCTGTCAGCTCTGCAGTCACATCAGCACCTCAACAGAGAGTAAAGTTATTAGCTTGAGCCGTGCAAGTTAAATCAGATTGGAGCCGAGAGAATTTGGTGAAGCAGGTGCAGACTGCTGTCTGCTGGCATTTACTCAAAGGTTTATTGGCATCATTGGTTGGAGAATACTAGAATATGCTTAAATGCCACATACAATACATTCTCAGTGACGAAAATCTCAACTTGAGGCTAGCCAAAACTAGCATAACACACCCTAAACAACATCCATGTCTTACCTCCATGCAACATCACTGTGGAGGTAAATACAAGGATAGTAAAATAGAGCGTAAAATGTCAAAATTACTTATAAAACCTGATGTGCAGAAGCAAAAATACAGGGAATGCATATAATGAGAAGAACATATGTCAGCCAACAATAGGCCATCAGTATTCACACAACTGGACTGTTTTCCCTTCAATTCCATACTATTTTGCACTTAGCCTAAATCCTTATTTCGCGAGACGCAGTTACACTTAGTGCGGCTTGAAAAAGACTGGTGAATGCCGGAATAGGCAGAATGCCATTTGTACTCAAATAAATTTTTAACGTACTCTATTAGATAAAAAAATAAATGGCTCTCTCTCTCCATACTTTGATTTGAGTTCTGAGAAGAGAAAAAAAGAAATAACGACAAACAATAGAACAGTGTTCAGCCGACCTTCGAGTTTGGCAAAAAGGAGAAATTAGTGAATGTTTTAGAAAACAAAAGGTGCAGCCTTGAGATGGTAACTCAGAGTGACAGCCTATGATCAACATGTAGCGTTCTCCTTGACCAGCAGAGACAATAAGTCTAGGATGCCAAAAAAAGCTGACTATGCCAATTTAAAAAGACATACAGTATATGAGTTTAAAAAAGTAATCTATTAATATATTGTCTAATATTGCATTTTTTTTTTTTTACATATCTTAGATTCACTGTGGAAAAAATGTAACACCCAAGATTCAAACTGAGCAGGATATTGCTTACTGTGTAAAAACAAATATGTTATTGCTCCCCGGAAGGCTCAGGCTTCCTTATTGAAGTATTACAGCTTCCCAGGATATTTAGAAATCCGATGTTATCTTTTCTTTCTATGCTGTCAAAAATACAGACACTTTTTTATTTAAATGATAAAGAGAAACTGTATTGGAGGATGCATTATTCAAGGTAAAACTGCAGTAAGCAAAGTTACTGCAATCAGCTTTGGGATCATACTGGCTGATTTAACGCCATTCATCTGACTTTACACAAGAAATCGTTTTGATATAGTACCATCAAGGGTAAAAAGGAGAGTAGAGTATGTATTGAAACGGGGAAAAAAATGAAAATACAGTACTTGTCCACTGTAACTTTGCATCATAGCTAGTGTTATGGCACCTAAATTTTGTTGATCGAATTACAAAGCTCCTCATTTCAGCGGTGGACAACATTTAATAAAATCTCAAAGTATTAAGTTATCCTACACAAAACATTTTCCACATGGTGCCCGTTTCAATAATACTCCAACACCTTTGAGCAGAAACTGCCATAGTCATGGGACTTTTTCCGGTATGCTTTGTTTGCTTTTTCATAAGACATAGAAAAAATTCAAAAGGGAAATGTTTAGTCTTAAAAATGACAAAATATCAAATAGTTGCCTAAAAAATGTTGTCGTTTCACTAATCGGTTAGTTGAATAAATGATTCATTTTTATTCAAAGATGAGGGTTTGGCAAGGATGTCACAGCAGCAGTCTGCTCTCGTCTGCTGAAATCCCCGTCATACCAGACAACCACAGGCCTCGAGTGGTGACACAGGAGTGGGTGGATGTGTTGTGGAAAATTAGCTTGTCATGCTTGTATGTAGCTCTACAAGCCTCTTAAGTTTTTTTCATTTGATCAACAAGTAAAAGATGTTGTCATTGACAACGACTCAATTCAGACATAGCCTGAAAGTATACTTTGCTTATTGTTAAATAATCTGAGATTACACCCCCTGTAGTCACACCTTCAGTCACTTTGTCATCTGTGTGTCACAATTTGGGAAAGTTAAGATATAAAGTGAGGGGGTGGATTTTTTGTGCATTAATTTTGCATTAATGCAATGTGGTCACTAATGGGGACCTGTAAGCTTTGAGGGTAGTGTAAACCCCAGGATTAGCATAACTGTACCCGACCCAGACGGACAAAGACTGAGTAGTGTTGTTTGTTGGGGGGGGGTTGTCCCAAGGCAACAGATGGGACAGATTAAAGCCCACTAACCCCACACTTCTTTAAACTCAATCAGGGGACTTGAAAAATTGGGGGTGTCAGCAAATACCCTTTAAACCCATCAATCTTACCTCAGAAACAAGCATGAACCCAAACAGCGGCAGCATGTACAATTGGGGTGGGTACATGTGTCTGATGGCATGGCAGCTGCAGTTGAGCTTTGGTAATAAAAAATATTTTGTGTGTGCATCAACATTTGTCACTGCAAATCCATCAGCCATATTTGATGGTAGTCATTGATTCTCAAGGTTTTTGCGCTAGAGAGAAAGATTGCATTTAAATGAATACATTTCCAGTCAGCATTGTACAAATACTTCCAGGTGGCTGCATTAGGCCACTTCTCCCCATGAAAATCTAAGCAAGAGAGAGTGAAACAGTATAGTTCCGTGACTGCGGACAGTGCTTACCTTTAGAGCAGATGCTGCATGCACGGGTGCATCAAGCACGTTTCACCCTTTAGTCACAGAACTTTTTTTCTTTTGCCTCAACCACCGTCTTTCTCAGACAAACTCATAACCAGTAACGGAGAGCAAACTGCTAACACATCATTGCTCTTTGTGACTTTTAATCAAGTCTCAGACTGTCTTGTCTTACATCGCTGCAGTGGGCCTTGGCAGAAGGAAGGAGAGAGCCATATTAGATCGCTGTTGTTTTTTAGCAGAGATGTTGAGGGGATGGGGGTAGTCCAGGGAGGATGGGAGGGTGCATCGGAGGCCAATTGGGGGAGGAGAATTAGAGGGGGAATAGAGATTAACAAATAACTGGGCCATGGGTAAACACTCAGCATTGCTTGTCATCATCCAATGAACAGGCTAGGACCAAAGCAAAAACTACTTTGGAGTCTTTTCATAAGACCACGATCTCTCCCCCCGCTCTCTCTCTCATCTGCCTCGCTCCACTGGTCTTGCCTGCATACTGTGACCCACAATCCAGTTCTGCAGTGCAAGCCAAGATTTCATAGCAAACTCACGGTGCAGAACCAGGAACAGAGCCCATTCAGGCAAATCATAGAACTACACAAAGAATATCATCCAACCAAAACTGCTCCAAAGAGATAGAATTTAGTCAAAACCAACCGACTTCGAACTGAGTGGCAGACAAACCAATGAATTCTGACTATAGGAATGCTCTATATGCAAATGTACAGAACCTATTGCTATTTTCTTGGGCTTGAGCAGAATCCATGCCAGAATATCTTGTTTCTCTTTACTTGTTTCTGTATATTTAGTTGCTAAGCCAAGAATAAATGTATCCATGAGAGTGAATAGCGTAAGAAGTTTTACAGTTGGGATCAAGTGTGGTCACTCTGAGTACATATCACATGTGCAGCTGTGCCCACACACAAACAATTATCAGTTATCTTTATATGTACAGTATCAAGATGCATGAAACCTGAGTAGTGTGTAGTTGGAGGCATAGATTTCTAGTTTTGTTAGTGCATTACATTTTTGTTAATTTGTTTAAAATTGTAATCTTATTTATGTGTCTATGTGATCTAATTTACAATTTTCTTATTAATATGTGGTGTTAGACTCTATGAGATGCAGAGCAGCAGAAAATGAAAGTAACAGACAGCAAGAGAGGGCTGGTGGATTGGAAAGGGAAACGATGTATGACGCTCTTGAGCCACAACAAATAATTTTCATTCCATCAATATCTATCTAACATACAAATGGAGGGACAGAATTATGTTTCACGTGACCCAGGGGCTAAAAAAAGAACAAATAGATAAATGAAGTGCTAGAGGAATACATAATTTCAAAGTGATCTATGACAAAAAACAAACACAAGGTAAAAAGCACATTTCTGAGTACTGAGAGTAACCTGTGTCGGTATGTCCCTCAAATAAAAAAACAATAAGATGGAGGTCAGCTGATTGTTAAGAATGAGATGAATCCAAGAACTAAGCTGTGCATCTACTGAACAAACAAAACGAATCACATTCTGGGTTGTGGATGTTTTTGGATTCAGAGAAGATGCTGTAAGTCGAAAACATGTGGATTGTAACCAGTATTTTGCCACAGTAGCAGCACTGCAAGGCAATGACCAGGATTTCTATAGTCACTCCATAGTATGCAGCCACCCAAGTGCCACATGGAAATAAATGGAGGCATGCTAAATCTGTGAAATCTGTTTATTAAACTGTGCGGACAGTTAATGTGACACTGGGGGTTCAGTAAATATGCACGTTTAGTCTGCCAGACTCATTGATCCTTTATCTGACAGAGGTTGTGAGTGAAACCTCAATTAATTATAAGTTCGAACTTGGTGTATAATCCACTATCTGCTTTTTTCTGTATTTATGCCCAAAAGCTCTTGCATGCAGTGTAGGGAAAGGTTGTTTTTTTTATTTCATAGCCTTGCATTAGAGTAAGAATATTATTAATTAATGCTAAATATTGTATCTACTAAGATTAGCAGAACAGCAGTTATACACTCTGGCCACAAATTTCTTTTCTCCCCATCCTGGAATACAAGATCGGCCTGTTTGACTGTCTGTCTGTGGGTGTTTTCACAGGCGAGACACTTCCTTCCATTGTTCCTTTATGCTTCTCCACTTTTTACTAAAATTCCTCGTCTACTACTAATGTCTTCAACTCCACCAACCACTTCCCTCAATTTTGGGTTTTGCGCTAATGGAATGGAAATATATTCAATGCTGGAAAGCTCATTGTTTAGCTTATGGAATCCATTGTCACATAATTTGTGAAATAATTTATAGACAGATTTTAGAGTTGGCAGCAGTAGCACCCCAATTGTAAAAATAACAGCAATATGAGAGTGTGAAACTCCCCCGAGGGCTATTACCTACCTCTGAACGCATTTTGTTTCTTAGTCTCTTAAGCAGACATTGCGTCATCATTTCCTGTTCCTTTCCAGTAAGAAACATCTAAGGAAAAAGGCAAAACTAGGTAATTTAGTGCATATTTCTCCATTAATGTATGAGTTATTGTGAGCCTCTAAATCTATAACTAGATTGACAACTCGAACAAACTCTCTTGAGTACATCTTTAAATCTCTGTAGTCCGTTTGTAGTCAACTGTTGCCCACTGAGCTCCCAGCTCCACCCCCAAAGTAACAGAGTCATCAATAATAGACAATGTTTCAAGAGAGTGCTTCGCCACATTGTGACTTTAAAACAACAAATGGCTTTTCTTTTTTTCTTTCTTGTAAATGCTGCAACACATTTAACGCCACCAAATTTGTCCTCAATTATCGCCAGTTGTAAAATTTTGATGATAATATAAATTAATTCTAATTCTGGGAAAAATGCATTCCAATCCAGCCATTACTTTTTCCATAAAACAGACAAAATAATAGGAGTGGAAAAACATAACATCCTTCCTCGGAAGAGGTGAAAATGCCACAATTCTTGTTAAAGGGCCTTAACATAGGCACTTAATGGTCACATTCAAACCTAAGAATGCCCCCGGACCTGAAAGCTGGTTAGCCAAAAATTACCACAGAAAAACACATGTAAAAACCAAATGCATGGGATTTATTAACAAAAACAATCAAGTAACAAATTCACCAAATGTTACCAAAATACATTAAATTGACAACAGTCCAATAATCCTGCGCTGAAATGCTCACAACCAGCAGCCCCACTCTGATGCCTCCCCCTCCGATGCTGGAACAGGAACTTTTAAACTCTTCTTGGGGGCCAGGTGAACCTCATGAGCAATCATGATCATGAACGCCTGAGCGTAGCCTAAACAGGAGGGACAAAAAACACAGGCAAAGCATACAGGCGTTACACCCACGCTGAAGTGCCCTCCAGTATGGACTTAAATCAACCTTAGAAACTCGCCTATGAAATAACCAAACCCGTTGGTTGGAACTCAAATGCAATCAATAAATTCAACAATGATTACCAAATGACACTACATTAAAAACAGTAAGATTCTCTGCCTGACAGGCATCAAGACAAGAAGCGTCCACCTTCTGAAGGAGCAGCAGCTTTTACTTCTCACAGGCCAGGTGCAATTCATAAACAATCAATATGGAGAATACCAGTCCAAGGCTAGGAAGGATAAAGAGAAGTAATGGACAAATGGCACAAGGAACGAAATGCAACAAAGACTGTAACAAATTCCTGATGGGTTGTGGGTATATTTTTTCCTTAAATGTATCGTCAGTTGTCAGACTTGAATAAATAAGAGCAGATCTTCCCTCTGCATACAATAATAATAATAATTGTATGAATAAATGTCAATAAATAAATGCCCATTCATGTCAACCTTAGTACTGTTCTGGTTTGATAGTAGAGCTGGTGTTCATTCTGTGTTCATCGTCTTAGTCATACTATGGTGTATTTTATTTCTTGGTGTAGGTCAGGTAATGTTCCTTTTACTGCTTTTGTACCGTTAAAGTGAGAAAATGTGCAGAATTACATATGTAGGGTAATTATACAGTTAAGGAGCCTTTTGGTGTTCAATGTAAACCAGAGTATTTTAATGTACTGTAAATGCATACAAGTAGAGGAAGGCCTTTCTAGATTCTCAAAGTTAACACTGGCAGTGCCATCCCCAGCTAATTGAAATTGAGTTTTCTCATCAGAATGAGAATTCCTCCACCAACTGAAACCCTCAGTTTGAACTCTTTCCCACCTGACTTAATGTATACTGCGTACTTCTCACTGAAGGCAAAGTCATTCCCACAGAACAGTAGGCAGCAAAGGCACACGGTTTGAGGGCAGCTGAAACCCACAGTAGGCCAGGGTTGATAGCTTTATCTTTGGAAGGGAGCAGAAGAAGAAAGTTGGCAACGTTCCCATCAGAGCTACCACTCCATCGCGTCACAAACTAGCGGGACCTTGGGCTGGGCACAGTCACCATATTTCCTACAAAAATGGCTTAGGTCATGACCCGGCACACATCGTCTCATTCCAAGAAAGGAGGAGCCGGGAGTAAGGGAAACACACTGGCAGATCTTGTTTCCCTTATCTGAAATTACTCAAAGCACAAGATATGTACACAAACACACAATGTTACAGCAGTCCAAAAAGCCTCTACCTCTTCCAATGCTCAATCCAAATTGTCCAGTTCCTGAAACCTTTCACTCAGAACACACAGTTTGACCCCATCCATATTTTCTATGAATCTATCATAGAGACTATAATGTGGGAGCTTTACTATGCATGTTGAACACCTATCTTTTATTTTTTTGGCATTTTATTTTCCTTCTGCTATGTGTTCATCGCCATCTTGCAGTAATTTGTTTATATAATTAAGACTCTTCAAAGCCTAATGTCCCCTATCCCCTGCGTCTATGCAGCCTTGTATTTGGATTGATCTTTTGCTTCTGAGAGGCAGCAGCTTTTACAGGCAGACAGCTATTTTTCATATGTGTATTCTTCCTGTACAGACAGACGTCATCTGTATCAATATGTCTCAGGGCTAGTTCAGTAGAGAAGAAGTACATATTTGTTCATTTATTTTTATAGATGCTTTATGTGTGGTTTGTCTGGCTAGAAAAGGATCGACATGATTATTTTTTCATGTCTATCATTTAGAAAACATTCCTCTAAAATGTGTATATTAAAAGTGTTTGTGTGTCGATGGGAAGAGGCTAAACGATTAATGGCATAAGATAAAGAATCTGTTCCAATGTCTTACCCTCTATCCTCACTGCAACAAGCTCATTAATACAATCTGTCTTCATCTTAGAATTGTATATGCCTGCCTCACGTCCTCTAATTATTTGCTCACTTTTCCTGCGGCAAAGGGCATGTTTTGCTTTGCTAGAAATTTGATTAGACTCAACTCTAACTCCTCCTTGTCTTCTCAGCGGTACAGGACGAGGAAAGGGAGTGTGCCTTTACGGACCAGCAGCAGCAGTGGGAAGTAGAGCCGGTGGCTGGGGGTGAGGGTCGTGTCTCCCCAGAGAACACCACCATCCGCTGTGACACAGGCAGTCACTGTTTTGGACTCTGGGAGAAAACTCCTCCTGGCGAAGTCCGACTTGTCAAACAAGGTACAACATGAAATTTCTGTGTCTTAGTCTTCATAAGACTTTTTTAAGGAAAAGCGTATTTTCAAAAGTGACAACTGTGGAGCAAATATTAAGGCAATAATGAAGTGTAGATAAAGATTAAATGACTATCTATACGTCTTCTGTCTCTAAGGCTGCTGGACTCACTTGGGTGACTACCAAGGTTGCCGCAAGGACCGCTGCGTAGTGACCAACCTCCCTCCACAGATCCAGAACGGGACATACCACTTCTGTTGTTGTGGCAGTGACATGTGCAACGTCAACTTCACAGAGGACTTCCCACCACCCAGCCCGACCACTCCACAGCCCATCTGTAAGAGCTTGTGTACACAATTTCCACAAGAACCACAGTTTATCAGTCAATGCTATGTTCTGTGCATGTCGCATTACAATAGATGATATCCAATACATGCTTGATTTCCAGTGACGTTCATTTACTTATTTAACAATGATGAATTTTTCTTGCATTAAGCATTAAGACAAAAACAAGTCAGCCAGATAGGTGCAAGAACATGTCAAGTCAAATTTCAGACTTTTTAGCTTTGGATTTTGTAATAGAGGCAGTTAGGGAAGATCACTTTACAGCTGATAACTTGTGATATCAGGTCAATTCAACTGGATGACCAACTCCATGAGAAATTGTATTGTATTGAGAAGGTAGTTGTGATGTCTGTAAATATAAATCTAGGCAGGATTTAAGATTACTTTATTCATTTATATTGTGTAACACTTTCCCAGCTTCGGGAAAGACACGTTGACTCCGGAGACCATGTTTAGTGATTTCATCTGGTAATTTCTCGCACTTGAGAGATGTTGAAAATTCTGCCGCAAATACAATTATCTAATTTATAATGAATTGAGGAGAATGACTAGAAGAAAATAGACTAACAAAGAAAAGAAGGATGTAGCAAATTATTCCACAATTCTGTAACACAATAATGTTAACCAAAAAGAATGAAAGGATGTTTGATATCCTTAGAGCTCTTGTATCTGTATAGATACTTCTCTTCCTGCTGTTCCTCTGCCTCATCACCACAGCTCACAACTGATTGTTATCCATTTTATACTTTGACAACTGAATTCCTTATTTGTTTTTTTTACTTAGCAAATGAGGGAGTGTGGAAATTTGTGTTGAAATTTTTATTGCACATCCAATATCCTATCAAATCCATGGTAACTCATGCTTGGTGTGCGTGTACAACATGTGTAAGACTGGCACCAAATTGCTCGGCAGATTACTGATTACATTAAACTAGGTCTCAAAGCACCAATTGGTCGGCCGGCCAATCAGATGGTGTACCTCTAATTCCAAAAGTTGTGGCAGAATGTTAAACTAATCGATTTTAACGTTTTTACCCAAACATGACTATATTCAAGATTTGGTTTCTTGATTCCAGACTTTTATTTTTTGTTACTGCTTTATTTTACCTAGAAAATATTTTGCAGTGAATTAAAAGAGTTCCACCCTCACTAAATATCACTTCAGAGTTGAAAAACGCGCTATTCAAGATATAAAAATAGAGCTGTTTCATTCCCTTGAAACATTTTTTGGGGGAAAGTGTTAATTATTATTAAATTAAATATATTTAAAAAAATGAAGATCTGAAATTACGCAAATATTATCAAATATTTATTGAAATCACCTTTTGAAACATTCCTCACACAACAACATCTGCGGCACTAAATGTATATTTTTTTTATCAGTAAGTCTGCATAACATTCTGCAAGTACTATACATCTTAATCATGTTAAGGTTTTCTTCATTATGATTCTTCCCAATCCAGTTCAAAATAAGCAACTGGTGACACTTCAAGAAATTAATTGAGAGGGTGAAACTTTAATTTCATTTAAGTTTCATAACAACAAATTATTCGAGTTCGTCTATAGAATTTTAAAAGGTTACATTAATTAAATGGTTTCACATGAACCTGAGCATGAGCCTGATGTTGTTTTCAAGGAAATCTGTGACATAAGCCGCGAAAAGATACAAATTCTGTGTGAGCTGACAAGGAATGGCCCATAGAGGAATTGGTTAGTGTTCAGACAGATAAGCTAAGTAGTAACCGCTGGTAGAGAATAGAGGCTGAATTCTGTTTGTATGAATGCCACTCTTTTGTGTTTTATGACGCTGTTAGAGTATTCTTAGTAAAGTGTTGACTGGAGCAAGCAGAAGTATTGATAATTGCTCAATCCTGTCAAGGTTAAGCTGTGAATGAAAGCAATGTGTGTGGCATGAGAAGGGGAGGAAGGGAAGGTTGACGGTGGTGGCTCATCATCTCTCCTGCCCACACATAAACACAAACACACACCCTCTACCCTCCATGTTGTCTCCCTGCATTCCACGGGTTACAAGGCGTCTGCTGTATCTATCGGTCTGTCTGTGGGCGTGCCAGTGACTGTTCCTCAAAGTAAACCGATTACAAGACAAAGACTGGCGAAGGTTTATGAAAAATAACCATTTGGTGTCTGAACAATGTTTGATTAATCGTTTATGTTAAGGTATCCGTTTTATTGTAACTTTTTTTCCTCAATTATAATAATAATAATAATAATAATAATACATTTAATTTATAACACACTTGGATCAAATCTCTAAGTGCTACAAGGTGAAAGCAGATAAAAGCATCAATAAAAAATATAATAATAACTAAATAAAAACATGACAAAATGCAATGTTAATTAAAAGTCTTAGGTTATGCTAAAAGGAAAGTTTTAGGTCCTTTTTTAAATGTGTCGGTCATCTGTGGAGCCCTCAGATGGTCAGGGAGGGCATTCCACAGACGAGGGGCAGCAGAACAGAAAGCCCGATCACCCATGGTGCTGAGCTTAGTCCGGGGAAGGAGCAGGCGGTATGAGTGGGTAGAACGAAGGGATCGTGTTGAGGTCAGTGGGGTGAGTAGTTCTTTTAGGTAGGGGGGTGCATTTCCATGGATGCACTGGTGAGTGAGGAGAGAAATCTTATAATCAAACTCAATTACGAATTCCTGACATGTCTGGGCAGATGCATGCCCCTTATTAGGAGTAGGAAGCAGTCTGAGTTGACTGTCTGAGAGATCAAAAGCCAAGAGACAACGATGACGACATTCAAAGGGGGCAGGTGGATAGAGAACTCCACACTTTTCCTCACGTAAACGAAGCCATACCAAATGTAGAAATTTTATGACGTGTAGCTAACAGCTATGCATATCAATTTACTTACCAAACCAAAATAAAGGATATTGGAATTCTTGAAATAATAAGTTAAAATAAAAGATTTATCTACATAAATTATTCACTGAATGACATTAGTTTCTATTAATAATCAATCTGCAAAGCAATGAACAGCTATGGGGTAAATGTATCGGAGTAAAAGAAAACACATCAATTATAATTAATTACATTTGAATCTAAAGCTATAGAAAACATTTTTGTAATGCGATACCTGTGAAATTGTTGATTTTCTTGTATTTATTCACATGTAATTGACAAGAAAATCACTAAACTAATTGAGAATATTAACCAGATTTATCAAAACATGAAAGCTATCATAAATGCTTGAATAGTTTACACATTAATTTCATACTTTGATAATGACATTTAATTCTGTGACACCTGTAGCTATAGGGGTCAAACAAATGCACAGATAAATACAAGCATAAAATGAAAATATGTAAAACAAAATAGTCCAGATTATGAAATTGAAGCAAATTTACTAAAATGCGATCTTCGGGGAAATGGGCCTCCGCTGCGGGGGATGGTGGTCGTAGGCATTATCAATATCCCTGGGAATTAAAGGGCTTTTTCGGTGGGTGTTGGGCTTTGTCAGTGTTTGTATATATCTGTCTGTCAGATTGTTTCCTGTGCAGCCCTCTTGTTGAATAGGAACTGCCCGACCTTGGCATTGGAGGGGGAGGCATGTCAACTGTCATTAGTGTGGTTTGTATGTGCCTGAGTGTGCTCGTGCTAGCATGTCAGTCAGAGATGCCCTTGGGCTCTCAAAGTGATCAATTATTGATTAAAACTGGTGTATCACGGCAATACCAGTGCGTTAACTGATGTAGGTAAACGTTTACTGATAAGTATGCCAGAGAGCGTTTCCGTATGTAGCCTTTTGTATTGTGTCTGCAGAATCTGCCATTGGCGATGTGCTAGGGCACCGAGTGTCGTTATATATAAAGTGTGTGTATGTTTCCAGAGTACCACTGATGCAGTTTCATTAATCACTAATACCTGACAGTACAAACTGCAGCCAGTTCAGCTGACTCCCTTTACCTGCCATCCGTCCAGCCCCGAGGGTTCTCTGTTTTCCCATAGTTTTCTTTTGCTTTCTCCATTCACTCCCAACTTATCCAATATTTCTCTCTTCAAGCATACCTTTCCAGTCCATTAACCATGCTTCATGGTTGTTTGGCTTATTTTATTTATCTTTTCTTTTTCATTCATGTGACTCACAATATCCGTGATGGTCCGCAAACACACATACTTGGATACTCAAGACATTTGAAAGTTTCCCATTAAGTCTTGCCCTCTTAAGAAGAACCAAAATCTTGCCGTCCGTTTCACCTGAAGGTCCATTGAAATACTCTTAATGGGTATAAAAGCAAAAAAAATCTTTCATGTAGATTCGGATATTTTGTATTCACTCAAACACTATTCACATTTTCCTCATGAATTTTAAATTGTTGCTTAGCTGTATGCTTTGTTGTTTATGAGGATGATCATATTTTATTGCTTTTAGTAAAAAAAAGAATTCTAAAAGTGTTTCTCTAATGAAAGCTCAATATCTACACGTGGATCAATACTTTAACAATGCATCAGATTGTACAGGTGTGCATAATAAGGAACAGCTAACTCAGTGTATGGGTGTCTGCTAACGCTTTCCTCTGCCTTAAAGCCATTTGCTCTTCCCACATAATGGTCACACTATGATCCATACTATGTTTTGGATGTCCCCACCCAATCCCCAACCCTCTTTATAGACACTCCTTTGGGCTACGAAGAGACAGTAATAATCACCTTGGCAACCGTCTCTGTGCTGGCAGTGCTTGCCGTTGCAGCCTTCTTTGGATACCGTGTGATGCAAGGTGAGTTACCATGAGCGTTCATTATTCAAGGCCATTCAAATGTTATTGGTAGAATTTAGATAAATTTGATAAATGTTTTTTAGAGCAGATATTCTGAACAAAGGCCATCTGCACAAATAATTATCAAAAAATCATTTATTACTCTGAGTTCTGTTTGTGTTTGTGTTTATTAACAGGAGATGGTAATCAAGGGCTTCACAACCTGAATATGATGGAGGCTGCTGGGTCAGAGAGCTCTCTTGACCTAGACAATCTCAAACTGCTGGAGGTCAGTGCATTCTCTGGTCTATCAGTCCATCAATGTCTGAGTATCTAGGACCACTCAAACCGGTCATTTTTAGTTTTATACTTAACAGTCACCTATAAAGAGCAAAGGGCAGTCCCTGTGAGGAACCTTGGGAGTAAATTGAGGTTTAGTGTCTTGCTGAATGACGGAACGATATATAGGGAACAGGGATGGTCTGGGGATCGAACAACAAACATAGAGCAGTCATTGTTAATTATTTGATATATTAATATTACACCAACAGATGTACGGCTGGTCAAATAAAATCGGTTAATCTCTCTCAACAGTCTGTATACCCAAAACATTACCTGTTTCTTTTCAAGTGTTTTTGTATCATTGGCTCAGATACGGTTTCCGCATCTACGCGCGAGGGGAGGATGTGTGTGAAGGGGGGAGGGGGCAAACGAGTTACGAAGAGAAAGGAGAAACCAAAGGCGAAGAGGCAAAGATATACCCAAAAATATATCAAGGTTTATGGTTACATTTGTCTTTTTAGTGTGACCTTTATCATCTGATCTTGGCAGGATGCATTAAGTGACAGGTCAGGCTGCACAGAAATAGGAATTTGCTTACACTGACACAGGATACTGAAAACCTGATATGAAGTGGGAAGGCTCATATTTTGATAGGAAGGGAATAGAGTCTGGGATAATTTATCCACAGTGACAACAATAGTAGGGATTAAAATAGAAATTAATCATGATACTGATTTATATAAATTCAGTCACAAGAAAGCAGGAGGATAGAAGTAATCTAACACCATTTCCAAAAAAAATTCCTCGACCTCTAATTTTTTTCTGTACATAGGGATTTCTCAAGCGTATGGACATGTTTCCAATGACTTATCGTACAAGAATATAGTCATATGAAATGAAAGCTGTAAGGAAAATAACTTTTCCAAAAATAACATACTCTCTACAGTTTTGGAAAACTGGAACTTCTGTTCAATCAAAACGTTAATTTTACTTGAATAGTTTAAAACTCTTACTCTCATGGTTGACTGAAAGTAAATACTAATTGACACTTCTACTATAGCCATTGAAGTGACTGCATGGCGACCTAGCAAGGAAGATAACCCTTTCTCATTTTCTGAACTCTGCGTTTTAGGGAATGTCCTACTGTGTTTGTGTGTTTTATTTCATAATTGCATCAAACCTGCTATTTTATTCACTGCATGCCATCAGGTGCTTTTCCACCAAATTTATGATATACATCAATGCCATGGGCTGACTTGAAGGCAGAAAAAAAATATATAAATCAAATGGCCTGCAGTGATATTAACTGTGCACAATTTCTATACATTTAAAAAAAAAAAATGCTTTCATAGGAGTGAGATTTCTTTTCTTTTTAGAACACTATGCCTCTGCTTTGCTTTTTCTTGCATCTAATCGGCACCAAGCTTTAATGTTTTGTCCCCTCTTCTGACGTCTGTTTACTTGATTTCAGGCAACATTGGTACATTTTCAGACAGGAGTTGAATTCAGAGCACTGTCCTTGTGCCTTATCAAACACAGGCACACAGTCTTTCACTCACTGAATGGAAGGTGGCTGAGCTAAGAATCCTTACTCTCAGACAAAACAGGCCAATCATTGACTGTGTATTTTATAGCCAGAGATAAGTCTTTTAGCAGACAAGGAGGTGGAAAG
The DNA here is from genome assembly GCA_037951165.1 of Lophius americanus. Taxonomy (NCBI): domain Eukaryota; kingdom Metazoa; phylum Chordata; class Actinopteri; order Lophiiformes; family Lophiidae; genus Lophius; species Lophius americanus. The sequence goes on along the minus strand of JBBDHG010000076.1, from coordinate 4,459,575 downwards.
CACACAGAAATAAATGCACTTTGTAATTAATTTCTTTGAACCACCTTTGATTTCTTCTAAAGCAGAATTCTTTGGCCTTAGTAGCTTGCTTTGCCCACAAAACTACTTGAATGACATGGAACGGATTTTGAGTTATTTTAAATGTTCTAACTTGTGGTCTATATCTTCCTGTCTTTCGTCTTTCCGTCATGCTGTCTTTGCGTTCATAAATCTCTTCTTGTGTATCTTTGTTGCCTGTTATGTATTTTTATTTCGGCTTTTGGGAATTTCTGTGAACTTCCAAAGTACCACAAATAAAAATGCTTGTATTCCTTTTGTTTCTTCACAGACAATTTAGAACTATATGACTATCAATTCTAATTTGTTTCCTATCCCACCACTTTCCATCCTGTAGCTAATCGGGCGTGGCAGATACGGTGCCGTCTACTGCGGCTGTCTGGATGAGCGACCCGTGGCTGTGAAGGTGTTCACCGCAGCCAACCGCCAGAACTTCCTCAATGAATGCTCCATCTACCGGCTACCACTGCTGGAGCACGACAATATTGCCCGGTTTGTGGCTGCTGATGAGAGGATAGGTCCAGAGGGCCGCACTGAGTACCTTTTGGTCATTGACTACTACCCACACGTGAGTAGTTTGGAAGAAAGAGTTTTTTTATGCAGTGTGTGTTAGTGTGTATTCAAAGATAATAAATAGTAATAATGTTAATTATTCAAATTACCTCTCTTATTTTGCAAGCGTTGTAACACTACAGTTCGCACAATTTTCGGAGAAGGAAACACTATTTGAGCAGCTACTTTGCCAGAAATTAAACATGAGCATCTCCTGTATCTGTCTAGAATAAGTAACAAAGTAGTGTTGATGTGTTGAAGGTCAATATTGTCAGCAATATCTACACAGTGTTCTGCACAAAATGGCCATGAATCCATCATCTTGAATGATCTATCAACTCATCAAATTTTCATTGGTACAACTTAAAATGTCTAGATATTGTCTATGTATAAACTTCAGAAATACATTTTCAAGATGTGAACACCTGTCTGAAATTGTGTTGCTATCCGTTTTGAAAAAGTTTTAAAATGTAAAATTATTAAAGATTATAATGTGAATTTTTGAAAGTGTTAAATAGAAATTACGATTTAGAGTTACTTTTTTTTCTTTGGTATTGGCTGATATTCTGGGTTGATATCTACTGTGACAAAATTTGTGTGAAATAATTGTTGCATGTAGCCAAAATACATTTTTCATTTATTAACAACACAATAATATTTCAGTAATAACAAACATCTTGTTTATGCACAAGATGGTGCATAAAAATGCTCTCAAATAAAGATCGCCATTGAAAACAGTGAGGACACAGCTTGATTTTGTGTATCAATATTATACACAAAAATGTACATAATAACTGTGTATTGAAAGATATCATAACTAATATCCGTAACAATTAAACAGTAAATTTTTAGATTGCGTTAAATTTTAATTCAGTAGACTGTTTCTGTATCATGATACTATAGCAGTAGATAATTGATCAGCATTAGTAGTAAATTTAGTTCTTCAGTGGCTTTGGGAAACTGAAAAATCAACATGGAGGCAGTCATCGTTAGTGTTAGTGAAGATAAAGTTAGTTTCTCATACATGTGAAATTTGAATCCAGCACAGGAGAAGTAGACCTTGTCACTAACAAAAAAAAAACCTCAATATAGAGAGGTCATGTACACATGGTAAGCTTATACAATGATTTGAAACACTCCATTCCAAACACAAACAGAATCGAAAGATGAATTTAATTATTCAAAAATTATGTATTTCATCGGGCTGTATTGGTGATTGCCTGTGGACACACTGGCAAGGCATTTTCGTTCACAAAATCTTGAACACTGAGTGCTGAAGGCTGTTTGTTGGAATTATTCAATATTGCAGTGGCTTTCCTTTTCAAATGGAGTATTTTTGTTGCTCAAGTCTAATTACAAGTCATCTGACCCCTTAGTCTATGAAAGGTGCCTATTATGCATCTTAACCATTACTGTAATGTAGGTTTTCATGGAAACATGGTGCAAGGCAGGACAAGAAACCGGGATACATAATGCATTCAAGTAAATTCTAACCTAATTTATTTAAAACGAACAGATCTAATGTAATATTCTTTAGTAACTGATGCACAAGTTGCCTAAAGATTGATTAGTCAAAAGATAAAGTGTGTTTTGGGGATTGAGTTGGTGCCAGGGCCAAGACTATAATGGATTACCACCGCTGATTGACATAATTGAGGAACTGAATTAATATTAATCAGAATAATAATATCTGGTAAACATTTTATGGAGTCCGCTTTACCCAGAGTTGCATCTTGCTTCCCCCTCCACAACCTCATAATCTAAGGAAAGGATGGGGCTTTTATTTGATGTTTATAAAAGATACAGTAAATCGGTGTTACCCTGAAACACTGCAGTCTCCACAGGGAGGTCAAAGCACAGCAACAGAATCTTCTTAAAGTCTCAAGTCACAAATGTGAAGATGTTCATCTTAATTTATCTTGATCGCAATCCTAAGATTTTTATTATATGAAAGGTAAATATTCAACTTAGATTTACCTTTGCCACAGTGAAAATATATGTGTGTGAGATGGGCCGCACATAAACATAAGTAGGTAGGTTAGGTTCAACCAAAACATTAACATTAACATAAAATAAAATCAAACATACCTTTTATTTTGTAAATGAGATGATCAGTGTGTTCCCGACTTCACCTGTCAGTGTTTATAATGGTATGGCTGATTGCTGTACTAAGGGCAGAAATGAAAGAGTATCTCCATCTAAGCTCGATATACCTTTACTTATAGAGTGAAGCCCTATATTCGTGCATACATCTAATTAAATCCATATTTCAAATACGTTGTGAGCCTTAGCATTAGCCATCCTTATGTATATCGCTGTACCCAAATACACACCTGGTGCTCTTTGCTACTTGCCCACCCCAACCACCCCCTTCATATCTTGTTAGAACATGAAATTGAAGCTGATTATTAATATTTATCTTCATTCTCTCTATACCTGTCACTTTTCATTTCCTTTCCCGTCTGTTTGTATGATCCTTTGTCTCTCATTCACCCTCTCCTTACCTCATATTCCTCTTCAGGGCTCACTGAGTCGCTACTTGAGTGTCCAGACCAATGACTGGGTCAGCAGCTGCCGACTCGCTCACTCGGTCACCCGCGGCCTGGCGTACATGCACACCGAACTCTTCGTAGGAGGTGAGCTGGAGAACACACACACACACAAGTTTAATGACATAACTGTTTGCAGTTTACCAAGGCTCAACTTTCCAAGGCTATTTCTTGGAAAGTGTCTTGGTAGTTTAGAAATTTGAAAGGCCTCAAATTGTTGGTGTTTGTTTAGTTTTCTTGCTATGTCGTCAAACTGGTGCACAAATCAGATCCTTGTGGATCCATTTGGCCTGGCGCATATTGCATCTCTGCATTTTTACAAACACACATACACACATGCATGTGCACCCAGCCAAGGGTATTTATAGACCGGCCTCAAGTCAGCCTCAGAGAGACAGAACAAAAAAAACCCAGAGAGGGAAAAACGGTGGAGGAAGGAAGGCGGAGGCAAGATAGAGCTTCAGATGACATGTGACTGTGCCTGTGGCACAATGAAATTAGTTTCAGGAGCCTGGAACTTGGCCCTCCTCTTTCCCCTTCATCAGACTAGATACACATCAAACAGGGGAGCAAAGAAGAGAGTGTGCCGCAGAAATAAGTGTAGACTACTCAAAGAATGGAAGTAATTCTTCTTGTGCAAGCTTGTGACAAATAAAAGCAGCATCCATCTCCATTCTGCCTCCTGAAAATCTTTGTGATTGGTAGAGTGGAGGAGAGACATTAGAGGCACAGAAAGCTGGTGTTTGTCAGCTCTGTGTGTAGCTGCTAACAGCACTATCTCTCCAGCTTGTACTTCAATAGCAGGGCAACAGATAACTGGTGGCTCCCACAATTTAGTCGCCCTCAGCCTCGCTGCACCCTCTGCTGGAAATTAAGATACTGCAGGCAGAAGCTACTCTGATACTGTCATAATCCCATTGTTATAGATTCGATTAGAGGGATTAGCTGTCTGTTGCATGCCGTGCCTGCTTTGCTTTAACAATGAGTAATGAGGGAAATAGGGAGCTTTATTGCAAGATTTGGATGTTATCATTTATTTGGAAATACCACAAATACTGCTTGGGCACATTGTATCCAGGATGTTATTGGATGCATGAACATGTACATAAATAAATCCTTAATCAGAAGTCAATTAGTCCAGTTCTTTTGTTTTGTGTCAATTCCTGATCCTCTTATCCTTTGCCATTTCACTCCCCATCCGCCCCCACCGCCCCACTCTCCCTCACCTCCAGACCTATACAAGCCAGCTGTTTCCCACAGGGACCTGAACAGCCGTAACGTTCTGGTTAAGGCTGACTGCACGTGCGTAATCATTGATTTTGGCCTGTCCATGAAGCTGACGGGAAACAGGCCAGCACGTCACGGAGAGGAGGAAAATGCTGCTATAAGTGAGGCGAGTATTCACGAGGAAGAAGGGCTGATAACAGAGTGCTTATTGAAATGAAAGTAAAAAAGACTGTTTCGTGTCTCTTGCTATCTCTTGCTATTACTATCGAAATAAATCATATTATCGCTTTTGTTACATTTATGCATGAGTAATCGTCTGACATATCCAGCTGCATACTCCAGTTTGTGAAGGGAAGGGATGACCAATTTACCGCTTCAGCTTGGAGACTAGCATAACCCAACAACAGCTGATTTATGCGCCCCACCCTTTAATCCAACCACCTTTGGTTTGATGGCACATTTGTAGAGTCAAGGATCATAGCAGACAATGCTGTTGTGATTCCATAAATGAGGAAATTTTGGATCAAAGTGCAGCTGTGAAATTGTTTCTGTCATAGTATTTGCAAAGAATTAAAGTAAAGTAGAGGTTCTGTCAAGCCTCCAGTCTGAAGTGAAATCTCTGCATAATGCTCGTTGGCACTACTTGCTGGCTTTATTATAAAAACAAAAATCTCACAGTCTATGATTTACATTGTGGTTTTGCCATTTATAATTAAGGTTTGGGGCCTGAAATAAAGTGAGATGAATTTGACAAATTTCAGTTGTATTTTGTTGAATATATTTACGTCTGCCCAAGACAGTTGGGGTGTGATGAAAGCTGTTTGGGTGTGTTGAGTAAAACAATTTTGGGAAAATTGGTGCCCGGTTTCTAAGGGTCATTTAGAAGCTGGTATGAATCCAGTATTTTTCTTTTAAGTCCTGCTGCGGCGAGGTCAAGACCTGTTATGAAAAGCCATTCAGAGATAGAGTAGTACGGGTACTTGTGTCGCTAGATAAGGTGTAAGAGCCATTTTATATATTTTGTAGTTAATATATTTCTCCTCTGAGCAATAGAGGGTGTATGGTTAAGGCAGAGCATGGCCACGGGATTTATGATCATGCCCCTTAACCACAGATGGTGTTGTGTTTGGAGAGGCAAAGGATTTTGACAATGCCCGAAGAGCATTGGCACAAAATTTTTATTGGATAGACAATATAAAAAGTGTAAGATAATGAATATGTTATTTATATTAAAAAAAAGTAATCCAGAGGACTGCACAAGTTTTTCTTTTCGCATGTCAGTACAAATATTAGCGCTTCTTCGAGTTGTGGATTCTCTGCTTGCCTCATAGTTTTAACATGTGACAAGGTCCCCATCTAGATCGACACATATATTTTGGTGAAAAGAATAAAGAAAATCATGAATAGTGTTATCTTCATACATTAAAGTGTTTCTGAACATGTTTGAGATGCCACATTAGTATTTGATTTTTTTTTTAACATTCACACCCAGCACTGAATGCTAAATTAGTCTACTTGGGTCAATTCTTATCGCTAATACACTTTCAGATTATTTTATTCTTTTCAATTTAGGTTCTTTTATCTGTCCTTATTTGTCTGTTATATCTTCTGCTATATACCCAAGTATATATATATTTTATAAGCAAAAAACCTATCCGTGGACTAGAAAATCTTATAGGGTGTCCTCACCATGCAGGAAGACTGATAAAGCTGAAGCATCACGCCTTATTATTATTTCCGCGTTATTTCCCCCTCCTTTTACTCATGCTCTGTCTACCAGGTGGGGACTATTCGCTACATGGCTCCAGAGGTGTTGGAGGGGGCGGTGAATCTGAGAGACTGTGAGTCGGCACTGAAGCAGGTGGACATGTACGCCCTTGGCCTGATCTACTGGGAGACCTTCATGAGATGCACAGACCTTTTCCCTGGTGAGACAGCGTTTTTTCGGATCTATGGATCCGATCAGATCAGCTCCATCTCTAGAAACACCATAGTCTTGTGGTTTTGTTTTAGTTCTTACCATCATCATTATCACAAACAACATGAGAAGAACTCATCCTACTCTACGACCAGCAGAAAGCCATCAAATGCTCATTTATCACAGTGCAGAGGGAGTAATTAAAAGATCTGCTACATGAAGGATATCAGACAGATATTCCCTCTTCCTGTCGTACCTCTAGGAGAGTCTGTGCCAGAGTACCAGATGGCCTTTCAGGCTGAGGCCGGGAACCACCCAACATTTGAGGACATGCAGGTCCTGGTATCCAGGGAGAAGCAACGGCCCAAATTCCCCGAGGCCTGGAAAGAGAATAGTTTGGTATGTGTGTGCGTTGCTGTGTGTTTGTGTGTTATAATAATACTGAAATGGCCAGTGACAAAACCAGTTATTATAGGTTTATTTGTATACCTTTTGTGGCTATAATCATCCCTACTGTCTTCAAAAGCCAAATCGTCTGTCCTTGTATTGTTCAAAAAATACTTGAAAGAGTACAGCTGAAGCTATTATCATCAAACATGTTTGTTGAAGAAATTAGGTGGGTGTGTTTCAGAGCTAGTCTCTTCAATTTGATAGTCACCCAGCAGCACAGGATACCAGCACAAGAATGACTGTAGCTCTGCCAGATATCTGACTAATGCACCCTGTGCAGACTGATGCTTGCTTTGGCTGGATACGGAAATACATTTTATATAGAAAGAAGGTTAAAGGTCTTTCCTAACCACTTTACATCGGTTATCTTAAGAGGGATCTCAGAAGGGAAAGATGAAACAACGGCAGCGACCAGTATTTAAAGAAAGATCTCTTGATCAGTGTTTATCTTCTCGTGTATTTAAACTGCGTCTCCTCCAGGCGGTTCGCTCTTTAAAGGAGACAATGGAGGACTGTTGGGACCAGGACGCCGAGGCCCGTCTCACAGCACAGTGCGCCGAGGAACGACTGGCAGAGCTGCTCCTTATATGGGACCGCTCCAAGTCTGTCAGCCCTACTCTCAACCCCATGTCCACGACACTGCACAATGAGAGGTAGGCATTAACACCAAGCTACTTTGAAAATCTTGATGGTTGTTGTCGTCTTTAATGTTTCCTTCTTTTCCTTTTCCCAACAGAAATCGTATGACACCAAAATCTGGCCCATACACAGAACATCCCTCCACTTACATTGAAGAGCATGAGGGTGTGGCCAAGAACACACAGGCCGATACCACCAGCTCTGTGGGTGGTCGGGCTGGGCTAGGGACAGGAGAAAGAAACCGGAATTCCATCAATCAGGAGCGCCAGCAGCAAGCCAGTGCCCGCCTGCCAAGTCCCGAGGGCAGCAACAGCATGGGACTGAGAGGCAGCCCCTCAGCCTCCACCACAACCACCACAATTATCTCTGATTCTGAGGGACCTGTAGGCGTCGCCACAGTCCCTGTCTGCCTCCACCTCACCCAGGAAGACCTTGAAACCACCAAGCTTGACCCTAAGGAGGTGGACAAGAACCTAAAGGAGAGCTCAGACGAGAATCTGATGGAGCACTCACAGAAGCAATTCTGCTCTCCAGATCCACTGAGCCCTGGCAGCTCCAGCCTCCTTTACCCCCTCATCAAGATGGCCACCGAGGCCTCAGGCACGTCAGACACAGCTGCTGCCCCCACACCAACGACCATCTTCCCCCTGCCCAAGCAGCAAAATCTGCCCAAGAGGCCGTCCAGTCTGCCCTTGCGCACCAAACCAACCAAGAAGGAGTCGTCGTCATCTTCACTCAGGTTCAAGTTTGGGCGTTCGGGGAAATCTAACCTGCGGCAGGTTGAGGGAGCAAAGATGAACATTGGTATAGTGACTGGATCGCAAACAGCTGCAGAAGCTCATGGGGCTCCAGGTTCAAACAACACAACTGCTCTGCGAGAGACTCACGTCAACGGTAGTGTGAATGGCACTATAAACGGCCACACCAGCACCGGGATCTCATCCATGGCTGCAGGTGGAGCGACTGGTTTTGGAGGATCCAGCTTAACTCAGAATGGGTCAGTAACCCTAAGGTCGGATGATGGGCATCTCAGCCTGGGCATCATCACCGCCAGTCCCGATGAGCACGAGCCCCTTCTTAGCCGCGAGCGTGAGCAGCCTGATCTGAGAGAAACTCCATCGAGCGTTGCTGCTCTCCGCTCAGCCCGACCCAACACCAACAACAATAACAGCAACACCAACACCGGTCATGGACGAGGCGACGGGGAGAGTGGAGAAGAAAGCGAAGCTGGAGAGGAGGAGGTGAGCGGGGATGGAGGAAGTAGGGAATCCGCAGGGCCCGCGGGAGACAGCTCTGTGTTAGTGTCCAGCACCAGTGACTCCCAGGGAGCAGGTCCCGTCACTATGAGAGGGGAGGCTCTGCTCAGGCAGCAAAGAGCCCGCAGGCCTGAGAGACCCAACTCCCTGGACCTGTCCTTCACAACACAGGACCTGGCTGCATTAGGTGATCTGATTTTATACACACAACACCTCATGCAGGTAGATGTGCGATAATGTTCTCAGAAAATATATAGTTTATCTTGGAAACAGGCTTCGAGGGTAGTTTTTATTCATTTTTTTAATCAAACTTCACGCAAACCGGAGACAATTCTCCATTTGTTGGGGACTATTTTCAGACGTTGATTAATCCACATTTATTGCCTGAGACTCCAGGGGGAGTTTTTTGGCAGCTGGATCTGTATTTTTATCTTCTGGATCTGGATAATGATCCAGAACTAATGGGCAAAGTGGTGGAACATCACGAGTTGCAAATTCCCAAGTATCTGTAGTTTGATTGGCCGGTTCATGTTTTTGTCAACATGTTCAAAATAAGTTCTTGTCTCCAAAGTCAAACAGTGTCAAAAATCTGCATCCCTACCCGTGTCCACCTCAAAACATAATGCAACTCGTCCTTGTTCAAAGATCAAACTCAAACCCCTTATGTTTTTCAGTTTGAACTTATATAAATCATAAATTCACACATTGGACTACCTCAAATATTCTAGTCATATATGAAAGCATTCAATCTCTGATTTATATTCTAATTATTATTAAACACTTTCATAGCCACCCATACAAGAGACATTTATTGAATGTGTTTCATGTGTAATCATGCTGATCCTCTTCCCTCCTGTTTCACAGGTGAGGGGTTCTCACAGCCGGACGGAACCTTGGAGGGAACGGGAGAAAAGATCAAGAAGCGCGTCAAAACTCCTTATTCATTGAAGAAGTGGCGGCCCACCACATGGGTCATTTCCACAGACAGCAGGGGGACGGAGGTCAACAACAACGGGACCTTGCGCAGTCATGGTCACAGTCAGAACCGCCCAAAGTCCAGCTCAGCCATCTACCTGCGGGGAGGCAGCTTGGCCAGCGGGCCCAGCGACACAAATGTGTGAACTCTGACCCTCTGACCTGACTGAAAAAAAAAAACTCGCCGGGAGTGTTTATGCGTGTTGAGCTTTCTACTCTGCATCAACAAGAGGAAGCTATGGAACGTGTGGTGAACAAAGAGTGGAGTCTGATGGTGTACAGAAATTTGGTCTGTCTCGCTCCTGTGTGTCTTTCTGAGGACGGCATTTCTTTAAATGGAATCCAGCTATGCAGCATTCTCACCTGCTTCTCTTTCCACCTCCTCTTAACTTCTCCTTCGTTTCCTTGTTTTCTGTTCCATTCTCATGAGCGTAGCAATGTTCTTCTAAACAAACTTTATTTTCTATGTGCACTTTGAACAGATTCAAATCAGTGTTTGGAATTCCTGTCTGTTGCGACCACAACAAGTGGTCTCTAAACTAGAAAAAAGGCGATGAAACACAATCAACACTATGAGAGTGCTCTCTGTCTCGTGCTCTGCTGTACCAAGGGATTTTGGACGGTGAAGCTCTGTAAAAGAGTAGACGGTCTTAAAAGACAGAACAAACTACTTTAAATTTTTTTTGTTAAATTTCCTTAATTTGTATGCAATACCAATTTTTTGACTATGTATCCATTATTTGTATCATAATTTTAATTGTGCAATAGGATGTAGCTTTTTGATGCTTTTGATGTTTTAATGGCTTCCATTACTCTGTTCGTCCTTTTATACTGTCTTTTATTTTATGTTTAATCTCTGTTGCACTTATGAATCATCACAATCGTTTTGAAAACAATCCACTGTACACTATCAACACCCTGGACTCAAGAGGAGAAAATGGATGACAATCCTCTCTTTCCATCTCTGGACGATTTGAAGGGGGCGGGGCTTAAACACTAAAAATCAATCCCTGCAGACTGGAGAAGTGGGTTTTCACAGAACTCCTCTGCTTGCACAATTACAACAGGACTGGCTCAAAGTCTGGGCTCTTTTAACACTACTATCACCTGAATCAAATCTCCGGAGAGATCTGTTACAGTGGCCGATGCTCAATCATTGTACCACTATCAACTGACCGCATGGTGGATTGTGTTTAGCTGTCTGTGTTTCACTGAAAGACCAGATTCTGCTCTGTGAACTCTAACAAAAGAAACAAACCAAACTCCTCTGAAGCACGCTGGATATTATTTGTGCCTCTTCTCCCCTCATCCCTTGATGTTCAAAATGACTGATACATTGTGTGTGTATGAGTGTGCAAGTGTCGTGTTCCTTTATGTCAGCAAACATTAAGAGTCTTCACGGTCTAACGCTGTACAAGCGCGCCCTAACATTGTACGCATTCTGTATCTCCGCCCCTGCTTCAGGGCATATAAAAAGATCTTGTTTATGTTTTTGTAATCTGTTATTTGTATAAAAAAAAACACGTTTGTGTATTGCATTGATATTTGCATCATTTTTATGGAGTTCTGTTTTGCATTCAATGGACACAGCCTTTGATTCCATTGCTATGCGTCTGCTCAGTACAGTTTCTGTAAACATTTTCAAGTCAATATGAAAGAAGAAGTTCTCAATAAATGTATGAAATAATTGTTGGATACATATTTGAAGAGTTCAGACTCTCAAATTAGTGTAATGGAGAGCATATCAATCATCTGTATTAGAAGTTTTTAAAATCAAACTACAGTTGGCAGCCTATTAATGTCATTTAGCATAAAGACTGGAAACAGGCAGGGAGGGGCGAACAGTTTTGCTCCCCGCACAGGTAACAAACTCTGTCTCCAACCACTACACATCATTTTTCAAGTATCATTCCATGAAACAATTTGAGTAAAAAATGTCTGTAATGTAGTTGTTATTCCTATATTTAATGCAGCAGCCCCAGGGGTACATGGGGACTGCAGGGGGTACATGACATTATTTTGAAAAATATTAGTTATCCCTAAGAGATTCCTGGAATAATTTTACAGACATAAATTTGATTAGAAAATGCAACTAAAAGTTTAGTAAGCAAAATTATATGTCCAGTTTTTCCATTTCATATGTATGGAAAAGGAATAAGGCCATACTTAAATTGGAATTCTGAGACTAAATTCATAAGTCTGACTTAAAATTTCTCTTTTATTCCCATACAAAAAACTACATGTTTTTTTTTTAATTAAAGAACATTTGGGCCATATTGTATTATTTCTAAGTGATCATTTGGGGAAATGGTAATTTCAGCTGTATTCTTAAAGAAATTATAAACCAAAAAAAGAGATTTAGGGACATCTCACATTTTTGAAGAATTGTCAGAATTCAAAACCTTTTTTCCCTGGTTTTTATTAAGTTCTATTTTTATAAACAAAGAAATGTAACTACAAAAAACATTTTTGCATCGATCATTGATAGACGTTAAAAGAAAAAAAAAACCTTTGAGAAGATATGAAGAGTGGGAGGAAAGCTTCATCTTAGTTCTAGAGCAATATGATCAGGTTCCACTATGAATATGTTCACATTATAAGCCACATTGTCCAACTCCAGTTTTTTTGCTCACATCAGATCTGGTTATTTTGAGGGTTCTCCTCCAAAATCCGATCTCTATGCAGCTTTGGTGTCGACGCATCTTCCCACCATGGCATGTATCCATACATTGATACAGTTTTCAATCTAAACAGCAGATGATCTGCATCCTCATTGATGTCACCTGGCCATAAATCTGATATGTATCTGATCTAGAACCAAATATAGAAGTGACTCATGTACGATTTGAACAGATTGCCTTTTTTGTGCTGAATTGAGGCAAAAGAAAAATTGAAATTCTCTTACTTCATGCCTGTAATGTGAACACAACCTTTCATATTTTGTTCCTAGATCAGTTTTCTACCAATGTGACTGCAGTATGAACAGTCGGATCCAAACTCTGAGCAAATAAAAATGGACAGTCACAGTAACAACAACCAAGATACACAAGTTTGCAAATTTAAGAAGTAAATGGGAAAATGTCCTTCAAACTTTTTACTTTTATACTTTTCAGACCCTTTACCTTTTCTGTTTTACTTGAGTAAAGAATCAAGACTTCTGTTTTTACTAGAGTATTTTCACACAGGTATCTTTACTCCTATTTGAGTCAAGACTTTGCATTTTTGCCGCCGCTGAATTGTTGCAGAATAAGAGTCGCAGAAACATTGACCTGAGGGATATTAGATGATTTCTAAAAGTGAATCTTTACTGTGCTGTCGGACTATTAGGCTTTATTTATGTACAGTCAGTTCAAAAAGAAAGATTGTCATGTATTACTGCTTGACAGAGTTTATGCCACTGCCCCACTGATTTGGCTTTTATCTTTGTCTATCTAATTTTTACCCACTAAGTATCCTATAAATGCATAATATTATGCTATAATGCTATATGCTATAATATTACATCAAGGAAATGGGATTTTTGCACATACAAAGATGAGTCATAGCATAAAGACCAGATATGAGGAAAAAAATAGAATTGTTTTTGAATCGAATTTTTTTTTCTAGTTTTTATTCTGTATTTTACTTTTAATTCATTAATACAATGTTAAGAAAATCAGTCATTCAGAGCAGATTAAAAATAGATATTTGAACTAACAATGTATCAAGCGCACCTTGCTAAACCGGACGCACGAGGGAGACCTTCCCTCTCCTCCTCTTGTTTACCTCACCGTCAACCTCCACCGTCTGCTCCACGCGCCCTAGCAACTGCAGCATCAGCACGAGCTGCACGCGTTGGTACGTTACGTCAGAGCGCTCCCTCAGTGAATCAAGACGGGCGGCTGCAGCGAGAAGCGTACCGGAAATTAAGCGACTCACATTCAAAATAAAATAAATATAAAAATGTAATCAAATTAAATTAGTGTCGCCTTACTTTTTACGCATATACATATGTATGTGACAACAAATACAAACTTTAAAAATAGCGATATGTAAATTTGCCAGTAACACCACTGCTGCATCACTGCTCATTTAAGGTGTCTTCGGTTCTCAACATTACTTGATTGGGCGCTTCATAGTCTGTCACCTCACAGCAATAAAGTTCTGGGTTTTAATCCGAACCTGGAACCACACTGTGTGGAGTGTCGCCTTTTCACTTCAGGTTCTCCAGCCTCCTCCTATCTTTCAAAAACATGCAATACTGTATACTGGAGCTGAATCAATTTAGCATGTTTTGAGCATAATGTTTTTATTCAGCTCTCTATGTGTCGGCCCTGTGTTCACCTGTTGTGGGATGTAACCTGTCTGAGTATTGCTACAGCAGCCTATGACCCTGCTCAGAGTTAGTACTGGTTAATAGATTGATGGATTGATTATATAGATTGATTGAATAGATTTGGGGTCACCAAACGACAGACCAGGGGCCATGGGCCTTGTTGGAATTAGCAGGATTCCATTTTATCAGGCTTTGTTTGAGTTGAAGTCCGAATCTGAAATATTCTTTAACACTTATTCGATGGTGTCAGTTGTCATTGTTAAGTATTTATTTATAACGCTATTTGGGGTTTCAGATCTGAGATTAAGGTCAGAGCATCGGAGGAGGAATGGCTTACCTCAGGACTCACAGACTCATTCACATGACCTCAAAAACAATATTCTAGGACCAAAGATCTTTCTATGTAAAATTTACATGTTACATGTTACATAGAACTTGTTCTATCAAAATGTATTTTGACATTTTAGTTTAACACTAATTAGTCCGATATAATTGCATTCATGCCACATCTCGTTCATAGAAAAATCCGGTTGGGGGAATCTACAACCCCCCCATCAGCTGCTGGTTGGCTGGAGGACACAATGCTTTCTCTAAAAATAGAAGAAAATCTAAATTTACTTCACGTCATACTTTAATAGACTTAAGGAACTAGGTAATTGGTGAGAACACCTGTCCAAAAGTGTTTTTGAATCTTTTTTCTTCTTAATCTTTATTATTCTAATTTATGATATGGCAAACTATTTTGGCTTGTCAGAGAACTGTATATAACAATCTTCTAATAACAATCGTTCCTTTATGTATCACGTGTTACACAGTACATACTACGGCACAACTTTGTGAAATGTATCGCTGCATTTAACCCAACCCTGAGGGAGCAGTGCCGCGGCCCCTGTGGAGCTGTGAAGTTTTTTTTTTGTTTGATTGTGTTGTTTTTTTTTACCTGCACCTGTATACCTGTTCTTGAAAAGCGTACAATTATTTGAAAAAAAGCATCGACATTAAATATTATTATCAATATTTTTTTATACAAACAGACTAGATACCAGGATGGGTGGATCTAAGAAGGGAGGAATTTTGTTTATTTGTCATTTTGTTAAAAAAGGAAAATTAAGGGAAAAGGCAATGTACTGTATTAGCATAATTCCTTATTTCTATAAGGGGACTAGAAAGTATCATTTTGCACTACCCATGGGCTCCAGACCTGGACAGTTGCCTATTGGAGTGCTTTTATTAAAATAATAAACTAAAAATAAACTGTAAATATTTTTATTTTGAAAACGCAAAGCGGAAATATCCTTCTCTCTACCTGCTAGTTTCACACTGGTCCCTCACCCGTCTCGGCTAACCCAACATCACCATCTTCCTCTTTCTATCCCTTCTCTATTTTTCTGACCTTCTGTTATCTTTTCCGACCCTTCACGAGCTCCACCGCGCGCACAACGCATTTTCCTCTTTCTATTCTCAAGTTTATTCGACCAGGAAGCGTTTTTGTCGCCGCTTCAGCCGTCGTGCCGCATCAACCTGGAGAGAAAAAAATCCATCCACGACGACGAGGAGGAGGCAGGCAGCGAATCTAGCAACGCCCATTCGGCTCACACCTAGCTGCTGTACCCCACCGAGACAGTTCAGCATCCTCTCTATGTCGGATTTGTTATACAGACGATACTTTGTTACGCGTGGCCTGTGCTCTGGAGCGTCTGCCCTGCTTCTCTAGCATCCTCTGGTAAATATCAGCAGGGTGGGGGTGCTGGAGACCTCCACGCACCTTTGCATGCGGTGATCACATTTCTGCAGGTGAGCGTTTCCTCTCATTCGCACACATTCACCCTCCAAATCATGAGCTAAGAAGATGTTTTTTCTGTCATGTAGAGATGGATATATATCGTCTGCAGCATGGAGCATGTTTTGATGATGGTGATAGGGGAGGGATTTTATCCTCGTCTGCCTGTAAACAACAATGGCCT
Source organism: Lophius americanus (assembly GCA_037951165.1). Classification (NCBI taxonomy): domain Eukaryota; kingdom Metazoa; phylum Chordata; class Actinopteri; order Lophiiformes; family Lophiidae; genus Lophius; species Lophius americanus. The sequence goes on along the minus strand of JBBDHG010000076.1, from coordinate 4,443,673 downwards.
ACATTACACTGTGTGACCAGCGTTGAAGACGTTTCTTTCTTATATTTAATGTTTATTAAGGACGGTGTGTTTTTTTAGAATTCCTATGCCCAGAATACTACATTTTAGCAAGATTGAAGTATTTTGAATCGTGCTTGTCCTTGTGGACACTGAAAATGTGCACACATGAGAGGATATGGCAAATTGTGTGCAAAAATGATGTGCAAATGGGAATAAATGAATATTTGGTAAATTAATTGACAGAAAAATATTTCATACATTTTATATAGACAATGTAAATTACTTGAATTGTATCCCATCTATCTGTAGATTTACTTCCAAAAACACCACCTTTCATGGAACACTATTTAAATCAGGTGGATCAGAATAGTATTTGGATCTGCAACACGTTCCTCACACTCATAGATGCCAACTCCAAAAACATACTTGAGTTATTTAATCAATATTCATTCAACATTGCATAAAATGTAAAGAAAAGTTCTATCTTGCAACGTTAAAGAAAGGCAAAAGGAAATCCTTGTTCTGCCCAATTAACTGGCTCTGAACCCACATCTAATAGGATCTGTTCTGACCCAGACAAATACTAACATCATGTTTCCCATAAATATGTTCAGTAGGTTCTGCATAATCCTACCGACAGCGAACAATTGGACAAAGTTGAAATCTTAAGAGATAAAACGGATTATTATGGAAAACAATTCTTCCTTGAGGCATTAATAGAAATGTAGAAAGACACTACGGTCAAAATAAAATAAAATATAATTCCAGATATTCCATTGATTCAAAATGTAGATGATTCCTCTTTATCCCATCGTATCCCTCTTTATCACCACTAAAGACTAACATTTAATTAATTCATGCCCTATCCAGTGTCAGCTGTAATCTTTATATAAACTCTGTGAAGACATATTAAATATGGTGGATCTGGATTCTAATTATTTATTATTTATTGATTTAGATGCCAACTTGCTAAATATAGCTGATTGTTCTGAGCAATGAATGAATGAAAAATGAAAGAAAACATTGTGTTCAATACAAATGTTCAATCTAGACAAGTTAAACCTCCTGGCTTCCCTTGATTTGGATCTGCTCAAAAAAACAATGGACTCCTCCTTTGGCCCATGCTTCAATAGAATTCCATGGAAAACACCCTTTTTGAGTTATTCACTCTGACAATGAAACAAAACAAAACAAAGCCTCCTTGGTGGAGCTATAATAAATATTAAATTACCTCAGATTATTAGATTGAATAATTTGTGCATTGGAAATTTCTTATGGTGGCATTTTTCATTATTTTTGGACATTTTATACAAGGAATGGAGAGAACAAAAAATAACAGTCTGTTAAATTACTTATTTCTTGTTTAATGAGCTTATGTGGTTTGTAGAGAGCTGCTTCAGAAAAATCATTCAGATTCTGCCAAAGAACTCTGATTAGCTGAACAGTACTGAGAATGCTGAGTCAGGAATATGATGGCAGGCAGTACTACTACTACTACTACTACTACTACTACTACTACTACTAGTTGTGTTACTATTGCTGTCAGCGGGTAGTGTTCTGTAGTGGGCTGCAAATTCGTGTGAGCAGACAAGAAAAAGCAACAGTCAAAAAAAAAGAAAAAGGGCCTCAACATTTGGATGTGAGACGGCTGAGACACACACGCATTTTATCAGTGGGCTCCGTTCCCTAGCAACAGCAGTGTGCGCTGGTCAAGGCCGCTGCCAAATTTAGCTCCAGGTCCAGCCGTTCCAATAAACAGTGTGTGTGTGTGCTTGTTTGCTTACGTGCATGTGCAGGATGTTGTTATTAGCACTGAGCAGCTCCTCAGTCCCATTGGGAGAACCCGCGCCAGAAAAATATGTGCACCCTTTTATCTCGCAAGGTGCTTTGCATCCACTAGGACTGATCCTGTTGTTTCTTTGTACATGCATTGCTTCAGTAAGGCTGCTTATCAAAAGCCGTATTTCAAGAACGTCAATGTTATTCTGTTAAGAAGAACAAATCCTCTATTGATCATATACAGCCATACAAAAGTAAAAAGTTAGTGAAATTATTTCTCTGCATTTGACCCATCTCTGAGTATCAGTGGGCGGCCCCTTTGAAGCGCCCGGGGGAGCTAGGGTGTCAGGGTCTTGCTCAAGAACCCTATGAGAAGTAGACACTGCTGGGACCCCGCTACCTTCCAATCTTCCAATTGGGAGATGGTGTTTCCACCCACTGAGCTTCAGCCGCATGATAACGCTGGAGGATTTACACTGATCACCATTATAATTATAACCATCATTGATGATCTCGTTGCAATGGCGCCTGTCAGATCTGGTTATCAGTGGGTACGATGTTTAAGTCAGGAAGTGTAAATTCTTCCCTACAAGTTGATGTGTTAGAAAGAGGAAAAATGGGTAAGCATAACAGGATCTGAGCAACTTTGTGCTGAATTATAATGGCTAGACGACTGGTTACGGAGCATCTCCAGAACTGCAGGACTTGTTGGATGTTCCCAGCCTCCAGTGGTTATTATCTCTCTAAGTGGTCTGTGGACGGACAGCTGGTGAATTATCATAGCTGGGCAAGTAGCACTGAAGAAACCATCACATTTTGGGTGGAGTAACATAAGAGGGAATCCAAGAATCTCTTTCTTTGTTAGTTTTTACTCTATTAAACCTTGTGAGACGGGGCTTTTTTTTCCTTTTTTTTATACACAATTACAGTCTATAATACTTAAGCTACCTGACAGACTCTGATGAAACTTGCTAGAAATGTTTTTTATCTAACAAAGAGGAACTCATTAAATTTTGAAGTGGATCCAAATAAACACATTCAGGGATTTCTTCCTCCTTTTTTTTTCATCATGGTAAGCCAATATTGTATGACTATTTACACCAATCAGTGAACTGCTTGATGGCTCGCAATGGAACTGGATATGTGGCAGGAAAGAACTCATCAAATTTTCCTCTGTATTTACATTAAAAAAAACCATGATTTTTTCTTTACGTCTTTTAATATTATCAGTTTCTTTTCAGCAAAACCCTATAAACTTGTTAAATGATTTTCATGAAACTTTAACCTCAAGCAAAACATTAAAAAAAACACACATGCACCGGTGCAGAACATGCTACTACAGCTGCCAATCAGGGTCAGTCGGGCAGAAGCCAGCACTTACCCTCAGTCCAACCTCCCCTCCTGCTTTAAGCTGTTTTAATGCCATTAACAAGGGGGCTGTGTGAGATTTAGAGGGGGTATATCCGCTCTGCCCAGCACAGCGCGGATTAGAATCAATCTGGGGACACACACGCACACATATGCACACACAGACAAACCTAGACAGACAGCCGTGAGCTTATCCTTCAGGCCAGCTGTGTGTCTGCTGATTTGTTGATTTGTTTACTATGTATTGACAAATAATATGTTCACATGTCTAAGCATGCTGTCTTCATCTAGACTCCTCTGCCTCTGTCTCCTCAGACATCAGTGGCCTTAACCTTCCACATCTCTCTGGAGGTTCTTCTCCACGTCCTCCGGCGACCCCCTCTTCTCCCTCCAAGCCCTCTTCTCTCTCATTCTCCTTTTGGTCTCCCGCCATTGCGTCCAGCTGTGGCCCTCACAGGGCGCGCTCGCTGGCTCCCACCTGAAAGGTCCCTGGCCTCAGGACGACAGTCAGAACCAACACGATACCTCCATGAGGGACAAAGCGACACAGGTGAGTGCTGTGGGTGAGGCTCAGTCTGTGTGCTGCGATGTTTAGGTGGGTGGACATGAGTTTTAACGAAATGTATTTGCAGACAAAATGCCAAATTCTCGCTTCCAGTATGGCAGAAACTGTTAAAAATATCAGTTGAATGACTAGAGGAATAAAAGTGGCTCATGAGTGGAACTCTGAGGTTCACCAGATTAGGCTTATGGTTAGTGAAAAAAGCGATAGAGCATCATACACTGCAAGTTTTCCCAGCAGGAAGTATAGATATAGTTAACCTTGACATTTTGTGTCTGAAGGTTTTTAGATTATAAAATGCACAGAAAGATCTGGAAATTCCTCGCTGTTCTTTTCCCATCAGATGAAGGGATGCTTTGTGCAGCACCAGTCAAAAGAGGAGACACAGTTAGTGTCGCCTCTATTAGTTCTGACAGGCTGTACTAGACGCTTGAAGGATGTGTTTGCGTTTCTGAAACAGACGATCAATGCAAAGACAGATTGCAGATGGTTGCATCACTGGGCTGTGTTGCTTTCAACTATCACTCGGGGAGAGAGTTTGAGCCAAACTAATAGTAGCTGCAGGATATTTATGAATCCTCAGATCATCTCAGTGAAGATACCAGAGCACCCAAACAGATGTTGCTGATCCTGATGTATTAAACCCATAATATTTGTATTTCTAGTGATCATTTAGCCTCTTGACATTAGGAATATATTTGGCACCGCAAGATGAAGCAAAGTCTTTACCGCTTTACAAGTTTTCCTTCTCAGATCATTTCTTTTGAAGAATTTGTTTTGAAGGGCATTTGCATATTTCCCTCTTGTTTTTTTGTATGAACTTTAGAAAAGCGTAACAGTTCTCTTATACCTTAGACCAAAGTATGCCTCAGCATCATGCTACTATCATGATATATATTTAGAGTTCTTGTTTTATTCAGTTTATTTTGAAATCTTTTCCTTTATGTTAAGCAAAACCCCTCTGTAAAAAAAAATAACCCTCAAATAAGTAAAATAATGAATACATTGTGCTTCCAGCTTGTAATAAATTTTAAAAATCTTAGGTGAAGCATCTCAGAATAAGCCGGTAATACTTAGAAATTTGTATTTTTCCAAAACACAAATTTAGTTTTTTGTTTTTTGTTAAACATACAACCTTATAATAATAATAATAATACATTTAATTTATCATACATGTCCAACGATTCTGGAACAGAAACGATTATGAATTCATATTTAAGCATTCTAAGATTTAAAAAAAAAGAAAGAAAAAAGTCTTTACAAAAAAGTTTTTACAAGCCTATAATAATTTGCGCCTCTTCGACTGGACTCTCATCCATTTCTGACTTTTTTTCTTAACATATAAATTATAATTTGTCTTTTTTTTAATTTACTTTGTTGTTACAATGTGTGTGTATTTGTCAGACCCCCAGGGCCTGGGCAGATGAGAGGAGGAGGGGCTCTCACAAACGCTCGGCCTCCTGTGGGAGCACCGACCAGCTCAAGGAGGTCAGTGTCTTTTCTGAGCTGTGATAAATGTCTGTGATCACTGTCTGGCTGTTTTTTAGTTTTTATACCTAAGTGTATCATAGTGTGTGTCTCTCTGTCGACCTCTCCAGATTGCCAAATTGCGTCAGCAACTCCAACGTAGCAAACGCAGCAGCCGCCATCGGAGGGATAAAGACCGCAAGTCCCCTTTCAATGGCAGCCATACCATCATCCAATCGCAGGTGATTAATAGAGACGTTGTGTTTATGTGTCCAGCAAAAGGGATTCCTCTCTGAGACGAAATAGGCCCAGACCAGGACATTTTTGAGGATGTACTAGTTTCCTTCATTGTCTATGTTTGGCACTGGTACGTGTGTCACACACACACACATAAACAAACATGCGCACACACACACACACACACACACACACAAAGCTGTCTCGTGTCACACCGTTCTGTGTTGTTGACAGCGGTGGGGCCGATGCTCCTTGTGGATTCTCTTCAGGAGTGCAGCTGTCCCGCTTTCTGGGCCTCCTCATAAGACAAAGAGAAAGAAGGAGCGGTTGAGTTATAGGCGAACATTCCTCAGAATAACCTCTGACGAACTCCCTGACAAAGTGCCACCATCCAGCATGAACACGTCGACAAACCCACAGCAACATGAAGAAGGAGCGCTTCCCTCCTCTTTTTAATTTGTTACAGGAGATTCGGGCAAATACATCATTAGTCTGAGCAAAAATACGACACATAAACTAATCTTACTTAATCAGACCATCTTTCTAAAATTATCAAATACTCACAAGAAGTATTTATATACATTTAAGTATAAATATATAGATGGGAGGCTCCTTGAGTTGAGGATCATCAGGCTCAACATTTTTTTCAAAATAAAAGTGGTCCAGTGATGTTTGTAGAACTTAAGCCAGGCTCACATCACAGGAGACTTCACAGCTTCACCCTGCCTGAAAACCAGTGGCTTTTTTCAGAACTTTTCCAGAGTCCGTTCTGACCAATTGGACTCTAGAACTGGTTCCATGGTGTAGTGGTTGATGTGCTGCACTTCAAATCTAGTCATCTGAGTTCAAATCTTGGTGGAAGCGAATTTTATGGGATTTCCCCCGGAGGGAAAAATCATTTATCTCCTTATCTTTGGTTGATCCCAATTCTCTGGTTGTTAAAAGTCTTCACCGATCATGTTTTGGAGCTCCTGCTCTGCTGTTATACACACCAGAGTCGATGGAGTAATTTTCACACGTTTGATTATCTGGAGTTATAATCTGGATGATTAAATCAGTACCTTAAGAGTTTGCCATCACTATAGTCACCATCCATTGTGGATGATATAAACTAGCATACTACTGTTGACAGACATTAAACAGACATTAAATAGTGTGTGTGTTAAAGTATTACTGCGTCCTCCCACCATTTCATGATCTACACTCTTCCTCGTGGTTTTTTTCCCTGTTTTCTCACTGCAAATAGGACTGACGCCTCAACAACTTCCTCAGATAGTATTTACGTCACACAGCTGCTATATGAAGAGATCAGAATAACATTCTGTTATGTGTATGATGGAACATTATTGTTGAATCTTGTGGTGTGTGCACATTTCACATTCAGGAGAAGATAATTGGTAGATGCTCTCATTATGTGACTGACCGATTTTGAAATTAGTCAGGATTTTAAAACTCATGTAGTGCTTTTGATTAGATCGCACACTGCTAATAGATGATGATGATGATGATGAGGATGATGATGGTTATGATTATTATTATTATTATTGTTATTGTTATTATTGTTAATATTATTATTTATCTCACTCTTAAAGATCTGTAGGAGACCCCGGCCTCATCTTGTGGTTTTCTATACAGGCTTTAGATTTTGCTGTATGCAAATAAGAAGTTATGGACTTGTTGAGAATGTTATTCCTTGCAGCTCTGAGATCTTAGCCTTATTAAAATAGCTACAAATGTGCTTTTGATGCATGCAGCTATTATAATTTTATTAACAACACATCATGTAACAGATTATTTCTTATAGTTCGTTGTTCCCTGTACTCATGAATAGATTTACTGAGGTATTGAGCCTCCAGGTTCAATACCTCACCGTCATTACTTATGACGGTATTAGAGGTGCAGCTGTAATTTCTCAAATTCGAGCTGAGCAATAAGCCAAGAAGTATGAAGAATCTATCTTGGCTGCTCTCTCCTCTTTGCTGCAGCTAAATGAATGTCACTTCATCATCTCTGACACGGAGTCTGCATTAACCACAGCCACTTGTGTTTTTTTTTTTTTGTGTGTGTATGTGTGTGTGTGTATGTGTGTGTGTATGTGTGTGTGTGGGTGTGTGTGTGTACGTGTGTGTGTGTGTGTTTATGTCTTACAGTCACCTATGCCCAAAACCATCCTGATACCAATCCCTATATCCAAGTCGTCAGCCCCTCGTTTCCGCAACAGTGTTGAGGGCCTGAACCAAGAGATCGAACGCATTACCATCCAAGACACCCCTGAAAAGGAGGAAACCATCATTGTGAGTTATGCAAATAAGAAGTTAATGGGGCTTAAGATTTTATTTTATTTTTAAGATGTCACATTCACTGACATTCACTTTTTTTCCTTCAAGGTTATTTATTGGTTCAGACGCCACCACTGGACAAGGATTAAAATAATGTTAATATTGTGACCCAATTTGTGTGTTTGTGCGACAGCCACAGGATGTCCCAGATGGGCATCGTGCACCCTTACCCGTCCCCAGACAGCGGAGCAGCAGCACCCGCAGCATCGACACACAGACTCCTTCAGTGGGCGGCCTGAGTGGTAACCATAGCAACTGCAGTAGCCGTCCCGACTCCATATCGCCCTCCTACCTCACTGTCCTCAACGACATGAGCGGAGGAAGCCCCTATGAGGACAAAGGTGACCAAAGTATGCCACACCCTACATATGCCAGATCCCCTCTGAGAATGATTTGGAGAACCGACCTTTGACCTCTGGTCTCCTGTCTGCGTCTGTTCTCAGAGCTAGGCCCCTGTTCCCCGCTGCCTAAATACGCCGCCTCTCCCAGACCAAACAACAGTTACATGTTCAAGAGAGAACCCCCGGAGGGATGCGAGAAGGTCAAAGTATTCGAGGAGACCATGTGAGTAAAAATATTGCTTAATTTATTAGCAATTTATTTTGGTTCTCTGTCACAAGTCTCATACTGTTGTGTCCAGCCACATCAGGCAGGCTGTAAACATCAGACAATTATCAGGGTTTCAGTGAACACATTGGAGCATTTTAGCCGTCAAACAGCTGGAGGTTTCCTTCAGAAAGGAAATGGCTGACAGAACAGATGAAGTGTTTGTCTGTCTGTTGTTCTGAAACTCCAAGTTTTAGTGAATAAAGCTCGGCTAGAGGTGTGAGCAAGCTGTTTGTTAGACATATCCACTGTTAATATGAAAGTGGGTCAGATTTAACCCACTCAAAAAGGTGACACTCTAAGTGGCATTAAGCTGCGTCTAGGTTTAAAGTTTGACCAAATCTTTTTTACTGTATATTAAAGACTATAGTTTCAGGACTGCAGTCTCCGGCCTTTTAGGCTCAGGCCTTAGGATTAGGCTTGGTAAAAACCGGGTCCAAGGATTTTTGCCTGATTGATTGCTCTAAGGGTCTGATCTTGCTTTCAGTACCATCTTTATTAACTGTGTGAGAGAAGAAAAACTTAATGTTCTTCTCCCCTGGAAAGTCCTTAGATTTCTTCTCCTTTTTATCGTGCTCAAGGGTGAATCTACTGAAGAACGCAACAAACCTGTTCTAGTCCAATCATCCTGTGTAAAAACTTGATGCAAAATCTCGCAAGAACACCCCGGACATGGACGGACACAAACGAAGGAAGTCGAAGCTACAAAAAAAAGTTGTCAAAGTTGTTCAAAGCAGCCTGATAGGCTGTTTGTCACAATTTTGATATTCTTTTGGATTAATTGCACAAATCTTTATACAGATAGGCAATGTTTACAGACATGAATTATAATACTCTTAGAGTAAAAAGAACTATAACTATATGCTGTGCCATTACACAATGCATAGATTAAGTTTAAAATCAACTATCAAATAATTTCCAAATAAAAGAACAATAATAAATAATATTGAATTCCTATATTCAGATTATTAACCAACATGTACTATCTTATTCTTCTGAGCTATAGGCCTGTATTGTATCAAAAAGGCTATTAAAAACACACAAGGGATCCTCACGCTCTTTTATGTGTAAATTATTTTGACTGAACAACTTGTGGATTAATGTACCGCTGAAAATAGTTACAAGGCTACACTGCAGCCATAAAAGTGCTATCACGATGACCACTAATAGGCCTGTTCTCCTTATGTGCTGGAACTACTTGTGTTATTAGTTTTGGTGAATCTGTCGTCTCAATGGGTCTCTACATGTGTTCTCAGGCCCAAAACTCTGCAGGTGGTCCCGCCCTTCCTGTGTCCCGACCGGAACAAGGTCAACTTCATCCCCAACAGTGGCTCTGCCTTCTGCCTTGTCAGCATCCTAAAGCCCTTACTCCCCGGTCCGGACCTCAACTTCCGCCCCGGGGTGGGCCTCAGAAGCCTATCCCCGTCTCTCGTGCCTCTGTCCACCCAACCCTGCCTCCTGGAGGAGTCTGAGAGCTTCTGACGTCCCTTCAAGGCTTTAAGTTTAACAACCCTCCCCACAAAATCAGAAAATGATGGAAACCAGAAAACAACCCTTCTGCTCCAAACAATGCCTTCAGCATGCCAGCTCCGCTCTCTGATGTCCTTTATTTTGTTGAAAAAGCACTTCCCACTGCCTCTCCTCCTCAGACGACTACACAAGAGTCCTGCAGCCAGTTCCGCGTGGGCATCTGCAGTTAACATTTCATCGCTTTCTTCTACCTTTAGTGCTGGTTATGTTCCTGTTTTTAGGGAGGAATAGGGCAGAAGGACGGACTTTTTTTATTCCATCGTATTAAACCATGGCGCCTTTCCACAGACATATCTCTTTTTCTATTTGTACTTCTTTCTCTTGATACGAAATATGCCTTCCATCACTAAAAAGGCCGCCGGTTCAATCAGTGGCCAAGAGTTCGACAATGGAAGTTTTGATCCGGCCAGATATCTCGTAGCAAAACTTGTAATGGTCGGGACAAGGTGGAGTGAAAAATGTGCCTGATATTTTAGACCGCTCCGTTTCGCGAAATCCAGCATAATGCTGATCATGTGGGTCTCTTTGTGTGACACACATGATGTTTGCACTATGATGGCCAAAGATACATGCAGAAAGGCAGGGACAAGCAGAAACGTTTTAACGACCCAAACATCTGTCTTGTACTTGTTTAAATATTACTGTAAAATGGTATTATCACTCTTAACTGGTATCAGTTAACTGGTCCCCTGCTGGGAAGTGTGTATCTCTGGGAAACACAGGCCAGGGCTCACGTGTGTCTGCTTGCCCCTCCTTTCCAAGCACCAGCCTTTGCTCAAAACGTCCCTTTTTACTCCATCACTATCAGTCACCTCCTTTTGTTCCTCCTTTTTCCAGCTTTCTCTACCTTTCTTTCCCTCGCTGTCACTGTGACACCATTTCCCTTCCATCTTGCTCAGCGTTGTTGTGTTGTGAAACGAGTCCAGAGGAGACCCGTCCTCATGGGACAGACTCCCTATGACTCAAAGGGCTCCGAGTGTGGAGACGTATGCTGAACCCAAACACGCGGCACGGGGTGGATGGAGATCACAAATGGCCTACATGCCAAACTTAAAGTCAGGCTTAAAGCTGCACTAATTCATATTTTTATATGAACAATAAATCAAAGGATGATGTTTTAATTGTCAATTGCAGTGACAAACCTTAAGAATATTTATCAATCATCCCAGCTCTATGGAGCTCTTACCTCATTATTTTTGTCAACATCACTTCCATGAACTAACTTCAAATGCTTATCAATTTGTATTTTTCGTATTAATTTTGTTTTTTTATTTTAAATTTATTTATGGAATATTAATTAGTGTTGTTTACAGCTGTCTCCACCCACTACTCCATTGTGTACAAAATAACGTTTTGCAGGTTTATGCCTGAAGAACAGCGATCAAAACTACAGCTTATTGAAGAAAACTAGCGGTTGTCACATTTATTTGACAAAAGTATGGGAATGTGGTAAAATACCTAAAAGGTTTCAGGGTATTTGAAGGAGCCTGTCACTTACTACGAGATTTTTAAGGAATAGTTGTTTGAATTACACATAATTCCTAAAAACATTTTACTACAGTCAGGTAAATTGGAAAAATACAAATATAGTAATATAAAATAAGTATTTTTATTTTAAATACAATTAGTAACCATAAACCACAAACAATGCAGTCAGGTTCACTGTAAGTGAGAAATTTAGATATGAAATGACAGAAAATCAACAGGAATTCCTGTAGCAGTGACACAGCTGAAAATACAGAGAGCAAAGAGAAAAAGAAACCAGCCAACAAAATCAGAGTTACTCTGCTTAATACTTATTAACCAAAAATGCGTTAGTTTGTCATAAATTTAATGTTACATTCAACTAACGAACTCAACTTAAATTTCAAAAATTTGGTAAAAATTCAGCAAGAAATTCTTTTTTAGAGTATCAAACTAAATTAAGAGTTTTAAAAAAATCCTAAAAGTTTTCAAGACACGTTTGTTATATTTGGGGATGGGATAGTCTCCAGCCCCTGCAAGCCTGAACAGGATAAGAGGTAACAGATAAAGAATGAATGAAATATTTTGGGATTCATACAAAATTTTATGTTTGTTTTCACTGTCAGGTATAAAGAGCAGAGAACAAACTAACTTCCTGTAAACTATTTAATAATGTGAAGCACATTTTACATGCATGCGTTAATGAGTTCGATTACTCATCCTGCTCCGTGTGGTGTGTTGGTTGACAGCCTCTCCATGCCTCGCCCCACCTTCCTGTATATGTCATGACTACTCAACGGTGCCTGCTCCAGTGGGATAGGAATGTACTGGATGTGTAAATAGAAGAGGCACACAGTGTTTGTATTATTGGCTGACAAAGATATGTATCCGAAAGAGTCAACAGTTGTACCATAATAATCCTTCCTCCTCCACTGAGTACTGTGAATAACTACACGTGTCATTTTTTGTGAATAATAATGTATTTATTGATCAGGAGTGTCGTCGGGTCTGCAGAGGTTTAATGAAGAGTAGATTCATCATCGTCATCCATCTCAGGTTGTAGTGAGTAGGACACTCCTCAGTGCACGCTAACAAGTCTGCACTGCTATTGGGAGAGCTTTCTGCAGTATGTATCCGTGGAGCAGATGTACAGTATGGACAAATGTGGATGTCATCTATCCAACAACCTGATTTGGCTTTATTAAATTACTGTAGAAATTAGGATTTCTGTTCCGGACTTGGTGAGAAACAATCCCACCGACATGGACACGTTTGTCATTTTTACACCTCAGTATGAAACAAAATCAAGCAGTTAAAGAAGATTCATACCCAAGATGAGGATATTTTCTTAACATTTTGGAATGAGGCTCAACACGATGATTCTTTGTTTTTGCTTGTCCAGTTTATTGGAAACAGAACTGCCATGTTTTAAACTGTCAAACCCCTCAAGTGAAATAAAAAGGCATAGTTGAATTTAATAAAGCATTTGTGATTGACTGGAGAAGAACATTCTTTCTTCTTTAAAGCCGGTAAACAGTATGACAGACTTGTGCCCAAACAGTTCCTTCCTGGTTTTTCTGTGAAGGTATCATCTTTTTAAAAACAAAAGAAAAACTGAATGATGCTGATGTACAGTTATAATGCGATTTACAGATGCACACTAAAGTAACCGAGGGTGTGCTTTAAGTTGAGGCATGTGATCGCCACATTCACATGACGAGTGAATCATGACATACATTTTAGACCACCAGCTTTACATCTTCATTTAGTAACTATTCACTCAACTGGTGCGTAACATTCAAAAATGTCAGTCATTTTCCTTCACATAGATCCACTTCATAATTGGGTTAAGAGTCCAGTGTTGATTCATTAATAATAGATTGCTAGAATCCATCTCCAAACACACGGAGCACAGTATACGCCATATATTACATTGGCGTTTTAAAATTGTTAAGATATTCAGTGTACTACTACACAACCAAAAAACACATGGTCTGAAAGTATATACAGATGCAGTAATTTTCAGATTAACAAGATTTAAATAAACCACCACCTCAACAGTAATCTAATTCAAACTCCCTTCAAGATTGAATGAAGAAGAAAACAAACTTTTCATCCTTCACACGTTTCTTCTTGGCTTTTGACTTCAGTGAAATCTAAACAGTGTATAGACTGATGATAATTTCAAATGCATCCTCAGTTCTCCCATCAAGCTTTGCTACAACAACCAAACAGAGACTGGACGGTGTGGACTTCTGTCTCATTGACATCATCAGGAGAGTAGACAGCAGCTCAGTGTTGCTTTGAGACCGTCAGACTGAACTCCACAGAAAATCCTCCACCAATAAAGCATTATTCATCCAAAACGGGTAAAGCATTAATATCCTGATGTTCAGGGGTCTGTAGCAAAAAATAAAGTCCACTTCATGAAGCTGCTGAGCTCAGATAAACTTAGTAACTAACTTAAACTTTGTTAGTTCTGTATGGTGAGAAACGTCTTAGGCAAAAATGAAGTGAGCATAGTCTCAAACAGGTAAATACTGAGAGTCTGAGCAAAAAAGGTTACATCAACATTTTTGCCTCGACTTTGCAATAATGCCTGCTGGTTTCTCCCCCTCTATGGCCCTAAAACCTGAAGTATCTCAACCACACCTGTTAGCAGCCTATCAGGACAATTTCAGACATTCATGGTCTATGGAGGATTAATTGTAATAACATTGCGGATCTTTCTACTTTTAATCTACCACTAGCTTGTGGTTGATGTTTGTGAATTGGAGTAAAATTTCTCAACAGGCATTTGGTATAAAATCAATTCAACAATACAGATTGGATGACCCACAGCTGAAAGAGCCAATCTTCAGGAATGCAATACCCAAACATGAGAAGAATTATTTTACCTCTCACATAATGAACATCATAATGAAGTCTTTTATTTCACCAAAACTCCCACTCTGAAGCACGGTTAGGAATCTGTGGGAGAGCTAACTCCATTTCTCTGACCTTCTGATTTGAGTTGTTGATGCATTTTGATCCAATTCTTTGGACCATAAACCCTCTTCACTAGGCTCTGTTTAGATGTTGTCGAGCACAGGTCATAATCATCCACTCAATTTAAAAATGACTCAGCAGTGACGTAAGAAAACCTGAGTAAAGTCCTACGAAAGCTGTACAAGCCACTCATCTTGCTTCATGTTACAGCGGCTGGGCTGCAGCTCGATTGCATGCAAATAAAGGCTAAGTGACAGGCTCCGGGTCCCTTATCTCAGAAACACACTATGTACTCTATACACAAACTTTACACACGTCATTAATATGAGACAATCTTCTGTTCATGTAGAAACTGTGATAAAATGTATATTTTCTATACATCATCATATCATGGGTCAATTGCACGTAAAGCAAACTGGTAAATCCAAATAACACAAACATAAATCACCAGAAAAAGCACATCACCCCATATAATCTTGCAACACAAACATTCTCACCAACAGAAGCCGCGATGACAGAGCGAAAGGTAACGTAAACTACATGAGGTTGAGTGTGCATTTGTCATTTGCAGAGCTGCAGAGAGAAGCCATGACTGACTGCGCTTTCCTTTCCCACTGTAACATAATATAACAAAGATATCTGTCCTGCTGACAGAAGCGCAGTCTAATACATGTGTCTTTGTATGTGTCTGTTCTTGGCTGTTGATGTGGGAATGTGCTGACATCCATATCCTTACAAATTATGCACTGTTGCTTGCTCACACACACAGAAGTTTAAGCATTGAGCAGCTCTTCATCGGAGCGTCCGATGGCATCTGGGTTGGAGAGTGGGTCCAGATCTGCGAATAAGTTGAACCAAGCAGACATGTCTTTGGACCCACCAGGAGGTGCTGCAAACACACACAGACACACACCATTAGAGTGTAGTTCAGGTTTGATGATGCTGATACACAACAGGGGAGGACAGGGGGGGTTACAATGAGGACCAATTGCATGAACCATTAAGATTCAAAGAACGCAAATTGAGAAAACTGATACCATTAGCTGCTGGGCATGGAATCTGCTGAGTTGATTGGTTCGGAACAGAAGGAAGCTGCAGGGGCTGAGCCTGGAACATGGGTGGGGTTGCCCAGCCTAAAAGACAAAGCACAGGGAATGAAGAAGACACTGTCCTTCTTCATCACCAGGAGTGATGAGTCGTAATGTAATTAGCTCATGCTTCCAGTAGAGGGCAGTGTGGTTGACCTCTAGAGCTCAAACTGCAATCCAACAGCTGGGAGGGCAGGAAGCCTGTTGGGCTGGGCGGGTTTGAGGGTGGACCTGCCGCTTGCATATTACTTGCTGGTCTGATGTTTAACTGAGGGATGCTGGGAGGGTCAAACAGACCAAAAGCATCCTGCCACTCTCGGCTGAACTCGTCACCAGACCCAGGACCCGGGCTGAGAATATCTTTGAGGAAAGCCATGTCACACTGTTCACCATCCTCCTCCTCCGGTCTCAACCCTGTCCCAGCAGGACTGAGTGAAACATCTGTGAGAGACAAAGACAAGCGGGGTGACATAGTAGAGGCAAATACATGCAGTTGAATCGGAAACAGCCAGAGGAGTGGGAATATTTGAAAAGATTTGACCTTGAAAAACAACAGGTTAAAGAGAAGGTAGGTAGGAGAGAAGGAAGTGGTTTAGAAGAATGCTCTTTCAGGACAATGCCAAGCTTTCAGCTTCCAACCCGTGTAAAATGTTCAGTGACATTTAAGGTGGACAAACTATTTACAGCAAGCCTGTGAAGCATGGGGTCAGCTAGTGACATTTGTAATCGGAGGAGCTGAGAAATCGTCAAGGTTATTAGTACCACCTGCTATGAGAGACGTCTGTAGAAAAAAAACAAGGATGCTCTGAGACAAAGGAAAACAGGTTTTTATGTTAGCATGTCTATAGAAAAAAGAAACATTTTTGATGAGACAAAGTTTAAGGATCTCCTTCATAGTCCGAATTCAGCTAGAATATGATGCCACACAATCTCTATTCTGACTCTAAATGGTGTGAATGAAGCCCAGAATATGGATGAGGAGAGTCATAGAAGAAAGTTTGAAGTTTTTCCTAAATTATATAACTGTAGGAAAACATAGCAGCCAGGCAGAATCCAGAATGTAAAAGAAAACAAAGTCAAAATCCAACAAGAGGGGAATTTTGTGTCACTAAGCAGTCCGATGGGAAAGCCAAGGAGTTAAGATTCTCAGGTTGAAGAGGTGGGAGGCAGCCAGTCGGTTTACCGTTGGCAGGCAGCTGAATGACGCTTGACTCAAGGTTTTCTAAGCCCCAGTGATCCCTGGGGCCGCCACCCTGAAGAGCAGGAAGGAGTTGTGGCTGCTGAGGGACATCCGGACCACAGGCCATGAGCATCAGGTCATCGTCGGAGCCCGTTGACAGGTCTCTGAGGTCATGTAGAGCTGGAATAGGTGTGGCAATGTTTTGATCCAGTGAGATCAAATGATCATAGAGCCAACAGGCAGTCTGGCCAGACTCAAGTTGCAGAAATTGCAATGCACGCATCTGCACAATTTACTCAAGTTCTGGCTGCAGAAAATGCCCGTGGAGGTTCAAACACATGAAAACTTACCACTTTCACTGGTTTGGATCTTTCCAGCACTGCTGTGGCTGGCATCTGGAAAGGAGAATCCTTGTGACTTTTCATTTTACAATGTGAGACTTAAAGAAATATCCAGCCCACTGTCACACTTCTGTTAAGACTCTGGTGTTTGTAGCAATATTTTGTGGGGCATATTCAGTAGGTGCAAATAACATGACACTGAGATCAATTTAAAACCAGGACAATTCAAAGTTTATCCGTGGAGAGTCCAGTTGGCTTTGTTTGAACATGTGGTGAGGTAACTGAGTTGAACACAGTTTGTGATTCAAAATAAATAACATGATTCAGTTACTCTGTGAAAGTAGAACAAGATATTAATTTGTTTTATTTTTTCTAAAAACTGAAACTGTTTTGTCAATTGAAATATTAAGAATTGGTAATTACTTAGGCCGAAAATAATGTCTTCCAATAATTAAAATGATCTGATTTTACCATACTTGTTTGACTTGACTCCAAGTTGAAAGATGGCGTTTTAGCTTGTATAGAATTATTTTCATAGAAGCTAATTTCATAGAAGGAACTGTCATCGCCGTCCCATTCTTCTGAGATCAATTGTGTTAGCACGAGAACTACTAGAAAACTTAAAAACATTGTAATGTATTATTTTCAAATTAGCTAACAACATAGACTGTAGTGCAAGGAGGAACTGGAAGGACTTAGTAAAAGGTGGTTTGGCTTTATCTCCAAAAGTTTTTGTGCCATAA
Organism: Lophius americanus; assembly: GCA_037951165.1. Taxonomy (NCBI): domain Eukaryota; kingdom Metazoa; phylum Chordata; class Actinopteri; order Lophiiformes; family Lophiidae; genus Lophius; species Lophius americanus. The sequence goes on along the minus strand of JBBDHG010000076.1, from coordinate 4,425,981 downwards.
TTTCGCAACCATTGGCCCGATTAGGTTCAGTGCATATGAATCGACTCAACGAGATCCATCTAGTAAATACCATACGTTAATTTAACAGTGATTTAACACCCCCATTGACCTTTTGTGCGAGGAAGAAATGAAGGGATTTTGGGAAAGATCGGTTGTAAAAATTCTGACATTAGGGGGAGCTTTATCTCCAAAACTTTTCGGGCCATGATTTCTCAAGCAATGCTCCAATTTAGTCAAAATTTGGTGCATATGTATTGACTGGAGCCGAACAATCTTGTTTTATTTAAATAGTTTGTATTTTACTCACTATGGGGCACTTTTTTTTACGAAAACCACTGTTTAACAGTCTTCCTACTGATCCGATTTAGCCTACATTTGAACTCCAGGAGAACCGTTTTGTTCATATCATATTTAACTCACTAAGGGGGAGCTGAGATTTTTTTTAAAGAAAACACTGCTCTACAAGCTTAACTCAAAAAAATTTTCATGGATCATTTCCAAACGTAATACCCATGTAAACCTTACGAGAAAAAACTGGATTGGATTTTGTGAAATTTGTGTTATATATTTCTAACACTAGGAAGAGCTTCATCTCTTAAAATTTTCAAGCCATAATTTCTCAACCATTGATCCGATTTAGCCGAAATGTGTTGCACATGACTAGACGAGGGCTATCTCATATACGCCATGTTTTGCTAAAATAGTTCATAGGAGGGCTTTTTATTACAAAAAATACCTATGAGTCTATTAAATGTGAACATAACCTGACATATAATTTGAGGAGTTCAATTTTGGGGAGATTAAGTTTTTTGGGGGGGATATAGGCTTGCCGTCGGGGCCTATAGAATGGGTCTAGTATTGATTATCAATAATTGGAACAATGGAAACAATAACACAGTGTTGGTTAGTTTGCTGTTTCTTTTGATTTTTACTTTCAAAATGCAATTAAGCTCACCTTACAGCTGCGAGGGAAAAGAAACCTGAATTTAGAAGGTAGATGGTTGTATTTTATGCTCTATGAGAAAAACAGTTGCAGGAAAGTCCTGTATTACCTTTCTTGATAGTTTGCTCTGCTTATCTGTTTAACCTGTTTTCACTGCCGAGTCATCTAAGATGTTTACTTATTGTAGAGACTTAAGTCTGCTTCTCTCTGATATCGCTTATTGTTTGTTGAAAAAAGGATATCTAATCAGGAAGTCTTGATACTGACATGCTAGCTCCATCAGCTTATTAGTAGCAGTAGTGGGGGCAGGGCTTAGCAAAGGGTCAATATTGCCATTGCATCTTCTGGCCACATTGTATATTATTGGATATATGCTCTGACAATATATACATTTCGGAGCAAACTCTTAAATTTTTTTGTCTCACTGATTTGTGTCAGAGTGTATAGAGGATTCAATTTTTTTTAATTCAAATAGTGTCACAGTAAGAAGGAGAAGATCAAAATCCATTTGACTCCGTTTCAGCCAACAAGGGTTAGTACACACCTGTGTTGGAAGCACTTCCTGATGGCATGTCATCATCCAAGGACACAAGACTAAGGAGGGAGGAAGAAGAAAGGAGGGAGGGGAAAAATGAGAAAGTGCCTTTGCTATTTTTAGCAGTACAATAGCCTCTATTTAATTTCGAGCTGCAATCTCAGGTTCACTACTTTAAAGCCAGGAACTACCACACACACCACTGCCGATCATCATCATGTGCTAAAGCTGCCACACACTTAGCTGCTAGTAAACATGGGCATGACATTGGCCTCACGTTTGATGAAGACATAGCTGAAGTGATTATGCCCAGAAATACAGACACAGCAGGGAGTGAGGTGAAAATATTGAGATGAGAGTGGGTGTTAATGATGAGTCAGTAGAAAGAAGAAAGTTGTTGCAATAAAACAGAGACAGATGGTTCGACACAATCGGAGTTATGACACTGTGTTTGATTTATCAACAATATAAGAGTGTGATTTATGAACAATAGAAGTGTTTCATATCCTCTCACTTGTCTATGTTGCCCTGGAGAACCTTCTCTTTCTTCTCTTGTGCCTCTGACTCTGTTATTTCCTCCAGTGGGTCTCGCAACTCCTGTAGAACATAATTTATTTAAAAACCCATGTGTCAGCAGAGCAGGTTGCTGCAATCACAGAGGATCCATACTGGGCTGCTTCAGCTACCTTGAGCGTGGAGAACTGGTATGGGACGTGACCTTGGAAGGCCTTGTGTATTCCTGACATGGCGTAAGCAGTCTTCTCCCAGAACAGCAGCAGAGTGGTCTGCCATGACAGGAATTATCAAAATATTAAACAAATTTCACAAACACAGAAGGTACAGAGATTAAGAAACTTAGTCAACAGAACAACAGGATTGCATAATTGTAACTCCTTTCAAATAGTTGATCATGGCATCTGAAAAAAACGGACTGAATGAAGACAGCCATACCTGGTATGTACAGAGGGAGTGAGACAGCATGTTGCAGCGGCTTGCTCCCAGCATTTCAACCTTTTGACACACGTCATTCTTTAGCTTCTCAAACTGCCCCTTCGTCCCCCTGACTTGGGATTGGACCTGATAAGAGAGAGATGATGAAAAAGAACTTTCAGAACTGCTTTGGAGCATTAAAGGTTTCATAAAACAAACAAGTCCTCCCACCTTGCGGAACTTTTCCAGCTGTTTGTAGGTATCTGGGTCCAGTTCTTGGGACACGTCTTTCATCCAGAGCAGAGCTCCTCTGTATTCAGTGCGGGCCTTCTCCATACGGCTGACTGTCAGCAGTGTGTCAGCAATGGCCCGCCGCCTGAATGTCTCCACCTCCTGGTGCAAACGGTGCAGTGGTGCACGCAAAGTCATCCTGTAGAAGAAGGAATATCTCATATGAGGATGTGGTTGAGTAAAATCTGGATGCAATTCTTATATTTATTAAAACAAAAAAGAAAGATTGCGGAGGATGCACTATATATTCATTATTTATTTCTTTGATTATTGTCTGCTGCCCACCTCTGCTTAGCCGAGGTGCACAGGGCCTTGCTGGTGGCGTCCATCATGCTGCCAGCCTTTGTGTGATCACGTTCAGCCTGGAAGTGCAGGAACAGGCCGAGCTCGTTCTCCTCCTGAGACAAACCTGGAGAGGGAACTCTAGGTTTAATCCCACAAATACTATGAGGACAAAAACTGTCGGGGCTTATTTGAAACCCCTGAACCTACCGGGAAGCACAACTGTCTTCTAAAAGACAGCGGATGGAGAGTAAACAGCAGTCACATTGAGTAACTTTGCAGAATAATGAGTAATCAAGTTTCCTACTTGATTTCCACATACCATGACTGATGACAAAGACACTACTGACACTGTTTAAAACGGTTCTCATGGTTCCCAAAAAGAACTTCTGGCCATAATTATGATTTTTCTTTCAATACAACCCAAAGAATTGATGTAAAATGAATTTTAAAAGAGGGAAAAGTAAAACTGAACACATTAACTATGTGCAAACTATCCAGAAATAAGTTTGAGAGGGATTTAATGTCATGTAATCAGTCTAACAAAGACTCGGACTCACGTGTGATCCTCTGCTGGTACTTTTCAATCAACTTCTGCAGCTCAGTGCATGTGAACTGAACTGAGTGGAAGAACTGCAGAGAAAAAAGAGAGATGATTACATTAAAATTGGTCAATATGATGGTTTCAACTTGACTATCGCAGTCTGTAGTTAAGAGAGTTTTCGCCACTTATGTCATTTGTTCTGGAAGTGGGATTTTCCTCTCAGTGACATGGCCATGCTCCTAGCAAGTAAAGGAAAGACTTTTCTCTTGGTATATTCTCAGATCTCAAAGACAACAACAGTGTGTTATAGAAACACAGATTTCAAGGCCTCCCTGATGCTGCCATCTGATAGAAAGGGAAGAAGGTCATTCTGACTTTGACTGCCTGCTGTTTAAGAGAGTAGACAGCATTGAGCTCAGGAAGATACTCAGACACTCTAGCGTGTGTATTTTCATAATTATTTCACAGCTAGAGTCTCCAATGATGTCCAAACCCTACATTACCCAGAATCCATCCCATTCTCTGATTGCTAACTCAGAGACTCAGGTGTCTTATGCCAACAGCAGCTAATGTAGACTGGAGTTACTAACCTGTAGCAGATATTGATTAGAAGAACATCGTCAATCCCCACAGGGAAATTTGGAATTGAGTTTGAATGTTAGGGTTTGGTGAGACACTTCTTCTAACTCAGCTCACATGAGAGACAAATGTACCAGATTTTACAAGGCTGACTCTGGACAAAATTCCGGCTGTGAACGACTTCTCATTTAGATATAAAGTAGTGCTCCCAAAACACCTGTAAAAAAGACACCTATGTATAATATCCTATAAGTGTCAAAGGATTTTAAAGACAGATTTGAAATTAAGGCATTGAAGAAAACTGCAATACAATAGAGGAAGGAGGAGACTTTAACATGTGCAGTTAAAGATTAACTGAAGAATAAACAATGGCTACCTTCACCAGGTATAACTCAACTGTAACCTCTATTGTTCTGAGATGAGCAATACTCATCAATTGATCAAGACAAGATTTACACTGTATACTAGCAACCGCTTTGTGTGAGTCAGAGCAATATGGCATGAGAGAAACAGAAGCAGATGGAGAGATAAACATCCATGCCTGTGGATGTTTATTCAAACGAACAATGATGAGAGAGATGGATATAATAAAACAATGAATGGAAAATGGATAAAATTGTTCTGACGTTGGAAAATCATCCCAAAATGCCAACTTTCCATAGTCATTAAACCTAAATGGACTACATCTGATCTGATGAGAAGCCTACAGGTCATGACGCAAACAGCTGGGATTTATTAAAAACGTTCCGAACCCAACGTTATGATAAAACTCCATGAAATCAGGTCATCTAGAAGAGTGCCGTTTACAGGCGGCTGCAAATCTAATCTGCCTGCTGGTTTTGGTGCTCTGTTGGTCTAGAGAGAGCTAAAGGTCAAGTTGAATGGTATGAAGGACATAAAGAAAATAATAATTTTATTCATGATCAATTCCTCCTCGGGCACGATAGGACCAGCGGGACAGAAGAGTGTTCCAGAACAAACAAAAGCATCACAGTGACTCTCTAGAAGCTTAGAGAAACTCTATCCTGTCCCCATCTCACAGGATCAGAGAGAAAGCCTGTCACAATAAATGCCAACCAGGAGTCACCAACTCGAACGATCTGCTCTCAAACCAACTGTTGACATGATGTTAGAGGTCTCGTATTATAATTACATCACAAATAGAATCTATATAAATATTGCTTTACATCGTGTGACATAAAATTCTTTAACAGCATAATTTTTCATTGACACACCTTTATTTAAATCCGCACTTTTTAAATGAAAAACATATCATATATACATGTAATGAGTATATTACATCATATGTCTTATGTCTTGTTTGGATGTTGGCTACCATTACCTCATAAATTAATGCTTTAAAGAGGCATGTTTCCTCATCGATAGTATTAGTTTATTGATTAAATCCATACAAATAAGTTTGAGTGGCCAGTTTATGATTCTATTTGTTGTTTTACAAAATTTCAAATACTGTATTTTGATGACCTATATCATTTCAGTTTTCGAAGAAAACAGTTAGTGGCTCTAGCTTCTTAAGATAAGATAAGATAAGATAAGATAAGATAAGATAAACCTTTATTAGTCCCACAATGGGGAAATTGCAGAAAGTCCTTAAATGTAAGGAATTCTATGAAACTTATGATAGTAGATAGGGAATATACTGGTTTTTGAGTGAAATTTGAAAGAATTAAGAAATGTGAAGACAGCAATTTGAGGAAAATAACCCAAAGACAAATTGATAATGAAAATAAACATTAGATAATGTAGCATTAGGGAGGAAGCAGGAAATGTGCAATCAACAATCTCTTCAGCCTCTTTTTGAATGAAATCTGCCAATCTCTTACAATTATGACGATAGGATAATGATAAGCGAGAGATATATGAGATATAGTTTAAGTTAGAAAGCTAAACAATTTACCATATTAGGGCTGCAGGATTGATTTCAATATTGAGACCACAATAATTAATGAGGATTAACAATATTACTCACTGGTTTTATGAAGTGCTAGGCTCATGTTCAGCATCATTATTTTTTATTAAAGTAATATTAGCCGAGAGATCCCTCTCTACGCCCCTTTGATGTTTTTGAGTACAGCACAGATCTCACGTCTTTTGTCCACTTTCTTGAAGCCGTGACTATGTAACAGTCTAGTTATAATCACACAAAACGTGTTAGATTTAACTTTATTTTTGTGGTTCATTCTTTGTTTTCAATTTAATTTAGTGAAGAGCTGGAGGGATTGAATGCCTGTGAACTGTGGCATATATCTTTTTATGTTGACAGGTATGTTTAAAATAATTAATCTATGTAGCTTTTCCATGTTACCCCTTTTGATTCCCTCACGTGAGAGTGAAGAGCTGGAGGAATTGAATGCATGTGAACTGTGGCACGTCTTTTTATGTTGGCAGAATAAACGGAGCGCATCTCCAAAGGGATTTCCAGTCCCGAGAAACTAAATAAACACATCGTTTTTTCTTCAACCATAAACCGGTCACAACCACACACAGTGTTTATCAGAATATGTGGAATAATCTGCAATTTCCCCGTTTTGGGACTAATAAAGGTTTATCTTATCTTAATAAGATGTCACTGCTGATTTCAGTGTGACTTTGTACGCTGGATGGTTGCAGTGAAACACTGTACACGGCCACTTTTAAGGATGTCTGAGTTGATGATGGGGCGATTCACAGAAGCAACATTACTTTTGAATTTCCTGCATTTGTCAAACATGTAAACATGTAGAATGTATAACAATTGGTTTAGTATGAAGCAGTGGTGGAATCATGTAAAAACACAATTTGTGTTTCCTCTCCCACCTCAAGCTTGGCATCTACGTCAGCATCTGAGGCCACCACATACTCGTCCTCCTTCTTGCCTGTGGCTTTGATGAGGACCTGCTTTGTTTTCCAGAACTTCTTCTGCATGCGAGCCATCACCGAGCTGTCTTCACCGAGCACTGCCCGTCCACCACTCAAGACATCAGATGCAAACCTATGGCCAACAACTCAGTCAGACAACCTGCTGCCAGGTACTGGCTTCAGTTATCTGAGTGGTGTGATTTATACATACCCCTCCATCGTTGGATATCAGCACTCCTCCGTTCTGAAGATAAAAATTTACAAAGAAAAAAACCACCATGATCAAGCCTTCTTACATGAAAGCAGACTTTTTAAGCAAGATAAATGTTTTAATAAAGTCGGCGTGGCTGACATACTGTTAAATGTCTTACTGTTAAATGACAAACACCAGGAAAAGGACCAGCTGTTATCTCTTTCCGGATCAGAACCCATTGGTGGTGCTACAGGGTACAGAGCTAACTAATCTAATAACGATCCCTGAGACACCTGCGACTTTTAGCAGTCAGATGAGCCAGCTGGTTGCCGAGCCGGTGTCGACTTACAACATATACCACCATGAAAACGGGAAAACACACAATAGCATCAATCAAGAAAATGAATAATAACAAGAAAGAAATAACATTGAAGTAAACGTATTTGGGAAAAACCTGGCAGAAAACGTTAGTACAGAAGCCTCTTTGCTAGCAGTAGTTTAGCTAACACCAATGTCCAAAACAGACTATAAACGTTTAGTAAACATTTAAGTAAAGTCTAGGATTTATGTTGTGATCAGATATCTAATTCAAACATGTAAATACACATTTACCTTGCTTTCAGTTTGGTCCAAGAGTCCAACCATAGATGCAGCTCAGCTAACCTCCTCCCCAGATAGTCGTCATAGTCTGACTCAGAAACAGGATATGCAAAGTAGCTGTGGCGCAGCTAGGACGCGGGGGGGCGCTGCTGTTCGGGCCAAGCCAAAAATCGCCTATTAAACAAATGAGCCTCTCATTTGTACTTTTCAAAACTTTGACATCATTCTGTAGCGATAATGCAGGGGATATTTGAATCGGATTTTTGATGCAGGGCTTTTAAAGGCTTTCATTGTTTGTTGTGTGATAGCAAGATTACGGTAAAACTAATGGACAAATTGCATGGAATTTTACTCCGAGGCAAAATAAAATAAAATAATATGCCATTTGAGTAGTGGCGTCACAACGTGTCGAAGCGCTCCTTTGAAACTCTGTCCTTTAGTAATAATAATAATAATACATTTAATTTATAATTAGTGATGCCTTTGTTCCATTGATTCCTTCAATGTTCGTTTGAGGATGGAGAGCTACAGAGTATTTGAGGGATACTCAGAGATTGTGATGGAGTTGTCGGTTTGTGTTATACAGTGATAATTAACAGTGATAATCTAGTGCTCAATTTTTTTTTGAGCTGCTTATTATTGACTAATATTTATGTTATTGGAAATCGGACTCTTTCTTTTTCTTTATATCTGCATGCACTTTATTCAATTTTTTAATTTAGAGGTTAATTTTTTATTCCTTAATTTTGGTTGTAGTGTATACTTATGTGTAGGCCTATATGTATGTGTATATATGCGTATATATATATATATATATTTTTTTTTTTTAATTAAAAAATATTGGAAAATTCAATATGTTAAAGCTGTTTAGATTTGGGTAAATTTGAGGGGTATAATGTTGATTATTTGATGTATATGAGGTTTTAAATGTGAATAAAGTAGATTAAGATATTTGGATATATTAAGTACCACAATTATCTTACTTTTAATTCAAAGTTACAAGACTTTTTATAACGCAAACGTGGTGAATTCCCAATGTAGTTCTCAAGTTACTAAGTAAGCAGAGATAGTTGTATCTAGTGGTTTATATATATATATATATATAACAGGCACTGCACTTTGAAAATGCAGTACAGTAGGGTGTCGAAATGTATAATTTTATCTCAGTTCAAATTTATATTTACTATGTGGAAGTACAATAATCCTGCTTCTGTGCAGTATCCCAGTCACATCATGTACAGACTATTATTTGTCTATCTATTACTGTTATTGACCTTTTACTTTTGTGTTTTTCTTTGTTATTGGAGCAAAGTTAGTGGAATTTCATTTCGCTTTGTACATGTCTGGTGGATAGTCTGAATGACATTAAAGTGAATTTTGAATCTAGACAGAGAGTGGGATCTCTTCATTTATACCACTTTCTGGTCAAACCGGGGTCAGGAAGAAATTGTGCGTTGAAAAAAGTAATCTTAAAGTCAAACCAAGTGGAAGTTGATAATACAAATGCAAAATGTTGAATATCAGTACCCAGAAATATAACAAGAACTATTAAATGAAAATATCTCAGACAATAAAAAAATATGTTTCGTATATATAACCATTCTGGCATTTTTCACATAAGAGGCACCATACAAATATTCAGGTAATAATGAATGAAGCATTAAATACAAGAGTCATTTTAGGAGACATTAATTTATAGTTTGTTTTCGAATGCAGGAAAAAACAAAAACAATGCTTAAGAAAATATTTGTAAAAACTGAGGGAAGGTAAAACTAATCTGGAGACCAACAAACAAAGCAAGCAAAGATTTTTGGAGTACAAAATGTCTAGCAACCAGCAGCTTTGTCAAAACATTGATATATTTTATATAAGCCTGTCAATTATACGGTATTTTTCTGTGGTGATGAATGAGGAGGATCTTAAACCGGACTCTAAGCCCCTACATCCGTTTGACAGGGGGAGTATTTATAGGTGTACAGTTTATTATCTGCACCTCCACTCAACATCAGCTGAAAAAAGATAGAGATAAAGGAGAAAACATGTTAAATATTAAAATGAATATGAAACCTTTTATATCAAGGTATTTCAAGATGCTGTCTATTTTCAATTCAGTATGTACATTCTATCCCCAAAGCCCCACTGGATTAACACTGTAAAAATTTTGCTGTGGGATTCTATGTGTGGAAACAATCTTACCCCACTTTCCGTCCAGTCCACACAAAACACCTTGTCCTCATGGGCCGCCAGGTCATACAATGGAGCCTTACAGCTGCAATAAAAGAGATTAATGAGAGTGAAACATAGGCACAAAGACAACAAACGTGCCATTAAGTATAAAAAGTAGACATTTTTCACTTGCAGTGGGTGTAGGATTAAGAAACTTTATACAACATTATTTTACACTGACAAAGACAGGAAGTATGTTCTAGACAGAGCCATCCATCGCAAAAAGCTGATAACCCTGAGATGTGTGGAAAGGGAAGGATGTTTGGCTCTACATATCTGCATGTGTGAACTTTCATTCTGTAACAACACTGATAAAGGCCCAGCTCAAGCTTGCAGTAGCTGTTGCCTTGATGGAGCAAAGATGCAGAGGCAGAACTGGGATTTATTCACAAGGTTGGATAAATTGGGAATTTTCCAACAGTATCAAAACTAAAGAACATCCTTTAAGTCCCAATCTTTTTATGTTTTATCCCAAAGGTTTTATTTTACTAAGTATACACTGAACTATGAACTTCACAGACCTTCTCGTGTCCCACAGCTTAACAAGGTTGTCTAGGGAACCAGAGACCAGCTGGTGCTCATGTGATGGCGCCCATTTCACAGAGGTAACCCACCCAGTGTGGGAGGTAAGAGACAGCAGCACCAGTGACCCGTCTGGTGAAGAGAGGAGGCGTTTGGAACCAGTAAGAGTGAGGAAACTAAATTCCGTATTTTATGAGAACTAATGGTGTTGAGAAAACAGAATTACCTTTGGTACGAGGGTCCCAGAGTCGGATGTGTCTGTCAGCGCTGCCTGAGGCCAGCCGTCGACACAGTGGTGAGTAGGAAATACAGTTAAACACTTTGGTGCCAGTCTTTTAAAAGGAGAAAGATATATGAGTCAGTTCATCATTAGAAACACCAAATGTTTGTAGTTTCTAACATATTTTATAATTATACAGTGTTTTCACTATTGCTTGAATTGCAAAGCATATTTTTGAAAAAAAAAGAAGCTATTTATTACAAAATAAAATCTCTCTACTGGAGGGAAACTGAGTGCATTTTATTGAGGTATTGTGGATGCTGCCATAACACTCACTCACAGTGTATTAAATTGTTTTCCACTGATAGACAAAAATGATCAACATTTCAATGTGGACGAGAAGATACGTGTAATCCTGTTAGGTTTCTACAATTTTAACACAGCAAACCCTAAAAATCAAAGAAAATATGTGAATAACGGTAATCTAAAAAAAACTTGAAAATACTCTGCATACAGCTGCACATGCATGATGTCAGTCACATTTGGTTTTCATTTGTTATCTGTAACCGCTTGTCCTTTGGGGGCTAGAGCCTATTACATCGGACAAGAGGGGAGTCCTATTGCAGCTTTCATACGAAGAATACTTAACTGCCCTATCTCTCAAAATGTTCAATTCTAGCACTTTTGTTTTTTAAATTAATTTTATCTAAAATACATGAAGAATGGATCGGACCTTCATTTTTAAAATGCTGTTGAAAGCTTCATCTGTTTGTAACTCGAGATGCAAAACCCCAGGCAAAAATATATGGCTGTACTGCAAAAACTATCAAATTTTTATCAGTTCCGTATTTCTACCCACTACAAGCTTTGCTTCGTCTCACCAGGGTAGCTTTCATTCCTCCTGTTTCAACGTCCCATACACGGATAGTATGGTCCCATGATGCACTGCAAATTTCCTCGCTGTCGCACCACAGGACAGAAGACACTGCCTCATTGTGTCCAGATAACGTCATTAAGGGAGTCTGTTGGTGTGAGAATGTAAAAACCTTACATTAATATTTGATTATTAATCAGTTTTTAAATAATCAGGCCATGCAGAGCACTCACCCTGGTGAGGCCCAGCTGCTGAGTCTTCTGTTTCTTTCTTGGTCTGTCAGCTAATTCTTCAACCTCGTCTGCCTCATCTGTGGGAACTATGAGCACAAGAAAGAGACTGTATGTTTTCTTTTCAGGAATACCTACATGTCATCAGTCATTCTGGCAACATACCTGCGGACCAAATCTTCAACATTTTATCCCAGGAGCCACTGCAGAACTGTGTGGGAGCAACACAAATGCATTGACTGATGAAAAACACTGATGAAGACCATTAAATGTGTCCTCCCTCCATCCCATACCCTAATTATTTCTATTCCTTCTTAAGCACTCTCCATTCCACCTTACCTTTGAGCAGGTTGGGTCGGTTGAAACGGTGTCAATGCTCCCTGTGTGTCCACGACAGCAATGTCGGGCTTTCACCTTGTTCTTCTCAGAGTTCCATTCCCACAGCAGAATTGTCTGGTCAAGAGATGCCGTCAGAAGCAGGGAGGTCAAGCCATCTGCAAAGGAATACCCACTTACATGTTTAAGGTCTAACAATGACTTCAGCAGACTCAAGCTACTTGAATTAGATTTTTTTTTTCACCTTTATGTAACAGAAAGCAGATCAGAGTATCAGATCAGATAATTAATTTGGCGTTTTGCATTCATGCATGGTATGAGTTCTGTTGTCATCAGCTGACACCAGCATTACATTAAAATAAAGCAACCACAGTGGAGAGATGACAGAAACAATGCAGACCGTCTGCTATTCAGAATCTGCTTGTGAGCAACTGATCAAATGTTGCTCCTCCTGAGCAAAATGTTTGTGGTTGGGATAGAGATGACTCATTTAAAAAGGTACCAACATATACTTGCATGTTATTGCAGGGGACAGATACATTCTCATTAGAGCTAGATACAGGTAATTTGTTATCATAAATGTTAACTGTCAAGATAACCAAATCTGATATGAGCAAAAAAAAAAAGATGTGACTATGAGTATGTGTCATGAGTGGATTTCTTGCATTGTGTGCTGCTCACCTCGTTTGATCCAAGCTACGTCTTTCACCACATCTGTGTGTCCGGCCACTGTCATAACCAGCTTGCCTTCCACAGACCAGATCTTAGATGTCTTGTCATACGATCCTGTCAAGATCCTGCAAAAACAATATATAAAAGTATGAGAACAACGGGAAGTTGAACTAACTAATGAAAAGCACAATATGATGGTTCTGTAACCCCTACTGACAACTTGTTTGAAGTCTAGCTTTTCCAGTAAAAATTCTATGTTTGGATGTTTTTGGTCACTAAATCAGATCATATATATATACGTCAAATTTCCAGGTAGGTATACATGGCCACATTAAAATAACAAAATACTGCTCAATATTAAATACAAACATTTACAAAAAAGAAAAATTACACAACAGTTTCTCTATAGGGCATTACTAGCCTGGTTTCTCCTCATCTCACCATTCAGCATCTGCATCTATGGAGCTAATCCAGTCATCATGCATCATGCATTCTTCAGGCTCTGGGGCTGTGATCCGCTCTACATATTCTATCTCCACCACTTCTTCCTGAAAAATGGCGAAAGACACAGATGCATATCTATCAAATTATTTATGAAGTATTATCTGCAAGCGATATGAAGACTGAAACAAGAATCACATCAGTTACTGGAAATATCCAGTGTATTGCAAAGGTACACAAAAAGTGTATTTGGGCTGGTCATACCGTTGATATGCCTTCTGTGTCCATGTGAGATGACAGTGACGTTCGCAGGAAATGACCCCTGACCAGGAAGTCGAAATCCACTTTGCTGTGAGATGCTGAGGCAATAAAAAAAACAGAAAACGCAATCCATTAATTCAGGAATAGCAATAATCCTAGAAATAAAATATTTTATTGTTACAGATAAAAGAGCGAATTTATATTAATTACAATTGACCCAAAATGGAATACATCATAAACCTAATTACCCTGTAGCTCTAATAATCATTACCAAAATGTCATATTGTTTCGATATGTGTTAAATGTTTACTTATGCTCATATTAAAACCTGATTCAATTATTTCATCACATGATGCTACAATAAAACTATTTAAATGTATGTTTAAATGTGTTCCACACTCAGCTCCAGTCATTCTCAAAGACACTATGGAAAGATGATACTGCTATATGGTCTGTTTTGCACAATAATGTGTCTACTGCTGCACAACAGTATAAAATTTAATGTATATTATATATACAACACTATTGTTCAACATATTATGCGGTTTTTGCAACAATCCATCCATATATATCCATCCATATATACTGATGTCTTAGTTATATATTTTTGTCTCACTCAATTATATCTTTATATTATATATTATTATATCTACAAATCATGGGGCTGTGAGAGACACCATTTCAATTATGCTGTATGTCTGGCACATATTTTAAACTGACAATAAAGTTGAATTTGACTACCAACAAATACCAACAGCTGTGGAACTGTTGGCCTGAACTAGCAGCATATACTGGTAAGGATTAAATTAAATGGTGATTTTCATTTTTTTTATTACCATCATTGGCCTCCAGTAGTTTGTTAATGACATTACTGAGGTCTTGCACTTCAGCTCCGGCAGGGATGGAGAATGGGACATCATCAACGACATACCTTGTAAATGAAAGATGTATGATGCCTTTATGTGTCAAATAAAAAAAAAAAATCAAATAGCCACACACGTAAATTCAATAGTAACTCGAAATTATTCGTTTTATCAAATAAGTTAGAGGATGACATAAAAGCATCCTCATGATAAGCATAGAATATCATGAGGAAAGTAATCCGTAATATTAAGTGAGGGATTAGCATTAGTTAACACAAGAGCTAATAGCAACATGACAACTGACTTAAACAGCAAGATACAAACAATAGTCACGAATGCAGAAAATACTAATTAAAGACGAAGCCAACGTTAAGTAAACGTGCAAGGTTAAAAGGAAATTGTCGTACTGTTTACTGGAAGTTACTACTAGTTAGCCAGCATGCTAGCCATCCCGGTCCCTTTTAGTTTTATTTTTAAGGCGATAAGACCTCACCTTTTGTTTTCCGTGAAGAACCTCGCTTGTAACTGTGACATTTTTATTTATGTGTGTCTCTAACAAGACTATAAGCAATAAAAATCTACGGAGAAGCTCGATAGTTTATCTGTTAGTTTATAACATACTAGACTCCTCTAGTCGGGCATGCCATGTGGTATGAGTGTAAGGCAGTTCAGCATAGCACAGACCAAGCAAATCGATCCAGCAGAGCTACAAATCGAGGATGTAGCTCTGTGCTCCTCCAGTAATGCTTGAATAGAGTGCCTTTACTTTCTACTCTTTTAAGTCATCCATCTTCCTGTCATTTTACTCAATTGAAACCACACAGGAGCACATCATAAAGAGTTGAGAGCTCACGTCATGTTTTGCATGTGAAATTGTTGTTTCGAAATTAAACTAAGGTACTAGTTTGTTTTTTTTAACTTTTCTAAGTCACTAAATGTATCTGATTGAAATGTACTATTTAGATGATGTAAATTTTTAAACATTGTATAAGTTATTATTTTGGTTTATGGACTAGTCCCACCATTACCATCTAAATGAAATATTAACATTAAACACAAATTAAAAATAAATAATGAGTAACATAACCTTTGGTATTCTGTTATGGGTTTACTTCAGTCAGATTTTGTAAGCAGGACAATTTTCAAACTGTTTTATTCCAGTTTACTTCAGTGATGGCACATAACATTTTTCCTATATCAGAAACTTAAATTACATATGCTTTTCTTCAAATTAAAATTATTACTATCCATGTTATCACAATTAATGGAGTACATAATGCATAATGCAAATCTTAATTTTCTGTTTAGTATGTAAAATTGTATCCTTTACAACCATTTGTTTTTGAAAATAGAATTTCACGAGTACTCTAGTCCCTATTTGTACTTTGGAATCAACGATGTAAATTTTCCAAGGGGCTGTAAAAGCATGTCAATAACACCTATGAAAATCATTAAGCGTTACATTTGTTATTTCATTTCGTTTGCTCCCCATTCTAAATTATCACCCCTACACATAATTTATTGAAAATCTGCTTAAGACTTGTGGACACCCATCTGATCACATATTTACTTTTTCCCTTGGCGTAGGTAATTCCTGGATAATTACACATATCAAATCATTCTGAAGTGAACATTAGCAGTTTGACTCTTGAATGGAATATTTAATGAAATTCAGCCGAAATGACATATGACATTACTAGTGTATTATACCAAGAAAGTGCAAACATCAAACCACATTTCAGCACGTTTAATTTTACCAGAGCTGATGTTCAGTCTTACACCATAAAAAGAAAACAGGGTAGTTTATGATCACTTTCCTCTGTGCTCACATTCATACAAGGCTAGATAGATGTATTCACAAATACAAAAAAAATATATCAGGATTACAAACTAAAAACAGATCTTTAAAAAAAATGAAATAAAACTGTTAATTTCTCATTTTTTCTGACTGGAAATACACTCGGTCATATTTCGAACCAAATGCAATTCATAGTTATAAAAGGCAATCCAAATTGATTGGTTCTTCAAAACAATTTTTTGGGATGATAGAAACCGGCACTTAATTACAGTTTTGCCCTCAATATAGATGAATGATACAAAAGTATGACATAACTAAATCACAAAAAATATACACCACAAGGTCAGTCATCTTCCTCCTCCTCCTCCTCTTTGGCCTTCTTTTTTTTCTTCTTTTTCTTCTTCTCTGTTGACTGTAGAAAAAAGCAAAAGTGAGCACAACCACCATTGCACGAGAATTTGTCAAACCTTTAATTTAATCTTTAGACTTTGGATCAAGTTGATAAACCAAAAAAAAAATCCTACCTCTGTTACCACTACCTCTTCATCCTCCTCTTTTGGTTCCTCTACTTCCGCCTCTGCTTTCTTGTCCTTCTTTTTCTTCTTTTTCTTGGGAGTCTCCTCTACTGCTTCTTCTAAAAAAACATGGAGAGATCTCTTTGAGCATCATAAACCAAATTGTGTACACTGCCAGAAGATAAGGTTACCTCCCAGCACACCCACCTTCTGTTACTGGTTCTTTTTTGGGCCTTTTGGGTTTGACTGCTGGCGTTTGAGGCTCATCTTCTACCTCCTCCTCTTCTACCTCTTCAAACTTCCTCTTCTTTGAAGTGGAAGGAATAGTAGAATCACCAGATGGATCATAGATTTTCATTTCACTGTGAAAAAACAATCCAAAAACAGGTATTTTAGACTTTTTTTTTCAACAATTTTTTTTTTAATCCATGGAATGGAGATTTTTTTTAAGGAAATTCACCTCTTGTGCTGGTATTTGTCTGCCTTTGCCATTGCTTTGCCTGTTCCACTGATTCTTCGGATCTGAGAAGAAATACAGACACCATCAGATGACCAGTAGAGGAAAAGCCCAAAACAAATTAAATACATGAACAATCAACAAATTAACCAATAGGGGCATGAATGAAAAGACAAAATAATTCAAATATATATAAAACTATGATTGTACTAAATCTTACAAGGCAGTGTTTTACTTACTCCCCTCTCCTCTAGCTGACGTAATCTGGCCTCCAGCTTGGCACGATTCTCTGCTCCCATTTCTGCATTTGTGTCCTCTCCCAGGGCATCATAGCGAATAGCCAGGGATGCTTTAGCTGCCAGCATTCGAGAGATCTAGACAGATATTAGAAGAAAATACTGAATTTTTATTTCCTAAAAATTATGCAAATCGTTACCCAGTCCAATACTGCGCCATCTGAGCATACCTTTCCCTTATTCTTTGCCGTAGTCTGACCAACTAGGGAGGCATGGTAGATGAGACCGTACTTGGGTGTGTCTTTGCGGGTCTTCAGGGCTCTAAACAGCGCCTTCTCAGCTCCCAAAATCTGCACCGTTGAGGCGGGATGCTTTGCAAGATTAAGAAGGGAACCTTACCAATCAAAGACAGGAAAGAAAAGTAAATATGACGGTCTTACCAGCACCGGCTCACCGGCTCTTTTAACAAAAGCTCAGATGAGGTAGTGACTTAAAAACATCAATAATTGTCAGGAAAGCGACTTAATGTCGTCATCATCACTGCTTGGACAGTTTTCATAGGGCCCCCTTCGCTATTACATACCTGCGTGTGAGATGAGACGAGCGCCGACGAGTTCGCCCACCATGACTGTCAAGTTGGGAGCAATTGCCATCATTCGGTTCTTGAGGTAGTCATAGAGCTGAGTGCGGTAATCTGTAATATCAATAACCTGCGGAAAGAAGATATAGAATTTTTGACTACCCTAAAAAAAATATATATATATAAATATTTTTTGGGAAATAGTCATGAAATTTGACAGTTCAGATGAGGTAGTGACTGAAAACCCACATGATGTGTTTCAGGAGAAAGACAAAAGTCATCATCATCACCACTGTCGTTTCAACTCTACAATTGTGAAATTAAATTGATGGAGGAGAGACGCATACCTGATCACACAGGTGCATAATGTTCTCGATGTCTTGTTCCGACACCTCAGTTCCCATGGAGATCTCCGCAGCTAGTTTAACCTCTGCTTCGATTTCCTCGGGTATGAGTTCTGACAGATCAGACCCAGCCACATTTGTGCGAGCACCTGGAGAGAGACCAACATATTTAGCTATATGGGAATACTGTCAATGTTGCTTTCATTCATGTCAAAGGTTACATTTTAAATTTGGTCTAGGGAGGCAAGCATGCATTTTGAAGGGATCATACATATGTGCTACTTTAAGTCAAATTTCTTTCATAGTGATAGTTCTTCTTTCATAGTAATGGTGACCTCATGAAAACAGTCCGATTGTCTTGTGCTTCAGAAGGAATGCCATCAAACGACAAAAAATAATCTTGATTATTTCATACTTAGGTTTCGCTGCTTGAATTTGGGGCTCACAAATCTATATCTTGAACTCGGTTCGACATGATTTTTTTTTTTTTTAAACAGGCAATGTCTAGTGGAATATCCTCATGTGCCACAATACGAGAAATGCATAATCTAGAATTTTTGGCGTTTGACCAGTACTTGTCCCATCTCCACCTCTAACGCACAATGTTGATTATTTCTATGTCGCTCCTGCTAGCCCCCCAAATGTGTTGGAGCACTGTGTAAATCACTAGGGTACAGCATTTCAAATAGTTATTAAGAAGTACAGATTATTTACCAATTTTGCGAACTGTTTTGCAGTAGGCCAAGTTGTCTGTGATGATTTTTCCCAGCTCAGGAAAGTGCCATCCGTACCACTCCCTGCAGCGCATAATGTAGTTGTTTAGCTCCTTGTCCAGGTCATCCAAAAGAGCTGAAGAGGGAATAAAATTCTCCATGTCAGACTGCATATTCTAATAAAAAAAATAAACATTCATTAGCATCTGTAGAACTGAAAATTCTGTTTTAATCCTGAAGTTTAAAAAAAACCTGATCATTTTAATTCTAAAAGTGAGAATATTTAATGTCTTTTTATCCTCTTAAAGAACACAAGGATATTATTTTGTTTACATTAAGCAGCTTGATTATGACAACTGGCTTCCCCCCTTATATTCCATAAACCTAACAATATTAAGTAAGAACAAGATCAGATGAATGCTTAACATAAAATAATTTTGGGTTGTAGATCAATTTATTCATATAAATTTTACTTACATATAGCCTGAACAATCATTGTGTCCACCTTGTCTGGGCTGAACTTCAGCTTGTAGCGGGACAAACTAGAGAAGACAGAAAGTATTTTCAGCAAGTCCCTTCTCATACCGAACTATTTCCTATTTTAGCATGCCTTGGGAGAGGTTTCTGCCTCAGTGGTAGTGACGAATGCTGTGGAAAATCTACAGATAGTTCAGACAGCAAGTGTAATCATTGGCAGCAGTTCTCATCCAAAACCATCTGTGGCCATCTACCTGTGAGCCAAACCAAGAGACATGGCACTGAGCTCCCTGGGAGGAAGTCCAGTGATGAGGCTCTCCATCTGGCCCCTGATGCATCTCATCAGCTCAGCCACAGCAGGGCTGTGGACACAGCTCAGGTCCAGCTTTTCCTGAAAAAAAAACAAACAGCAGATTTAGGGCAAAGCTAAGCTATTGCATATCAATGTAAGTACTGGAAATTATCAGGACACTTACTTTAATAACCCCACCGAGTTTTGCATCACTGATGGCTAGCTGTTCGTGAGCCTCCTTGGCAACAACTTTCTTCAGCGCTTTCTTCAAGCTCTTGCCAATTTTTCCCTCAGTAAGGGCAGTGGCAGCTGAATAACAGGTTAGAAAGAGTGGATTGAATAACACTAAAATACTAACACTAACTTGCACTAATATCTAGATATTCCCCTTTTGAGGAATTCTGTAGAGAACCTAATCTCATTTTGAAGGAGCACAAATATTTTCTGTCCTGATTTGTTTTATAAAAAAAAGCGAGACACTGCACAAAGACATACAATGACACCATGTGGTCTCAGAGGTAGTGACGAGTACTGTGGAATCCATCATGTTTCAGTCAGACAGAGATACATCACAGACCACAAATATCATGTTTTATTGGTAGGAAAAAAGACATGAGTCAATACCTGCCAAGGCTTCTGTTGTGTCCTTAAACTTCTCAAAGTGCTTAAGCTTCACACTAGCAGGGGGGAAAATAAAAACATTGAGAATACACTTCCACATTATTATTCAAAGACAACTGGTTGGTCAGATTAGCAATATCCGCTTATACCGGCACTTACACTTTGTTGGCTTTTTCAGGAGTCTCAAACTCCTTATAAAGGCTGTCAACCTGTTGAAGTTTGGATTCATCGAGGACCTGAAATATAACAAAAGCTTAAAATTAGTTTCCATGCTTGAAAAATGTAGTATGGATACAGGTGGACCCACAACACTTGTATCTGAAATGCCTGCAAAAACATGGATACACGCCAGAAACATTTTATTCTTTAGTTAAATGGCCATTCAACAACAGTATCGTAATTTTCTTCATATCCAAGACGCACATGGGTGCCGTACACCGACAAGTAGCAACATTCACTTTGGTTAGCCTTAACATGCACACGTGGTTTCGAGGCCTATGGCCATCTTACTTGCTATTAGCTTATCTACCAGTACATTCACTCGTACACAGTAATAAAGACTGCACTTTAAACATTACAATGCTTGGATTTAGATTAAATATTGCCCTTTCACTTCCTAGTAGTAAGTAATGTTACACAAAGCAGAAAAAACATAGGCTGTGGATAGTTAGCCGTGTAGCTAACCTACGCTAAGTCAAATAAGTAAGGCGTAAATAGCGCTCATTCTTTTAAAGACAAAAAAAAGCCAAATACATACTTTGAATATTGCATATCCAGCAGCGGTCTCAAATAATACAAGCATTTCGGCCACAGATGAGTGACTCTTAAGAGTTTGGGTACTCCCTCAAGAGAGAGCTAAAACCAGCCGGCTACAGCTTTATTCTACGAGTGTCACACGCGGTGCAAGAACACCAGGAGGAAACTGTTGGGTTGCCACGTCTGCTCTGTCAATATCACCCGATAACACAAGAAATTTAAAATATATATTGGTATCTAGGCTTATCTCTAAAAATATATGATGCATAATTTGATTTTAGGAATAGTAAACACTGTTTTATGAATGTTTTGCTGTATTATATGATTTAACATTAGCATATTTATTGGTAACTAAATTACACACCTGCAAAACAGAATCAGTACATATTATGAACTGATGTACTGCACTTGAAGGCTACGCGCAGACTATATGTAGTCTTGACAACTTTCAAAGTTTTTCGATAAATATGCTGCTTCATCGACATTGAATACAAATTGAATACAAGTTTCTGCTCCTCGATCTGGCAACCCAATAGGATTTTGAACTCGCGAGAACTTGTTGGACAAAAAGTTAAAATAAAATACTGACCGTTATTTGTTCCCAATACCATTAAATCATAATTTAATCATTCAACTTTACCCTGAATCAGATGTTACGAAATTGAAAAGTAACTATAGCCTATTACTAACTATTTAAGTTCCAAGACAAAATATGGCTATTTCAAAATTTTAAGGTATATTTACTTAATAACCCCATCCAATAAGCCGTGATGTAAAGACGGAGATTTAACTTTGAACGGAAATAAATGCTGCTTTTGTGACACTGAAGCTGAAACAACGGATAACCTGTATTTTTCACTGTAGGCCAATATATCCAGAAACTTTTCGGCAAGTATTTACGACTGTCAATTAAAATACAACTACCTACTTATCTTACATGATAAAATATTGCATCTGGCTTCAACATGAAAGGCAGGCAAATAGACTTGGCAATAAACTTAAACTAAATTAAACGTAATTGAGTTCATGGATGAACACGAGACCTTTATTTTCTGTCTTCAAAAGGGACCTCACAAATAATCACCTCAGTGCCCTGAGACTGAAGAACTTGAAACAAGCAATTCTCTCCTTAAATGTTATGAGGCAATTCAAATATTTGCGCTCTTCTTGCACAAATGTGTGTTGCTACGGTTAATTTTTTTTTCTCTTTTCTCTTATTATTTTATTTATTTAACAATTTAACATATTTTAATTTATTTTATCTATACCATGTGGGTTGAATTACTTGTTTTATCATACACAGTATGTTTGTAATCTTTCTTTCCTTGATCAAATTCCAATTGACTTATTTTCATGTTCATTTCATTGCTCTGTTTTGATAAAGGTTGAATAAAAAAAAAAAGTCCTTCCTGCTCTAGCGGAAGTGGCGCCAGTGGGTATAAACTCAAGCAAAAGAGATGGCCACGTGAGGGTTGCGTGGTGAGAAACTCCAATTTACTTATAATATACTACATTTTCTACCCGAGAAGAAACTACGGTCGTGCAGCATGAATGAAACGGGGCAATATCCACCGCCGGACTTTGGCTGTCCTTCTCAAAACCCTATTCAGCATCAACAGCAGCCCCGCTCCAGCGGCTTCCACCCCAACATGTGGAGCTGGAGCGAGACGCATTCGGAGCCGATCTGGCAACACGGCGGCCAGTCCGGTTGGCATCACGGGTCAGCTGAAAGGTCTGGTTTCCCTACCGGCCGTGGGAACTATGGACCTAAACCTCCATACGGTGAGTTGTCTCGACAGCAGTCAGTAAAATCAAACTATATAACAACATCAATATTTACTATCGTACAATCTGTTATTAAATTGACAACCAGAACAAGTTTATTTTTTTGTAACTATCAAATCGACAAATAGTCACTGTAAATTATACGTTACCATTCTTACTAGAGCAATATATTCCTTGATATCCCTCTTAATTAAAATGCCATCAAGCAGTGATACACAGTGAAGTCATTTTTATTTGTGCCATGCTATAATTAAAAGACTGTCAAAATAATATTCGCAGAGCCAAAACACTGGTTCATAGATCTCCTTTAATGCCACCAAACAGAGCACCAATTAACAAATCTTCATTTAGTAGCCAAAACTGTACTGACCCATCAAAAAATGGAATACACGAGACCTCTGAAGATGTACTGTGTCTGGCACTAAAACAGTAGCTGCAGATCCATGAAATACTGTAAACTGAGAAGGAGCCTCCAAGAATCTGACTTGTTTGTCCAGCTCTTCTCACAGATGTTTGATTGGAATTGGAATACAGGGATTTAGAGGCCAGGTTAAAACCTTTAAGTAATTGTTGTGGTGCCAAATCATTCCTGGGACATTTTTGCGGGGTGGCATCCTGCTGAAAAGAAGCTACTGTCATTGGGGATACCGTGTCTTTGAAAGGATGTACTTGACCAGACACCAAACTATCTACTTGATGAAATAGAAAATGTGACTCATCCGATCATGCCATCCTAGTCCATTTTCCTTGGTCAAGTTCAGATTCTGATATGCCCATAGTCGGTGCTTTTAGAAGAGGGTAGGGGTCAGCATTGGCATTACGATTAGTCTTCGACTAAGTCTTCGCTCCAATCAGCTTTGGGCAACCCTTTCGCCAGGAACACCCAGCAAGATCTGCAGTTCTTGTCTGACCCAGTCATCTATCCATCACCTTTTGGCCTCTGTCAAAGTCTTGCAGGTCCTTATTCTTGCCCAATTGTCCTGCTTCTCACACATCAGACTCAGAATCAGCTTTATTAGCCATGTATATACATACTAGGAATTTGACTCCGGTTAACTGAGCACTCGCAGTACGAACATCATATAGAATAATGATAAAATATGGACAAAGTAATAAACAAATATACAAGGTATAAACCAATGGACATGTTTATACATCAACATTAGGACAATATGTTAACTTGATGCCTAATATAGCCAACTCACTTAATGGTACCTGAAATAATGATGACATCATTGGTTACATACTGTATATTATAGATATATACAATAGTGCTTTTTGTTGAGTAAACTGAAATTACTATATACACTTCAGGGGATATCCCTTTAAATTTCCATTTCAGCATTAAAGTGTTGTTGTGATGTGTGCCCTTAGGTCGAAACTTTGGTCATGAGTGGCATCAAGATGGACATCGAGGTGGAAGACAGAATTATGGACTCCCTTACAATGACGGGAGAAAGGTAACTGTTGCAGCAATACCACTAAAGTCTTGATCATGACCTTACTGGTGTTTGCCATTAAACGGCTGTGCTCTTAAAAAATAACCACTGTCATATCCTGAACTGAAGTGTCTGTATCCCACGTCAGAAAAATAAGAAGGAACCAGAATTTTCCCATTTTTGTGATACCTGCGACCGGGGCTTCAAAAACCAAGAAAAGTACGATGAACATACTTCTCAGCATGTCGAGGTAATTTGATAGAAGTTATGCAATATCTATTGCTTTGTGTCTTGTCATTACAGTTTGCAAAATTTTAATGACCCCTCCCTAACGTCAATATTTTTTCAGTGTTCTGTGTCTGACTGCAGCTTCATGGCTCATGAAAAAATAGTCAGCATCCACTGGAAAAATGTAAGTGAAATAAGTCGCTGTGTATTCAAAATGTAGGCTCTTCGTGTCTTCCTTTGCTAACATCAGTGTTTGATTAACAATATGTCAGAATCATGCACCCGGAGCTAAGAGAATCAAGCTGGACACGCTGGAGGAGATTTCTAAATGGAGAGAAGAGAGGCGCAAGTCAGTGCTCACAAATTCTGTGTTTAAACGTTCAACAAAACAATCAAAAAAATGTTTGTTGTTCAATTTGAGCATTACTTTATCATTCCAGAAACTATCCAACACTTCAGAATATCGAAAAGAAGGAAAAAGTTATGGCGTTGCGGGAGGAGACAGGAGCTGTTTTAGACACAGCTGAGTTTGGGTAAATGGAAACATTCTTTATTCATTCATTCATTTTCTATACAGCCATAAGCTAAGTATGTGTAAAATCTGCATTTTATTAACAGACGAATGAGAGGCAGAGGACGGGGAAGGGGAAGGGGACGGGGTCGAGGTCGAGGTCGAGCCTGGGATAATGGAGGGTTCCATGGGCGACAACCTCCAGGCCCTCACCCATCAGTCAACTGTGCAACAGAGATTCCTCCACTGCGTACCCAGCACCGTCGGGAAGGAGATCCGCTGGGAGCTCTGGCTAACAGTGACCATGGTAAGTGACTGATCTGAAAGGAAGGTAGTCAAATAAGACTGCAATCAAACAATAAATGGCACCACAACAGGATCAGTGACTAGCCTTTGTTTCACATGTGCCTCCAGATTCTGAGCGAGAGGATCCAGCTACTGAGTCCGGGGCTGGTGGCCTGATTGTAGCTCCTGTACAGATGAGCTCTGCTCTGAGCTCCCTGGTGACTAACTATAACTCCATGAGTGAAAGTGATGACGAACCAGAATGTGAGTTTGACACAATTATGAAGCTGGTACATGCCCCTAGTGCTAATCCACGAGAGCTATCCTATGACAAACATATCTGTAGTAGCCAACTCTTTGTTGAAGATGATAGAATCTTTATAAGACTGAAATATATTCTTATTTATTTTATTGAATGTTAGACAACGCCACGGTGCAGTCGTTTTTTTAGTGGACGGGTTTTAATAATTTTTTCCCAGAAGTTTTTGGCCATTTCAAATACATCTTTCTACATTAGTTGCCGTGGAATATCCAGTCAGGCTATAGAGAGTTTAGTTTATTGATATACACACACATACACACACATGCCTTTGTTCATAAAACTCATAAACCAAAGCTGGATGACTTGGACATCAAATCCATGAATAATGTCCTTAATGGACATAACTTAAACAAAGTAAACCTTGTTGTGTAAGTTTCTTGGTGGTACAAAAATGGCTAAAGGAGATTTGGAAGGAAACTAGGCATAATAATATCAATCACATATTCATAACACGATTGCCATGGATATCTATTTATTTATACCCCAGATAGTTAGGTAATGAGATCTGACCCAAGACTGACTGGATAATATTTAGGTTTAGTTTTATTTTATTGAGACGACATATGCGTAACATCCAAACAAAAAATGCAGCAGACAGTCAAGAGCACATATTTGTCATTGTGTAGAGGCATTGATTGAAAAAATGCAATAATATGTTTTTACCTATATGCAGTTTAATTATTATCGTTGTCCTTGGGTTTCAGCCACCCCCATTCAGAAAGTCAAAGAGATTGTGCAAGAAAACCAGGCTCTCCGAAACCCAATACCACCAACCTCCATGTTAAGAGGACCCCTGATACCCCCAAATCCCACTATCAATGGAACAGAGACTCACGTCTCCACGCATGCCTCCGTTCATCAGACACCTCATAGTAGAAGAGGAAGAGGAGGCAGGGGAGGAAGAGGTGGTAGAAGAGGACACCAGGAATCGCCACACACACGTCATCCCACTCTACTTGAGATGGTAAGGAGATATCTTGGATACTACAAGCAGAATGTGCAAAAACCAAACATTTAAATATGTGTTACCTTCTTGATTATACATTTTCTTAACATTCATGCATTATTCTATTTTCTTTCAATCCCTTTAGTTATTGGCTCCAGATATCCGCCATGAGAGGAATGTCCTCCTGCAGTGTGTGCGCTATGTTGTCCGAAATCACTTCTTTGGCCTGGAGGGCAGACCTCAGAAACAGAATGGAGTCGAGGATAAACCCACACCAGATATGCCGACTGCAGATCATGAAGAGAGGCAGGAAAAACAACCACAGGTAGTCAAAGGTGTGGTTTCCTTTGCCTCTGTGGTTGGTGGAAAGAGAAGTTCAGCTGAAGTTGATAATCAGGAGGATTTAAAAACAAGTAAAGTAGTTGTAGTTATCAAGAACTGTCAGGACCGGGCATCACAGAGCGATCGAGTATACTCAGAACCCTCTGAGGATCCTCTAGATAAGAGGGCTGCAGGGAATTTAATCCAATACGAAGAGGCACCTACCGAAGACTGCAACGATCTCTGGTTGTCCACAGATAAAGTCCCATGTACCTCTAATATTTATGATGATGAAATATGGGAGAGCCCTAGTGTTGTTTTGTGAAATCATGAAAGAATTCAACAGAATCAAAAAATTTTAGTTCTAACACTTGACACAAAATGTGATAATTGTCCATCAAATGATTATCTTGGTCATTTCTTTTTATTTTCATGGACTCATATTTATTTGATAGGATGTAAGTGTGATTAACGAGATCCAGTTATATTTTTGTATCACGCTATATATACTGCTCCTGCTATACTGCTATATACTTTTTTGTATAATTTGCATCTGAAAAAGAAATCATTATTAAAAAGAAATTTAAACTACAGCTGCTGATTATGTCTGCTTTTACCCTTATATGCATATATGTTCAGTATTGAGGCCAGATGAAGTATTACAGCAGTATTTGGTCGTATAATTAGACTTGAGAGCAGTGCGGTGAGGTTCGTGGCAGGTGAGGCACTGACCCTTTCAGAGTCAGATTTACAAATATGTGAACCCAATCCAGTAGTTTAAGTTCACCATTTAATTGCCAGCTTGCAAACCAATCACTTAATGTGTTTCAAATCTCGTCTGAATTCTCTACACACACATAGGTAAGATACATATTTGGCTAAAGAAGAACATTAGATGTATATCAGCTCAGAGAAAGCACATTTGCTCTGCACCTTCATGTTCTCTTAATTTGCCATCGCAAATATATAATTCTTACAGTGCAAGAAAAAAATCATAGGGTCGCCCCATTTTTTGAAAAATGACCAAATTAGAAAAAAAGGTAAATTTTATATTTTCTATTAGCAAATACATTTTATCATTATTTTTTTGTTTTCAATATATTTCCAATTAAACACCCCAAAAAATACCGGAAGTTATAGCTATATTTTTAAAATTTGATAATCGATTTTCCAGGGGATGGATTAGATATAGAATCTTCCATTTTGCATTCCTGAGCAAACCTTCAAAGAAACGGACTAATGAAGTGAATTTGAATCTCTGATTTTGTTTCTGCTTATATAAGAGAAACAGCAGATAAAGCATAAACCTGTGGTCTCAGCACGCCCCCTTCAGTGAGGCAGAGGTACTGGCTGCCTCACCTCGTGCTTCTTCATTACGGTTGTTTGTGAGATCAGAAAGACTAAATAGTTTATACACATACGTGCAATACATTAACTATTCTATGGAACAGGTGAGGCTGAAAGACTGCACGTGTCTGCTTGAGAGCTGTCTATTATCCTGGTGACGTACCAATGATCCCACTGACATAAGGGAGAAACAGGGACCTGAGCTCAGAAATGTCAATTATTTTGAAAACTTTTAGATTAATCTTTTTTTTTTTAATAATGCTATGTTTTGGCAATGAAAACATTAAATTCCTGAGAAATAAACACGATACTTCGTCATTTGTAAACGTCCATTGATAAGTTAGATTGGCACCGTCTGGCTGGTCTGCCTAATTTCGTTAAACGAGCAAACGTACGGTGGTCTGACCTGTCGCCTAGCTACCGCCTGAGATGCCACCGTTTGGTGAAACACTTTTAGCTGACGTCGAACTTCACTTCTGGTCCGCCATTGCAGAGGTCGTCACTTTATATGGGTTTTGATTATCAAGGTTCACTTTATATCATGAAAAAAACGATGATAAAAATTAAAACATTTCAAAATAATAAAATATGGCATTTCTGTAAATTATGTTTTTTCTATAAATGTTATTATTATTGCATGGCTGTTTTTTTTTTCTTGTTTCAAGCACTTTTGTAAAAGGACACCACAAAGATAATATGCCTTAGCATAAAAAACAACACCTTAAAGCTGTCTATATTGGTCCACACTACATGGACTTCAAACTACACTTTAAAAAGTGTCAAATACTTCACGCTAGGACAGGGCGTCCTAGCCTGTCTCAAGTTAACAGCATCGGTGTGGTCCGATATACTCCAGGACACAAGGGGTATTTATTTACTTGTCGGAATTGTTTATCTACTCAAAGAATAGTGGTAGGCGTACATAATTAACATAATCGCCAGACTCTCTGTTCCTTGCGCAGTTCTCCGCCTTCATTTTAAGTTTGGGTGGAGTTACATCTCTGCAGAGTTGGATTAACACTAATAAGATCGAGTCTGACAATCAACTCCAACACTAAACATCTTTTCATTCAGAAAAAGTTGAAATTACACTCCGAAGCCCTGAAAATCTCTGAAATGCTTAACGCTTTAATCTCAAACAAGTTGTTGAGTTGTTGACTGGAGTCCGAGCTTAATGCTGTTCCCATAGAACACGGGGACATTCAGATGCCCAGAAAACCCTGAATGAAAGGAAATAACACTTAGAAATGTCACGTTTCTGGCGTGAAATATATCAAATTTTTAAGATATTGGTTTCACGTTATAACGTGATGATTATATTATCTTTCATACCACGAACGATAAGTGCTTCCATGTTCTCCATCTCCACTGTATTATTTCGTGCATCATTTTAGTTTTACCACCAATGTGGCCCCAGGTTAGCCTCACTTTCGCCCACATCTGACGTCACGGGAAAAGTGTCCACCTAGTTCACGGCTCAGCGCTGAGCCGATGCTGGCCCCAGCCTGTTTGTTCTGCTTTGCTGGAATTCACTCTAGACGGAGAAGAGGTGGTCAGATTTTGCCCTTTTGATTCCTACAGATGACCACTGAAATCCCACTGCTAGGGTAAGCAGGCTAGTTATATGATATGCACAAACATAACCTGTTGTAACATTATAACCACTGACAACTGTAATCCAAATAAAATCTATTAGTTTCCACCCGCCTGTGGGTGGGATGTGCTGTAAATTAACATTCTAGTCATGACGCTGATGACTTGTTGGAAGCAGGAAAAATGGGCAAGTGTCAGGATCTGGACTGATTTTGTCAAGGGCCAAATAGTGAAGGCTAGATGGCTGGGTTAGAGCATCTGCTGAACTTCAGGTATGGTTAGGTGTTCCTGTGCAGTGGTTAGTTCTTACCAAAATGGTGTGAGGAAGCTCAATTAGTAAACTGGTGACCGGGTCATAAGCGTTGAAGACTCATTGATGCACATGGGGAGAGAAGGCAGGAGAAGGATCCTTTACAAGAACTATAGTTGAAAAAAAAATGGTGAAAAAGTTAATACTGGTGCTTATAAAAGGTGTTAAAACACAATGCATCACACAGCTGTTTTGGCAAGAAAAAAAGACTCACGCAATATAAAGTTAGTGGTTTAATGTTATAGCTTATCAGTTTGTAAGATGGAAAAGATACACTGACTCTGATATGGAAGTCATATATTGATGTTCATACATAATATCATATATTTATTCTGGCATTTTATTTTAATAGATAATGGGCTGTCTGTTTTTCTTTATGTGATCCTCCAAGTTTCCCATGGCTTGCTCCCTTGTAATGGACCCAGTTCTAGACTTTGGCTGCATTGCTGCCAGTAGTCAGGTGATCAGCAAAACTCATCACATAAACAATGCTGGATCAGCACCAGGTAAAATAAATATCTTTCTTGGCCTGGAAATACATTGGTACAACAATTTGTTTCAAAAAAGCCCCACAGGCTTCATTATATACATCAAATTAAAGAATTAGCTCGTATTAAAATTTCATAACACATCTTTATAAGCCTTATAATAATTTCCTAATTTTTACTTAACCAGGATATAGAATCATTATATCAATCGAGAAAATCTAATATTGCATTGCAATTGACTTTACTTTCTCCTGTTTTTCTCTGTATTTTGAAAATATTTGCCCTGTTATCTGTTTATTTTTTTTTGTTTTTTTGATATGTGTGCAACGCTTTGTTGGTGCATTTTTGAAGAATTCTTTAATATAATTTAATATTAACAATTAAATAATGATTACTCATTTATCATGATGTCTATACCTTCTTATGCAGTTTCCTTGGAAGTAAATATGTCTGAGCAACTCATTCATGGTAACATACAAGAAAGAAAGTTTATAGAATGTTTAGACAATATTAGGCTATAGTATGTTAAAAATTCTATTCTCTGTGAAATTAAATTAATTTACAGAGAAAACCTTCATAAACAGTTCTTAACATTGATTACTTTTCAAGATTACAGCTTTGTGTGAACTTTTCAGGCGCAGGTTAATCTTGCTTTGGGGAATTTGATAATACCGTTTGCAACTGATATGCAGTTAATGAATGAATGAATGGATAATTAATAATTCACAATTAATGAATTAATTAGAAAATGTTATTTTAC
Source organism: Lophius americanus (assembly GCA_037951165.1). Classification (NCBI taxonomy): domain Eukaryota; kingdom Metazoa; phylum Chordata; class Actinopteri; order Lophiiformes; family Lophiidae; genus Lophius; species Lophius americanus. Next base: position 4,394,456 of record JBBDHG010000076.1, on the reverse strand, counting down.
ACCTTTATTCTAAATGCATTTCCAGGTTTAAACTCCTCAAAACCCACCCCTTCAACAAGGCCCATAGCCTTTACCTTTTGTTATGTTCTGTTTGTTTTGCCTATTGTGTCTATATAAAGCGTCCTTGGGTTTCGTGAAAGTCGCTATATAAATCAAAGCTATTATTATTATTATATAATCTTATTTACTGTTAGGAAAAATAAAATAATAAAAAACTTTTCCAACAGGATACACATGGATTTGTCTGTTTGTGTTTCCTTTGAAGGTGTGTTCCATGTGCAGTACAACGGAGACCCCTCAATCAAACTATCACCCTGTAATGGAGTGTTAGCATCTGGCGCCACCCAGTGTCTGAAAGTGGAACTGCACGCAGACAGACCCATGCTGATTGAAGAGACAGCTCTGTAAGAAAGACTTCAAAATACTACAAGCATGTAAAATCAGTTGATGCTATTTTGTCTTTTATGCGTTATAGCGGAATAAGCGGAACATTTACAGCTGAAAAAAAAAATGAATCATTGAAATAGTTGTTTTGAGCAACAATTTTGTACTTCCACTCTTTTTAAATACCACCCACCCCCCAACTTTCTGTTTCAGGGTGAAACTCCAGAATGGCTCTGCTGCAGTTCTGAGTATTAGGGCTAAGGTGATGGACCAGCACCTGGAGGTCTTTGACCAGCAAGTAATTTATTGGACAAATTGAATGGTGTATGGTGCCCAACATTGACAGGACATGAAACAGATGTCCAGTTGTGTTGATTGTCTATTCATTTAAAGATTCTGTGCAATTACACAGGGTGTTCCACTGTCCTGTCTGTGGTTTGGACCTGTATACTATGGGACGTCCCGCGTGGAGAATGTGGTTCTGAGAAACAATTCACCCCAGGCATGTGACTGGGTCTGCCTGCACCAGAATAGTGCTGCTGGGGCTGAGGTGGTAAGTGCGGTCCTAGAAGAGAGTTGATATAACTGGAGGCCCGTTTTACTTAACTGAAAATGCAAAATAAGAGCTTTGATTGTTTGGGCTGTGTAGGGAACACACATTCTGAACAGCACAAATGCCACTCTGCTGGGGAGAATGAAGAATTGCAGTCCAGCCACACAAAACAGCTCTCAGGTGTTGTTGTGTGTCCCAAAGGAGGGTTCCCTGGGACCGGCTGAACAAACTACTGTAGCAGTTTGCTTCAGTCCCCTCTGGAAGAGGTGAGGTGTATGTGAATGTGTCTGAATACTTTTACATGTCCAAGAGTTTTACGTACCCAGTGGCATAATCATTAATGATAAAGAAATTCCCACATTTGTGGTAATATTATAAGAACGTCTGTAGGATTAAAATGGCATACCTTAACAGTATAAGGCTAGTATTAATAAGCTGCACGGGGAGCTATGTAATATACTGTAAAGTGATGCTCCTGGTCGAGATTTAACCTATGCTATGGAACACCCATCTTTTTATTTCAGTAAAATCAAAGGGTGGAGGCATGATGACTCAGCTAGCCGGCAAGACTACAGCCTCTTTCTGCTGTTTGAGTCAGTGGGAACCAGATATGGCTTCACCCACGCTCTTGGTACTCACAACACACACACAGTCCTGTCACATTGCCATACAAGACCACAGAAGGCTTTTTTTGCACAAGCTGTTTAGTTGATGGCTCAAGTTTATGATCAGATTTTTGAATAAATGATCATTTTAGATAGATTATACTGATATCGGCCCCTTTCTTCACCTTAAGGTAATAGCAGTGTGGAGCTGGCAGTGACAGGCTCTGGACTGCCTGTGTCTCTGGTACCTAGACCCTCTAAAACATTTAATTTCCTAACCTGCGGTATCGGCGAATGTGTGGAGTTGCTGTGTGTCCTACACAACCAATGCTCTCATCTTCCTGTCAGCTTCCATTTCCGCAAGATAGCAAATTTCAGCAGCAATCACCTTAAAGGCACAATCCACCCCGGACAATGCCAGGTAAGGATGGGGTGATTGTTTTTCTATCTGTTATTAATTCAAACATTATGTTGAATGTGGGTAAATCTTTTCTTCTCTGTCGTCTACCCCAGGATGTAGTTTTGTCTTTCACTGCACGTCAGCCAGGGAGCTTCCACATGCATCAGATCCTAGATGTCTTAGGTCATGTTGTCCGTAAACGTGACAAAGCCATTGAAGATCCTATTGCACTCGAGCTTTGCAGCTTCCACACCGTCACTCTACACCTCTCAGCTACTTGCCACACTGAGACCACACACCCTGTGCCACAACTGAATCCAGGTGGATATCGAAGAATAAATCCTAAGAGAACACCAGAATCTCTTGCTATTCTCTTACATGCTCATAGTATTTATTTAAAGAGGGTATGATCATTCTTGCTTTGGATCTTTTCAGGGGATATCTTGGCAAGAACGTGACTACTACTAGGTTTGAACTTTAAATTACATGATTTTGATTCAGGTTTCCTCCCTGCTTTACAGGCATCACTCCTCAAGTGTCAAATCCAACAGGATTACAGCCCCATGTTCGCTCCAGGGATCTGGCCCTCTGTCGTGTGATGGCAAGGGGTGCGGTCCTTAATGCAGAGAATACACGACTTCATGTACATAACAGGGAGATGAGTGAGGGCGCGGACGGGGAGGACTTCCTGGCTTTTCCTAATGATCGAGCCTCGAGCATCCGGCATGCCTCGGATGGACGTTACAGGTAGAGGTTAAAGAAGCATACTCTGTGGTATTATAAGGACAAATTCAAAGCCAGTTTGTCAGTTGAGAAGTATATTTTTTTTAAATTTTACCAAGAAAGTGTCATTGAGATTCAAAATCACTTTTTCAAGAGCGTCCCGGCCAAAAAAGGCATCGGCACCCAGAGGTACAAACATAGTGAATGAATTGAACCGATAAGGATTAACATAGGTATTAGATTAAAATTTGAATCAAAAACATCATGAATTGAGATTGAAACATTTGTATTTGTCAAAGACATCTATATCAGTCAAAACATCTAAAGCCAGATGTCTCTACATCCAGGTCTATTAACATGGCCTTGGATGCATTCAGGGAGATCAGCTCCTTGAGATTCAGATAATTCTGCAGCTGATTCCAGGCAGAGGGGCTATAAAAATGAAAAGACCTTTTTCCAAGATAAATCCGGACTTTGGGGGCAGTTAGTAGGAATAAGTCCTTTGAGGGAAGACTTTCACTTTCTGTGGATATTCGATTGATGTATGTTAAGAAATACCCTACATACATACCCTACAGAATAGCGTTATAAATAAGAGTATGCCAGTGATTAAGTTTGTGGGTAGGGAAGGCCGTCCATCCAACCGGGCATACAACACACACTGATGGTTAAAAGCTTTAAAATCAGTAATGAACCAGAGCTCCACGAGTGCAACCATTGAGAAGATGCATGTATGTATAAGACATCACCATAATCCAGCACAGACATAAGGGTGTTAACGACAAGTCGCCTATTAGCCTCGAAGGAAAGGCTAGACTTCTAAAATAAAAAAACTAATTTGAGTTTCCTTTTTTTTTAGCAGTTGCTAAATATGAGGCCGAAAAGAAAGAGAATTTACAAATTATAAGACCATGATATTTGTATTGAAATACAAATATTTCCACTTGTTAAATTTTCAAATTTGTAATGCAAAAACACACAAGTCAAGGATTATTTAGCTTCTGTCCTTATTGCTGCATTAATAAGTTGTCATGTTGTTGCTGTGTTGAAATGCCAACATTTGAAAGATTCCACAGCTGCTGAAGGCTTCCTGTCTGTATCATTCTCAGGACTATCTTCACAAACGTACGCCGCTATCACTATGTGGACCCCAACTATGCCTTCACTGAAGAAGAAGATGAGAAGAGACGGCAGCATCGGCAAATTTATTTGGATTCCTTAAAACAGTTCAGACAAACACGCTTGCAGAGGATCAAGGAGAGGAGGTAGGCTGCATGAAGATGTGATTCATGCTAATCCAAAGCTGCATTTCAAACGTTTTTGTTTCATCTTAGACAGTAAATAATGACGTTGGACATTTGTTTTTTGTTGTTAGACAAAGGGAAAAAGTGGAGAATCATGTGGATATTGGAATGGTTCCTTCTCATGGACTTGTTCCTCCTACGCTCCGCATTAGTGACATGGAGAAGATAAAGATCTTAGAGGTGAAGCCTGACTACAGCTACGTTTCCTTAGCAGTCAAACACGGCTGCAAAGACCTAACATCTACCACACAGCAGGTCAAACGTCAGGCCCGATTAGTTGAAATGGTAACAGGCTCATTATTGTATAGGGTGGAATTTAATTGCACGTTTGAGGGGATTTCTTTCTTTCAGTGTTAATTTTGTGTTCCCTCCAGGCTTCTGATGTGTTGAATGCAGTTCCTACTACCCGGCAGGAGGTGTCAGACTGTAAGAGGATTCTGACAGCTCAGGAGCTCTACCAAGTTCATATAGGTATAGATAGATATTCCATTCAGAAGTGCTGGCAGACTGTTTTTAACAAAGCTCCATTACAATCTCAGAGATTCTGCTAAACAACAAGAATAACATTAAGCTGTCCATTTTGATGTGTTTTTTTCTCCCTGTTCTCTCTTAAGGGAAGGTGATCATTGACCATCAAAATAACATGTTTTATTAGAGTTACTGTTGAGAATAATGTATCAAATAATTTGCAAGGTGTTAAAGAGTGGCTGTGTGCAGATTAATGGGGAATTTCCATTTAAAAATGTTTCTCTTCTCTCATTAGGTCCATTGTTCGTGGACTTTGGCATTGTGTGCGTTCACTCAATGTGTGTCCAGAAGCTGGAGCTGATCAATAATCTTTCAGTGTCCGTCTGGGTGCAGTTTGATGTCGACTGCTCTGAGCTGCAGGGCTCCTCACCCCTTTCCCACATCCTGTCACCCCATTCCCACAGCACCTTACCCCTGACATTCCAAAGTGAGAAGCTGGGTCACTTCTACAAACCTGTATACTTCTCTGTGAACCAGCACCACCCTGGTCAGATAATGGTTAAGGCCAAAGTCATCCCCTTGGCTCTGGAGCTGTCCAAAACCCTGCTGGTGCTCCCCTACCCCACTCTGCTTGGCCAGTCAGGATTCAGGACCTCAGTAACTCTTCGCAACCGGCTTAATCATGCAGCAGAGTTCACATGGAGGCCAGTAGTCACTGAGGGTGGCATCCTGTTCTCCATTCGGCCAGCTACAGGTGCTAATTTTGCACTTTTACTATACATGGGAGTGAGTCAACATTTCCAAAGCTTCGATGCCAAGTATATCCCTTTGCACCACTCACTCTCTCTTAAGCTTGTTTTCAAGAAACTTAATTGTTGATAAGCCTTCTTAATTAATATATTTGATCAGTTGGATAAGAGCTGACACATCAATCTACCCCTCCGCAGGTGTAGTGGAGCCATACAGAGAACTGGACTGTGAGGTGGTGTGGCATTCATCCTTCTCCTCCCCTACACAAGGAGATTTTGATCTATGTGTCCACGAGAACACACAACGTCTGCACTGCACCGTTAAGGTCTGGCCCAAGATTACGAAAGTTTTGTTTTTATGATTCAAACATATTTACTGCTTATTGGACTTGGCCTCTTTGCATCAAGCACCCTCTGTAAAATTAATGTTATGAGTATGTATTTATTCCGGGAGAAGATTGGCTGTGGTCAGTTTTGCATTAATCGAGGCCAAAGATGATTCCAATAGTGATAACATTTCACGGCAGTAGTGAGACATGAAAACATACATAGACACTTTTTTATTTATCCCAAGCTGGGGGACTGAGTGGGCTTGTGAGAGGTTTGGGGATGCCTGCCAATTTCCCATATGTTCATTTATTTATTGGGCCTATTACAGTATCACCATTGTCCATCACATATTGATTTCCTATCAATAGGAGTTGAGAGTATTAGTCGGAAAAAAATATGCAACTTTTTGATGTCTCAGTGAGTTGTCATTAAAGGTTAAAAACAAAATGAGCTTCAGAGAAATTGCCAAAATACCTTGATCGGCCCTTTTTAAAAAAAAATCATTGTTAAACAGTCATAAAAGGCAACATCCATCAAAAATGCAGATATTGATTTTCTCCCGGTGACAGCATCCTCAGTGGACTGGAACACAATCCAGCACCAAGGAGTTTTGTTTAAAGTGAGGTGTGTGACTTCAGACTTTAATGCACACAATTGTTGTTCTGCACAATTGTAACTACTATGACTGTGTTCACATGCATTTCATAGAATGTGAAACGTAACTTTATGACTGTGAGTATATTAAAAATGTCTCAGTTAATCGAGATTTGTAAAATGGCAGACATGAAATAAATGATGAGTTGAATATCACAGAACAGACACTTATAATAGTCTGACTCTGTCTTCTCAGATTGGATCCACCAATGTCAAGCTGGCAGAGACACAGATTGCATTTCGATCTGTGCCACTCAACATGCCTTCTGTCAGAACTGCGGTCTTACACAATACTGGACAGAACCACGCCTTTTTCCAGGTTCCCAACCCTAGATTCACTCTTTGTTTTTTCCACCAACGCCTGTACACACCAACCAAGATATATTGCCAGTCACTTGCTACTCTATTGTCTCTTGTTTGTTTGAGGCAGGTGAGAGATGTTTGTCCTATGCAAGGGATGGTGGTGAGTCCACCTGAGGGTGTGGTGCCACGTAGGGGACAGACTGCACTCCAGATCCACTTCAACCCTGACTCGGTCTTCAAGTTTGACACCAGAGTGGAGGTAGAAGAGATAGGAGCAAAATAAATACATATAGGATTCCTTTGTTACGATGAATTACTGTTGGTTTGTGTGTTTTTGTGTGTGTGTCAGAGAGAGGGAGAGAGAGACAGAGAGAGAGAGAGAGGGGAATTAATGGGTTTGTGTTTTCACTGTGTTACAGATAGCGCTAAGGGGCATGAAGTCCATTGAAATCAGAGTGATTGGATCGGTTGAGCCTCCAAATATAGATATCAGTGTGGTGAGTTTGTCGACGTTATGTTAATGAAAGACTGATGAACCTGAAATTAACTTTTTGATTACCTAAAAAGAAGCATTACAAGAATTATAAAGGTTTCTGGTATTAGGTATTAGGCACACAAATCATTCACATGCATTCAACTTATTAGCCAAAATTGTTCTACTTGTGAAAATCAAATCTCAATATTTATTGCAGTTAGTGCACCAATGAACTTGAATATCATCATGGAAATTAGTGAGCAAAAGACAAAGCTCAATATCTAAAATGTATTTAAAATCATGTTTATACTGTACTCATGCTAATTGGACTCAACAGTATGTGTTGTGCGACTTAAGAAACACAAAACCAGCCATAATGTTTAACTGACTTCGTGCTGTATCGGAGTCAACAATAGACTTAAGAATAGCTTTCACTGTAAAACTATGAAATATATTCTCAACTATGTGTAGGTGGGTTGAGTTCTTTCTCTACGGAGGGAAATATGTCTTCCTTAATTAGGAATGTTGGAATCTGTTCTTTGCACTGGTCTTGCAGACAGACACTTTGAATATTTTCCATTTGGAAAACCATTCATGCAATTTTGTGAGAATGTGGTGGATAAAGCTGAAGCTCAAACGAAAGTCAGTGTTTTTGTTCTCTCTTTTTAGTTCTGCTTCATCCTTTTATCAAAGCTGAACATATTAATAGTAGGTGAATGCACTCAGGCATACTGGGTGCTTGGCATTATTTGATATTTTTCTGTGATGGATATATGAGCAGTATATCTCCCTCCTGCTAAAAATATTGTTGCATGGTTATCTCAATGTTATACTTAGCTTCTCGGTTTTTCTTTACATTTTATCAGTATTTAACAAATGGAAGACGTTCACGTTTGGGAAAACATAGAGGAGGTGTGTGACAGAAATTTTACAAATTGATCATTTATCTGCTTTTGGTGCTTAGACTTTGTTTGCTGGTTTTACTCTTGGATTCAAGAACAAATGGTTTGTTCACAGCGCACTGATCTGCCTCGGGAAAGAGACAATTAGTCAACATACTGTACATCCCCCCTTACCCTTCAATGTCCTACTCAACTATTTGATTTTAGCTCATTTTGAGTATCCCTTTCTCACTGAAAAAATGTTGCCACTTGGCTGAACCTGTTATATAATGTGACCCAGTGACAGCACTAAAAAGGTAGGGATCAAGGATGGAGCCCTGGGGCACACCCATATTATTCGATAAGAAGAATAGTTTTTGCATATTAAATTATTTGAGGACCTACTAAAGAGAATTATGTAACTTGATTCAACCAAAGAAAGTCTGATGAGTATCAAATATCTCTCTAAAAACATCCTTTACTAAACGGTTCAGAAATGTCACTTTATAACGGAGGTATTAACGGGGAGCTAATGTAATAAAAATGTGCCATTTTTCATGAAACTCTGACTTTTTTGACTAAATAATAACATGCTCGACAAACAATCACAACATTAACGGCCACTTTTCTCCACAATTAACATGGTAACACATTGTTAGCAGTAAAAGAGGCGCATTCTATATGTAATTTTATACTTCTATACTTGTATTTGTTTGAAGTGAAAGATGTAATGCTCCACATGCATGCATTTTATGTGCAGGATTATAATTGAGTATTAAATAGTAAAGGATGAATTGCTCAATACTCAGATAATCAGGGAATGGAATGCTTTATTACTAATGATGCCTTAACATTTAAGGCAGTATATTAAATCGTATTAATGGTGGAGAGTAACACATGTGGGTCATGACTTATGTTGATTTTGTTTTAAAAATAGCTCACTTTGCATGACCCAGCAGCATTAAAGAAAACATATCGGCTTTTTAACTGATGGCGGTTGAGCCTGGGGCGCTCTAGTTTGTAAAAAAGAAAAACAGTGTATTTGGAAACAGCAACTTTGAAATGAAGTCGAAGAAATTCTGCTTTTCTATGCCTCCAATTGTTGAGACCACACAAGTAGGCTTGTTAATTAAGGCTATTTCGTCTCAGCTGCCGCAGTTGAGATTCTCGAACACAATTTTTTATAACAGGACATGAGTCCTTAGATTCTCTCTGAAACATAAAATGTTCTGTCCTTCAAGCTCTGCAGATAACAGGAGTTCACATGCTTTTGATTGGGTCGACGCTCCTTCTAAAAACAATGACATGTACCAACATCCCGTTTTCGGTAGAGTAATTAATGTAGTTTTCTACTACTTTTCTGAAATGGTTAAATACGGCATAATTTAAAAGTGATGGAAAGAAACCTGAACTGGCAACCATGAAATCGGTTCATCCTGGTAATTCTTCCTGTTCATTTGTTTCCCTTTCTTTCTTTAAAGCCCTGTTTCCAGTTCCGTGGGGTTTATGTTGGCTCAAAGAAAGTGATTCCATTTGCATTAAGAAACGTGTCCTCAGCTCCAGCCCGGGTCACCTATGACCTGTCAGAATACACAGACTTCACTTTTCAGCTCCCTGAGCCCTCAGCAAGTACGTATCTAAATGCAAAACACACTATATCACAGAGCTGTGATTAGTATGGATAAATGGAAATATGTGAAATGAAAGCATTGATGCAAATGAAAGACAAATTATCTTGTTTTCCCTGAGCTTTGGTTTGACTGCTTTTGATTTTGTGATTTCTGTCTGTTCATTCTCAGGAGCAGATAAGGACCAACGTGTGTTTGTTGCAGAGGTCCAGGGCAAACAGACCGTGGACTGTTCACTAGTCTTCTCCCCCAGCCAGGTAAGATTCTGAGCCAGCATCTCCCCAAAGATTCAGTATAATGAAGGATGAGCAGCCCAACCTCAAGGGAACTTTTATCATCCAATGTGTGAATAATGAGAGGACACTGCTTCTTTCTTTGGATGCTGTCTCTGAACTGAGACATAAAGATAGACAGACAGCAGAAAGACATACAGACAGACATACTCCGTTGTGAATTATTAAAGGTATATCTTTCTTACTTACAGGCCGAGAGACCGTAAGTTAGATAGGTAGGTGGGTAGACAGATAGGCAGAGACCTATAGCAGACAGATTGACATACAGACATATAGACATACAGACATACAGACATACAGACATACAGACAGACAGATTGTCAGACAGATAGTCAGTCAGACAGACAGACAGACAGACAGACAGACAATAATTTAAGTGTTTACAACCCAATTCTTCGACAAATCAACATTTTTCTGCCAAGCCAATATCCCACGCTACGGTGGGATACGTCCGTTCCCATAATTGTTTCATCATTTTTGCATAATATTGCTAAAACCAAGTAAACACACACAAACCACTGACAGACATGACTGGTATCATAAGGTCCTTTGCAGATGTAAGAAGCCATGTGAAATATACATGTATGTATGTAATCCTTGTTATTTACTTATGCTTTTGATGATGCGAAAGCTGCTTCATGAATCTGATATTTGTTTACACGGCTCACTGAAATGTTGACTGAAGTTGGAATTGCCTTTTTACATGCCAAAATGAAGCAGAGGGAAAAGCATGTCAAGCATTACAAAAGCCTCCACAGGTGTAGAATGGTATCTGGATCAGTGACAAATCTAAATGTTTGTTTTGTAAAAGTGACACATCAAAATATCAATGATGCTCAGACAGAAAATCAAGACAGTGTCTTCCTGCAGGCGGCCAGTTATGACTTTGACCTGCCGCTGACAGTCAACGGCGTGAAATGGCCAACTGGTTCTTCTTCTCCTTTCCCCACTCCATCGTCTGCCTCCTCATCCTCCTCACTGTCAACTCGTAGCAGGAAGAACCTCGTCAAACCTCAGTCTGTCGACTTGGCAATGCCACAGTCACCGCGCACACAGGCCACAGGTGGGGTTGTCCCAGTGCAGTCTGATGTGTGTGTTAGTGTGTGATATCTATATTTAAAAAAAAATAAAAAAATACTGCTGGAATACAAACTGATATACTGTGGTAATGCATGTTTTATATTTTTTATTTCATGTAATGTATGTTTTTCTTTTCTTTGCAATTTGTAGTACTTTTCCCCCCACTAGAAATGATCCCCTCTTGCTTACGGTTCCACCTGGACCCTCTGACGTCACAGACTGATATTCACTATAAGGTATCATTAAGGGTCCACTTTATTTGCTGCTATCTTTCATATCTGTTTTTTGTCTTATTTCATATCTAATTCTTTTTTCTCCTGTTAGACAGTGGTGCTGAAGGCTGTGAGTGAAGAGCATGTCTTTTGGCGTTGTGGTGACATCAAGGACCATGTAAACTGGTGGTTTGATGGCGGTGCAAATGTCCTCTCGACAGAAGATGGAACAGAGGGAACGGAGGTGGAGGTCTGCACTGTGACTCCATCCTCAGGCAGTCTGGGTCCGGGCCAGTCCATTTGCCTGGAGGTCAGCATCAACCCTGAGGCTATCAGATCAGGTGAGAAATAACTAGAAACAGACACGCACACACATAACTACTACACTCATTATGATGGATCACTTCATCTCTCTTTTCCCCACCCTCTCTCACGCATCCTAATAGAGTTTATTTTGTTACACTATATTCTTCTTTATCTTTCGGCATGTCCCTTTCAGGGAAGTCACAGCGGATAATCTCTTTCCATCCATAGGCCCATTCCCTTTCTGACTAAGAGTACCAGAGACGGTATTTTCAAACCCGAAGCTCAACTAATCCGGTTTGAAAATCAGTTTCGTGTTCTGCATATTGATTTGGTATAGGTTTTACGCCGGATGCTGTTCCTGCCATAAGCCTCCCCATTTATCTTGGCTTGGGACCCGCGAGAGAAGGGGCTAGAAATATACAATCAACCTTTCAAAAAATCCAAATCCAATTCTTTCTCATATCAAAGTCTATATGGGAATAAAATTTGAAAATGATCCATGAAATAGTTTTCAAGTTTTAGCATTAAGACGAATGATCTGCAAAGAGCAAAGGAGCTGAAATGACCACAGAAAACAGAGAATACTGTGATCATTTTCCAGCATTCTGGGGAACAATGTCTGACATCTTGCCAGAGCAAGATGTCAGTCTGTCCTGTGTAAACAGTCCATAACCTTTCTCCAGTCAGAAACATCATATGTAACCCAAACCTACTGCCTTCACATGGATGTGAGGAGACCAAACAAAGTAAAGAATGTTGAGGACCGCTGAAGAGATGACAAAAACTTGCTGTAGTTTTTTCCATTCCTCTGATTCAACATCAGGCACTTCAACTGATTTTTCTGCAAAAATGTAGACAGATATCAGATGACTAGGGGGAACCTTGCAGTCACTGTGTTCATATTCATATTCACAGTGACAAATTGCTGATTGAAATTAGAAGAGGGTTTTGCAGAAGTCGTTCTATGCCTCAGAAAAACCGTTGGGGGATGGCCCTAACAGCCTATCCTCTCTCTCTTTCACTGCAGACTGGATCTGTAGTGACTGTTTTACAATCGTGCTTGATGAATTATAAATCCACCTCTAGCCTGCTCTGATTGACCTGTGTATGTTTTTTCACCAAGGGTTGGGACGAGTGACCAAACTCTTTCTCCCTCTATACCTGGGAGACAAGGGAGGCGAGGAGATTAAAGAAGAGAATGGAAACCAACCATACAGAGAGCTGTCCATCATCAATACACACCAGCCTCCATGTATCACCATTCACCCTCCTCAAATCCTCCTGACCCCTGCACCCATTGGAAGCACTGAAACTGCCACACTCACCCTGCTTGCCCAAGGATATCCTGGGTGGGTTTATGCATGTATGCATACCTCAGGCCAAAAATAATTCTAGTAGCTGTTAACTTTTATGCATGCATCACTTTAAATTATTTGGATCATAACATAAAGACAAGTTATGGGGACTGCAGTTACCAAGTCAGTTTCTCGCACGAGCTGAGCTATAATGATAATTATTGTGTTTACATTTTACTGGCTTGTGGCAATTTACCAACTGTGATAAGTAATTGGAGCTAAATGAGTGGATATGCCCCCCATATAGATGGACTATGTTATTTTTTTCAAGTGGTGTTTTTAACTATCAAGTCAGGACTCATCAACTGATAGGTATGCGTTCATACCGGATTTTGCCCTAACATTGATAACCAATCAGACTGTGGCAACGTTGTTTGACCTTCATCCATGTGAGCGAGCTGAGGAAAATGTTACAGGAAAAGAGATAAAAGGGACTATTATATCTATATAAACAAACTAATTAAAAAGAGCCCTATATTCCGGAAGCGGATGCTATACTTTTATAATATAACATAAGAGCTTAAAGTTTAATCACTGAGCTTACCACAGCCAACTATTCTATTTAAATCACTTATTGTTAATATTTTTCTGTTAATAATGAATATTCTTGATAAAATGAGAAAATCTTGCAATTTTTGCACTGAGTGACATTGCTGTACTTCTTACCTCTTCCTATTACTAACAGGAAACATTGTACATTAGAGCCATACTAGTGTCATGTGTTCATAATACCCTTTGATGTCCACTGTCATCTGACGTAGATTTATATATAAATAGGGCTTCAGCATACGGGTTTATGGGGTCTCCTACTATATATAACATATATATATATATATATATATATATATATATATATATATATATATATATATATATATATATATATATATATATATATATATATATAATATATATATGCATATAGCATAAGCAGTGATCAGTAACGATAACAAAGGTTTTTCTGATTAATACATGCTATATATATTTATTCAAACATCTGTACTGGATTTGAATTAGAGTGTATTCTTGACCTCACAGAAGCCAGTCCACCAATATATAATAGTTTGACAATATTCAAACTACATCATTATCCATTTTCGAGGTTTCAATTATGTGTCCTCGTCATTTTCAAAAATAGAATTTGTTGCTGGGAGGCATGGAATTAGATTTTTTATCCACTCTCATCCTTGTTGGCTAAAGACTTCAGTTTTGACAAACAAACCCAGCCAGAGTGGTAGCTTTCTTCAGCATGTGGATGTAATCTATATAGATGTATCAAGCTGATGTCTTCACCCAGAACATCCCATTTAAATATAGTTTGTGTTGGATATATATTTTGAACGACAAAATGTCTGAATCTCTTTCAACTTGTTACATTGGCAAAAGTTGACAAGTAAAACACATTTTTACAAATGTTCACGATACTCTAACAAACACAATGTGATTTCCAATACAAAACACAATTAACACACACCCTCTGTTTTACAAATACAAAACGTCTTCATCAAACAAACAAAACCGGCTTTATAAATGCGCCTTGATTCATTAATAGTTTGATTTGCTAATAAAAACTTGATCGTCCATAGCTCAGAATCTGGATGAAGTGGTGAAACAAGTTTACCAATGCTGTACTTAAATGAAATGACTATAATACCACATTATGATGAACAAGTAAGCATAATGAGTAATAATTACGTAAGCTTCAAACATTATGCAGTAAAATAGTCCCTGTTATATATGTATATATAATGTTTGTATTAATTTGTGATGTTCTCTGTGCTACTGTTTCTCTCTGTTTGCAGTGGAACCAATGTCTCAGCTGAAGTGGATGAGGTAGTGCTAGAGGACGGAACAAAGACACAACCTATTTCTGTTGTCTTTATACAGGGTAACAACATCCCTGCAAAACAACAAGATCAGGTACAGCTCTGTCGTATGAAATATCACCCTAGCCTCCCTTAACCAAAAATGATTACCTCTCTTATTATTTGCTTCAGTGTCGCATCATGTGATCTAAATGTTGAATAGTAATTTATGGCATTACAGATTTTTCCTGATTTTAGGCTAAAACTCAATGACTGAAATTAGAGAAAGCAACTCATGCAATGATCATATTCAAATGCAAAATGGATGTGCACTCGAATTTGTACGCTAAATGATGTAATCTGAAATTGGTTCTCATGTGATCATCTCTGTATTTTTAAGGCTGTGAATTTATGTATTTTTGTTTATTTAAAATGCCAGTTCCAAAAAATAAAACCCCATTCCGGTTCAATTTCACTTCAACACGACGATCCGTCACATCGCTTTTACTGTGTCGCGTTCATGTAAAAACTAAAGCTACGTTCTAATATACCTTTTGCTTTCCTTCGAAGTAAAAGCGTTTCCTGCTGCTAATTCCTGAAACATAAATTTGTTTCAATTATTCCAAATAAATATTGAACCTGTACCTTACTTTTAACGCAACCTCATTTATATTTATCTTTATCTCTTTTCCACAAAATATATCAAATGATGCATTTCATCTCATAAACACTTTTCAACACTCTGTTATTTACTTTTTATTTTGGACAGTATATTACCCCACTATCCAGGCATGTGGTAATCAAATTGTACAAATTAGATTAATTAGCTCATTTATTTCACTGGCTGACAAGTCAGTAGAAATGCTCTCGTGATCAGTGACATTATACTATTCTATCTGCCACCACAGAGACATCCAGTAAGCATCCAAAACCAGGAGACCAATGTAACCTCTTTGACATGCCATGTGTCCTTCTGCTCTACCGTCCCTCTGTCCGTCTGCACAACCATCACATTCATTGATCACCTCTCCAACAGGTAACGTAGTTCAGTAGTTGACTTTTGCCTGGATATTTCAGGAGATGACTGAGGCTTGTCGTAAGAAGTAAACTATGTATTTGTAACAAGTGTTAAAATACTGTGTTAATATGTGCATTAGGAAAGAATAAGCGTGGCGTTAAGAGTCACAGACAAAGTAGTAGAGACAGAAAGTACAGTCAGTTTTTGTTTTTCTGCCTCTTTTTTCCCTCCAGGTTTAAAGTTAAGTTGTGTGCTGTTGCTGAAAATTGTATGCTGACAGTCTGGCCTGCCATGACCCAGAACCGCTACAAGCAGCAGATAGTTCTCATGCCTGGTACTGTGTAAAACAAAACCATATATTACATGACTTTCTTATATTGATTAAAGTTAGACTGAAGAACCAAACTTAATGAAAGTGCTTAAAAAGGGTTATTTTGTTTTGCTTGGGGTCACAAAATATTGGAAGCACTTGAAATCTTTATACAATCCAAACGACAAGCTTTCAGCCTCCTTATTTTTATCAAGAATTTATTTGATTAGTAATTTAATCAATAAATGTCAGACAGTAGTGAACCATCACCTCCATGAAATCAACTCTTCAAGTTACTTAAATAGTCAGATATTTATAAGACACAAGAATATAAAACATGTTACATATTTAAGCCAGTAGTCAGGATTATATTTATATGATGGTTTTCTCTTGAATCTGATTGTAGGTATTTTTGTGACTCTCATTTAGGGGCAACTGCGGTCGAAGCCATTCTCCAGCGCTGTCAAACATCGAGTCATGCCTCGGGTCCGATCTCAACCCCATCTTCAGCTTTTGATCACAGAAGTTCAACAAACAAGTGGTCAGAGTCAGGTCAGAAAAATGAAATACAATGGCTCTCTGTTTACGATGTGGTCATGGGTCTGTTTAGAAGTGTTTTTGTCCCTTTTCCCTTTTCCCTTTACCTGTAATCATATTATAAATGGCTGTTTTGTTGAACATTCAGCAATTTCTTATTTGTGTCCATACAATCTTTATTTCTTTTCGTTGACTCAAAAAGGGGTCGTCTTGTCCAAGAGCATATCACAATGGCGTCACCAAACTTTACACATTTATTAATACACGGTACATAGCTTGACTTTCGATATTTTGAATTTTACATCAATTTTAATTTGTTTGGCTTCAATGGAAACATATTGTTTTTCAGGGACTCGGAGCTGTGTTAGACTTGTAAAGAGTCTATCTAGCAAACTCTACATTTTAGATTCACCAAACTTTGCACAAAATAAAATATATATACAATGAATAATCGCACATTTCAACATTTTGAATTTTACAAAATTTGTCACATCTCATTGGAAACCTTGTTTTTAATGTTGGCCTTAATGGGAGTCTTAAGTAAACAAACTTAAAAAAAAAAAAAACTTAAGTAGTTTTGCCATTCGACATTTTGAATTTTCTACACGTTTATTTATTTGTTAAATCCATAGAAATGTAATTTCTAACCCTTTAATTTCCTGCTTAACTGTTCAGTTGAGCTTATTTTGAGTCCCTATATTTCTTATTGAAAGATTTGATAGAACCTGTTTATAAATATGACCCAGTGGCAGCATGCAATTCTAAAGAGCCATGGATCGAGCCCTGTGGGACACCAAAGGTCAAATGGGCCACTGAGGAAGATGAGGCATTAACAATGATTATAGAAAAAGTCCTATTTGATAAGTAGGATTTACTTTTTTCATATTAAAGAATGTGAAGATTTACTTAAGAGAATGATGGAACCCTAAAAACCAAAAAGACAAATAAAGGTCAAATAGTTTACTAAAAAACATGCTTTACCAAAGGTTGAGCTACTTCAATTAATATTGATTATTTTCCGTGAAATTCCAATATTTCATTGTGAAATAATTTCTAAGTCTCATTTTCTTACTGTTTGAAAGCATGCTTGACCAAACAATTTGTCATTTTATGGTAAATTTAGAGTTTTTAATATATTTAATTAATACATTTCCCAAAGTAATAAAATATACAAAGAAATAATTTTTCCCATAGTTTTTTTTCCTTGTTGGGGACATTAAATGAAGGTGACTCTGGAGGTTGGTCACCTACTCACTAGATTCAGCGAACTTTAAACATGTATTGAACATGATAAGCAGCTGTGCTTTTCAATGTTTAGATTCTTGTACAAAGTTAATTTCATCAGTTGGCCACTGAAAAATGATTTCAAGGTTATTCTGGTCTATTCAGGTCTGGTCAACTTTTTCATACAATTTATACAAAACGATAAACACTATTCTATGCTTAACGAGTGTATGGAAGTTGTGTCATATACTGATGTATTTGTTATATATTTTTCGGTGTGGATGTCAGGTTGTCATGTTTTCTCCAGATGACTCTGCTTTATTTCAGCCCTGTGTGCATTTCTGTCCTCTTCAGTTTCATTCCAAGACAGCTACAGTCTAAGTGGACTGGCCAGCATGGATACAAGTGCCTCTACTAACCGAGAAACTCCAACCACTCTTGGTGTCCCAGAGTTCCCCGCTGCCAATTCAGCACAAGGAATATATCACCAGAATGTTTTATTGGCAGTGGAGAGGTGGTTTAGCCTCTTTGGGTGGCCAGGCGGACCACACCCTATCTCCGTACCACACACACTCAGAAGGTATTTCCCCAGAAGCCACATGTGGAGACTTTGGTTCCATGGAACTCCATTATGTTATATGTCTTATCTCTCCCTCCAGACTTGTGACAGATATTCACACATATCCTTGTGAACGGACTTACCGAGTCAGTCAAAATAAAGACTCCAGGTGTGTAATTGAGAACATTTTCAATTCTTAGTTTTTGAGAGTCAGAGCAAGTTGTGATGGCAAACCCAGCTAGCAACATGGCAACACGGTACAAGTGGATGTAAAAATGTATGTATAATATGTAATTATGAAACATTTAATTGATGGGGGTTTGACAGCAGGTTCTGCCTTTTGAAAACCGTTTTTTTTTCTGATGATCTCAAGAATAAGCATCAGGTCTCATTGGATAATGATGTTTGTCTGCTTTTCAAATGGTAGGGGGAGTATAATCTGTTTATATATATTCTTGATGTTTTGTGGGTAATAATGAATCAAGGTAAATAGTCCGTGTTACATGAACTGAAGCTGTGGTCTAATCTTATTATGGATCAATGGGGGACGTCGCTCTGTTGAAAAGGAAATAACTGCTTTTATATTGTTGTGTCTAGGTCTGTGGTGGACATGCTTATTCACCTGACCGGTAAAAATATTCCTGGAATTCCTCACTTCCAGACGTTTTCCAGTGAGATAGATCAGCGCAGCAATCAGCTGATACAACAGCATGAGGCTATGCTTGCTTTTCTCCGGTAGGCCTCACATATATCAATACATTAATCAAATGTTTTACCATTGATTAAGGCCACTTCCATATATGCATATTTTAATCAAGTGTTACGTGTGCACTGTTGCTATTTTTATTTTACTTTATATCACACACATAACAAGGAAATAAAACAAAAAACAAAAAGCACGTGTAAGGGGTGTGTTAGAAACCTTACACATATATACAACTGCTATATATATATATATATATATATACATATATATATATATATATATATATATATATATATATATATATATATATATATATATATATATATATATATATATATATATATATATAAATACAAATATTTCCAAAAGTAGAAAGAGTTTAATAAGTTGCTAAACAAACATCTGTATAAAAAAATACAGGGAAACTATATTAGTTAAGAAAATGTATAGTTTGCACACACATCAGTTCAGACTGTTTGTCTTGCGAGTTCTTGTTATTGATTATTTTATATATAAATTAAAGTGCCAGTTATTTTCATAATAGTTAAAAAGTTTAATGCAAAAAATGGCAAAAACTTGTGATTAAAGTTGCTGATTACGATTCACCAGAACCTAACATGACTTCCACAAATGAGTTATTTTGCTATAGTAATAAATGACTAAGATCATCAGGTCACAAGCTCCTTTTCTATGTCTAAATGACAAATGCAATTGCTTTAACAATTTTATGTTATGTTTACGCTTTATGTTCGAAAAGTGACAATAACATTCTGGAACTTTTAGGATGCCTTTAAGTTTTTGTTTCTCTTTCGTTTGTTGTATCTGTGTATTCAGGGTGCAGGGAGCTTACCTGGGTCACATCAAACCAGAGTACCTGCTGGACATAGAAGAGTTTAAACACTGGTCTTCTCTGCAGGTACAGGCAGATAGACATGCACACACCGCACTCTGGTCTCAATCTACATCATCTAAATGAAATTGTCCTCCAAATTATGTCTTTGAGGATTGCGAAATTAGGAATATTTGCTTAAGTGACACATCTTCACTAATGATGAAAAACCATTCTTGTTTTTTCTTTCTTTCTTTCACACACAATACACATTATATATTCTCATATGTGTTTAACTAAGCCCACTGAAGGAGAATGTGGTTTGGACTACAGCCATGTCGACTTCGAGTCTCTGAGCAAGCGAGCCTGGACTGACGTGCTCATGCAAATATACAAGGTAAAAATATTTCTGGTCTTCTATGAGTAATGAGATCTCGTCTAATTAAATACTAGCACAGAGTACTCCTCTGCACGTGTCCAGGTGCTGGTGTTTTCTCGAGTATCAGAAAGCAATCTGAACACAGCTCCGAACCAGGAAAACCTAGAAGGAATCATGCCCTTTAGGTCACAGACACTGGCCAGCAACATCTACTCATCCAGGGAGCTTCATCTGCTCTCATGGCTCAACACGCACTACCAGAGCACGAGGAAGACCATCTGGACTAAAGGTACAGGTGCAATTTATTTACAAGACTGTGTATCTTGTCTGTGACTAATTTGACTGTGAAAAACATGGCAAAAAATAGCCATTGTCTTGTTTGCGTTTTTCTTAACCCATCTAAGCATTGCTTGTGGCCTCTTATCTCACTATAGCAAGATAACTGAGTGCTTAGTAGGTTAAGTAGCACTTTTTAGCATCTGTGGTAAAAATGATTGGGTTGTATTCAGATTAATTTACGGAGCCATATTGCTTAACTTAGTTTGAAATTACATGTCAGTGAAGCCATATAGTTTTGAATAGAGAGCTTCAAAATACAGAATATATAAAGTACCTTGTGCAAAATGAGGTATTACATTAAGCAGGCTAAATAATATGCAATTTCAATTTTTTTTTTAAACTACATACCCTACGGTCCTAAGCAGAGCAGTTCCCAGACCAGTTGGATGCAGCTGAGTCATTAGAACTCCCTAACAGAATTTCTTCTACTCGTGAAGCTTATTCTATTTTCTAAAGATGCTCCTGCAACCTTTAAGCCTTAACTTTCTCTTTTCATGACTTTTGATTGAAAGAATTAACAATTAAGAATTGCAAATAAATGCGTCTTAAATAAATTAAAGAAATGTATATAAGAAAAGAAAACTAAGGTAAGATAAGGTAAGATAAGATAAAGCAAAGCAAAGATCAGATAAGATCAGATCAGATAAGATGAGATGAGTGGTAATAGTATAAAATTTAATATCCTGCTGTCAGACTCAATGTTAGATGTTTTTTTCTTTATATTGATGTCCTAACAAAAATCAATGGTAACTGTCCGTAGGTTGTGTCCCATCAGCGCGCTGGATAGTGAATTTCGACCTGGACTTGACAGATGGACTGGTTCTAGCTGCTCTGCTTGCTGCCTACTGCCCTTATTTGGTCAGTGTGTGTGTGTATGTGTATGTGTATGTGTGTGTGTGTGTGTGTGTGTTCGTGTGCCTTTGAGTACGTCTGATATCGTGTGGACCATCTTCACTATGTGAGAGCCACTGAGCTATGATAGTTAATGTCTGTAAGTGGCATTTGATGGATGCGGGGAGGATACAATTAGTCCTGAACAAGATTAGAAAAACCTGTTATCATGCTAAGCACCATTTTGCGTATGTATATAGGTCATTGTGTGATTTTCCTGGTGTGTGTGTGTGTATTAGAGTGAGGGCGGGAGCATATAGGCTAACAGACTATCAAAGTCATGCTAATGAAAAATTAGGACTTACAGCTAAAAATGTCATAGATTTAACGGCAAACTTCTCTGCTGTGTAACTCATTAGATCTGCAGCCACTTCCGAAGGATGTACACCACACCCAGCAACCTGGAGCAGATCCTACACAACAACATCATAGTGTCCAAGGCATTAACTTCACTGTGTCTCAACCTAGACATACAGGTAACCACAGTCGGGACCGGGATGGAGTTTCATACAATTACTTGTTGCCGTGCTTACATTAGGAAATCAGAGGTTTCATATTTTTATACCTCCAGGTTTAGGATAAAACCTGGTTGTCTAAGAGTGTAATGGCAGTAGTGACTAATGAAGCAAATATGAAGTGTAGCCTACACATATCTGGTAAAATCCCTTCTTTTTAACTCTATACCTCCATATTTATTTTTCCATTTTCAAACTCTCTCACACTCAAACAGCTCAAGTTGAGTGAGGAGAGATGAGTTGAGGAGAAAGATCCGCATGCAGCATGCAACTTGTTTTTTTTAGGCGAGAGTTTCCCTTTAAACACTAATTTGTTTCAGCCCTGGTTTTATTGTTATATCAATAAAACATCAACCCTTTTTTAAATAATTTGCATGGATCAATAAATTAATGCAGATTTACCTTTTTGGAAGTTGAATACAAAAGACAGAAAAAGGTGGATGAACAACCAATACATTATGAAAACATTGAGATATGAACTTTTGAGTTTTTCACTGCCATGTTACATGTTAAAGATCCTTCAGATAGACCTAATAGAAAATAAATTAACTTTACATAAACTCAATTTGACCTCATGACAGTATGAATACAGCAGAGTACGAGACAAGCCAAGCTTTGAGAGAGGAATTGAGTTTAAGTTCATTATGCTGCCAAAAGTTCTATAGCTTTTATGTTTAATGCAGAGATTAGATTACTTTTTACCTTAATAGCTTTATTTTTGTTTAATGTGCCAATTCCCTGTAACATAGTGTGGTCGTCGATGGCTCAGGTCTGTGTTTCAAAATTCCGAACATATTATTTGTATTATTTTTCAGTATTCATTATGTTTATCATTATTATAATTCTTATTTAAGAGTTTAAGCTGAGGTTTTTGCTTTTTTTCATTGCAACTATTATGATATGTTTTGCCTATTTTTAAAAATTCTTTTTTACACTTCACATTTTGTTTGATTTATTCCAATTCCCTTTAAATTAATGTGATTAGTGCTCAATGAATCAGGTCTGTGTTTCAAAAATATTCAACATGCAATTCTTTAACCAGAATTTATCTAATCATTAGCATGAAGGGAATGTAATCCTGATTAAGTTTGTGATGAGGCAATGTTGATGCACATGAATATTGATATATTTTCGGAGATTTACAGAGACTAAATCCATAAAGATATTAAGTACATATTTATACCAACCACATTTTAAGTGTAAGCAATTCCTAGTATAGAGAAATGGCCACCTAGAACAATGAAATCTTTACTATAATTATTTTTTTGAATTGTTTTAAATCATTGTAATTAGTGAGTTGTGTGTTGTGTTCAGCCTACAGAAATCTCCGACCCAAATCCAGTTCAGATGCTAATGCTATGTGTTCATCTGTATGACATGTTGCCTCAGTACCTGCCCCGGCAGACTATAACACTCTCAGGACGCCTACACACCATTGTAAAGAAGGAGGTAATACACCCACAGCACACTATTTTATGTCAAGAGACACATTAGAAAGAATTGGACTGTGTGCCTGATAAAAAATCTAATGTAGCAGAACTGCAAGACCGGAAATGGTTTGGATAATCTGATGGACACACACATAATAAAGTCATGGACAAACACTGCAGCTGTGATCAAACACAGACACACATTAACAAGATTATAGATACATGCATACATTAAATAGGATTATAGACACAACCCACACAAATTAACAGGCTTATAAGCACAGACAAATAAACATTTGCTGTACTGATACAACACCGTCAGGTTAAGCCACATTTCACGCCGAACAAAAACATATGTCAGCTAGTCTTTACTAAGTAAGACGGAGGCCATTGTTATATTGTTTTCCATCAGCAGCATTTGTCTGTGGTCTTGTGGTTGTGCTCACATGTGTTTGTGTTCATTCAAACATGACTATTTCTATCACTTTCTGTGTGTGTTTGTATGTGTGATGGTGCTGCAGGTGCGACTGAAGAGCCCATCTTCAAGCCTTGTCAAATACCAGGCCCTCCTTTTAGGCGAGAATGCCCATCTCTTCTCCCTTCCCGGTGGATCTGCTGTCAGCATTCCTCCAAAGTATGTTTTCATACTCATACTGCATTTTATTAAATGTAGCATGACAACCAACGCTGGACACTTGTTCTGATTTCCAAGAAACTTGCAAACTCTTTATACAAATCTCAATGTAAATGGATATTAATGACCCAAAGTATCATCCACAGTTTACTCCCCCTCTACATAACATCAGTCTTGCTTCAAGACTAATGTTATGCCCCCAATATATATAATGAAACCTTCAGTTGCAAAACATATATACACAGGTTAGTCATAAAAATATAAAAACTGACAGGTGAAGGGGGAAAAACATTGAACTTCTCGTTTCAAGTTTCAAAGCAGGAAAATGGGCAATCCTGAAGAATTGAGTGTCTTTGACCAACAGTGAGGAAGTCATAGATATATCTAGGTAGGTCTCCTCGACCACCCTGTGGGCTCACTACCTGCAGGAGCTGGCGTTGGGGTTGGGTGCAAAGCTGTAAGGGCAGGTGACGACTGAGAACACCGGGGCATGCCAACCTCTAGTATAGTCGACTGGTAAGAAAGAGCCGCGTCGTAAGGCAACGCAATCAATTTACCGTTCCCTCTTCGTAACCATTGGTTGAGAAATGAAGCTCCCTCGAGTTTGGAAATATGTACAACTGACCATGAAAACTTTTTTGAGTTATTGTGTTAACCAACCAATCTGCGGCAGACTTTACGTCTGCAATGATGATTCCATAATATCCCAGACTTTTCGGGGATATAATAATACTTGATGCAAAAAATCCTATTGATAGACCTCAGACTATAATCACCTTCCCCCCTCCCAAGGACACACCTTTCCACAATTTTTTTTATCAGATCAATACAATTTCTTCTGTGTCAATCCGCAAATAAGTCGTTCTGGGCAAACTCATGCCCTGCAAGGAAAAGGAAAATAATTTATCTACTTATTCAGTTTTCTCAGTAGTTAAGATTTCCAAGCAGAGTTAATTTAATTTTGACTGAAGAATGTATCTCATCAAAATGTTTTAGTTTTCTCTTTCTTGTGAGGCCTTTCTATAAATGTACTTCATGCTCCATATTGCTGTGGTGATTTTTACAGGGCAATTAGTGAACTGACCATCCAGTGCAGATTATCCTTCTTGCAGTCCATGGAGGCATTCCTTCTGCTCATCTCTGGCTCTCCTTTCGGCCAACGTGGCACAACCCTGGCCTTCAGACTGAAGACTCACGTCAGCCACCTCACACCCACAGTCAGTATAATTAAGTTCAGGGGTTGACCATCATACTGCAATTAATGCACTAGACATAACGGTCAATTACCATGAAAAAAACACTTCTAGTGTGAACTTTATGGTTCAAGAGCATTACATACACTGAAGAGTAAATTATATAAAATTTAGATTCTTTTTAGAAACTTTGAATCAACAGTATTTCACAATTATACATGTTTTCTAACAGTTAATTCAATTATACATACAAGTAAAATCCATAATTTAGACAGTACTTACATTCAGACAGTAATACCGTTACTTTTACGGAAATTACTTTCTTTTGACATTATGGTATTTTTCCGTTAATTTTACCACAAGTTTTTTTTCACTGTAAAATATGTTTGCCTTTCCTTTACACATATTTGTATCATAAGAAAATAAAGTTATTTTCATTTATTCATTTGAATTTGGGAAATTCACCTTATCTACCACCGTTTTGAGTTTTACTGCCTCCTGCTGTTGTACTTCAGTTTTTCACCATTTTTTGTTTTGTGTGTTATTTCAATTTACATTTACATTTGAAAATGCTGAACTCTATAGCGAGAGTATACCTTCATTTCTGCAGAAACAAAAATATAAATAGTGTATAATGAATTTAATTTAATTTACTGTGGTTTTATATAATGTCCTTGGACATTAAACTAATTTATAGTAGATCTTTTTTTTCATGGTATTTTACCATATTGTCTCGCACAGGTTCACTTTTTTTTTATGGTGAAGTTCTGGAACCCACAGCTGACACAACCCACAGCTGACAAAATCCTACGCCCTTTACACGTTTTTTTTTGTGCTGTAAATAACAGATCTGCTTCATACTGTCTGTACTTAGAACACAGTCAAGAGCAAGTCTCCATGCTACCAGCTGAAAGAGATTCAAGTGCCCATAACAAACCCTTTCAACCAAGAAGCTCAGTTCAGGTAGGTTTCAATGCAGACATGCACCCAAGGTTGTGACTGTTATTAATCCTGCTCTTTCATAAAGGTTTTAAAGGTGTCATGCACCCAAATGACAAAAAAAAAAACCAAACATATTTTCCAGTGAGTCTGAGTCCATATAGTTTCTATGCGGTGCTGTGCACTTTACATTGCCTTACTGAATCCAGGCCTCCTTGTTGTGTGTGTGTGTGCATATATGTATAGCGTGGTGCTGGTGGAGTCTCAATTAAACCCACTGGTGCCTGAAAATGACAACCTCCTTCACCCAGACTCCTTCAAGGCCAGGTAAGTCATCCACTGCTCACAGCAGTCAACAGCTAACTCTAACAAACACAAGCATGCACACACGCAAACACACGCACGGATGCTATCACACACACACACACACACACACACACACACACACACACACACACATACACACACAAACCACACACTCACATACACACAAACAAAAGTCACACTGTGAGCCTTTGCAGTACATGCACACACAGATATATCAATACTTTGATTTGATAAATTGATAATTCTCATCTTTTTTTTTATTGAGTTTGATGAGACGATCATGTAAAGTCACGGCTTCATTTTTTCACATTTTTTATTTTTCCTATATGTGCATTAAACAAAAATACATATAACCCTAATTTGAAAAAACGGTATGCGTGGTCGAGGCTTACTACTATGGACAGAGTCAGATTAGCTAACTATTTCAGCTGAAGCCAGATTGACCAATATAGCAACACATTCAATCATCAGTTAATTCCAATGGAGCCTGTCAAATTTACAAAAGTAGAAAGAAAATTTACAAGATGTGTGTAATTAATACCAGTAACAAGACAAGCTGTAAATCAAAGGGAGGTGTAGTTACTATACAATGTAACTATAAATAAACATGGGGCTGGGAGGATATGTTCAGATGAAAATGGATTTGAAGCTCATTCTCTATTTTCCTCATTTGTGGTTTAACAACTGTTGACAAATGATTTATTGATGCAGGAAGTTTAAATATGTAAATATTGATCCAGTATATTGAAAGGTGCCTGTAGATGATAGTAAATATAATGTATTTATTATCATATTTACTGAAGACACAAAAGGTTAGCAGAAATAACCTCAACCTATAAACTATATAAAACAGTTTTATAATTTATCCTGTTAACTTTTCTTTTCGAAATCTGATCTGATCTGAAATTTGCTAGTACTTTTGTGGATGGATGGATGGATGGATGGATGCATATATGTATGTATGGATGGATATATGGGTAGATTTACAGTATATGGATGGATATATTAGTCTATAATTCTGTGCATGTCACTGAGTCTGTGGTGAGGGTTTGCCTGTTGAGAAGGCCAGGGCTCTTCCTGCACATTACTGTTAGTGGGCTTATCAGAATGTGAGGTATTGTATGAAGATGTTCTCCAGGAGAGAAGTGGGTTATCATTTAAATATACTGGTTAGTATGCATCTCAAACCACATCTTCAAAGCCAAACATTCCAGCTCCTCCTCATAATCAAAGTTCAATATGAGAATGTGAAGTATGACTAAGGTCATATGCAAAGCACCTACTGGAGCATATGTTGTCTGATATCCATGGACTGTGAATGACTTCTTTTCCTGCGCCTTCCTCTTTCAGTTTAGCCAAGATGATTTCAGACAAGATTTGTGGGGAGGAGACAAAAGAGAAGCCCTCAGATCTTAGTAAGCACAAACACACATTCTCTGAACTCTGCTGTGATGCCTTCTTTTTTACATGGTTTTGTGAGCGTATATTCCCTTTATTCAGTTCTACGCTGTTGTGTCTCTGTATATATTTGTGTGTGTGTGCTCAGATGGTGAAGACCTTGAGTTCCTGAGTTTGGTGAAGAGTGTTTATCTGAAATCACACCAGTCGGACACACTGAATATAGACTACCTGCCCTTCTGCCCAGGAATCAAGCACTGCACTGTGTTGCTAACTTGCCCACAGGTCTGTTCATAAAAAATATGTGGGATATATATATATAGTTATCCCTGGTATGTCTATAATCATACTTCACCCGGAGCTATAGTAAATCAAACACTATAAATAGTTGTTTTTTCGGTAGCACTTTACAATACAGCACGGTAATAAGATGGTGAAAGTGGGTCTATAAAGAGGTAATAATAATGTAATACAACATAATTACCTAAGTTATAGCTTGATCATAACAATGGGTTTATAGGGGTAATATTTCACTGGAATTTATGTAACAGGGCAATAGTCGCCCAAAAACTATGGGTAATAATGAGGAAACAAATTTTAAGAAGGAAATGAGGTAAGCCTATTTGGTAATAGTACAGTAGTACTAGTAAAATCCTAACAATAAAATGCACATATCGTTATGCAATATGTGCAAAGGGCAATATTTGGATTTAAAATTGGTGATATGGTCATATTCATATTCTAATAACATGATGATAATGAGGTAATATAGATTGATGTTTTCACAGTATCAGAGGCTACTATCAGCGTAATACCTTCCAAATTAAATTAACTTGGTAATTACCATATTATAATGCTGAAATTTATCCAACGCTTATGTTCCAAAACATTCCCATCTGTTTCAAGGTAAAAATGAAAAAAGAAATTGTTTAATCTTGTGACTTTTTACCTGGAAACACTTGTGGTAGTTTCGGTGTAATAACCATGAATCAGTGCTGTAAAATGCAAAATTATTTATTTCTATTTAATGTCATGGTAATGTTAGATTGAATATTATATTTTAATAGATTAAAACAAACATCCAGAGGTGCGGAGATACTTCATTTTTGTGAAGATGGACTATAAATAAACTCCAGAATGTGCGCGCTTCAGACAGTCTGAGTGCTGGGACACCTGAGTTCCGCTTTCTTCTGTCAACATCACGTTATTTTCTGACATTTAGAAAAATCGAATTTTGGTATTTGTGAAACGAAACTTGCCCTAAGGGATAGACATTTCTTTCAGATTTTTATGTTTCTCTTGATTTAGTGGGGAGACATTACAGTTATCTTAAATTGCCATGTTTAATTTATATTATTCGTTTTCCCCCAGACATTTTTATTTTATTTTAACACCGGTAAGAGATTTTACGTGAGTTTAAAATAAATTATTTGAAAGGAAATCAAGCAAAAATGGATATCAATAAAATTAAATGTTCATAGAAGGCGTTCCTTTGAAGTTTGAAATGTAAAATATGTACAAGGCATCAATGGTATTAAATCTGTATAGTTGAAAGTAGTGAGAAATTAAATAGAAATACTAATATCTGTACCTCTGGATGTGGTAATATTACCATGAAATTAAATAGAAACCGGTAGTTTTGCATTTTGCAGCACTGATTTATCGTTATTACGCGGAAACTACAAGTGTACACATAAGTGTATACATCACTCCAGGCTTATGTCACATAATGATGCATTTTGGGGGATGTTGTGTGATGTGATCTCCAGATTCCTCTGGTTGGAATGGAATACAGTTATGTTCTAACTCTTTAAAGCATTTGGAAAGTTTTCGGTGCCCTCCTTATCAAATTAGAATTGATTGAATGACATCTTCACCCTGCTAAAGAAAATCAATGCTCTGAGTAAATGACTGCACCCTGGCTGCAGAATGCAAAACAGGAAGAAGTACTTTGAGAAAATACCAAAAGACCTGTTCATTTTTTTATCTCGCAACATTACATGTGTGAGATATTGTGTGCACAGAATCAGATACCTATTTGAATAGATTTACTAGATTTAAATCAAACAGTCACACACGTACTATTGCAGTGTTTCACCATCCTGATTAGGGTTGTGTTATATAACAATAGTAAAGATGCTATTCTGCTATTTGCTTGCCATGATTATTTTTCATATTGTATTAGCAATATTTCAAGCTTTTGGTGTATTTATGTTGTAACTGCATACAGCAACAAGACTTGTTAACAGAATGGAAGTGGTTTCTTAACTATACTACATATTCAAAAACAGGGGAAGCCAAAATAAGGGACAAAGTAGAAAAATATTTAACATATTTTTTGTTTTTTTTATAACAAATTTATAAATTTTATATATATTTACCTTAATATACTTCTGTAATTCAGGGCACATTGGGCGAGAGGTTGGGGAACACCTTGGGCAAGTCGCCTGTTCATGAAAGGTCAACATAGATTTTGTTGTTTTAAAAATAATTTACATTTTGAGGCAGCTGTTTTAATGCAATAATATCTTTCAAATTTCAAATTATGTAGGTGGAGAATTCTTTTTCAAATGTGGACATGTGTCAATAGTTAAGTCTAAGAGCGGGAATTCTGCAATCAGTATTTTTTTGTATATAGTCATTTATTGACTTCTTTGTCTGTGTTTGTGTGCACGTGTGTGTGTTCTGTTAGGTTGGAGATGTGGTCTTTATGGTCAAGGCCACAGCAGAGCTGCCCATTCCGTCCCCTCTCTCTGCCAAACCCAGCTCTAACATATTGGCTACCACTGGGGACAACAGTTCTGGTGGGAAAGCTTTTTATATAGACTCATAGTATAGTCCAAATGGAACCATGTGTTATTAAATATAGCTCTTTGTTTTTTTTAACCAAATATTGTGAGTGGCACTAACCAGTCCAAAAGATTTATTAATTTTGAATGTGACTCCAGATACATCTTCTGAAATAAGTCTTGCAAATTAAATCCTTATTTAAGATATTGATGTATTAGTTTCCTTAGTGGACAAATTGTTTCCATTTCTTTTCATATTTGATGGCAATATGATGAAACACCGACATATTGAAATTGAAAAAAAAATCTTCTTTACCCTCATCACCTAAATATGGAAGCTGAGAATGGCAATGGTGGTAGATATTTATTCATGTTTTCTCATGATAATGAGATAATTAACTTGTGATCATTAGAAAATCTGTCATTTATATTGTCATCATGAGAAAACAAGTGACTATATTGATTTCCATTACCGTGGAACACACACAAGAAGTCTTTTTCATGCAAAGATTGATAAAAGTTGTCTTGAACAAATGTAATACAACTTGGTTTCTGTATTTAGAATCAAGTGACCACATGAACCAGAAATTAAGCAAAGAGCCCAAAATATGAGAAAACGGCAGTTGAAAACAACACATTAACCTATTATTGACCTCAACATACACAGTAACCAAGGCTACAGTAAACAAGTTGCAATATGTTCAAGAAAACTTTTTTCCGCTATTAGAGAATCGCGTATATTATCTTTCGGTGTGCTATGGAAACATTTAAACACCAGTCCTAATAGCATCAGCTACAAAAGCATTTTCTGCCTGTGTTGAACTTGGATTGAAGTAGAATCTGAAACTCCTTGATTTGTCATTTTAATCGTCCATTTAATTTAAAATGATTTATATGACGTTCGTACTGTGAGAGCTCAGTTAACCGGAGTCAGATTCCTTGTATGCATACACATGGCCAATAAAGATGATTCTGATTCTGATTGATTCTGATTCTGATCTTAAATCAGTTGATCTTTAAAGAACATTAATAAAATAACAGTAACCAACTTCTGTTTTCTCATTAATGCGAGAAAAGGATTCCCATAATTAATTGTCTACCTCAAGATAACAATTGCTTGTTTTTGTACGTTGATGAGATAATAATATAAGTATGACGAGAAAATGGTCATGAATCAATTGCTGCCACCATGGAAGTCCTCAGCTTCAATTCCTAAATTCGAAGTTGCATCTCTGTACCATATATTTTCTATGTTCTGAAATATTTCTCAATATTGACATTTTTCTCTGCTACTATCATCAGTATGGAGCCTATGCTGCAAAGTGGGACAGGTCTGTGAAGAGGTGCTGCGGGTGCCGCTGATCAACATGGCCTGGGAGGAAGCTCTAGCCATCTGGGGTCAGCGCTGCATGACCCCTGATGAACACAGGAGGAGGGTGCTAACATACACTTTGCATAGCAGCACTGTGAGGGCAACCACGGCCGCTCACAAGCTCCTTAAACAACAGGTAAATGAAAACGAGCCGTCTGGAATGCAGGTATTTGGATGTAGAGGCAGATGGAGGAATTCGACATCAGGAATGTGAAATTTTCCCCAATCGTCACTCTCCCTCTTCTTCTCTTGTCTCCTCTTAGGCCAAACAGCTGAGCAGTTTTGTTCACAGTAAAGAGGTAGAATACAGTTTGGAGGTGTCTTTGCCACAATACTTCACTCTACCCAGTACCGTTAAAGTACCTGTAAAACAAGACATCAACATACCATGGGAAAATCCTGCAGGTAAAAACACACAGCATACATCGTCATAGATCCATTTAGCTTTACAAACTTCAAATATCACATTTTTGTCTCATTTGTTTTTCTAAAAAAGGAAACCAAATGAGGAATTAGAAGTCACTTGTATATCACAAAAAGTCAGATATACCTTTTGGCAATATAGAGTTCAGAACAAAGGTGCACAACTTGACACACATAGAATGTGTCCAACAGTATTTTAGCTCCAACATTACTTTCTGTTACGTGACTGATATTTGAGAAGAAGTAATGATTGAACCAAAATTATGGAAAACTCCTTCAATGCCTTGATATGTTAAACTGTTGATTCCTTCTGTTCCGCTTCACCAATAGATTGTGGCTTTATGGAGATGCCGTTACGGTTCAAGGCTCCTTGTGCGGGGCAATATAAATGCCAGGTGGTCCTCAGTTCCTTTTGTGACACCAGGCTCTACATTATAGATGCATTGGTTTCATCACAGGTAGATATCAGCTTTCAGGAGCTTAGACTTGTAAATGGTATATTTAGAAAATAGATTGTTTGTTTCTTTTTGTGCTTCACGGTCATTTTTCCCAAATTCCTTTCCACAGGGTGGATCTGCCCACTTAGACTTCACTTCCCTTGCTCACCGCTCAGTCACACAAAACATACCACTGGTGAGGGTTGAGAGAACATGTCTATCAGTGTTTGGATCTGCTGCTCATTACGAGCTGAGCGGAAAGTGTGATTAGATATGAGTGATTTTTAATATAGCTTCCATTAGGAGACACGGGAAGCCTTGTTAACATATCTCTAGATACATGAATTGACTGAAACTAAAATATGAAATGTGTCAAATATGTATCATATTATACCATTTTAACTAAATCTGTAACCAGAAATACTGGTAGGATGGAGTTACATTACCTTTGTGTTTCTTCCAGTACAATGAGACTGAGGAAGACTGGAAAATACATGCTGAGGTGTGCGGTGAAGGATTCTCAGGCCCAAAGGTTATCCATGTGCTAGCAGGAACAAGAGTCAACTACCCTCTCACCTTCATGCCTTCTGTGCAATGCAGCATCATGGTAAAGGACTTTTCTGTTGTGGTTTTCTGCATCATTCTTGGATGTTGTCTGCTTTCCTCTTTGTGATAGACTACGGAATCTTTTATTTTGTTGTTAAGGGTTTGTAAAATGAGATGCAAAAATGTTTTGTTATTGTCTGTATCCATTACTTTTATTCAAATTAATCACAAAAAGCTAACCTACGTTCAAGTAACACATTACAAAAAAACGTTACATTCTTGACATCCTTCCGGTTACACTGGGGTAATAATATAAAATGACACAGACTTAATTCGTTTGACATTCTTCACCATGGGAAAGACCAGAGAACACAGCTATGATGTAGATTAAAGGTGTAGAGCTGCATAAACCTGGCAATGGATACAAGGAAATCTACCAACAGTAGAAAATGCCAATTTTAACAGTTACATCAACAATCAAGAAACTCAAAGAGACTGGAGATGTTAAAAATCAGCCTGTAAGACAACCATTCAACAAACCTACCTCACTGTGAGAGGAATGGCTCAACTGGTAAAATAATCTCAAAGGATTACAGGCAGATAATTTCAATTCAGCTCAGTTGAATATTGGTGTCAGAAATTTGAAACCTCTGCCAGGAAACTTAGTGTGCCGTGGTTAGACCTTCCAGTAGGACAATGATCGGATGCACCCCTTAAAATCAAAAGAGATCACAATATAAAGGTTTTGCCATGGCCCTCGGGAGATTAGATAAATTAGATAATTTTTTCTAATCATCTTGTCAAAATGCTCTGTATTTTCAAACAGTACCTGCTCCTACCAGTGACAACTGAATGCCTCACTACTTTCTTCTTATATAGAAAAGGCTGAACAACTTTCTGAATAATTAATTCATTAAATTATCAGAGGACTAGCAGAAAATCTTTATTTAATGAGAGCAAGAGGGATAAACATCTCATTACACAAAGCAGAAAATATTCACAGATTACACTCTTTCAATACCTCCTCATTCATTTTGGCATATTAAATGATGAGATATTGTTTTCATTCACATAGAAGGGATACATATTAATTATTAATTCATTATGTTTTTTAAATATTTCATGAATTTTTTCCCCCTTAACATAGTATATACTCGTATGTATGTAGTATTTATTTGATTTAATACAATTATGGCATATTTATGTTGAGTATTTTTTCTTTCACATAGAATGTGTCAATTGGATTGGATTGAATTTTATTTTGTTATATTTTTAGGTGAGTTATTCTTATTAGTATACCTTTAAGTTAGAAAATATTTAATAACATTTTATTATGGCATATCTATGGTGAGTACTTTTCCTTCACTTAGCAGGTGTATATATAATTTGATTTGATTAAATTTAAATTATTTATGGCATAGTTTCTGGTAATATTTTTCTCCTTTGTTTATTTTTGTATACTGTGTATTAATTACATTTATTGTAATCTAATTAATTACATTTTTATTTTATTTAATTTTGGCATATTCATGGTGATTCATTTTTATTTAATTAAATTGAATTTGAGCATATTTTATGAATATATTTTTTCCTTTATTTATTTTTTGTATATTGTTTATTTTTAATTTCACCTTTATTTAATTTAGGTTTATTTAATTGTGAGTAATTTCTTCCTTCATTTAGATGTTAAATGGTTTACATTTCACTCTATTTAGATTACATTAGATTAGCCACATACAACTTATACAATGTAAATCATACAAGTTTGAGGTAACGTAAGTTTGAGGTAACGCATACAAGTTTGAGGTAACGAGAAAGGAAAAGCTTATACAATGTAAATCATACAAGTTTTTCCTTCCGTAGAAGTTGTATTTTGTATTTCCATTTTACAAAAATTAGTGGGTTTAAGAAAAGTACGTTGCATTGGCCGGGAATCGAACCCGGGCCTCCCGCGTGGCAGGCGAGAATTCTACCACTGAACCACCAATGCATAGATACGCTCGTTGCTAGAAAGGGAAATATACAAGACCATTCACGGGACTCTAGTACTGCACATATAGGTTGTGCAGACTTTTGTTTTCCTTCGTCGAACAGTCATTTATTTAAATGCATTCAACTAAATATTATTTCCTGTAGTTACTTTTCCTCATCGTTTTAATGAGCAAATTGAACCTTTGTGTGCATTCTCTCCACTTCACACCAGTTTGTGTATGGTTACTTTGACTCTTTCCCAACCCACAGGGCAAGCTGACTTTGCACAACCGGTTTGACGGCAAGAATGATGTGTTCACCCTCAGAGGAGTGGGAGAGCCCCCCCTGCCTGTGGATCATGTGGTCCTACACTGCCCCGTGGGTCAAACCACACGCACACAGCTGGATGTGCCCAACTTCAGTCAGGACAAACTCACTCTCGAGGTAAAACATGCAAATAATTGAAACGCTCTGATGTGGCTTCATGCGTTGACAGCTCTACACAATGTGCTTGGAAAAAAAAATAAAAAATTTATAAGCTCGACAAAGAAGACTAATCATCCACATCCATGAAGGCAGCTCTGTTATTTTGTGACTGTGATGCTGTGCACCAAAACACTACCGAAGATTATATTTAGCAGCTTTAATCTTAAAAATATTCTAGTTTAGTGTGTTAGCATGTTTGATATTTGTTGATTAGACCAAGAAAAGGAAGCCAATAATGATGGGGATTTGCAGATATTTCACACAATCCAAAGAGCAGGTCTGATCGTATTTGTTTAGAACTCAATAATCCCACATTAGAAATCCCTCGGTGACACTAGTGAGAACAAAACTGCACATTAAAATGCAGAAACCCTGAGCAGATATCGAATACAGATTAATGGCTCTCTTCCTTGGCTGGTTTAGTTGGGAGAGAGAGAGAGGGAGAGCGAGAGAGGGGATTAATAAAAATAATTAATCATTGGGATACGTCATCAAAGAAGGGTGAATAGCTCTCCTTTCTCTGTGCCAATCTATTAACAAGATGTTGAGATGTTTCCCAAGATGAGTTAAATCTTTGTTCAGCCAGTACAATATGATGAAAAGAATTCATTAAAAATATACAAAACCCACGTTATGAAAAACTTATATTATAGCCCTTTTAATTAAGTAAATGTATGCAGATAAATAGAGCTCATCTTTGTTAGTGTTCTTGCAATTAACACAAAGAACAAGAAGTCAGACAAGCCTTGCAAGTATTTCAGTTGAACTGCAGCAGCTGTAAAGAGTCAAAAACTAAACTAAAGAGCCAAATGTTCCTGACATCTTGAGAGGAATTATCTGCAAAGATTAGATAGGTATCAGTAAAAAATCAGTTATCAGGATAGGTATCAGTTATCAATAATGGAACAATAAATATTGCTAAAAGATTGTACAAATTTTTACAAACTTTCCCAGCAATCCATCCGATAATTGATAAAATATACTTCAGTCTGGACCACAGACGAGTTAAAACAGGCTTTGTACTGTCTGAGAACTGATCTGGGGGGCATATTATAGCATATAATGTTTATGTTAAGCATATATAGTTTGAGGAATGAAATTTGTAGAACACAAGATCTAGTTGCAGAATTATTTGATTACCATTTATCCCTGAAAAGTCGGGGATATATGGAATCGTCATCGCAACTGCCGTGTTTGCTTCCGTGTCTGCTGCAGATCCTTCGTGTTTACGCGTTGACTCAAAAACTATGTCATGGATAATTTCAAAATGTTATAGCAACCTAAACCTTAGTGCGAGGAAGAACTGGGTTGATTTTGGGAAAGCTGGATCATATATTTCTGACATCAGGAGGAGCTTTATCGTCAAGAGTTTTCATATATTTGAATTGAGTCAAGGAGATCTAGCTTGCATAAATCATATTTTACTCTGATAGTTGATATATGGGGGAGCCTTTTTTTTTTTTTTACACAAAAACACTGTTCTTAAGACATAACTTGACATTTACGTTGAGGAGTTACATCAGAGAGATTTGGGGCTTTCGGGGTTATACTCTTTCTGTTGGGGACAACAGCATAGGCCTAGTTATTATATACCTTCTTGTAAGTCTGAATATCTGGCCTTGCTGCTTGCTCTCTGTGCTCATGTTGAGCAATTTGCAACTCAGCAAGCATCTTTTTGAATGTGGTTGTGAGTGTGTGTGTGAATTAGTTATCTGGAAAATTTATTTTCTTTTTCCATCTTGTGTGTTTCGCGCACAGGTTGTGACAGACCTGTCTGTGGTAAGTGGCGCCCCATCCCTGGAGATAAAACCAGGCCAACACACTCCGTACGCCCTTGCTGTGTCACCATGGAAACGAGGAAAACAGATAGGTGATTTTCTTCCCTTTTGTATGATTGTGATTGTGAGGTTTTTAGTTTTTCAGTATTTGACATGGAGTGCAGATGAACTCAGATATATTATTAATATGACATTCACTTAAAAAGATGCGCAGACTAATACACAGTAAATGTTTGCGTTAACCTGTACGTTGAATACTGGTATCGGGTACTGGTGTATGTTATCAGTCTGTTTTCTATGTTTGTGTTTAAATCTATAGTATGTTGTTAGCAGTTAGGTAGGATAACTGGAAATTAAACCAGACTTTTCATCCATCCCTTTTCTTGCAGGTTGTGTGAAATTTGTAGAAAGTGATGACACGCAAAAGCCAATCAAATGTAAAGGTGAGCCTAACAATGTGTCATGTTCTGTATTGAAGCATTTCGATCTCAAAATAAAGCCTCACAAAAACTTCAATTAGAAGTTACTTTTTGTTAGAATAGATTGATGTATGAAGTGAATGTTTATACCAGCGCTTACATACATATTTATTCATATATCTGCCTATCTTCCAGAAAATACACGTGGACATTACGAGGTGCATTTCTCTCTCGAGATAATTTGTGAGCCAGCAGCGCCGGTCAGGGTCATAGATGTACAGTGTGCTACTCAGGTAAGTTCAGAAAACATACTTGCACACCTTACTGCATTTACCCTTCAGAGGTAAGGGCTATTACCAATCTAAAGATAACTTTCTTTAATGTATGAAACCCAGTGATGATTATGAGTCTGCCTTTTTCCAGCTACTCTTCTATTTAACTATACATTAACCTAACTCATATAGTCCCTCTCAGAAAATCTATTTAAATTTCCTATGTCTGGATTGTCAAATGCATCTGGATCCATTTGTCTATTCCATCGGATCCATCCATGATGCATCCATGAATCTGTAATGTTGAAGTTGGTGAAAAATCATCTAAAATAATGGGCATTTATTCCAAAATCCACCTCAAAATGTAATCAAATCCTCCTTTACCCAAGATCCAGTCCTACTTAATAATTCATCAAACTCTGTTGACAACTTTTGGAGATACCCTCTGTGCAGAAGGGCAGACTTAAAAGCAAACATACAATGCTGTGCATGTGTGGCCAAATTGATGAAGATGCTTTCTTAATTTTCGTGTGTTTTGACTATTTGCACATGTTTTCTTAAGATCCAGTGTGTTTGCCCCCCGTTGGCCCTGTGGTTAAGCACATACAATCTGACAAATGCTTAATAAATTCTCCCTTATGTCTTTAATTGTATGGCTGAAATGTCTGCTGTTTTAATAAGAAGGCCACACAAATCTGGTAGCTTGAGCTAGCAATATATGTTTAAAAATGACCCCACTCTTACTGTATATGTGATGACTTTTACATAAAGGGCAGCAAATAAGGCAAGAGAAATTAAACTGAGCATTTACAACAAATACTGCAACCAAGGCCACACAGTCACTTTTAGTTAAATTAAACTATAATCAAAAATTCTAATTATTGACCTAACCTAATTAATCAATGCATCTAATCTGGTCAATGCTATTGACCACTGCTATACTATCATTGTCATTTTTAAAAACACAATATTGATTTTTAAATAAAATATGTTTTTATTGCAAATGCTTTCTCTTAATCACATTCTATACATATGGTGATGTGTTTTAACCAATATAAGTTTTACTAAAATTACACTAAAAATGCCTATATCGCTTTACGCACTGTGTTATAATGTATTGATAATGGTGAATCATCGAATATGTTATATGACTAGATTCTTCAGTCCTCAGTCATTGAAACTGTGTTCCCAGACCTCCGTTGCCATAGATATCCCTGTCAATAACCCCAAAGGAGAGCCTCTGTTGCTGGATGTGTACCTTGAAGGAGAAGACCTCAGTGGGGCCAAATGGGTTTCAATTCCCCCAGGGGATACTGTCACCTACAGAGCTATATTCTCCCCTGGCAGAGTGGGGAAGATCAAAGGAAGGTAAGACTGAACTTTCTGTTGCTGATGTCACCTTTGAAAGTAGAGGGAAAATTGAGTTTCTAGTTATCTTATATCTACTAATATGGAAATCCTATGAACTATTAAAGTAGAATATGTTATAAGTGAGATAGATCTTTTCGAGACGATTCATATGCACCAAATTTGGAGCAAATCGGACTGAGGCTACATCTGAAAAACAGCTATTTCTGGAAAAGGTAGTGAGTAAAATATGAACTATTAAAATAGAATACTATATATACATGTTAGATCTCCTCGATGCACCAGATTTGGACTAAAGTAGACCAATGGTTGAGAACTTATGACCCAAAAACATCTGGCGATATAGCTCCCCCTTGAAATATTCAACCAACCTTTCCCAAAATCAATCCAGTTCTTCCTCGCAAGGTATATTTGGTAAAAATATAAGGAAGATTTTGGAAATTATTCGTCAAACAGCCTCCAGGATGCCTCCCTGTGGAGGTTTTTCAGGCACGTCCAGCTGGGAGGAGACTCAGAACTCGCTGGGGGGACTATATATTTCATCTGGCCTGCATGAGTTTACAGGGCAGAGCATTTTCAAGCTCATCCTGAGTCCCACAGGATGAGCTGGAAAGTGTTGCTAGGGACAGGGATGTCTGTAGTCCCTTATTAGCCTGCTGCCACC
This sequence comes from Lophius americanus, assembly GCA_037951165.1. Classification (NCBI taxonomy): domain Eukaryota; kingdom Metazoa; phylum Chordata; class Actinopteri; order Lophiiformes; family Lophiidae; genus Lophius; species Lophius americanus. The sequence continues at coordinate 4,354,195 of JBBDHG010000076.1, read as the reverse complement.
ATGACCCGACCCCGGATAAGCCGAAGAAAATGGTTGGATGGACAGAGGATCTGCGGCGGCAGACGTGGAGGCGATGAGGATTCCATAATGTCCCCAACTTTTCAGGGATATAATAATGTAGACTTTACTAAGAAAACAATGAGGAAATATATCCAGAAATTTAGATTGACGTTATAAATTTGTGTGTGGGTTTGTGTGAGTGTATACTGAATTGGTATGTTTGGTTTGATTTCGCTGCCAGTGTTTTGTTCCAGTCGGATCTCGTGGGAGAGTTCTGGTACCAACTAGAGCTTTATGTTCTTCCTCCTCCAGTCATCACACTACCACAAGCCTGCTGTCAGCTTGGCAAGTAGGTGCAGCACGGACACCAACATACTTCTGTGTTATTAGCCAGGGTCCACATACTTCCTACACACACACTCAAAAATGTGAACTTGCTCTTATAAAAGATTTTCCTGCACCTTAGTGGCTTACATCATTGATGTCGTTGAATACCCTCAAAGATCCTTCAATGACCTTTATGTGTAAAATAAAAGGGTGGCACTCTTACATTAGAATTATGCTGAAAAAAAAGTGAGATGACGCAAAACCAATTTTATTATTCAAATTAAAACACTCTTGATTCACACATTAACATACATTAATAGCTACTGGACCAGCTAGTCAGCTCCCTGGATCTCAATTCCCCAAAGGATCCCATCAGGGGAAAAAGTCCTGAAATTAAAAGCAACAATTAGTCGATCATCATGGCTATGTCAAAGCTAGAGAAAAAAAACAACACATTTTTAAACTCTGGTTTTGAAACAAGACTTAATTAACAGAGAGATAGTTTCCCCACTAACAGACGAACAAATGAAAATTATGGCTGCATAATAATTATGCAGACTGCTAATTAGTTCAGTGAATTATGAATTCACCACTTTGGTCCCTATGGGGTTTTAAATCCTTCACTTCAGACCTCTCTAAACCAGCTGTACTTTCCGTCTCCCCTTTTGCAGCAGGATGATCAGTAATAGAGTAGTATTTATGATTCTAAATATAACTAAGTTAAAGAATAGTATATGTGTGTCTGTTCATGTGTGTGTGTGACAGATGGACCAGGCAGAACATTCCCATGGTTAACCCAACATCTGAGAGCCTGAAGCTGCATGTAACCAACAGTAACCCCAGAAACTTCACACTGGAAATGGATCCAGGAAGTACAGTTAGTACACACTCAGCTTCACGTTTGTGCCTCCTCAGATTTAACAGCTCAATACTCTTCTCTTCTATTTCACAATAAAGCTTTATTCATCAAAATATACAGCAGATGCGACCTTCCTCCTGCTTCTGAGAAAATGTATTTACCATTACTGGATGTTTCTTGTAGCTCAATGGATATTGGATTATTTCTGCTTTGTATTTTACTTCTTAAAATAACCATTCAGCAAACATTTGATAACACAGTTTTTGTCTTTTCGCACATATCCTGAAACATACAAGATTCAGTGATGTTGTTTTGAGGGGAAGACTTGCTTAATGTCTGTATTGAAAGCTGTGGGATGACCAGCACTGTGATTTAAAGGGTTTTTCTCTTTGAGCATGGGTGTGTTTATCCTCCCCTGCTGTCCCATTGAAACTATTCCTTGTGTTACAGCTTATTCTGGAGCCCCACTCCTCCACCCAGCTTGGTGTCCGATTTAATCCCTCATCCATCGGAGAGCTGAAGCACATGGCAAAGATCACTTTCACATACCCTGAGGTGTGTACCCACACACAAACACAAACAGAGAAAACAGATTACATAAATCACCGTCCCCTGCCTTCAAAAAACAAATAATAACACACATAGATTCAGGGGTAGCTTGCTACTTTTTCTTCTTTAATTAGTCCAAGCAGGTGCTCTCACTTTATTTACTGCCTCATCACTTCCAATCATCCACATGGAGCTTGAAGCACCTCATAAAGCATTTCACTGGCCCAGATTGTACATTTTATTTTAGGCTCAGGAGGCTGTTCACTACAGCGGGGTGACATAAACAAAACAAACAATGGTGGAAACATTCTTTGATGAACAAACCAGACAAGGAAAAGTGGAGAATTTTTAATCATATAAAACAAGGACTTATTGTGTCTTGATTTTTGCCATATCACCCTATTAGAGATCAGATACTGCCTCCCTGTCCTCTGTATTAACTTCATTCTTTCACATTTTCTTTTCTTCATTCCCGCTGGCTACTTGTGTGTGTGTGTTAATCTGTCTCTGTCATTAGCTGCAGGAATGGTGTGTGTTATTGAGTGGATGCGGCCTTAATCCAGAAAGCGAGGAGCCTTTGAGCATCTCATCCCCGATTGGCTCCAATGCCTCCATCACCATCCCCTTCACCAACCCCACAGAATCTCCAGTCGTGCTCGATATCACAATCAAAGGTCCCAGGCACTTTTTGTCTCTGTCCAACAGGCACGCTGTTTGTCCTTGTCACAAGATTGTGAAAAATAGAAGGTGGTTTTATTTTTTTTCCTTCATATTTCAGATGAGGACCCGAGTGGAGTCCCCAACCCCCATCAAGTCCCCGCAGACAACATGGTCTTCTCTATCCCTCTGAGCCACACTGAAGGTGTGTTAACGCGTATGATAACTTTTCACAACAATGTAATAATGTGTTCAGTAAAAAAAAAAGATCCCCCTAAAATGTATTTCATTAAGACAAATTAAAGCAAGACTGAACTTAATAGATGTTCTAATCACTATTTTTTTAGTAAATAAAAATGGATTAAATGACTGTAAAATCAATCTTATAGAATCACCATTTAGCTTTACAGTTACCTTAGGTCTCAGGTGATTAAGTCACTTTCAGCTTTATTTTGTTTTGGTAAAAAATTAGCTGTTTCAAATCACACTCACAGTTCATCAACGGTGTCACCATCTGTAGCAACCAGCTGCTCTTAGCAAGAAAAAACCTCTCTGAAACTCACTGGACATTAAATGCTCGACAGAAAATAGCATGGCAAACGCAGCTAGATGGTGAGCATAGTAGAAGATTTGACCACTAGGTAAAGATGTGTTTCTCTGGAGTTGTGCAAACTTAAAATATGAGCTATTCAAAAAAAATAATAATATTGGCTCTCAATACATGCCAATGTTGGATATATAAAAATAAAACATTCATTTCCATAATAAAACAGATAAAATAAAAAGCATCACATTCTCAGTGTGTGTTCTGATAAATATTGTAACATCATCATCATCAGTGTATATGTGAGTAAACCTAACAAACCTCATAGAAAATAAACTTGTTTTGAGCTACAACGGTTTTGCAAAAACTTGATACACTTTGATGAGTCATTGCTTTCAGAGTGACAGTTTGTATTTGTCATTTGGTTACTGTGCAGAAAACATGTAGATACATTTGCATTTTCTCTCCATCTTGGCTGCAGGTATACAAATCAATGAAGGAGCTGGATTTGATGTGCCTGTGGTGTTTGCACCAAACTCTGTGGAGCTACAGCAGGCCTGGCTCTGCATCACTATGAAGCCCCTTAGCAGACCATGCAACTACAGTACAGTCAGTCAAGACGACGCGGGGTGTGTGAATGTGTCTTATTGTCTGCATAGGGGGGCTATATTTGAGTTCCTGCCTGATCTCAAACAAGTTTTGTGGACTTTCAGTGAAGCTCATTAGCTTTACTTAAGCCTCCATCCAGACAGAACCTATCACTGCAAACACAATGAAGAATATTTGATAACATGGCGTCTGGTTGAATGTACGCAGTAGTTGGTTTGAGCTCATTAAAGATGGTATTTATACTGTTTGAGGGAATAACAATAAGACGCAAGCCGTTTAATGTACCCTGAATATACATTTATCCATTTTCCATTTTCACTCAGGAGCACAAGTAGCTGCCCTATGGCAAACACATTCCTACTCTCTGTCATATCTTTGAACACACAACGCTTTCTTTCGTTCCTCGGAAACCAGAGAGGACTTTTCATGGAAATTCACCGTAATCCTCTACTTGCGTAGTATTGTGAAATGGCTTTGGCTCACTTTTTAATGTGTGTGTTCTGTGCTGAAACCTTTCAATGCAAACAAATCTCACCTTTGAACACGTAGAAATCCAAATCACTCAGTCCTCATTGTACTGATACCTCATATTAACACACTCAGGTACTGGTTTATTCTGATCCTTAATACTGTTTTAGGAATATTTTGAATAAATATTTAAACATTTTTCATAATTATTTCAGGTCAGACAAGGACTTTTCAACCATCCGTTGGACTTATCCTCTCCGTGGGATTCCCACGGAAGGGCCTGTTGAGAACCCGACAATCGGCACGGTTCATTGTGAAGCAGGCTGCCAGCTGGAGATGAAGGTGGATTTACAACTAGCTGAATGTGTACTGGGAAATCAGGACCGCAGAGGACAGGAAGGTGCGTATGCCAGTTTCTAGAAAAGTCTTGTGACCATACTTGTTAAAAGCTCTTTACAGTTAAGGCCAACAATACAACAGAAAGGAAAGAGATAGTTTAAACTCTCACTAGTGAGTGTAATTATGATAAAATTATATTTGTCAGGATCTGTCTGATTCAGCCCAATATGTGATTGATAAGGACATGTCTCATTTTGTCATGTTAATTAATCAGGATTAGCATGTGGCCCAAAGTAAGCACTCAGAGTAGGCCAGTCACAGTAGGTGGGGATGTGTGAGACAACAAGAAAGGCTGGGGGTTGATTTTATATTTACTCAGTTAATTTTGCATCAACCTGGTTCATATTGATCTGATGGACTTATGTAGTTAATGCAACCTCGGTATGTATCTGGACCTGAGGGCAAAGATATGGAAAACACAGTGTTGCAGTGTTAGAATTACTTATTATGTGTGCAGATAAGAAGCTGGAATTTTGCCATTTGCAACTGTGACTAACAATGATCCTAGCAAACAGCACTATTATAATAAAAGTGTCTGCAAGGTCATCGTTCACCCACATCAACTGTGTGTGACTGTATATTTCCTGCTAAACTGACTTCACACAGTGTTTTATACACCGTTTTCTTTCTAGTTGGTATTTATAAGATGCGGTGTAATTCTTTTCCCAATCATTCTCCTCCAGGCTCTGCGACATATTGAATAAAGTCTAATTTCTCTTTGTCCTTACAATGCTGGAAAATAATGCTCTGACAAAAATTGAAAGAAATATACTTGAGGATAAACTCTGTCGAGTAAGCTCTATGCATCACAAATGGGATTGCTTCTACTTCCATTTATGCAATGACCTCAGATTAAAATGTATTTGTCAGGAAGCAGGTGGAAGGTTTTTGAAGTAAAGACAGCTACATGTATGTATTTGCTCACAGAAACATATTACCGTATGCTTGAATTAATCATTAAGCTTAAATATATATTACTAATTTCTCAAAATAGTTTCTCCAGTGCATTTTTGTGGTACTTTTTCCACCTGCTTGACTCAGTTCAAGTGACAGTTTTCCTTCTGCTTTTTGCTTATGCACAGGTTCCAAGATGGAAGAGGACTTCCTATGTAAACTGTATTCAGACAGCAAGACGGAGCGCTCTGAGGTGGAGGACTGGCTTTCAGCCTCCATTGAGGCAGCGAGGAGGGACCCTGAAACAGGCATGGTTCTGCTCACCCTAAGGATAGTCTACGCTCCACTTGAGCCATACAGGTTATAATACAGCACACACACACACACACACACACACACACACACACACACACACACACACACACACACACACACACACACACACACACACAGATACACAAAACCGTTGTAAGCAGGCATAATGCATACAGCTTGACGAACATTTGCAAATAATCAGAAGAGGAGTTTGTCTATTTTTTATTAAGAAGATATTGACTTAAATCCTGTCAAACACCTGCTACCTGGACGTGCTACTAGTTAGAGCAAACAAGCACTCAAGGACAACCATTAGAAAAACACAGAAAAAAGAAACTGCTCTGGCACTGTTTGAGAGACACACTACACATACACAATGCATTAAAAAACAACAAACCATAAACAAACAAACATGCAGCTGCAAGCGCAGTCTGAGACATAGAGAAAGATGTAGACGTACACAAATACTCACTGCCAAGAGGACTAGACAGATACACACACAAACACACTTTGAGATGATGCAGACTCTGAGATCCGTTTCAAAAGTTAAAAAGCATGGCGCACTCTCAAAAGAAAATCACGTAACTGCACACACCCATAGAAACAAATATGCACACCTCCTGGCTTTTGGGGAAACAAAAGGATGCTAATAAATCAGAAAAACAAAACAAGCACATGCAGTACTTGCACAGTCTCATACACACAGCCACATAACAGGCAAGAAGGAGCACAATCTGTTTTCTTCTCTTTCTATAGATAAAACAATTGTATTGAGCGCTGTGAGTAAACACTGCATTCATTTATCTCTGGTCTACCTCCCTGTAACGTACAGTCTCATCTCCCTCTCCCCCGATCTCTGAGGTGGGTGTGACCCCTGCATTAATTTATTCTGAACTGTCTGCATATGCTGAGTCTCAATTTTTGTAGCTAAAGGTTACTTTGGGAAAGGCTCACTCATTAATTGCCTCAACAGGAACTACTATGTTAGGTCAGATCCCTGTCTGAAATATTTACCTCTGGTGTGACCTAAAAAGACATTTGGATTTTTTTTTTTAGCTCTAAAAACTCTGGAGAGATATTCCTCTCTACTCAAACTAATTAGATTGATAAAAACTTTATTAATCCCCAAAGGAGATATTCGTTTTGGGGGGAGCTGGGGTCTCTGAGTTTTAAAGCAGAAGTGAAAGGTGCGAGAGAAACAGGAGAGATAAACGGTCCAAGAGTATTTGAGAGATATTCGAAAAACTTTGTTGGAGTTTCTGGTTGATATGGATGCTGGAAATAACTCGAAAATTATTGGAAGAATCTGAATGGCATTTATCTAAATAAAGCGATGTAACTGATTTTGATCACAATAATGTCTACCCTGGGAGCTGTTGTTTTACCCTCTCTGAGTGCTTTTCGTAGTTTCCTCATGCTCTTTGTTAAATTAAAAAGTTAAATAAATCATATGGAAAACAATAATTTTTGATTTGGATCCCTTCGATTTTATTTCAGATGTGTGATAAAGACATGCACTTAGTGTGACGTTTTTCACATTTGAAAACAAACTATGTAAGGCAAGGTTATTTGTATAAAATGTATCTCACTGACCTTATTATTATATCTTGACATTTCTTCGCTGAAAATGAATGGGCTCTCCTATCCACATTAGATCTGATCATAAATTGAGTGTTGAGTGTCAGCATCACTCACCTTGAGTGATGCTGAAAAGCTGAAAAGCTGGTCCACGCGTTTGTCCCCTCCAGACTGGATTACTGTAACGCACTTCTCATCGGAATCCCTGATGAGAAGTGCGTAAACACGAACACATCACCCCCGTTCTTCATTCCCTTCATTGGCTTCCCATCTCCACCAGGATTGATTATAAGATTTCTCTGCTTACTCACCAGTGCTTCCATGGCAATGCACCCCCCTTCCTAAAATAACTACTCACCCCACTGACCTCAACACGATCCCTCCGTTCTACCCAGTCATACCGCCTCCTCCTTCCACGGACTAATCTCAGCACCATGGGTGATCAGGCCTTCTGTTCTGCTGCCCCTCGTCTGTGGAATGCCCTCCCTGACCATCTGAGGGCTCCACAGACGACTGACACATTTGAAACAGGACTTAAAACTTTCCTTTTTAGCAGAACCTATAACTTTAATTAACATTGCTGCTTTTTGGTCAGGCTTTTATATAGTTATTATTTTATTTTTTATTGATGCCTTTATCTGCTTTTACTTTGTAGCACTTTAAGATTTGATCCAAATGTAAAGTGCATTATAAATTGAATGTATTATTATTATTCTTATTCTTATTCTTATTCTTCTTCTTCTTCTTATTATTATTATTATTATTATTATAAATAAAAGCTTCAATGGCAAAATAACTCCAGCAGTGATACAGCCCTTAAGACCGCCAAGGATTTTTTTCAAGCTGTTACTTTAGAAATTTCATCTCCAAATATTTTGGGGGGGTTTTTTTGGCAAGTGATAATGTAAGATGAACCCAATTGCAAACCTCAACCCAGCAGGACTAAATGATGTCTGAATAAAACAGTGACACAAATGTACTTCACAAGACTTAAATAAGTAGATGAAGCCAGCTGAATTTTTTTTTTTCCTACCATTTGAATTCATTAATTGAATTATCTTAATTAGTCACATTTTACATCAGCCTGTGTGAAAAAATACTTTGTTTTAGAAGAAAATAATAAATCAAACTGCTATTTTGTTTGTGGGTTTTTCATTTTACTTTAATGACTTAGTATTGCTTAAAAATGCTAAAATTGATTGATGAATGGAGAGGTTGTGTCGAGCAGCTGGTATGTTATCAGCACCTCTAAATCTGAGGCCATGGTTCTTTACCAGAAAACAGTAGACTGCCCCAAGGTTGAGGGTGAGTTGATGCTGTTATGGACAGATGGGATCTTGAGATGGATAGGTGAGAGATCAGCAGTAATGCAGTTGATGTAACGGTCCATCATGTCAAACAGAGATGGGAGTCGCACGCTCTCAATTTACAAATGTACATTCCAACCCTCACCAATGGACATGAGCTCTGGGTAATGACCAAACGAATGAGGTCAAGGATACAAGCAGCTAAGATGAGCTTCCTTTGTCAAGCTGCTGGGCTCAGCCTTAGAGATAAGGTTTGGCGCTCGGACACCCAGAGAGTCATTCATCCTTCCTGTCGAAAGGGAAGAAGGGTGTTTTCCATTTGTGGGAAAACACATGGTAAACATCCTTGAGAGCCAACAAAGCAATTCTCTTATTTCCTCATCAAACCTCTGCTGAACGGTTATTTAAAGTCTTTTCCTACATGCTTTGCATCCCAGCAGTCATTCACTTACCTCTCTTTGCTAGTCCATTACTGTGTTATTATCACTTTACCATCACCTGTACATCAATGAAATTGCCTGTGACCATAGGTTAATCGCTTTTTTTGCTTGAAATTTATGCAGTAACTTCTTTTACACAATATCCTTCATAACGTAGAGGTAATGGAAATATACAATATATTCAAATGTAAGATAGATCAAACAAAAGAGTCACAATCTACCTTTTCTCCGTTGCCCTCCTTACTGTACACTCGATGTGACACCCTTCTGATTGAAGAGTGCATTCATTTATCAATCTCCGTCTTCATCTGTGGATTCCATTAATGAAGCGTGCCCTGGTAGAATCAATACCTCCGAGAGCTAATGACTTCTCCATGAGGAAATGATGGGGGGTGTGGTGCTGCTAATAGGCTCTTCCATTATCTACATGTTATCTCTCTCCCGTAGGCATTGAATCGAGGAGGCCAAGTATCATAAACTGAGAGCAGGATTAAGAAAGTCACCTTTTTGTTCTTTTGATAAATAAGAAGTGAAAAAACAAATAGGTGGATAAGATTTTAAACCAGATTTTAAATCATACTTATTAATCTGTGCATGGGTTTTCTATATTCAAGTTCAAGCACATATTAAAAATATGAGATGCATGCATTTGGCACTAAATCAAATACATCTCTTCAATCAAAATAACCGTATTAGTTAAGATCACATTGATCATTTTTCAATATCACACAGGGCCTTTCCAGGAAAAAAAGAGCACACATATGTTCACCGTGCAAACATGCATAGGATAGCTCCTAGCAGTCACCTCTGTCTCATCCACATAATATCATCTTAAACTTAAAAGTCAAATATCGCACTGAGTAATATCTGTGTCTGTACCTAATTGAAAAAGTTGACTTTGTGAATGTGTGCGTGTGTGTGTGTGTGTGTGTACGTGCGTGCATGCAGGTATCAAGGGGTCATAGCTGTGCAGTGTGTGTCCGGAGATACCTGGGAGTTTCCCATCACTCTTGTCGCCACAGAGGCTAAAGTGGATGATGTCATCCTCATTGAAGCCTGTGAGTTGGGAAAGACGTCTTCTGTCGGCTTTCGTCTCACCAGCACCATCAGGTGTGGGTTTTTTCTACTTCCACTAATTTGATCTTCTTCCATCCATGTTTTCCAAGAAGTAAATACAAAAGGCATTTCAGAACACTTCCGGCATAACTAGACCCAACCACCTTAATTGAAAGGTTCGTCGAGTTGTATTGTAGAACCTCTACGCTGGACCGGTAAGTTATTTTTAGCCCTAAAGATTCCACTTTCGAAAATTATTCCAGGACCAGAGTTAAAGAATCAAAGGATCAAATAAAGCAAGGGCATATTGCACGTTTCCCCACATATTGCACGAGGGAACTCACTTTGTATCACTCGTGAGTTCCCTCTGTAATCCTGCTGTACAAGTGATACAGCAGGGGTACCAACTGATGATCTACAGGATGGCGAGATGCTCCCATCCAGTTTTTGAAATCTTTTCACCTGATGGGAAAAAAGACAAATGATTAACTTTTTTCATAAAGGGATTGGACTTTACCAGTTGTATGGTGCACATGCATTGAAGGCAGAATATGTAACATTCACTCATTTATTCAAGCATAAAGTAATTTAATGGTATCAAGTGAACTGAATTAGCCGAGTTGGAATTGTAGAGATTTCTCTTTATTTCATGTGTTTTGTCTGAATTGTTTGTGCTTAAATTTTTTATGTTATTGTTACTATATATAATTATTCAGGGTTAGGGGTTAGGAACCTCAGACTTCAGCAGGGGGAGATTGTTGACTTACCCTATCTTTGATATTTAAGTTTTAGGTTTGGACCCGGGAGCAGATTCAGAGACAAATAGTGTGATTTTAGGAGTGCTAGGGAAGTGAGGAAAACTGGCTGTAGGCTAATGGTGGGTTCTTTAGGCCAAGATGGAAGTCACAGTTTTCCAGAGCACGGGGAAAAAAACAGTTAGAGAAGGATGATAAGAAAAAAATCATGCAGAAAGATGAGTTGAAGAAAAGCCAGGGCTGATACGTAGCTGCTGATGGGATGATTGTTAAGAGGTGTGAAGCCTAGCCAGGACTCAGGTGTGTGGGGTAACATCTTCAACACATTGACAGCCACTGAGAGAGGAAAGAGTTGAGAGGTAGAGGAGGTACACAGGGAGAAAGAAGAACACGGGGAAAGTCTAAGAAGTGTTTTCTTACAGATGAGTTTGTACATGTTAGTTGAATACCAATGATCTACAAAGATATAAAACACTGTGAAAGCTGTAACAGACAAAAACACTCTTACAGCACAGAGACCTAAAGGCAGAAATTTGTTTTAGCATCAGATGAAGCTTTAGATGAAGTACATTTAGGCCCTTGTTCTTAAATTCTTGGTCCCCCGGGAAAGTTTCTGTGGTGGAAGCTGCCTAATTTGGTTAAAACAATTCTACAGTATTTATGCCAGAGTATGTAGTAACTTTAAGGTGTTTGTTCCAGGAGGCCAGAGCCGTTTACAGCGGTGTTCCTGCCAGGTAGCAGCGAAGAGTTTAGAGTGACACCAGGCTCAGGGCTGCTACCTGCTGCCGGCTCTCCTGGAGCTCTCGTCACCGTGTCCTTCACACCAACCACACACAGCACGCAGAAAGCTAGATTAATCATCCAGGTCTGTAAATCCTTTATTTAATAATCTCACTGATGTTAGTCCCCGGTTGTAGTTTGTTTTTCTCATTGTGATGGATTGTGACAAATTATGGTGACTAATTGAAAGTTTGTTTTTTCACTGGTTATTGCATCTTAATGATGGAGTTCCTTGTCAATAGTTTTTGTATTGGTTCCTCTTGTTTGCAGTCAGCAGACATGCAGTGGGTCTACGAGGTGAAAGGGGAAACCCGTCATGACACCCCAACCGTGTCCACCTCACTGACAAATGTCAGTTCTGTGTTGTGTCCAGTCGGTAAACGCAGACGGAACTTTGTGACTCGAAACCTAAGATTTCCCGCCATGGCCAACTGCTCCCCTCTCAAGATCTGCAGATGAGAGACATCATTTTTCTCGTGTCTACTCCCTTTTTATTCTCATCCTTTTTCTAGAATTGTGATGTTTGACCAATTAACCTTTCTATTTTTTTTAAGTAATGTAAAATATATTTATTGATATTCAATTTTTGTCTGCAGTCATTTTTGTCTAGACCGTACCTAATCATACCAGACATTATACATATATATTCTCAAAAAAAATGAATGGAACACTTTATCATCACAGTTCACCAAGTCAGTTAAATCAGAATCAGAATCAGAATCAACTGTATTGGCCATGTATATGCATTCAAGGAATTTGAGTCCGGTTAACTGAGCTCTCACAGTACGAACGTCATATAAATAATTTTTAATTAAATAGACAAGGCAATAAACAAATATACAAGCTATAAACAAATGGAGATGATCTTGTGTACAGGCTATTTACATTTAAATATCTATGTATTAATATGTATATATAAATATATATGACAGTGCAAAGATGTCAGAGTAATGACAGTTGGAGGTAGTTATTGTATAATGAGGTGATCCAGGTTATTGTACAACACTGACACTGGTTTGATTGTTCGTCAGGTTGATGGCCTGTGGGTAGAAATGTCAGTGATATCAACTGTCAATTTAGGAAGCGCAAGTCATTGAGAATCTATTTCCGCTGCTTTCGTAGAAATAAAAGTGACAAGAAGTCGACATAAAAGGCAGAAGCAAGACAACCCCCCAAACAGGTTTTTTTTCTTTCTCCTCTCCTGACCTTTTCTCTCTTCATCTTTCCTGACTTCTTTGCTAGTTTTGCATTTTACTACTTTTCTTGTCACTACTGTTAGCATGATGTCACTACAGTTAGAATGATGTCACTACTGTTAGCATGATGTCACTACAGTTAGCATGATGCAGTACCTGCAGCCCTTTCAGGTTATACAAGTTGTCCAGCTCCTCCAGGATGGAATATCCATACATGCCGGTTTGGTGGTGGGTCAGTTATGGTCTAGGAAGGCCGATCCTTGGAAGGTATCATAGACCTCCAGATTGTTAGCCAACGGTACCCTGATTTCTATTAAATACTGTGATTAAATTCTCCGACCCATTGTCAGACTTTATGATTAGACACACTGATATCTTTCTCACAAAGTTGTACTGCTTGAGGAGTTTAAAACAAGTCAAATCCCCTTTGTTAAGATCAGAGACCAAAGACTGGGAGGAGAAGCAAGCATGAATGTTAAAATCACATAAAACCAGGACTTTCTAGTAACTTTATATTGATCCGTAACACTGAACAGGATAAGCGGTTATGGATAATAAGATAGTACCTTGGCAAATTCTTGGATAAAATTATTGCTTGGCCTGGGTCGTTTGAAAATTATTAATCAATTACTAGGGCTTCTTTTGAGTTTACCATAAATGAAAGATAATGAAAAATAATAAACTCGAAGTGCGTTTAAGGTATTTTCTGTAAATGACAGCGACTCTACCACCACTGCCTGAGAATGTGCAAAATCAGGGGAGGTTTTCTCGCTTAAAAGGCATCAGTTTCTCACCCGGCATAATAAAAATGTCTAAATATCAAAGCTAATAACTACATAAGAATGATTAAACGTTTAAAGATCTGACTTTTAAAAGATCAACTTATATTGAAGGACAGAGGCCCACTGAGGCTGCATAGGGATTCGGGTTGAGTGAAAGTGGTCAGCAGCAGAGGGGGTTGACATGAATTAGCAGGAATAATTAAATTCTTAAAGTATTATTGAGTTGAAAATTTGAGTTGAAAATACTTAATTCTTTCACCAGTGGAAGTCATTTTTTGATTGACCAACTTTTCTCTTTTCAAAGTGTGTAATATTTGTCTTAAAATGCAGTAAGAATAAAAAATAATGTCAGATTTCTACACCAATCATCATATTTATTATTTTATATTTCAGGTTTTTTGAAAAAAATTGAATTGAAGTATTCCCAAACTGGGATTCCTTTTTTTTTAATGCTTTTGGGGTAATCATGCACTTAAAAAGAAAATTTTGATCAAATTGAATGACCTCAACTTTTAACTGAAATTAGTAAGTATTTTTGAGTCTAACTTATTGATTTATGATGTGAATACTTAATTTAATTGAGTCTTACCAGTTGAAGTATTTTTTTTATTTGATCAAAAAATTGTCTTTATACAGTATAGTTTGAATCTAAATACAGTTTAATAACATAAATACACAAAATGAAGACACACTTACACGATTATATTTAGATTGTTGTCCGAAAGCTGAGATTTTGTTTGTATTGGCACTTTTGACCTCTACCTTCATGATGCGAATTTGACAAATCAACTCCTCAAAAGTATTGGATTGTCCTTTATTATTTGGTTTAAACCCAAATGTGCCCAGAGCAGTGTGGTGGTTGGGATGAAATGATCTGTGATGTTCACATCAATAGATGCTCATTGAACCGTTAAAGCCCCTCAAGAAATGAACAGTCAAAGGTGCTGAAAGATTAACAGGCTGAAGTAGATTCATTTAAATCTACACACATAGCAGACAGAGTAAGAGCAACCAGATGATGATGTTACCGAGCGCCAGTTAAATGATGGGACAGAACGGGGTAATAGTAATGGACATAATATGTTTTTGTTTCATTCATAACTGGAGGTGACTATTGTTCATGCAAAATTCAGATTAGCTAAAATTATTGCGACGGGTGATTATGTAATTTCTTGTTTTCCAGATTATTTTCGACAAACTATACAATCTAGCTTCACCAAACGTTCCACATAGATTGATCATAACTTTGGATATTTTTAATTTTGTACTCATCTTTTGTATAGTGGTATGGAATCATTATTACAGTAAAATAAAGGATGGTGGTCTCGTCCAGAGCATATATTTGGCCATGTATTGATCTTTTTGTTATTTTCAGAATGACATATGAAATTTGCGCACTGAGCCCAAGAACAATTTCTCTAAGAGGAAAAAACTTTATCGTATCATATCAAAGCGTATGAAAGTAATGGAGTAACTTTTATTTACCGACGCATTTGTTGTTCCATGCATTGGAAATGTTGGGAATATTTTCTTTCTATTCTTTTTTCTAATTTCTTTTCTTTGGTCCATATCATACATGTGAGAGAGATAACTTAAGAATTTCAAAAAACACTTATTATTTTGAAATGAACATTGCGATTTTGGTCATCCTGAATACTTTCTCTTCATTCAAAGTTGTGTTAGTTTTCCTCATCAGCACCTCTAATTAGTTATTTTTCGGAGGAAATTTAGAAGAATGAAAACAAAATGAGGATAACTTGACATGTGTGTCACTGTTAATTTGTAATGTATTACTCATAGTACATTAAATTGAACTTTATTTTGGCAGTATTTTTCAAACTAATTTTTTTACACATAACAAATTACACTGCATGTACTAGAGACAGTAAAAAAAAACACTCCACAAGCAAAAATTCATCTGAAGCCTCTCTTTCATCTACATGTGCTTTATGATTGTTGTAGATTTAATAAAAACCTTAAGTGATAATAATATTTCCTGGCTTCACCTCATCTGTACAGTTCGCCGTTGTTCCTGAGGTTTAAAACATTCAGCAGGTATCTGCCGTATGATGTGCAATAAATTGTAGTTATAGTAGTAATGGTTGGGATGTCTCAATCGTGCGTCAAAGTCCTCCTCAAGTAAAATGTTACAAAATGTAATTTATTCATCCCTTCCTTTGAGACCATCTGTTAGATGGTAAAGAGAGGCAGCTCGTAAATTACATCCTGCATGAACTGCTGGTCCATGGAGATTCCCACTACATGTTATATTACAGTAACCAGAACAACCTTGAGATACACAATTACTTTCCTGAAAAGCTTACTGTCTTCCATTTACTATATCAAGCCTTAAAAAGTTGTCCAGTGTGTGAGCTGGTATGAATGTAGATTTAGTTCACATTAAACTCATGGCTGCACCGCTCTAACCGGCGAGACTTGTTTCTACAGTCGAAGGAGAAGTTGTTTCAAATATCAGTTCATTTTCCTCAGTACGTTAATATTTTTTCCTATCAAATATTCACCTTCGTGTTATGTTTGCATGTTTTATTGTTCAGTTTTTAGTATAAATCATTGAATAAAATCAAACAGTGTGATGTGGATTTTTCATCATAAACAATATGTCACCAATAATCAGTTGAGATTACTTTTTTTGTCTTGGATTACTTATAGTGGAAAAATTTCACGTTGTGGTTTTCGTATTTTTACCAAAGAACATAACTTGAGTACTTCATCATCCACAAACCATCAGTATTCTCTACATCTGTCAGAAGAGGGGACGATCAACGAGCACCATCTGCTGAAGTCTGATCAACCCTGGGTGAATGTGTATAATATTTAAAAAATCAATTCAAATATCATAGAAGATGTGTCCAACTATAACGTCAAGAAGATGCATAGGTACTCTTCATCAAAAGAACACACTTGAATCATAACAGGTTTAATCGTAAAAGGATAAAGTAAGGAACGATCTAATAGAAAAGTTAATGAACGCGAGATGATACTTGAGGGAAGAGAGAAAGAAACTTAGAAATACTCTGAAGGAGATCTAAGCCATTAAAAAAACAAACTGTAGCGCTAAACCAGTGTGAGTACTTCCTCAGTAAGATGGCAGGTAGATAGATTGCAGATAAGAACCTTTATATTTAGACTTAAAAAGAATGCTTTTAGGTTAATTTATCAGCGCTCAAGCAATCTCATATTTTACTGGTAGCTCTCCAGTGGAGTATCCCCTGGATCAGCACTTTATTGTAAATAAAGGAAAAAAATAATTCAAGACAAGAAACCTGTGTGAATCAGACTCTCTATCTCTCTGGCTCACTATGTCCATCCTGCAACTGACCTAACCAAGCCCCACTGCCACTAACTTCCATTTACCTCAAAGATGCGAGAGACTCCACAGTCATCTAGATGGAGGCTCCATGGTTGCTGAGACCGATAGAGAGTCATTAGACTGACTGTTACTCTGCATGACATCATAATCATAACATCCCTAGAAGCATGGTGGCGGTGGCAGCATGCTGTGAAGACGCTTTGCTGCAGGGGGCTTATGAGAGTAAAGGGTAAAAGTAAAAAAAGAGGAACACACTGGAAGATAACCTGATTCAGTCTGAAACACGATGCTGGACCTCATGTATGAACATGTTGGTGCTCTTCTCTTACGTATTTGATTTTGGGAATGGTCAATGGTATATTTCCTCCACTAGTGTTAGCTTTATCTCGGAAAGTTTTCGGGCCATAATTTCCTAATTTGGTGCATATGAATCAACTCAAGGAGAGCTATCATGTATATGTCATGTTCTACTCAGTAGGGGGAGCTTTTTGTGAAAACAAAAGGTCCTAACCTTTAGTCCAATTTAGTCCAAATTTGGAGCATAGAGAAGATCAATGTTGTACACATCATATTTAAGGTCAATGGTTCATATTCTAGTCACTAGGGGAACTTTTTTGGATTTTAAAGAAAACTCTGTTTATCGGACATCACTTTGAATTTAGTTTGAGGAGTTATATCAAGGGATTGATTATGCAACGCAAAGGATTGGAGAATTTTTAGGGACATTCCCTTGCTGTTGGGGACGAAGGCATAGACCAGTTGTCTGTATATGTATAATATATATCAGAATAATATATAAGCAAGTTACATTTACATCTAGAATTTCTCCATTGATGCATCACCCTCCACCTGCCAGTCCAGACATACATACAGTGAAGACACAATGGGGACTTTCAATAAAAGACCTCCCGTTACGTTTTCTGGAAAATAAATCAAACGTTTCACTGGATAATCACAAGTCAGAGACATGCTTACTTCAGGTGAGAACTGAAGATGGATGGATAGTGGCAACACATGATGCAGAAACTTTCACCGGAACATCAATAACAACAAAATCAAAGAGTTTGTGCTCTTTGATTTTGTGCTCTTTTGATTTTTTTTGATATTGACCTGTCAAGAGGTGGTTCAGTCCTGAATTATTTTGTTTTTGTGTTTATACTATTCTAAGCTGAGCTGAACCTTCAAAGAAATTTAAAAAAAGAAAGTCAACCTGAGTAAACACAAAAAGTAAGTTATAAACGATCATATTATTTAATGGAGCAAACGATATTAATGTTTTGCAAAACTTAAATCAGTTTAGTTTAGCAGCAACACTTGCAAACAAACACATTACTGGAGATCAATGGTGGACCGCTATGGTGGAATTTTGATCGATGCAGAACTGTTTTATCAGTCACATTAGAGGTCTGTGAGCTAGAACTGCTCTTTCCCGGTCCCACCACAGCACCTCAATGAGGTCAGGTATAGACTTTGTCAATGCTTTTCCAGATCTTTGATTTTTAACTTCAGCTTAAATTCTTACTCTTACATTACTGGTTTTGTAAACATGGGACTGGGAGTTTGCAAGTCGCTGTAGCCTCCTGACCTCATCTAGCCACTTGGGGGTGTACAAGCCAGTTCTGGTCCCAAAACCCAGCCAACCGGCTTGTTTGAATGAAGAGTATCCAGTGTAAAATCTGTGTGGTCAACAATCTAGAAACCTAAATGGTAGTTGCCAAAAGAACCACTACTCTTCTGCACTTGAGGTTCAGCTCACAGAATGATGACCTGACATTCTCTATCAGAATTTTCTGGTAGAGAACAACGGCCACATTTCCCTTAATTATGGCAAGTTGTCCTGTTGCCAGAGGAGCAAAGTATACCCACAAAATCCCTCTGCCACCTCCATGCTTATCTAAGGTGGAATACTATGTTTGGTTTATACTAGATGTGACATAAACATATTCTTCCAAAATATTCACCCTTCCACTCATTTGGTCCTGAGCTGTCATGGTGTGTGACAAATTCTGACAAGCCCTGATGCACATTCCCACAGTTTCCATGTTTGCCTCATGTTTTTTGAATAGTGGAGCCATGGACATTGATATTTATTGAGGAAAGAACGGACTGTAGTTCCTAGGATGTTTCATTTGAAGGAGCCTTTGCCTTCCATTTCTTTGTGTCTCACTATGGAATCACTTTTGATTTTGGCTTACTGGTTGTAACCAGGAGTTACTGGTTGTAACCATGAGCCAAATTCTGAAAATGATCAGAAATAGGGAAATACTTCTTCACATATTCCCTGTTGGTATCAGGTATCATTTTGGGTTATTTTGTTCAATAAAAACCTAAATATTAATTTCAGTCTATTAAACATGTTTTGTCAAAATTGTGTTTTATAATGTCACAGCAACCTTTGACCACCAGTATTTAATCCGGTCATCTTTGCATCAAAGCTCACATTGTTGCTAAATTGAAAGATAAATTTAGCATTTACAATAACACGGAGGCACGGACAACCTGAAAACTAGTATACACTATTAAGCTGCCGCAGAGCTTCACGGTGATAGATACTGAAAATGCCATGCTCCACCTGTAATATTCATTCTCTATTTAAATTCCTTAAAATGATTTTTAAAAAATCACTGTATGTCACTTATTTGCTTCGGTCAGTTTTATTTGCTACTTCATGAAAAAGCTGTTCATATAGGTGATGAATAATAGCAGTAATAGAAGAATAGAAGTAATGAAAGAAAGTGATGATTTATTAAAAGCATTATTATAAATTTATGGTACCCGTTGAGTTTGTTTTCATTCTGGATATTTGGATCTATGTTAGCTTTATACTCTGACTCCTTTATGTCTGTGCCATTACATGTCTTGTTTTGTCCACAAATGCAGCTGCCCTATTGCTCACCTTGTGCCGGTGGAATAATTCACGATGTTGTTACGTTCAGTTATGCGTCCATTAACCACCATCTGCAGCCGGCCAGTGCAAGAATGGAGGGAGCGACAGGGATGGGATAAGATAGGAAAGATTGAGGAGTGAAGCACAGGGTAGAGGATGACAGAACGACAGGGGGGAATGAGTGAAGGACATAGGTGGTTGGAGTTATGGATGATGGAAGGAGCAAAAGGGGGAGGGGAGCGATAAAAGATGGGCTCCAGCAGATAAAATGAACAGCAAAAGGGGGCGTTTGTTGGAGGTTGAAGGAAAGGCAATCTTACAATATATTTTGCATTATCACATGCGATAGAATGGATGTGTTCTGTGTGGCTTCTGTTTGACAATGTGCATCACTGACAGAGTGATTGCGTCTGTGCGGTAGTTGATTTCTGTCTATAGATTGCGCTCCCATTCCTCCGAAGGAGAGTTGCCCAGGCAACAGATGAGCCAACAGTATTTGGTGGAGTGTATGGAGACGATGCCTGCATTAGTTATGGAGATCAGCGACAGATCTTGGGTTTTCCACATGGGCCTTCAGTGCTATACTCCCGAAATGACGCTGCCCTCAAATATCTGATATGGTTCTGTTCTTTATTTTGTAGAATTATTGGTTTTGTTTCATGTTTTATTTTGAAGGTTTAGTACTGTTTATTTTGTGGAGTTTTCCACCTGTCTCCCTAATTTAGTTTCTGTTCCTCTTCCTCCTCTCCTCTACTGGCTATGTGTGTGCATGAGTCCTGCCTCCTTGTGTGTCCTCTGTGATTGTGAAATGTTCTCACCTGTCCTTGGCCCTCAGCTGTTCCCCTTTGTCATCGTTACTCATTGTATTTTAGAGTCTTCCTCTCTGTCTTTGTCAGATCATCTGTTTAACCTGCCTGTTTATCTTGCCTGTGTTTCTTGCTGTGTTCATGCTCAGTAATCTTCCGGTTTTACCTCCTGCTCCCTGCGTTCATGAATCTCGTCTATGTAAGTTGTGTTCTCTCATGGATTCTTATTTGGTTCTTTTCATTTGTGAATCATTCTTTTTATTTTGAATGGACATTATTTTGCCACTTGTTTACGGTTTGTCTGTTTCTGTAAAGATGAACCTTTTTTATTAAATATTATTTTGTGAACAGTTCCTTGAAGTGTGTTTGCATCTGGTTCCTGTATTTTTGAGCTAAACGTGACAGATGGCCCACTGCGTGGTTGGTTTGAAGTTTTCTCCCTCCTTGTTTGTTTTGGCCAGGGCTCCCATCTCTCATTATATTTTGGTTTGTGAGTATAAATGAAAAAAACAACAACTTGGTATATGTTATGGGTTCTTCTGAGCTACGCTACAGCCAACCCCTTGGACACAACTCTAACTTTGGTTATATTGAAGATTCAAGATTAGCTTTATTTTCATTGGGACTATCCATCATACAGGTACACAGCGGGAAAAAAATGTAATTGCATGTGAACCTGTTGTAAACTTTCCTAGGAAAGCTGAGAAGTGTGATCCCCTTATAACTGGAACACACCATCCGGTCCCCCTTTTTCAAAAGGTGTGACCACCACCTCAGTCTGCCACTCCACAGGTGCTATTACACGCAATGTTGAATGATTTTGATGTGATATGAAGCAAAAATAAAATGGAATTAATTACAACATTGAAATAACAATAGAGGAAATTAGTGTGGCTCCATGAAATACATCTATGTATGATGGAAAATTGGTTACTTGTTTTACCCAGTCCTTTTTAGGGCTGGCCCTTAAAGTGCCAAGCCCTTATTTTATCATTCATTGTTGGATTCCTGTTTTAACAATATTGCAAATCATTGTAATTGGCCAAATTTCCATAATATTTGAATGTTTTAATTCAACCACGTCATATATGTATTTTATCAATCCACAGTACTGCCATAAACAGCTCAGGAAGACCCTGGAGCACCCATAATACATAGAGGCTGTAGACACAACACCCCCCCCCCCCCCTGTACTTGGCATGACAAAAATGCTTCACAACTATTGATTTATGGTGTTTTATGCTAAAACGAATCAAAACTCAGTCAAAACCAGCATAATTCTAGGGAAGTTTGCAAGATGTCTAATATTGTGGTACCAGTAAAGCTTTAGACGCTTGTTATAGTTTTTCTAATTCAAACTGTTGTATGGTGGCCGGCAGGGGCAAACGCACGGTAACTTAAGAAAACACATGCAAATAGATAAAGTACAAACAAATAAAGAAAACCTCTTCATCAATTTGACAACAACAATTTGAAATTAAGAAAATTGTCTATAAAAACCATAATACAACAGAAATGTTTATGGAAGACACTTAAAACTTCCTACCTCATTTCTCCTCCCATCTACTCTATGAGGGAGCAGTTTGTATTCTCCTCGTCCTTGATGCCTTGTCATATCTCTAGCTGTTTCCTGGCACATCTTCCCCCTCTCCGTCTTCTTTTCTTCGACCAACAGTAGTGTAGTGTCCCCTAGCACCCTGCTGGTTAACAGTGCCAGTGTTTAACCCTGGTCATGACCAATCCAGTTTGGAAATCGATTTTGTGTTCCGCATATTGATCTGGCGTAGGGTTTACGTTGGACACCCTTCCTGACACAACCCTCCCCATTAATCTGGGCTTTAGATCGGCAGGAAGTACACCTTAATGTCTGGGTTTTATATATATATATATATATATATATATATATATATATATATATATATATATATATATATATATGTGTGTGTGTGTAAAGTATTTTTACATTCTTCTTCTTCTTAGAGCTCATTTATAAGAAACATTTTGATCAATACATAATATTTCAACACACCTCATTAAACCTGCAAAACACCGTTACAATGGTTTATTGTCACGGGTTACGATCCAATTATTTTTAAAGTAGCATTTATCAACTTCAGTTAGCTCTCTGTTATCTTTGTGTTGTCGCTTATACTCTGTGTTCAGTTGTTTTTGCTGACTTTGCTCATGTGATAATTACCTCTTTGAAGGTTTAACAGTCTCTCTTTCTTTGAACGCTCAGATAGAGGAATGTATTCCGTCATTCCGCTGTGACAGTCAACAAATTCTAATTGGGTTCCAACCTCACATGACCTTCCTTTGTATTACTGTTTGCAAGTTCCTCTGGGGTAAGAATAATTTATAATGAGATGCTTACATTCCTTTTTTGCCGCATTAATCATCCTTCAGTCTATCTTAAAGTAAGCTCATCCCCTATGCTGGATGCTAATGTAACACATAAATTGTAATAAAAGGTGTTCATCTAACAATGATTGTCTTCAGTTCTCGGATATAAAAATTCTGTTGAATTTCCTTAACAGGCTGGTGATGTGTCCTGATGTAGCTGGTACAGCTTTTATTACAGATTAGAAGAGGGAGCGATGCTGAGAATAAAAACATTCCAGATTTCATACAACTTTGATATCTTTAGACAGGCGAACCACATGGCGCTTCATGAACTAATCCCTCTCGTTTCCCAGACATTCCTAAATGGATTATCTACGTGGCTGCTTAATACTATTTCATTTTCATTCTGTCACAGAGTCCTATCCCCGTACATCACTCACACTGGGATTCAATTAGCATGGCAGTAATTAAGTAGGGCCTATTTCTCCATGAAATGAACTCACCCAATGAACTCACCCAATTATTTGACAGTCTGCCAGTAGAAGTTTGTGTGTGCACAGGCATTTGTATGTGTGTGTGTGTGTGTGAGAAAGGGGAAAGGGGAAATGAAGATAGTCTTTCTTCAGTTGTTTCAAGTTTTCTATCATCCTTACTTGTCACTACATAACTAATTGTGTCAGTGTAAATATAGACACACACAGCTGCAAAGTCTACAATTATATAAATCAATGACATTGTAAATCAGGCAGACATGTTATAACTGCTTTGTTACTCCAGGTTATAAATTATGAACTAGGAAAGTATTTCATGTTGGTGATATCCCTCTTAGTTTATTACAAAATTCGAAAACGGAACACGGGTCGATCTGTTTTGAGGAAGATTTACAGCAATCCATTAAATTAAAGTTCAAAGTGCTTGGTCATATTGACGTTTCATTTTTCTGACGCAAGCCACGGTAAAGCTTTAAATACATACAAAATATGGTTCAAACATTAAGTGCAACCACATAATCAGAGTGCAGCTTGAGAAGGCAGTGCATCTATATATTAAGTCACACTTCTCCCATAACACATTATACCAAATCTAGAGACAGATATAAACAGCTTACTTCAGCTGCTCCAGCTACTTCAGCAACATTTTTAACTAAAATTCAAAAAGGATGAGCTATTGTTGTTTTAAAGACCTTTTTTTAAAAGTTAATTTGCATATGCCACTACTGTGATGACACTAGGTGCGTCACATCATCTTCGTATATAATTGCAGGAGACCTTTACTTAGGCACAGTTTACATGAAACAGTTTTAGCTAAAAATGGAAACAGATTTCATTTGTTTGGAAATGATTCTATGCCAGTCCAGGAGTGGGTGATGTAACTTTTCAAATCAGTTCTACCAAAGATGAAGAATATATGGAAGCAAGTTAAAAGAGTAAAAATGACTGAGAGCATCTCCAGAACAGCAGGTAAGGTTGGGTATTTATGGTGGTTAGTACCTACTAAAGAGAACTAAGGAAGAACAAACGGTCAGTCGATGACAGCCAGATGCTGGTGGAGAGCAAAGGACAGGGCCATTTTTTTCTGATCGCATACAATAAATATACTTTTATACAAATTGCGATGATAGATAATGCTGGTTCTGATACAAAGGGGACAGAACACACAAAGCATTACGGAGTTGTTGTTCTATTGATATCTGGTTCAGACTACACAATATTTTTGTCTTCAACAACGGTCTATCAAAATTCACCATGTCACATTAGGGGATCACGGCGCCATATATTTGTTGATGATGACCACATATATGAATACACCACTGCCTGTTACAGCAGAGGAGCATGGTCCATTATTTTAGTGCAACCATAGTCCTTCTACCATAGTCCTTCTACCATAGTCCTTCTACCATAGTCCTTCTACCATAGTCCTTCTACCATAGTCCTTCTACCATAGTCCGTCTACCATAGTCGTTCTACCATAGTCCTTCTACCATAGTCCGTCTACCATAGTCCTTCTACCATGGTCCTTCTACCATAGTCCTTCTACCATAGTCCTTCTACCATAGTCCGTCTACCATAGTCCTTCTACCATAGTCCTTCTACCATAGTCCTTCTACCATAGTCCTTCTACCACAGTCCTTCTACCATAGTCCTTCTACCATAGTCCTTCTACCATAGTCCTTCTACCATAGTCCTTCTACCATAGTCCTTCTGCTAGTTTGAGCGGCCAACTGAACATCAGCATGTCTCCCACTGAAACAACTGCGTGGCTCTTTGAAGTAAAATCTAATTATTGCTACAGTCCCTCCTCATGAACGACTGTGTCTACTCTAACAGAGAGAGATTTATAGTACATGTGTGAATGTGTGTGTGTATGTGTGTGTGTGTGTGTGAGAGAGAGTCTACACCTATCAAAGCTCTCTCTGATGAACATGACACAAGAGATGGGGAGAAAGAACAAGCTACTCAACCCAGCTTTCATCTTCTCCCCCCTTTTTCAGAAAATGAAAAGTTGACACTGACACATAAATCATCGAGTGTGTGTGTTTGTGTGTGTGTGTGTGTTTGTGTGTGTGTGTTTGAGAGACAGAGATTTAATTTATGTTGCCAGTTGTCACAGGAGTTATCATTCCGCTTGCACCTTATTGTTTGACAAAGCATCACTTGTGTGTGAGGTACAGGTGGTACGTGTTTTTCTGCTTCTGTCAAATTCTGTGTTACGACATTGTAAGCAGCTCAGATGACTTGAAGAATTGTATGAGTCTGTATGACATACGTTTTTGTAACTGATGGTTACATGTGCTGATATCGGTAAATGATGAGCCTGCTTTGTTTGCATGTTTCTTTCTTCTTTTAGCCGATGCGTGTGTGTTATGTGTTCATCTTTCTCAGTGAGTAAGCAGCACCTGTGTCATGCCTTCACCGCCGATGGAGACGGATAGAGAGCCGGGAACATGCAGCTGCAGGATATGAAATATGCTAATGAACCAACATTATAATAACCCCTCATCACCCACATGCCAGGGAGAAAATGAAAAATTTTGTCAGGGATATTCCCCCGACCTTTCTTAAAGACAAAATTTAAATTATTTCATCCTCATGGGAGAGAGATCTTCATGGTTAGGAGAAATATTCCTTAAATCAACACAGTCAAATGTAAGAGAGACATATAAAGACAAGGTTACTTATCCTCCTACTGACATCCTTTAATTTTCTTAAATATCTGACAACAAGGAAATACTTAGATTTAGCCAGTGGTGGACAAAGTGGTCAGATCCTTTTTTGAGTATAAGTACTTATACCACAAATATAAGTAAAAATACTCCAAGCAAGTGAAAGTGCTGATTCAAAAATTTACCTAAGCTAAGTATTCAAGAATTATCTGCAAAATGTACTTTAAGTATCAATTAAACTTACACTTTGTGCAAATCCCATTGTGTTCATGGATTTATATAGAATGATTAATTCTATTGGAATAATATGTATCTCTGTGATACTGCTGTAGATGCTAAAAATGTCAAACTTACTGTATCATGTCGAGTAGTTTTTAGGTTGTTAGGTTTATCATGTTTATAACTTCGCTGTCCTATGAGAACCATTTTTTTTGCTTGTTTACAGATTTGTGACATTTTCCAGGTAATGTAAAAAGTTTATTTGTCTCAAAAAGTAGGACATATTCCATTTCAAGACACAAAAACAAACTTATTCTTTCAGTATATAATGTAACACTAAACATCACTTTAATCTGAGAGGTAATTTGTAACTAAGCGTACAGAGTATAAACTACACGTCTTTCTGAACTGTAGGAGAGTAGAAGTATAAAGTAGTATAAAAATGGAAAATAAATACTTTCTTCATAATGAAGTGAACAATTAAAGGAATGAAGAAAAGCCAAAGGCTTCTGGAAACACAAAGTATATTGTGATATATAAACCATAATGTCTATAATGACACACATTGAACTATTTAGCCATTATTTTTGGAGGGGAGAAACACACACTCACACACTTCTCAATAAGAGTAGAGTAAGTAACTTTTTTTCTGCAGTAACTGCACTCACTTTCTATCATCCTGCAACCATGAGCTCCTCTCATTACAGTAACCGGTTTGGATGCAATGATAATTATGAAAACTGCTCTGTAAAAATCCTGTTCAACATACAAAGACAATGTAATTCAATATTATTCAATTATTTTTTTCTATGTTACGTTCTGAACAAGTAAGTGTGCTTCCAAATAACTTAAGCCTCGGGCTGAAGTTATTGAATATTTTCCAAAGGATCTGTACCGCTTGTGAGCTCAACTCAAAATTACAATTTCCTCATCTCTCTATTCACCTTTGAAAAGGAGTTTAAAGTTCTGTACTTCTTTTGGAATCAGTGACGAACGTGAAAAGTGCCGATGAAACAAAACACATTTCTTGTTGTTAAGGTTTGATTATCTCTTGAACCTTCGTGCCTTTTCCTAAATATTCCCTGAGTGTGTGCTGGACCCATGTTACTTATATTCTGGATTCCGACTTCACTTTATTCCATGTGGCTGTTGTTTGCCTTAACTGGACTGCTTTCTGGTTTTGACTCTTGTCAAACAGTGTACTATCAAATCCCTGAGCTGTAGGATGTTATCGCTGGTATGTGTCTGGACCAGGGTCCTCTTACTGTCCTGCTTGAATGTAACATAAACCTCATGTAATTTCACAGGATTAGTGTGTGTACCCTCAAACAAGACTGGTTGAATTATTTGCTTCAACTAGTGTGGATTCACAAATATTATTGAACTCACAGCGGAACAACAATGGACTGAGTTCAAACGTGCCCTTAAAATGTTAAAAATGACTAAACTAGAAAGAAATATTACATGACATGTCAATGTCATTGAATTGTATTGGTATTTGAGAAGATGTGGATGGACCATACTGCCAGTTAACCCTGTTACACATACAGTATTTATACAGCCCGTAAACACTCAGACAAGGTGAACTCTATACAACAACTATGATAACTGAAGGTGTCAAAACGGGTTCATTTTCGTATTGCACAATATGGCAGTTCATGTTAGTCAGATTTAGTACTTGGCTGCTATCACCCCTGCAGCTCTGAGGAAGAAGCTGTTACTCAGTCTGTTGGTCCATGTTTTGATGGTGCTGTATCTCTTTCCTGTTGGCAGGCGGAAGAACAGACTGTGGCCCAGATGGGTTGGGTTATGACTAATGAAACTAGTTTTCTTGTGAATGTAGTCAGAACACAGTGTTAAAGTCTGGGAGCAGTTCTCTATCCTATGGGCACGTTTCCTGTGAAAGAAAACCGTCTGTCGGGCTTGGGGGACGTATTTCTGCGTGGTTTATCCAATGAATACAATTTTAGAATGAAGAAAAGGTGAATGTTTCATTAGAATGTTTCATTAGAACTGATGATGATTGATAATTAGTATATTAGAAAGTCTTGTACTCTTGTGTCTTGTGCTCAGACTCTTCGGGGAGATTGTGATCAAAGCAGCCTTTTGGACAATCCCCGCCTTGGAGTATTGATACTGGTGGTGATGACTCTGCTGAAGCTGATGAGTGATGAAGCTGATAGATCTCGGATGGCAAGGTGGAGATGAGGGAGTGGAGGGCATGCACTCCATCAGCATGAAAGAACTAGATGAATGGAAAGAGAGTCATATTTAAAGGACAACAGCTGATGATGATGATGGGCTAAGCATGCAGATTAGACACATTGACTGGAGGGATGAGGCTACCTGAGTGAACGCAATTGATACTTCAAACCGTGGAACAAATGATTGAAACTGAGCGTGTGTGAATTGTAAGGATAATATAGTGGGATGAGCGGTAACTGTGGGCCGAGTGTGCCAGAGGATCGTTGACAGATTTCCATTTCCTGAAGAATCAGCTAGGCACAGATTATTTCAGCTTTCTATAGACACAGTGTGAGAGCTCAGATTATAATTCTATTCCCCAAAAACCCTTCCTACAGACACCGGGGCTCCACATTTACGGTGAGGTTAACTGGCACATATGTGGCGAGGGTCGGTATAAAAATTCATCAGTGCCTGCACTTTCTTTGAGGCACAGAGTTTTTGATGTGTGCAGGAGAATCATGTAAATTATTTATAAAGCCAGAGTAGAGTCTGTCTTTATTATTGTTTCACCAACTGGTTTGGAAAGCTAATGGTCAAGTTGAAAGCTCAGATATTTAATGTAAAATAGCAGGGGAAGATCGAAGAAACTCTTACACCTTTCACCCGCCATTACTGTATTTTTGAGTAGCTCACTCTTCAGCTTTTTATCTGATCCTGACTTGAACCTTTTTTATGATCACAGATGTTATGAATAAAATGATTGCTCACCTGCTTTTTTTTTTAATCAATATTCATATTATGAATGGACATTCTCTAAGACAGGCAGAATAGCATTGAGGCTCTTATAATAATAATGATAATAATAATAAATCTTAATTGTAACGCACTTTTCATTTGTTACAAATCTCAAGGTGCTATGAGACTTTCTGCCCAACTAACTGCTTTGTATAGCTGTGACGGTGACGGCGATGAGGATTCCATAATACCCCTGACATTTTTAGGGATACAATGAGTCTGTTGATGTTGATGCCCTATTCCAGGACCGCAACCCAGAATGGGCGGTGAAGGGGGACCTACAGAACAGATGGTTATAGTGTTATGGCTGATTCATGTAAATCCAACCGTGTGCACACCAACAAACACCAATATCTTAGTCTTTCTTACCTGTAGCTTGTCTTACTTTAATATGTGATCAATGGGATAGATGTTTTTATACTTATTGTGTACCTATTACACATTTCTAACTTTCCAACTGATGTTAGGATTTGTTCGACCTCAGTTTAAGTTATAAAGAATCGGGAGTAAGATGGTACTCCGTGGTCCGGGGTTACTCAGCAGATCAGGATTTTCCATAAAATAAACTCTTCAAATCGTACAATTCAATGCAATATAGTGTGTTTCAATTCAATTCTGTTAAATAAATACCAGGAGCTGGTTCAGATATGCTGGTGACCTTTAATTTCTTCAGCCAGAAGAAGAGGGTGCAATAAGATGTAATTAAAAGAACTCTAGACGGATCTCAAGTGAATGTTAAAGAGAAGACGTGACAGAAATCTAGTGTAACCACTGTCTATGTTCCATGCAGTACGTTGAGGAAGGTTATTGAGTTCTTCTTTTATGAAGACTAGGGCCGCACAGGAAATTTGACTCAAACACAGGGCTTGACTCAACACACCTGTTCTCTGATTTCCAAAAACACGTCAGGTACTGAGCATAACATTTACTCAACTATCAGGCAATCCATAAAGAAGGCAGAGGCAAAAAAAGTAAAAAATAAAAACAAATGAATGAATTGCTAAATTGTTGCGTGATGACGTAGGTCATCGCTCTAAACCCACGCCATCACTGATGACCAAATGAGAAGCAGACTATAAATTCAAAGGTAGATCAAAAACCAATCAAACTTCAATAAACTACTAAGAGGCCTGGAAAAACATCAGGAATGTAGAGAAAATACGTTGCAGAGTTTGACATCAGGGTTAAAGGACCTTTTCCAATGAACTACAAACTCTTAAGATACATTCATTCATTCATTATCTGTAACTGCTTATCCTGTTCAGGGTCACGTAGACTGGTGCTTAAATTAAATTAAACCCAGCTGAAATAGAGCAAGATGCGGCGTACACCAAAGACGAAAAGTATGTCCTACCGCTATAGTTGGACACATATTATATCACCAGATTGTTGTGAATACACAACAGCATTTCTATGTTGATATTCCAAAGTTTATTTTATTGCAGTATTTTAACTTTTTTATTTTTTAAACACAGATTATAAATGCACATTTATACATTCCACCAAAAAGTAATTTCCCAATGAATATTCTTCCATTTATAAATTTAAATAACAATTTGAGCTACAAATAGATAAATGTATCCATTATTTCACAAAATAAGACAAGTCTAAATATTTATCTCACCCATTTATCACCTCACAAACCTTTCAGATGTATCTTATGACTCATAGTCTAGGAAAGATTATACTGAACCAGCAACCACAACAGTAAAATACTGTTTGATACACTTTTACCAACTAAATTCACTAAGTTAAATCAATACTGTCATAAACTCACAGAGAAATGTTTACTGCAGAATGAGGGATTGACAGTTTAAGTACATTTTGCTAGCAACACTTCTGAAGTGTTATTTAATGTAGTTCTTTGATTTCTCGTCCTTTCACTCTAGTATGCAGACTCCACATGAATAAAACACTGAAGTCCTCAGTGAAAGTTATGACCTTCAACCTTCTAGTGGATTAATTGTGTCCATGTATACTAAAGGTTTTCTTGCCTGACGAGTGATCAAGGAGTCATGAGTGATTCCTCTCAAGAGGGTTGAGAACACATTTTGAATGAGGATGTGGTTTGAAATAAATTCATTCCCATTTTTGTTTTCGCACAGAAAAATTATCTTAGGTGATTGACAGATCTCACATTATTTCATCATGTTAAATAGAAAAACAGGGGGATTTACATGAGTGATGACACGAATTACTGACATATTGGATATGTTTATGTTTGTTTGTTTTTTTACTTGATGCACCAACGTCATTACTTGTTACAGTCACCTGTGTGTAACATTGAATTTACCTAACATTCAAGACAGCCAGCATAATACAAGCCTAACAGATTGCCTAATATGCAAGCTTTGTTTATTTATTTATGTGGGAGAATTCACATTAATCATCACTGACACTTCATCAGCATTAGTAATAATGTGCCAACATTGTAACTGCAGTTCCAACACAGCTAGCAACATAAAAAACGAATAAAAACAAAGCAAGCACAAAAGCAAAGTTGCACTGAAACTTCCAGAGAAAATATTGACGAAACAAAATAGTCAGACAAGGGACAGATGGCACTGTGGTCGTGAATCATTTCTGCGTTCTATCAAACTGAATTCACAACATTGTTGTTCTCATTTACATATTTTTCTCTTTCTGTTGTCAGACAACAGGACAAGTAGGACATTTTGATCACTTGAAACTCATAAATATGGTGCCGACCGGCACACATAAGCGAGCTGAATTCAATATTTACTTTATGATCTCAAAATCAGTCGTCAAAATAATCATGCAACAGATTTATTCTTTGAGATTGACAATGCTGACAATGAACAAGAAAGATCCTGGGATGCACTAAAAATCTGACCACATGTAAATTAATTGCAAATTGTATTTATGGTTGGTAAACACAATAAAAGTCTGGTCAACATAGCTGAATGTAGCTGCTTTCCTGTGCATGTTAAACCTAGACAGAGCCTCTGGTTTGTTTATAGAGGGACTGTCTGTATAAGGTCGATTGTGCTGGTACTTAGGTCTGGAACCAACCTTTGAGGAAACAGAGAGGAGAAACTCCACAGCAACCAGTTTGAAAATGTCTCATAGAAGCTAAATGGTGCACCTTTACATTGAGGAGTTATAAATGGTTGGTAATTAGTTTACTAATCAAATTGTGAACTCTTTACCAATCATTAATACGCTGCTATACCTTGTTAGATATAAAGGGTAACAGAGGCTGTAGTTTGCCAAATAGTGAGCACATATTTATATATGGCATAATAGAAAGTGTTGCAGTAACTTGATATTGCCAAAAAGTGAATCCACATTGATTATTGAAAGCTATGTAATAAGTAATTTATAAATGCTTATTAAGGACTTATAAAGTGTTCAGAACCTAATTAATAACCTAATTGTAAACCAGATATAAGTCCTTTATAAAGGTACGCTTATTGTAAAGTGGTACCAGCCAACATTGAATGTAATAGCAACTTGGATTAGCAACTTGGACTATTGGATTAATGTTTAACAAAAAAGTTTTAGGGCCACCTTGAAAAATAAAAAAAAGCAAATATAACAAGTAAAAAGCCGTAATTTTATGAGAATAAAGTCGTAACTTCACAAGCATAAAGTCTTTTTGGACTCATTTTAAGACTGATATCTACTCAGTGGTGGTGTGGTGTTGTGCTGCGCCACACACGCGCTTGAACACACACACACACGCGCGCTTTCACACACAAAAACACATGCAGGCTTTCACGCGCACACAGTCACACACACACACACACACACACACACACACACACACACACACACACACACACACACACACACACACACACACACACACACACACACACACACACACATCACAACCAGCAGCCCCCCTCCTGGAGCCTCTCCCGCTGATGCTGGAAAAGGAACTTTTAAACCCTTCTTGAGGTCAGGCGAACCTCATGAGCAATCATGAAGAGGAACACCTAAGTGTAGCCTGAAAGGAAGGAGGGACAGAAAACACTGGCAAAGCATACAGCCGTAACAGTGCATCACCATATTAATTAAATAGTCAGATTACTTTAGGACCCCTGTTTGTTATATAAGCCACCATCTACATAACGTCCATCCGGTTTTTTACATAATGTTTTCAAAGTTCTTATACTTATTATCATGTTGTGCTGTGTATCTGCCAAAAAGTTAAATATTTATTGATTTGTAAAACTTATATTACAACTTATGTAAGTATTATTGAAATATATAAGAAAAAAAATGCTCCATATTCCTTAGTCCCCCTCCAATGAGTGATTTGAGATTAGGAAAATTCTTTTAAAATTACAACTGTATTCTTGTTAAATTCTGACTTAAATCTCTTACTCTCAATTTTTTTTCATTTATTATGTCAATATGGCCCTAATACTCTGTCCTAATGTCTGGATGCTGAGGCAGTTGAGAGATAGAAGCTGATTCCATAACCATGGACCAGTCCCCAATGATGGAGAAATCAATGGATCGTCTCATCATACAGAGTCATTTGGATGAAGCTGATTTTTTTAAAATTTTATGAAACATGCAGCATAATGCAATGCAATATAGTATACTCTCAGCATATTTACAATATCAACAGCAGTATTACCGTCATTTATGTCATCTTTCAATGTTTATATAGGGCTTTTACAGACAAGGAGAAGAAGGGAAGTTCTGAAAGTAACATATGGTACAAAGAAAAAAATTCAAACCTGAACAAGACCGCAACGACACATTGAGAGGACAAAAAAAAAAGATGCACTGGATGATATAAAATAATGAAATTGAATGGCAGATAGCAGTTGGTTAACACAAAATGTTGATTAAGACATCAAAGCAATTAAAGGACAACATTATATCACAAAATAAGTGCCAGAGAACTAATGGTATAAATAAAAAAACAATAAAAGACAAAATAAAAGATGTAGATTTATTTATGTAGCATGTCTTGGGTGGCCTTTCATCATTATTTGCATGCACGCCCCATCCACCAGCAGCAATTACCACGGTCTACACAGAGATGAGCAGTGTTTTTCAATGTTGCCTCTACTAATTACATTGAAATATCAGCCTTTCATTACTTTGTTGACTACTCAAGCCAGGCTTTCTCGTTATAAGCTAAGACTTATTTCTAGATACAAATATTTTCATTGGGCAGACGAGTAAAATAATTAAACCATTATTGTTTTTCAATGGCCTTCAGCACATCCTGAGGTTTTTTTTTTTTTTTTACATGTGATAGATAGTTATAAATTTCACAGTTTAAATATCTAGATTAGTCAGAATTGTTCAATCTTTCATAGCGTATTCAAATGAAGGATTTATAGCAGTGATTCTTCACAAATAAACTTATTTTTGCGCTATGAACTCAAGCAATCAACCAATATTACAAGAAAACACAAAACATTTTATCTAAATGTGCAAAACATGCTTAAACAGTCCATTAGTCTTATTTTATGGTGCTTGATGCAGAACTAAGGTGACTGGACTTATTTCATGTGCAGATTTATATTCAAAACCTTAAATCATTTTAATTGAAAAGGGATGTAACATTGTTGATGCTGTTTTTATGTCACTTGTCAATCAAGTTCTCAAAGTTTATGGAATAAACTTTGAGAACTTGCTCCTTCAGGCTGCGTCTGTTGTGAAGATGTATTTTTTTAATATTTATATGATATAGTGATAAAACATCTAAATACCTCAGAACGAATGCATAAATCAGAGTTTTGCTAATATACATGTGAATACACATATTTGCATCAACAGGCTTACTCTGACTCATTTCAATATGACCTCAAAACTTCATTGCAATGGATTATATGTGATCATTAGTTGGTGTCTTTGCGCTGAAGTGTCTGTGCCCTGAACAGCGGCGGGATATATCCGGCCTTGGAATTTCAATACTGGTGGTGATGGTGGCTGATGACTCTGGCGAGACTGATGAATGATGAAGTTGATGGATATAAGAAGTATGTCCAGTATGAAAGAACTAAATGGATGCAGAGAGTTAGATTTAAGAAACTGGCGGCAAGATGATGAGGCTAATGATGAAGGTGTGTCACAGTGATATTGGATAGATGTGCGCTCTTCCTATTCAGGTTCAGCTTTGTCATGATATGGTAACAATGCCAAGGCATTCTACTGGGTCACATAATCTCAGAACAAGTATGACAGAACAGTATCAGAACAAGTGGGTCAAAGGGATTGTTTTAAAATTCTCTATCAGTTCATATAAAAAAGGTAGATCTATCTTGTATGTACCATATTTTACTCTTATAGTTCCTATTTTCTGACTAGGGTGAGATTTTGTAGAAAAAAACATTGTTTTTGGACATAACTTCACATTTATAAACTTCGCTTATACAACACTGGGGGTTGGGGGATGTTTTGGGATAAACCCCTTGCTGTCGGGTTGACAGCTTAGGCATCATTTGATATGACATGTATAGTTGAAATAACAATAAACAGACAAATTCTTGACTCACCATGATTTTTATTCTTATCATGTATAACTTTTTACTGTTTGTTTACTGGTGAAACTTTCCTTCTATTGCCATTACATTTTGAAAAAATAGCAAAACACAATGATTACTAATCTTCATTTGACAGTTATCTATAATTACCATTATTTGTGAAGTTTAAGTAAAGGGAATAATTTGCCCCTTTTGTGCACTGTATTCTTTGAACTTTATTCTTTCAGACCTAAACATTATTACATTTTATGGTACGTTCCCCACCACTGCATTTCTTTATTGTTAGACTTAATTGATGGCCCGGTATTTTGCAAGGCAGTACAGTTAATGGTGTGGTGTTTTTTCACCTTTATTGATCACGGGAAGATTTAATGAGTTTCCTCTTTAAACATCGACTGTATACAAATTAACAACCGGAAACCAACAAAGTGTAGCCTGCTCACAAAAAAAAAGCATGTGTGTCATGGGAGGCAGTAGCTTTCTATTATGGTCCAGATATTTTATCACCCGTCTAAAAGGGAAATTTATCTTAATTTAATGATGAAAAAGAGAAATAAATTAATTTTGCCCTGGAATCTTTACCAAAGGTTATCGTATTCCCCAAACCATACTGGAGCCCACACAGTTTTAGGGGGATTTTTTTTCACAATCGCAAAGATAATTCACTCTCATTAGTGTGACATAAGCACCATTAATTACATCACTGCACCAACAGACAACCATCTGCTGTGGAACAAATAAGCTATTAAGGGAGCAATGATGATCAAAAAGAAGTCCCACTCAATAAGCTCAAAATGTGACATTATTGCAGTGTTGCATCAAAAGCAAGGATCCACCTCTTTTGAAAATCCCACCATTAATGTTACGATGTAAACTGGTAAAATGTGATGGCACGGCCCCAATTTGTGCATGGCTATTAGGTTTGTGTGTTTGTATATGGGATACAAACTGCTTATTCAATGCAGTTTACATAATGTTAATAAAAATATACAGTAATCTGTATTGTGTAAATTTATATTTAGTAATAAACAAACATAAATAGAAAAATACAATGCATTGTGCCGAATCTGCTTCCCTTTATTGACAGTAAATTTACAGTGAGAGTTTTTTTTACAGTGTAGTCTCATTGTCCTGCCTTTTGACTTATATTAAACGATTTACTTCTAGATGAGGAGTAAAAATTGAACTTTTCGAACAGATGATGAAGGTGATTGCAATTTTTTATCAATAAAAAAGACCAACCCTAACCCTTTTTTTCATTTGGTTGCGAGTTACCTTTTTTTTTTTTACAAGGTTATTGAGCAATATGAATGAGGTATTCAGAACCCAAACAAGCAATTCCTTTTGACAAATTTTATACAGTTGCCACTCCTACGATTTCATCCCTGCTTGATTTGGTACGACTACACATCCATACTAATACTAATAAATATTCTTTCTTTATCAAGCATACAAACATTGACCAGATGTTGTATTGGTCCTCTGAGCCAAATAAACTTGTGCTGTTTGAAAAGTAATTTTCAAAAAGTCAATAATTAACCTTTACCCAGTATGCAATGACAAACCTCGATCAACATAACCATTGTAAACACATTTTGGATGAGGGGCTGCTCGCACTAGACTGCCACCAGGGAGTGCTTCACTAGTGGTTCACTATCAATCAGCTGATATGAAGTTGTATAAGACACAGAGGTGAGCCACAGCTCTCCTGACTGTTGAGCTGACCTCTATCACCCAATTATTTCTTCTGGATTGGAGGGCTGGACCGGGTGCAATCAGGATTCTCAAATTGTTGAGGGGTTGGGAATGTCTCAGCGGGAGAAACCAATACCACACAGGGGTCCACTTCTCCTGGTTAACAGAAAACACAGCCAGAAAGGTTAACTGCAGTGAGGTGCGGCTGCCATAGCCTGAAAACAATCGCATAACCCCTTAGTGGATTTCTTCCTTGTATTTCAAAGCAAAAACCTCAGAATGAATCTTACCAGTCTGCCCTTTATACTCATATTAATTATGCATTAAATAAGTTCTCATTTTGAACTTAAGTCATATAATACCGACTCAGAATTGACAGATTGAAAACAAATAATGAATGATCAGAGGTTTCCTCTTCTTTCATTCCAAGCATTCATCTTCCTTGTCAAAACGTTGGTGTCTACATAAACCACAATACTGTTGGACCACTGATATTTATGTCAAAGATTTTGGTAGTTTATGCTAGAAGCAACTAATGTATTGGACATTTATCAGACCTCTACAGCTCCCCCTAAAGAGACACCAGACTTTATACAACTATTTTCAAAAATGGTGTAGGGTCCCCAAAGCCTGGAAACACATTGTTGAAATAAATAGTCAAAAAAAATACTTCAGAGTCATGCAAAATACCGGAGAGGACATCATATTCAGTCAGGTCAGACCGAGGACTCTGGGCAGGATGTGTGAGAGTTATCAACACCAAGAGTACACTCAGGAGAAAGACATAAAAGACAACAGTGATATCAAGATATCAAAGCCAGCTCTAGGGTTAAGGAAAGTACCAAGGAAGACAATAATAATAATAATAGTGCTACAATGTAAAATTAGACACAAGCATTACTAAAAAAAAGGTAACAATAATAATGTAAAAATATGACTTAAAAGCAGCAATTAAAATTAAAAGTTATAAGTTCTGCTAAAACAGAAAGTTTTAAGTCCTTCTGTAAAAGTCTCTGTCGTCTGTGGAGCCCTCAGATGGTCGGGGAGGGCATTCCACAGACGATGGGCAGCAGAAAAGAAGGCTCGATCACCCATGGTGCTGAGCTTTGACATGGATGTTCATATCTCCAAGTACTATAATATTTGCAGAGGTTGTGCAAAATGTCAAGAAAGGTTGTAGATCTCAGAGATGAAGGCTGGGTTGGGTTTGGTTGGTCAGTAGATTAGAAGTATGGTCATGGAGAAAGGGGGCTTACAATAAAATGCCAGGTATTCAAAAGAAGAGATCTCTGGCAACGGCAGTGGAGACAAGTCCAAATCACTGCGGTAGATGACAGACAGACCACCACCACGACCAGTGCTGCGGGCTTTCTGGAGGTAACAGTAACCAGGGGGACAGGTCTCATTCAGGACAGAAAAAACTTCGGTTGTTGCCAGGTTTCTGTAAGTCACATCATGTCCAAACACTTGTCCAGAATGTGTTCATGCATGAGGCATGATTTGTTTGTGAGAGATTATGCATTAAAGAGTTCAATTTTAATATTAAATCGATCAGTGAGTCTCTGTATCGGCCGAAGAAGACTGAAATCCACTCCATGTTTTCTAACCCGCACAGTGAGTAACGTTGTTGAGGAAATTCCAAGGATGCAAGTGAGAAGAACGACGGCGTTCTGAAGAACGGGTCTGAGACGTGACGGTGCGCACGTCAGACCAAAAGGACGGGATGGAGTGATGAGAGCGGGAGTAAACAAAGTAGGAACGCCAACCTTTGTGAATGTAACGGGGCCGGCGAAGGAGTCCATTTGTTTAATAAATATATTGAATGGATTTTCATCAGTTGGGTGGCAGAATAATTTATCATCATGCCATTCGTGGAGACTCGCCCGTTATTAGCCGCCCATGGACGAGACGCACAGAGGACGTTATTAACCGTTATTTTCATGGACATGATGCCCAGAAAAAAACATCAAACACAGAAAGTGATCAACAGCAGCTTTGAGGGAATATGTCACGGTGGAAGCGATGAACAGGACCGATGAACTAACTGACATAAACCATGAAACAAACAGATACAGAAGTCTCCGGGTGATGGTACACTTACAGCAACAGGTAGGAAGTCTGTCACCAGACTCGGTAGAATCCGTACCGTAAGTACAAATACAAATACAAAAAAACCCAAATACAAATACAAAAACCCCCAAATACAAATAGAAATACGGTTCGAAATACAAACGGTTTGCCGGTAAGCAACAGGAATGGTATACTTTTTGGTTTATAATATTGCAAGCTGTAGAACTCTGACGGAGAAGCAGCGAACAGACAACGCCAGTGTCCTCTCTCTCCAGCGTCTAGTCTTTAACTGAGATTGGTGCCAAACCTAACAATCCCATTTGGGAATAACTTGGAGTAAGGGGAGGCTATCCCAATCCCAGTGGATCATCCTCACTTCAAACATATAGGATGGGTGCCGAATCCCCACCATCCCTTTTTGGGATAACTTCACCTGCAAGAACCTATCCCAGTCCCAGTGGGTCATTCTAGCCTCTAGAAGATGATTGTCACCAGTGGGTAACCCGAAGAGGCCTGAGAGATGGAGTACATTTTTGGTAAGTTAAGGGTTGAAACACTCCGTGAACGTTGACCTCTCACCCAAGAAATCTGCTCCAGGCAAAGGCGACAACCATTTTCAAACTACTGTAACACAATACCTCTCATGTAAGCCTTCTTTAATGAAACCACTTGACCAGTCTCATCTGTCAACCATCTACGCTCGTGTCTTAACAGAAACTCTGACAGTAAGAAAGAGAGTAAAGTTCTTCCAGAGCATCGATAAAATAAGAGAAACTCTCACTCACTTCACTTGTCATCAGTGTCCACCAGTCTGTATTATGATCCCGGCTAATGTGGACTGGAAGTGTTATTTTGAGCTTTACCAATCCATCATGTACCATTTCACATTATTTTGCAATGTTATTATTGCCTTAAATAGAACCAGACCATGCAGCGAAACCAAGAGAATGGCTGTAACCCTGTCTGAGTGTCAAGAGAATTTGCTGTTTGGAGCTCAGAATGTGAACATTTGTCCCACAAGGAAGTCAAAGCACATTGAAGAAATCATAGTTTTGTTGCAGTATTGCGTATGATGAGACAAGTCAGATGGAAATATTATAGGAATTTTTAATCGATTAAAGGTGAATCTTTGAGTGGAAGTTGGAGTAAAGGCTAGAGTTGTATTGAAAGTCTTGAGGTTCAAATATGAATATGATTATTTTCACCATTTTTGTCTGAAAATACTAAAGATAAATTATTGTCTTCAAATTTACTGAGTTTAAAAAACTTCTAGACATCGCATCCTCCTACTAATATTAATGACAAGTGATTTTATGAGTCGATTATATGTGTTAATGATGAGTATACATATTGTGTGTGACATTATCTTATTTTAGAGCTTATACTAAAAAATACATTCTCATGCCTAATACCTATTTCCTCTTACATCAGAATCTGGAGTAACCAGTTGCACCCCTGACGTACACTTTATCACTTGCTGGTATGTGTAGTGTATTTTCATCCATGTCCATCAATGTTGATTGATTTGTGATGAGGAATACACAAAGTCTGCTAAGCAGATTTCCATAAAACTTGGTAGAATGGTGGGGCACAGGCCAGGAACTGACCTATTTACTTTTTCAGGAATTGTGATATTGTTAGGGACTTTCTTGGGGCAAGCTTGGTGGACCCATGTGCAGACACAAGACAGCGTGGCAGAGCAGCTGCAGTTAAAGTATTTAATACAAACCAAAAAGAGGCACGAGGAAAAGGCAGGGGATCAAACAGGAAAAATGAAAAAACACTAGGCTTCACTTACAAAACACTGGGAGAAAGATTGGATGCGTGATGACACGAGGGAATATCACACAATGAACTGGCACAGAACAAAAGGTGAGGACAGACTATATACACTGACGTAACAAGACAATGAGACACAGCTGGAGGGGAATCACAAGTTAACACGATGACCAATCACACAAGAGGAGAACAGAATAAAAGGACAGACACAGAGGGAGAAAGGAACACAAGTGAAACACAAAAAGACCACACTAGGAAGGACAAAGGAAATAAAGAACAACAAGCAGATAAACACACTAAAAAGGCAACACAATTCAAAATGACGGAAGTTCACGATAAGATAATAATAAATAAACACAATGTCATGACAGATATGAGGACAGATACATGACTTTTCGAACTGACGGATTGTTCAGGCTTGGAGGATGTATACCCCCACACTCCTCATCCTCAAATATGATGGTGAGGCATGTGTCAATGTTTGAAAATATGTATATAATAAGAAAAGGAAAAGATGTCTGAATACCAGGGATTTTCCTTAAAAAAAAGGGAACTTTAAGAGTAAAATATGGTTTATGCAAGATAGATTTCCTTGAATAGATTCATATTCGCAAAAATTTGGACTAAATCGTCTCAACGATTGGGAAAATTTGGTCCAAAAAATTGTAGAGACAAAGTCCCCCCTAAAGTTCCAAATTGTCACAACTGTTGCTTAATTATGCTATGTTGCATGCACTGAACACAGTTATGTTATTCAAAAACCATTTAACATTACATTAAAGCAATGCAACTCCATTATTTTAATTTTCAAAGATGCAAATATTTAGTTCTTCCTTTATAGAAAGTCATTTAATACAAACAACATCCATGTTTCATTTGTTATGGAATGCACAGGCCCAGTTATTATTAGATAGCATGTTGGGGCTCATGGTCTCACTCAGGGACCCCATACATGTAGACTGCTGGGGCCATCAGGGTATACGAGATACACCTGCGCTCAGGTAGGGGCCTCAACAAGCTCTTCATTTATGAGCCAGTCTACATGGTGACATTAATATGTATTTTTTAAAGGGTTAGATTCATCCTTATTACTTATGTGATTGTATCAAAAAAATTCCTCTTCACCATTTAACAAAATCAAGGCAAGCATTTTCTGAGTTTGACGTCTTGACACATTTGGGGTAAAATTACAATGAAAACTCTGCTGAACATCTTTGACTGTCCCTGGAGTTTTTCCATCCAGCTACAATCAGCAGAACACATTGTGGTGTTCTGCTGAGGGTCTGTCAGCTCATAAAGAACAGAAATATAATTTCTGCACTATACTCATTATTCTTCCACTGAACATCAATAATAGATTGCAGGCAAAATCAGAAATTAAATGTCGTTTGTAAGTTCCATTGTGTTTGCTGATAATTCTTATGTAGAGAGAAAGCCATTCAATTTAAGTGTAATTTCCTGTTGTGTTTTATCACGTAAGAAATCCGTATCCTGAATACAATAAACAGTAAATGTCAGTAAACACAATCATTCACTGACTCCCTTACCAAATCGGCATGTTCCTCCATTATTCAGTAACATGCCCTCAAAATACACCGTGTACCTCTAACCGTTTGACGCATGATACATGTGAATGTACCGGAGTATAAAGATGATGTTTTTCTCTGAGCGGTGGATTATTTCAGATATAAAACAATGACAGGAGGTATTTTCCTCTTGAGCTGTAAATATAATGAATCAAACTAAATGTAATTAATTTCAAACTATAAAGACATCCAAAATACAAAACTGTAAATCCTGCAGGTTTCCCAGGGCGATATCTTTCACGTTATCTGTTGTTCTTCCTGTCTGCTGTCCTCTACCTCTGCCACTGTCTGTCTCCCCGTCATCATCGCTCATTATTCTCTTGATTGGAAGTGAACAAGGCCAACTTTTCCTTCTATCACTTCCCTGATGCCCCCCTTCCTTTCTGGTTGAATAAACACTTGAATGGCTCTGATTCCTTAAACCTGGTCTGCTCAACTTTTTAGGCC
This sequence comes from Lophius americanus, assembly GCA_037951165.1. Lineage (NCBI taxonomy): Eukaryota > Metazoa > Chordata > Actinopteri > Lophiiformes > Lophiidae > Lophius > Lophius americanus. The sequence goes on along the minus strand of JBBDHG010000076.1, from coordinate 4,310,896 downwards.
TCCATCCTCCTGTCTCTGTCTCATCTCTGGCGTTGTCGTTAGTATGCAGGAGAAACAATGATATTCCTTCACGAGCCACCCACTTTCTTTTGCTTTGACACTGTTTTGCTCTCCATGTCTCTTCTGCTCAGTTGCAAAAGAAATCTTTAATATCTTATCTAACATTAATTCCAAACTATAGTTATGGGAAACTGTGAAAAAAATTATTATAGCTTTTCTTCTAAGAGAGGTTTAGAGTGGACACTGATTTGGAGACACAGTCCAGTTTTTTATGTGGTTGTCTTGACCCCCACTTAGGTGTCAAATCTCTCCCGTTATTTCAGATCTGGCTTGGTTCTCCCTGCCTATCTCCTCACCAGCAGCCCACTCTGTCATCAGCATCTCAGTATTTTATACTGACCGAGCTTCTCCCATTCTCTAACTGATTATCTGGTGTGTCTTTTCCAGCTCTCCACTATGTTTTGTATTCTGACAAGCCTGTTGGGTCTCAGGTAGATCATCCACACTTTTGAATCTTTTCCCCACTCCTTTTCTGTTAAGTTTGCCTCCTAGGTTTGGATGTCCTGGGTTTGAGAACAGATGCCTTATTATAAAATTCAAGTAAAACAAACTTTATAACCTTGATTGTTTTGGTATCATGATTTTCAATAGATTCTGCTGCCAGTCATTACAGATGTGCACTTACTACCCAAAAAAATTTATATTTCGAAATGATTGCCTCTGCCACTGAATTGCATTTAATGATCTGCAAATAGATTTATTCAAAAAGCTGTTAAAAGATTTAGATACATTTTTGGAGAGGTGAAATGTGGTTTAAAAACAATTCCTTACATTGGTGATGATCTGGACCATCAACTGGATCCAGAATTAAACAGCCCATTACCATTGTGGGATTGCAGTGATTATTACATTAAGATCTTAACTTCTGACTCCATGAATAATGCCTTCAATGCTTGACCAAATATTACTCAATGAAATTCCTTACACTCCTATACAGTATATCCTATAGCTATAATGTACATATACATTCACCAAATTAAAGTTATAACCTAAATAATACATACATATAATAATCCTCACCCAGTCGAGCAACATTCATTTTTGCTATTTTTTATTATCATTCACATGTTTATTTAAGTTTTAATAGATTGTAAATGCACTATACTACATTACAGGAAATTTTAATGTCCCTCCCTGATATGTGTCAGGCAAGTTTATTTGTATAGAAGTCTTCAGACCCAGAGCAATTAAAAGTGTTTTTTTTAATTGGTTTAATTGGTAGGGACATTGTGCATTAATAAACATTTCTGTCAATGTACCAGGAGTTAGCCAAAAGGCTATTTTTCATCCGCAGTCGCCGGTGTTTTACAGACAAGGACTTTAAAAAACACATTTAAAAACCGGTGAGTACATTTTAAAGTCAATAAATAACTTAGAAAACGGTAACACTGTTGTGTATCTTTGGGCTGAGTTAGGATTATAACAAATTGAGGTTTCAGGTTATAACTATTGTACTTTTCCAGTGGTCCACAGTTTGGAATGCTTCTGGAAATCTCAAATCTTATCTACGACACTGACGAGGCGACACATTCCGCCCCTTGTCTGTATCTTTAGGACCATGTAGCACCTGCTGATCCCTGGGAGCCTGACGTCAGCTATGGGGACGGCGGAAATCTCCGGTGCGCGGCTGCAGCGCTGCTCACTGCTCACAGGCTCAGCGTCCGACCAGCGCGCATCGCAGGCGGTCGCTGCAGCAGCACCAGCAGCAACTCAGCCCAGCTCCCACTCACCGCACGAGTCTCTCACACACCAACGCACTCACACACATCTGCACACGGAACCACTTCCCAAATTTGCTTCTCCTTCCCCGCCATGTCGTCTGCTGTCACCGAGACGGAGGAGTCGGCGCGCGGCTCCCCGCTGACGCCGCTGAAGATGGTCGGGCTAGTGTGCGTGTTCCTTGCGCTCTGCCTGGATGTGGGAGCCGTGATGAGCCCGGCGTGGGTAACTGCTGATGACCAGTACTACCTGTCCCTGTGGGAGTCCTGCTGGAAGCCGGCGAGCACCGAGAACTGGCAGTGCAGCAGTACGCTTGGCTCAGGTAAGGAGAGGAGAAGCGAGGAGGGTCCCAATAATGGCTCATAGGATCATAAGGAGTTTTTTAATCAGTCTTGTCCGGTGCGAATGGAGAAGGATAAAGGTGGATACTTTGTGTAAATTACAGCTTTTCATATGATACAGAAAAGAGGATCCTGATGATGGATGGATTCCTCCTAACCTCTGGCATTCCTACAGGAGGTTATTGTCCTGACCTGTTAGGTGACTCCCAGCTGTCACCGTCCAACCATAACAAAGCCTCACCTGACAGCCACTGGCAGACTCCCCAGACATCTCCACCTTAATTATCGTGGAGGTGAAAGGAGGGGAAAGTCTGCAGAGCATTTCATCTTATTTTATTTCTATTTCCTCTATGATAGGAGAGAATGATCAGGCATAATGAGTAATTTACACGGAAGCAGTTTTTATACCTGCACCTGCTCAGTGACATCTCCTCACATTCCCCCTCAATGCTCCTCTCACAAAGGTACAGACAGCTGATGACATTTTCTCAGACGTGTGGTAAATACTAAACATGTTAATATGTGCTCAACCGGCCACAGGTCTCTCAGTCTGGTGGATGAATAGCAAAGAAGAGGTGAATGTCTGATTTAAAGAGTTGATTTAAAGAGTCCACCGGAGATGGAGGGAAGGTGTGAAAAGTGCGGGCTCAATATACAGCTCATCCCATCTCACTTTTATTAAATTATTTTTATCTTCCCCCTTGTTTCGTTGTCTAGAATTTTGCTATCCATCCATCCATCCATCCATCCATCCATCCATCTATCTTTCTATCCATTAGAGTGACTGTGTGAGTGTGACAGAGGTGGGTATCTCTGTGTGTATGTGTGTGGATACATCTCAGTGAATCTGTCTGTGTGTTTGTGCCAATAAGATGCTCCAACGTTTAGCTGACCTATTTCTGGACAGTCTCCTCTGAAGCCAATCTGAATATTTCATGTCACACTCTGATTTCTCTCTTGTTACATCTCTGCACCACCTCTCATAGGACCTGTGCAAACACACACACACACACACACACACACACACACACACACACACACACACACACACACACACACACACACACTCACACACAATGACTTACACTTTGTGGCCACAACTTTCATCACATCACTTCCTCATATACATACACACCCATACGAGCCAGACATTATTAGATGTCTTGGTATGTGACAGGTGAGCCTTATCAACATGGATGTTGATCTTCAAAAAAAATATATAGATAGATATTAATAAAACTAATATTCTATTCTATTCTTTTCTATTCTATTCTATTCTTTTCTTTGCGTTTTCCAGCCACTGAGTTAGAAAAAAGCAGTCGTTTCTGTTAATTCACCTCACACTTGCCTCTCATTACACTGGTTCTCTTTTTTTATGTGCAACTTAACTGATTGCACCTGGAGTAATTGTCATTGCACCTTCTCCTAATTGGCATGTCGTCCCTGTCGAAGTTGGCTTTTATTAGCCCCACTCCTCGATGGAGGTCATTACCTCCACCTTTACTCGGGTTGGTGCGTTTGATTGTCTCTCTTTCAGCAGGGATACTCACAAATCTATGGAGGTTACAGATTTTGATGACATTTTGGGAGATGTAGGGTATCACCACCTATAGATTTGGGTGTTGATCAGCACCGTTCATGATCTGCCGTGCATCGGGAAGCTGAGTGATGCTAATCCTGCCGTTCTCCTATAAGGAGACAGCTACTGTAGAGGCAAGCTCCATTATAAATTCTTCCGAAAAAGAAAGTAAAGCATAGGGATATTGAAGTGCCTCCACAAACTGCATTAAGAAGTGAGCATCAAAGGGGAAACTTCATGGAGAACTGAGCTGCTTTTTTGGACATGTGCGCTCCGACTGCTCGCCAATTTACGAATCGGGGCTTCACAGAACAGTGCATTCTAATATTTCAATGTGTATAAAAATATGTATTCATATTGACAGATTACATGGCAACATTTTTTTCCCATTAAAATCAGTTGGATTCACAGCTTTGGCAGATTTGCTTGTGCAGGAGTCATAATTCAATTTGTCTTGTAAAGTTCAGTCTGGGAAATCATTTACTTTAAGAGGAACGACCTATAAGTGGAAGGAGAGTCAAAAGCCCTTTTTAAATGATGAGTGCTTTTGTGTGTGACTTTAAATAGATAAACATGAACGGTGTGAACTTTAAGCAACTAAGCTAAGTTTTCCACCTAACTGGTATTGAGCTTATAAGCTTTCAGATCATTAATTTCCCTTCAGTCGTGTAAAATAGTGAACAAATATGATGAGGAAGTAAAATAAAAACAGAGATCTCTAAAAGTAATTGAAATGATGGCCCATCATTCTACTAAGTTTCTTAGAAATATGTCCTGCAATTTTCACATAATCACCTGGGGGAAAAAAATTAAGCAATCAATGGACACTGTTGAAAACAAAAGCAGAGATAGCAGAGATATTAACTCAAGAATAACACAAACAAAGCAATCATTCTGGCAAGGTAGCTTTTTCTGTCATGGCCATAAAAATATGAATACCAAGAAAAAAAAAGACATTTTAACCCTGTACAGGAGCTCTATAAAGTTTAAGATAAAAACATCCGTATAATAACTATTTTGACATTGGAAAGTTAAATAGAAGTAGAGACTTGAGGGCTTATCGAGTAAAATGAAGGGTTTATACGGGGTGTAATATACATATAAGATACGCATCTATGTGATGACGCAACAAGGGAATCAATCAGCTCCCAGCAGAAACACTGGCCCTCACCACAAACAAGAAGCAGAATGCTACAATGAAGGCAGAGGCGTATCATTTAATAGCTCAATCAGAGTAATAAATCTGTAGCTTGCAACATGCACAGTGCAGTCTTTAATTAATTGGACAGAGATGGAAAATCAAAGGCATAAAGGAAGATTCTCACTGTGCAGAAAAGAACAGAACTGTTGCATAAAGACCAGCTGCAGTAATTGGAATTTGTGTTTCCCTCTTAATGATGGTGCCATTATAGGATGTATTGTTATGAGTGTGAGTTTGTGAAGACCCTCACAGGTATGTATGCACATGCGTAGCAGTAGTAGTAGAATGCTCAACAGGGTAAAATGATTCCAGCATTGGTTGTTTTGGGGTGAGATTAAATCATATCATATTCATTAACAGGCATTAACTAATGTGAGGCTCCATGTTTGGCTGAATGTATGGTCCGTATATAAGAAATGTCTGCTACTTAAGAGCTTTCACTGAGGTCTTCATTTCACATTCATAAATACACTTACGTCTTTTGGTATGAATGCTTTCTTAAATGATAGATGGTTCCAGTGTCGCATACTGCTTTGCACCCATACTCAAAGAGCATCCTTGCAGGCGCAAAGTGGTGGCTCCGTGAAGCTTCCTTGGGCTGAGCCCTTCAGAGCCCCATGGAAAGAGGACTAGATGCATGCTTGGCAATGTGCTTCTGGTCCTGGGAAGGTGCCCTGGAAGCCCTACTCCAGGCGAGGTCTCACAAATTTGAGGAATTTTCACCGAGTATGATTCCTCCCCTTTGACCACCTTGCCTTGGGAGACCCTAATAGAGGGTAACACCCCAAGCAAACCCAGTTTCTCTGGATCGGACAGCCACACAGACCACTCCATCAAGTGAAGGTTGGGTTGAGGTTACAACTCTTTCGTCCACATCCTACTCGCAGGAGACCACAGGATAAACCCAAAACCCGCTGGAGGATCTATATTTCTCATCCTGACCCTGGATTAGCAGGACAAAATTAAACAGAATGGAAAAACCATGTACGGAAAGATCCGCAAGTGAGCAAATTAAATGACAGGATGACTTAAATTGTTAAAAAAAAAACCATGGACAAAGAGACTATGTTCATTGTAATAGGTGTTCATCAAAGTGATGAAATCACCTACAATTACCAACTGTCTCTGAAGTTACATACCGTCTTTCGGATTAATGTTTTTCTTTACTGTCAATGCTTTCATGGGCTCTTTTCCAGGAGCAGCAGATTTCTGTTGTTGTGAATAGTGAGCAGTTCAGAACTGGAGTACCCATGTGCAAACACACCCCAGGGACTCTAGGGATGCAGGTCAGTTATTTTGATAGTGATAATTTGAATCCTAAAGCAGTATCCAAAAATAATGCACATTTCAAAACCCTGAGAGCAGCGAAAACAAGCTACTAGTTCCTCAACAGCACCCAGAGGCAAATCCTAGAAGGAAGAAAAACAACAAGAAAACACCAGAAGAAACAAAAGGAAATGACTGGGTTACAATTCGTAACAGAATCTCCCTCAATGGCAGAGGGAGGCATAAATGAAAATACTAAAGGACAAACCCAGCACAGAAACTTTAATCAGAGGGAATACAAGGTCAATAAACAATAGGTCAAAGGGAAGGAAGTGCAAAGCAAGAGAACTGAGAGGAAACAGGAACTTTCAAAATAAGACAGGAAACAGTAAAACACAAGATCCAGAATCGTTTTGTTTAAAACGTTGAAGTATTTCCTTTGTGCTTTAAAACGTTCTGTTCATATGGTGTGTTGAAGATGAAAACTCTACAGGAATGCAAACAGTGTGTCACGTAAACGGGAATACATCACATTCAAGCTGTCATGTGCTCCCTTTATATGATGCTCCTGAAAGGGTCAGTAGTGGGTGGTCCTCCGCCAGATATTTAACGGAAGGAGAAGGAATGATTTCGCTCTCAGAGCTGTTCCTGATTTGGTTATTTGCATCATATAGGTGAGGATGATGTCGTACATACCATTGCTCGGCCTTAACCTTCATCATTGTGCTTTTTTTGGCCAGGCTCTCTGACTCTAAAACATTTGTTTATGAACATCTATTATTATTTATTTCAAAGGGAATAATTTTGCAATCCAAGTAGTTTCTCGTCCTCTGAAGTAGGGTCGTCTCATTGTTTGTTGGGGCTGTACACAAGCCTCGCTCTCTTCTTCATTATTACATCTGCAAAGCCACTTCCTATCATTATGCACATTCTTAATGTTTTATTTAGATTTTGAATTTATGGGTATTTAGCCATGATAGTTACTTTCAGAGATTGCACAAAAGTGCTGCAAAGGGGACTCTTCTCTATGACGCCATTATGTGTTTGCACTGAATAAAACAACAACACCACTTCAAAGTGTGATTTTGAAGCCGGGGTTTTGCAAGCTAAAAAAAAATATGCCCGATATTATAAACACAGCAGTGGTGCTGGCATCGGGTGTGATGTTTTAAGTAGGGGTCAGCAATTAATGATTCATTCATTAATTTTCTGTCATCGCATATCCTGTTCAGGTTTACGTAGTGGATGGAGTCTATCCCATCCGACAATGGGCAAGAGGCAGGGTAAAACAGTGTTGCCAGTTAATCACAGGGCTGGGAAAGACTTAACATGGTAAAAAACAATTTCCTTCTTGGTTACATGGTGGCTGATCTCGTCTTGTGCTTGAAGGGTAATGAGCTCAGGGACCTTGTCCTGTCTCCCTTTTCGGTTAATTCTCTTTTTCTTTGAGTTAGCTGCTAACTACTACGAGCTGCAGTCTCCTGGTTGTGGGCTGCACACATCACCCCCCCATTCTGTCTTTAGCTTATTTCTGGTTTGCCTTTTTTTACTACCTCTACTACTGTCCCACAAGCTGTGACCCTGCATAATAACTCTATCCCAGATATTTGTTGGACTTTGTTGGGACCCAAAATTGCGATAAACAGACTTTCATTCATCAGTTGGGCACAAACATGACTCTAAATGAGTGTTAAGGTTGCTCTGGATGTAAGATAACATAAGATATACTTTTATTGTCCCTGGGGGCAAATTCGTTCTGAAGGGAAGAGATGATGTGGTTATGATTTATGTGTGATGATGATGATTTGATGTGTAGATACAGAGGTAATATCTCGTTTGTTTTTCTTCATTGGTTATGAATCTGGGTTCTTGCATGTTTCCATCAAATGATTATACTATGAGAAGGTGGGGCGGCTTCCCTCAAACTCATGTTACTCATTCATTAAGGTGAATGGAATCCATCGCAGATGCAGAGTGTGGATGATCAGGAATCAGTAGCGCACGGCTCTAAGCAGTAAAAATATTCATGTAACTGAAGGACAATAGTTCAGCATCTAGATTTAGCAATGATACAAATACAATGTTGGAAAAGGGCGAATAGGAATTTTTGATATTCATGACAGCACAGGAACATCAATAGCTGACAAGAAGCGAGTGAGTTTGATCAATCAGTCCAAACACAGAAATCCTGGAGTTCAATTCTCTCATGTTTGGCAAATGGGACGCTGCTGCAGATGAAAACTCTTATAGTGGGCGTTTGGCCTCATAGGCAGGCGTCAGGGGAGCCTCTACCTGTCACACATTACTCCACACTCTTGTAAAATGCTTTTGAACTCACAGAAGTTACACTTGGAGGCCAACCCTCTTTATTCTCCTTCATGCAGTTCCTCCTCTTTCCCTCTTTACTTCCTCCTGTCAGGTCCAACCAGCCGTTCTCCCCCGTGTTCAGCCCTCCCTCCTGTTGTGTCGTCTTCCATCCCTCAACCTGTATTTTCCTTTCTTTCCTTTGTTTTCTCACAACTCTGATGTTGCGCTTTACACTCAAATAAGTAAAAGAAAAAGAAAACTTGGCTGTTCTTCAGTCCGGAGCTTCAATTGAAACTAACTCACAATAAATTGCTACTGCTATAATTGTCATTGGCCTGACCTTGAGAGAACGTTTCCCAGTCTCTCTGTTTGATTTGGTTACAGCCTCCTCAAAAGTGAGGATGACTTACTATGGCTTCATTTTTATCCTCAAACTGCTTGCATTTTGGTCATCATTATTAGTTTCATCCGCTTTTTAATGTATGTGGTTAAAATCACAAATTAAGAATAAAAATACAGAAAGCTTTGCTCAAATTATAATTGAAGTAAAACTCTTGGACAATGGTGTCGTTGTTGGGATGTTTTGACCCACATTGGTCAGTCTTTGACACTGATTTGAGATCATTCACCGCTACAGGCCTAAAAAACTCCATAAATGTTGCTGCTCGCTCTCTGCCCTTCTCATTTTTCTGTATCAGCTTATCGATCCGTCTGTTGGTTTTACTCCCACAGCCTTTTTTAACTTAAATTCTATGAAAGGCCATTTTACTCAATAATAAACCATTCTCTGAATTCCTTTTTTATGTCTCTATTTTGTTTATTTTTCATTCACTTTCGTTTCCATTCTTCCTTTCCCTTCCTTCCTGTCCCTCTCTGCTTCCCTGAGGGCTTCATTGTTACGTTTCAAATGTTAATGATTTTCTCCTTGTAATTTCACCATCCCCTTCCTCTCCAGCCATCTCCATCTCCCATTCTCTTTTCCTTTTTCTCCAGGGTCAAGCATCTCCCTTTTTCCCCCTCTCCTCCTTCTCTTTCACTCCTCTCCTCTTATTCCATCTCTCCTCTCAATGAGCTCAGACCCTTGAGACGCCCGTTCTATTTGTAGCGGCTGAATGAGGAATGGGAAATGATGTTGCATTCGTTTCTGTGGCAGCCAGACAGACAGGGGAATAGCCAGGAACCAACAGCTCCCACCTGTCATCCCGAACACACACACACATACATACTGGGGGCACAAGGTGGGAAAAGGATGTGTTTATGCTCAAACACACATAATCCTTTTGGTTCATGCAAATGGAGGTTTCTTCAAAGCACTTATAATATCGCCACAGCAGCCAGGGACGTGCGGTCAGGGGAGGCAAGTGAGGCAGAGCCTCAGCGGCCTCCATGGAAAGCAAAAAACAAATAATGATAAAGTAAAATAAATATTACTGACATGTGCTATAAATGTAAATCCTATATGATTCCAATCATTTCATTCATTTTTATGTACCCATAATTGATAAATTTGCATATTTCCTGTTCAAATAGAGAGGAGACGCGCGAGCTGAGGCAGCGATGAGCTGCGCGTGGGATGAGATTGCGCCGTCCCACACAAACTGCGATGAGCGGGTGCCTTTTGCTTTCTCACTGTTTGTCACAAATATAAAGTTTGTAGCACTTTTATTATATGTCCTCACTTTCCCATAAAATAGTTAATGTATTTTACCTATTTGTATAACCTATTTAGTCTTGCTAATCTGACATAAAACCGTAATGAAAAAGCGCGAGGTGCGGCAGCCACATGCCTCGCTGAAGGGTGTCTAGGCAGACAAAATCCCAGATTGAAGTTCACCAGTCCGGTTTTTTTTTGGTTTTGCCCTGACTGCAAAAATCAAAGATTCTACATACAATCCATCCCCAGGATTATATATATGATTGGCTATATTTTGAAAACAAAAAATGTAAGCGGAGTAATGACCCACTCTATTTTTAACAGAAAAATACCCCATTTAACATTTTTTAAACTAATTTCTAGTCTTTCTAAAAAAAAAAAATTTTGGGGGGTTAACCTTGATTATGAATTTCTTGCATAATTTGGGTTGCATTTTTACCAATACCAAAATACCAAAACATTGTTGCAGAAAAAGTACACACCTTCATTTGGCCACACTGCAAAAATGGTTAAGGTATAATTTAAGGAACACCATAACAAGTCAATTTGTTGACTTGACTTCCAAATTCCTCAGGTCTCAATCCAGTCGAGAATTTTGTAATATATGCAGGACTGATGCAACCTACATGTTTTAAATGATCTACTGCCAACCTCTTGATGCTGGACACCACAGCAGAACTTCAGAGATCTTGTGAACTTAAAGTCTCGACAGGAGAGCTGTGTAGGTCACACTCTGGGACCTACACAGGCTATGTAGGCTGAGCAGCATACATAGCCTACAGGAGCTGAGCATGCTGTAAGGCTGAAAGGCTGATGAAAGCCTTTCATCCCGTTGCAAGGAGGTAATCAAAATCCTTTCCGATGGCCAGTCGCTGCATGAAAACTCTCTATCGGAAAGATTTCTGTTTGAGTTGTAGCAGCCCATGCCGTGCGTCATGACGTAATGCTCCACTAAGTTTTTTCAGCCCTGCCACGCATTTTAAATACGGCGACTTCAAAACAGTACCGGTCTGCATCGGTGAGGAATTTATTCACTGCAACATTGAAACATTTTAACATATTTGGACCTATTAGATGTGCGAAAAGTCACTTCCGCGCATCCCTCTCTGTCATATTCTTCTTCTACGCGCTTGTTGGCGGTCGGTGCCCAACTCACCGAAGCATTGTCGCCACCTTATGAACGGGAGTGAGGATCGTCTGCGAATGTGTGAAAGCGTGGGTCGGAAAAGATCACAAGTCATGAAAACAGGCGACCGACATTGCAATTGGGAAAGGTTTAATTCGGAGAGGAGAGAAGTGTCCCATGTTAACTGGTTTGGTCAGTACGCGTAAATGGGCTGTCATCTCTATGCCAACGATGCTGATAGGCTGTTACTGGGCCACTGACAAAACAACAAAAACAACAGAGTGCTCACTCAGAGTGGCGTGTGTGTTGGGTAAACAAAAGAGGCCTTTTCTCTCATTAAGCTTTTGTGTCTTTGACACAAAAGTTTTTCATTGCACTTTTATTCCTGAGATCTTGATATATTTGATTGCCAAAGCATTCTTTGGAGGGTTTCGTTTTATTTGAGTATTTATTTGAATTATGCCAAATTGAAATGGCATTTTATTTTATTTTAGTATGTTTTTTTTTTTGTTTTCATGAAAATGAAAAGGACATCTTGCTTTGAATATAACAGTTTTATGGCTTGTGGTTTGACCGACTATAAGAAATGGACCTTTGACCTTTAATATTTGTACTTGAGAACCCCTGGCCTATAAGAAAAATATGCAGTAATCTTGTCGCTTGGTAAACAGTCACACAAGTAGATCTCACCACTCAGCACGAAGTGTGAGAAACATGGAGAGGGATGTAAAAGGAATGTATTCCACATTCTCTCCTGCTGTATGTTTTATAGTGAAACGTTCAAATATGCCAAAGCATGTGAGCGCAGCAGATTTATGCACTTATATTGTATGCATATTTCAGTTAAAGCCGACTTTTCTGTGCATGCATGATAGAGGAAAATGTTAGATACATTATTTGTTTGTCTAAATACTGTAGTTTTTATACCAAAATTAAAAAATTAAGCAAGAAAAACAGTAGGGCATTCCAGACGTCTCTCTCCCTAGTAACACTTGCCAGCTAACACTGGGGATCCCGAGATGTTCCCAGGCCAGATGAGATATTTGGTCCCTCCAGTCTTTACCACATACCACCTGAGCCCCAAGGGCAGCAGCTCCATTAAACCACGCCAGGCTGACCACAGCTGAGACCTCTCTGGTGGGGAAAGATTGTGCGGGTGATCAAGCGGTACCTGCTAGATTTAGTTGGGTTCTCCTCTATGCATAGCTTTGGTTACAGAACCGATATCCTAGAGAGGGGCTGGACTTCATGTTGTGTTACATTAAAAATCATCTTAATTGTTTTGCGTTCAGATTCTAAATTTGTAAGAGAGCCAAGAGCAGTGGTACTTGCTCAGGAACTGGATCTATCATCTGAAACAGGTTTAACATTACATCCTTTCTAGACCCATGGAATGACTGACCTTTTACAGCAAATGTGAGTTATTTCTGATAATACGTGAAGAGGTTGGTGTTTGCAGACAATGGACACTGGCCATGTGAATAAATCCATTCATCTATTTTCTGTATCTGCTTATCCTGCCCTGCAAATAGACACTAACAACCGAGCACACTCACACTCACATTATACCTGAGGCTCCCTTCATAGCCCTGGGCAATCTAGAATCACCCATTCAGCTATATTGCATACTGCTGGAGGGAAACCACACAATCACAAGAAGGACATGCGGCGACATGCATGCATACTCCACACAGAAGTCCCAGGGGGGCTTGAATCCAGAACCTACTTGGCTGTGAAGCAACAGTGCTATCCATACACCGCGCTGCCCTGTGAATAGCATTTGTCCATCACATAAACCAATGACAAACTAATGGTTTGAAAAAAATTCCCTCTCATGTAATCAATGGACGTTTCTGTATATTTGTCTTCGGTAGATTTTAATTATTTTTCCTCTACTACAGTGCTGTTTAAAAAACTTCAATACTGCATTGCATTGATTAATTCTTGTACCCTCTGATCACTGCAAAACCAATAAAACATGCTTTTATAAAGAAGTAAAGTAGTGTTATGCCATCAATGTTGGATTTATTAAACAGCACTAATTAGATTCTACATTTAAAATGTTTGCAATCCATCAAATACTTCATGACGCACCACCTTTTTGTCAACATACATTAGGTTTAAGACGGAATAATTGCTGCAGCTGGTTCTGTTTTCATCCTTTCTTTTTTCCTTTAGTATTTCATCACTGTATTAAGGTTTATTGTTGCTACTTTACAACTACATATTTTCATCTTTCATTCAATGTCCCAACTACCTGCTCATTGTGAATGTGATGGATTTGTTGCGTTGCATAAGTTAGACTAACAATAGGAATACTGAATTAAAGATTTGGTTTATAGTCAAAAGAATCTGTTGTAAAGACTTGGTATTCCATTTCAACTAACCTCCGAAGATTAATGTCTTTTCTTAAATGACTCTTTTTCATAGGGACTGGATCCAGGGTTTGTGGTGGGTGGGAGTTCCCTAGGGTAGTTTTTTATTTTGGTTTGTTCATTTGTTTTTTGTATCCTCTTTTATTTTTTAAATTGTGTGATTGTTTGTTGTTCGTTCTCTGTATAAAAGGATCACCAAAAAATGGTTTATTAGACCCATATTTGCAATTTTATTTGCAAATATTCCTGAATATAGATATTCATTCTTACAAAAAATAAATTCACTCCTCCAATTATGGGGTATACCAAAGGCAACTTGCTTTACACTGAGCGTTCCTTCTGCAGGTGTCAGGGGGAAATGGAGAGATTATGGAATGATCTATTATTAAAAAGATAATAAAAAATCTGAAGAGTGTAAGATTGATGTTGAACCAGTTTGCTAACAGTAGTGGATACGTTATTGAGGATTATATATAGGATTGGATATAGGATAAAATCCTGAAATATTAATGTCATATTTAAATAATACATTTCCCATTCAAGTAAAAGTTAAAAAATTGGGAAATAGATTTTGAAAAGGGGTGATTGATTAGTTAAAATAAGAAGTAAAAAGTGTATTTTGAATATTAAGACAAAACAAGCTTACGAAGAGTGATCATTGGTCGATCAATGGGTGTAATACACCGATTAGCCATAACAATGTATCCACTGAAGTCCAAAGTCAGTACCTATAAGCACATTTGTAAAATGACAGAGCCACTGCACTCAACATTTTTTGTTTAAGAGTATTTCCAACGTGTACCTGTAATGATTGAGGTACATTTAAACATTTCACTCGACTATGGTGAGAAATATTTAGGTGGGAGAGACTGATTTCATCTGAAAAATGATTGGCTATTAGATGCCTTTTTTTGGTTTGGTTTGAGGTTGCTTCCACAGTGTGGACCAGTTCTGTGCTTCAAGAGGAAGTAAATTATGAGTGAATAGTAAACCACCTGAGCCTGCCGAGAGTCGTGTTTTAACCCTCCAACACACTGCACCTCATTTCTCTAGTCCTGTCAAACCTCATTCCACTCCTGTGTATCTTGTTGCTCTGCCTCTACCGGGCAATATTTCAGGAAACTCATAGGAGGCAACAGACCTTCCTCCCTTTGATCACTAATGCCTGGATGACTTCAAATGAAATCCAGAAATTTTGCCTGAAGTGTTGAAATATAAAGCAAACAAATTCCCCTCGCACAAACCCTGCAGATAAAAGTCGGAGTCTAAAACAGGAGTCTAAAAATAGACATACCTGGAAAATTAGCTGAAAACTGAATGAGCGTTTGTCCAGAAATCGGCCTATAGCATCACCTTTTTCTTCAGCGGCAGCATTCAAAATGAAAATAATCTGTTTTTCTTGCTTTGAATTTGTACTACAAGATGTTTCTGACTCGACCAAAAGATCTATCTTAATATATCTCTCCTCATCTTTCTGCTCTGTCTCATCTTTGATTTGCTCCTTCCCGCTCCGCCTCCCACTTTTCCGCCACTACATCATCTGTCACCTCCATATCTCTTCTTCCCTCCACTTCTAAATATCTCAGTTTATCTTATCCCTCCGCTGGTTCATCCATCTTTCAAGAGCAATTTTTGTAAACCACACTAGTATATAGGCATCGCCTGTAATAAGACACCTTAAAAGCAGGGAAATAACAAATAAATTCACTTAAATATACCTGTTTACCGGTATTGGCTTTGCGTCATACCGAAAAGCTACATTTACATCCTATGCAGTTCATTAAAGTCTCTATTTCCAAAAGGAGTGCAGATAATCTGATTTAATTTGAGGTAGAGTCCTTCCTAGTATAGAAAAAGGTTCCAAAGCAGTTCAACATGATTCTGGCCAATTGGACAGCATCACATCTAATCATAGTCTGGGGTCAGACAGGTGGAATAAAAGGTTACAGAAATAGTGAAATGTCGGCTCCTCCTCTGAGCGCCGATGGTGAATCACATTCCCAGTCAAACCAGCATATGGATTGGAATTTCTGTAAAATAAATTAATTCAACTGGAATTGTCATGATCAGTAGATCCATTTATAGTCATGCCAACAAGGAAGAAGCAAACATTAGAATTCTAATTGCCCTGCTGACATTTGATAAAGGAGTGGATTGAAAATGGACCTTTTTTTTTGCGTCAACCACTTTTTTATTGAAAACAAGATTGGATTGATTGCTGTTCATCTATTATCTGTGACATGCTAGACAAAGAGAGTGATGAGTAATTAGCCAGAAAACAACTAAAATAGTTAAAGTAATACCAGATAAACGAATCAGGCTGAAAGAAGTGTGTGTAATAAACAAATTGGGAAGACTCAGTTGCAGAATAAAAGAAACTGCTGTCACAATCAGAAGTTAATCAATGAGGTTTAAAGAGAAGCATCACTATTATATCAAAACACTGATATACCCAAAGGTGTAGACTTTGGAAACTTACGTCTAGCTTTTGCAATTTGTTAGAAAGTTGCATCTATCAATAGAAACATTATTTTCACTAATTGTGGGTTATTTTCTATTTTCTGTCTCAGTAATACTTCTTGTCTCTATATACACGTCCATAATATGTATATTTCAATCTGGATCTGATTTCTTAATCCTGTAGCATCTTGGGTTGTCCATGCAACAATTTAATTGTTTGCAGGATTTATTCGAAATGTATGAATTCATTAATTAATTCTAAAGATTTTTATTTTATTTTTAATCAGTCCAACATATTTTGGCGAATTTTTACTTTTACGGAACATGGACAAGATTTTTACTTCTACCTTCATGGATAATTTCTGCAATGCTTGAACAATATTGACACAAAGAAAGCTCTATAAGATCAGTATCAAAGTCTGATCGCAATCCAAGAAATATTCCAGCTCCAGGGGGCTTGAATTCACATTGCGCACCAAAAATCCCCAACTGTGAGATAATGAATAATCATGCTACATACATGCAACAGAGTTAAATTAGTAGCTGAAACTGTTTTGATTAAGTGTCAGATATGAAGTCTCTTCAAAGATTTCTGAGCTAGATCCTGAAAAAAACAGAAAATAGTCAAATATTGTTTTTCTTGACTTTCTACCAGCATTGGCAGGACAGTAGCGCCGTGGTCAGCCTCACACACGTGAGTGCGATGCCTCCTTCTATGTACATCTCCCACAATGCAAAAACTATGCAACATAGTCAAATTGGTGATTCCAAAATTACCCCAAACTATTAGTTGAGGTCATTTCTTTCCAGTCTCTCTATATTTTCCTTTATCTCTCCGGGTCCCTAAAGCTGTCGCATGTGTCACATTTCTTTATTGGCCGTGTGTGTGCACCTCTGACGTGGTGTGTAGTCTGTGTGTGTCTGTGTGTGTCATGCGGGTTCTATTTCAGGTTGCCTCACGCTGCTCCCCATATATAAATACAGACAGAGTTTTTGATAAGATGCCAGGAAAGCTTTTTAGCCGGGGCTTTTTGTCTGCACAGGTATACTAAGTGCTCTCTCTCTTCATTACTTTCACTCAGCTATGCTCTGTCCTCAGCTCCTTCAAGTCTCCCTCGCTTCCTTTTCCTCCTCCTTTCTGTCAACCTCTGCCACCCCCCTCCTTTTCCTCCTCCTCCCCCTCTCCTCCTTCTTCTGGCATTACTTTTCATGGTGCCCTCTCTGTCCTTGTAACACTATGCCAGAGCCTCCTCACTTTCATGTGTCTCCTCTTTTATCGCCCATCACTACCTCAGAGATGTTCCCCACCTCGCTGCCACCAGACCGCTCTTCATCACACTTGTCCCTTCCGTTTTTCCTCACTTCCCCTTTGTTCCTCCCTATGCTTTTTGTTTCTTGGACACTCATTTGATCTTTGATTGTTTCTTTGCTGGTTTCTTTCTTTCTCTGTTTTTTTTGTTTGTTTCATTATTTCTTGCATTTCTTCTGTTCCTGTCCATCTTTGTATGTTTTGTATATCTGCTAGTGTGTTTCTTTTTCGGTTACTGTGTCTGTCTTTCTTTCTTTCTTTGGTTTAATCTACCTTTCTATCTCTTCTGCCATCTTCCCCTTTCCTGTCATCCATCCTCTATCCCTCCCCTTTCTCTTTATACCGTCAACTCATTCCATCATTTTTTCCCACTTTCCTTCCACTTTCCATCCTTTGTTACTTCACACATCTATCTCACTCTTTTTTTTTTTACCTTTTCAGTATTCTTTTCTTCGTACCTTTCTTCCATTCTGTTAATTTCTTCTCTTTCCTCATTTGATTAATTACATCCCTCTCCCCTCTTACTTTCTCCATTTTTCCATCCTCCTCTTTATTTGTTCTTCCTTCTTTTTCCAATATCTTCTCTTACTTCTTTCGTATGACATACCATTTTCATCCCACACCGTTATCCTTTTCTATCCATCCATTGTTTCCTCTCTTAATCTTTCTTCTGTCCTCTTGCTTATTTCACTACTCTTTGAAAAAGCATCTTCTCTCCTTACTTACTCATTTTGTATTATTTCCTCCCTTCCTGCTCATTCCTTCTTGTTTCCTTGTTTTTCCTATTTGGTGTGTTTATGCTTCATTAACCTCATAATCATCTTTTTTTCTCGTTGTCTTTTCCCTCTTCAACACCCCTCTTTCTTCTATACCCCATCAGTTATTTTCCCATCCCTTTCTTCTTCACTTGTACTTTTCCTCCATTTCTCTTCCCTCCTTCTCACTAAATTTGCTCATTCTTTCCTTTTTGATTATGTTCTTATCTCCCGCTGTCCTCGATTCCTTCCATGTTATGTTGGATCAACATAACAAATGGTGAACGTAAGATGTCAAACAAAGTAACGTGACTCCCATTTCAAGACGCGCACTGAAGGAACCAGCTGGGATTCTTTGTAGTACTCGTGAGACATTTTCTTATACATGCCATAATAGATACAGCATTTTATCTAAACCCTTGAGTCAGGGTTGTTCCATCTGAATTAGGACCAGAGGGGTTCCTTTCTCCTAAATATGTTTTCTTGTTGCTGTATGTCATATCCCACTCAACTGTCAGGGTGTATCTCAGTTTTTAACTTGGATACACTCTAAGAAATACTTCAGAAGTGCTGCTATTACCATATTATGAAATGCCTGGTGGCAAATAAGAATTATAATCTACCGACCTGGATACATTGTGTAGGTTTAAATCATAGATTTGCTAAGTTGTGGTTATTTCATGATGTTAAATACAGAATATTGATATTGTGAGTCGTTTAACATTAAGAATACATTTTTTATTTGTTTTAATAAATAAAATTGGCTTAATCTCTTTCTTTTCTGATTCTTGAGATCAGGATCTCAAGTACCCTTTCCTAATTAGTCAGACAGTTAAGCATTTGTGTTTAACCTAAACCGAAAAACCTATACCACCATTTAAAGGCATTATTTGATTTACAACTAGGCTTATTCTGTCATCCTAGCAAGGGTGCATCACCGAAAAGCACCCTATAACATGCTTTGCAAGCAATACCCCTGATTGAACTCAAATTAAATGTAAAGTTATGATCAAAAACAGTATATTCTGTAAAATGCTCCCCCTAGGGAGTACAATATGAACTGTTAGAGTAAAATATGATAAATGCAAGATAGATGTCTGCGAGTCGATTAATAAAAATCCATTTCTGACTAAATCTGACCAAAGGTTGAAAAAAGGATGAACTTTTGAAGAAAAAGCTCCTCCTACGCGGTTAGCCAGTGGTGATGACTGTCGACTTTTCAGGGATCTGCAAAACTTCACTAAATTGTGCATGGTAGACCAGTAGGAAGTAGTATAATTCTCTAGTACTGTAGCATAGTTTAATATTCATATTTATACTTGCATTGTATTCTGTTATCGATCCGTGTATCCTTTGCTGCTGTAACTCTGTAATTTCCCCATTGTGGGACTAATAAAGGATCTTATCTTATCTTACCTTAAGTTCTAGAGAGGCTTGATGCAGGTTGATGGTCTTGATCTGACTGGGCTGAGTTGTCTGAGTGAGCAGTGGAGGTAGGCGAGATGGAAGGCGCTGTGGAAAAAACTATGAGGAGTTTCACAAGAAAAGTGTAGCAAGTATTTCTGGTTCAAGAATATAGCGATAGGAATACCACTTGTGCTGTTGAATAATCTGGTGATGATGTGGGCGAAACCAGGGCTGATACACAGCAGCAGGTGAGATGATTGTCTACAGGCATGCAGCTCAGCCATCGTGCAGGTGTGTGAATCCAACTGATAGAGGAGAGAGAAAAAGAGGCACAGAGAGAGACAGAAGAACACAAGAAAACTCTAGGAAGAGGTATGTCGCAGAGGAGCCATGACAAATGTTCTGTCACAGCTGAAAGTGCAGTCGGTGTACATGAAGTGGTGTTGTGTCATCACAGTTTCCACAATGACATTTTCAAAAGATTACTCTCTGGAACATGCTCAAAAGAATTGCTGTTGTCATGTGAACAAAAGGCCTTACTGCAACAAAAAGTTCCTGTTTTAAGCAGAAAAAAAATTCTCTAAACGCCTCCTGATTTTAGTAAATTGAACCTCATTTAAATAACTCAAAAAGATCCATGTAAACTGTTAAGAAAAACAAGGGACTAAATATTTGTTTGTATTTATATCATTTGCTGTGTTTTCTCATGAATGTTCGCTAAATATATTTATGCAACAAGGTGCATGGAAGTTTATGCCTTGTCCTCTTTCTTTTCTCTTTCTGTCTCAATTGCCTTTCCCATTCCAGACTGGCAGGTTGCTACTTTGGCGCTGTTGCTAGGGGGCGGGGCCTTGGTGTTGACGTCATTCCTGGTTGCTCTGGTTGCTGTGTGCATCGGCACGAGACGGCGTTTCTACGCACCCGTCGCGCTCATGCTATTTGCTGCAGGTGAGCAAACACACTGTTAAGAATCACATCAATCCTGCGTGGAGGGTTACATGCTCACTATGGGCTAAAATATTCACACTTAATGACACACGCACACTCACACACTTAATAAGCCAATTTAGTTTAGGTAACTAAGGTTGCAGGATAATTCCATTGAAGGCTGACATACATTCAAATGACTATCCTCACTTACTCGTTCAGTAGACAAAAATATGACTCATGCACAGACTTCCACACACATTCAACTAATTTAGAGAAAGTCATATTTTTTTGAGTCGGGGTTAGCAAAATCGGGGCAGAGTGCCAGGCCTGTCTGTTTAATTTCCTCAGAAAATCCAGGTCTCAAGTCTCATAGCAGTCAACTTTCCTCCTCTTCATCATCCACACCTCTTAGAAATAATTGGGAAAATTCACTCTTCTTGGCGTGAAATGTTTAATTTTGCAAAGCTGGATGTGTAACTGGTCTGATGTCTTTCTCAATCATGGCGTGCCAAACAAAGACGTGAAAACAAACACCCGGGAGCAAATCTTTTTGACATAAAGTGATTGAGAAGGTTTGTGGTTTTTATTTTCATGAAGTCTTCTTTCATGAAAAATACTGTCAAGTGAAAGAAATGAAAATAACGTGGTTTGGAATTGAACATCAATATTAAGTTTGAATTTATATTTAACTGCTCAATCAAATAGAATTTGGCACGTTGTGAAGATGAAGAAGCGCTCCTTTTGACATCAAAAAATCTACACACTCATAGTTTTCACGCTTATTTGTTAACCAAATGTGTTACTATGCTGCTGAAATAAGCCATTATAAACTTAATGTAACTGTCTGCAGTGATATTCATTAAGTAATAATAAATACTTAAAAAATATGATGTAAAGCTAAATAATAAGATAATAATATGTATAGTAATTACATAACTACATAATAATACATAATTTTAGAACGTGGAGAAAAAAAGAAAAAAATCAACACATTCCCACGAAGGGACACAAATCATTTCTCTTCATGGCGTTTCAAAAGCCGAGTATAGAGGAAAAGAATTTGATGTTGCACAATGAAAGGAAGTTAATGATAGAACACACGCACTTCCGAACTACCAGCTACCTCTTTAAGGATTGTTTTGCACACCGTCTGTGTCAATGTTTGCATGTTTTTAGAGATTATGCCTTCCATGTTGTTTTTTTCATCCAGGAAAGTGCCAATGCTTCTTTGCGTTCCCACCAGACAAATTCCCTTTGAAGAACCAGTGATTGATGTGTTCCGCTGCCATCATCCCTCTCAACGTTTCCCTGTTTAAACACCCATCCCTGTGCCCATTCTCCAGCCTTCCTCTACCCATCACCTTCACTTGTCCCTCCCAACTCATCGTGGTTTACTTTACTCTTCTCCTCCGTCTCCTTCCTTATTTCCTTAGGCGGCTCTCCTTTATCCTCCATCTCTCTATAGTTTCCTCCCCCCTTCGCCTGATCAAGTTGATTTATTTTGTTGTTAGAAAATGTGGTAAATTAAGTAAACCGAACTAAATTACATTCCCCATGGGAATGCAATTGTGCTCTTGGCCCAGTCCGCTACGTTTGTAACAGTTTTTTTTTTTTTTTACATATGTGCTGGAAAATGTTGTATATACTTGCGTTGTACAAAAAGTCCCCCTAAATGTGAAGCTATGTCCAAAAAACAGTGTTTTTCATTTAAAAAAATGTCCCCGTAGTGAGTAAACTACGATCTATCAGAGTAAAGCATCGTATATACAAGATAGATATTTCTGAATCGATTCATATGCACCAAATTTTGACTAAATTGGACAAAGTAAGTCATGGCCGAAAAACATCGTTTTACCATGAAAAATCCCCCCCAGTGTATAAAATATGAACTACAAGAGTAAAATACAATCTTTCCAAAAATCAATCCAGTTTTTAGTTTGAGTTTTTGAGTTATGTATGTATTTTGGTTAAAAATACATACATATGAATATATTAACTACTAATTATAATATGGTATCAACAAGATAGATCTCCTTGAGTCAATTGAGTATTTAATCATGTGGGAATAAAGGCTAAAGTCTAGACCTGCTCTTTTTGGATTGTGTCGTGAGATACTGCAACTTTTTTTGTAATTTTGCACTCTGCATATAAAAATGACTGAACCCTCTTCAGTCCATGGAGCTTCGAGCTAAGTGCTAATGTCAACATGCTAGCATACTCAATGTTAAGCATATATAATGTTCATCATAGTCACCATCTTTGTTTAGGATATTAACATGCAAGCAATATTGAAGTAGCATTAAAACAAATTAAAATTGTTATCTGATCATACCGCTAAATTCCCAAAATCATTACAACTTGTATTCAATTAGCATTTAGAAATCAACCAGTATAGAATAGTGAACCTCCCTCATTCTGGATGTTAGTGTTGTTCTGGCTGTCAGCCACCGAAATACGTCAGATAGCAGATGTTTTACTCATAATTGTTGCTTGCTGTGTACACCGGCAAAACTCTCACAAAATCTTTTAATTAAAAAATGCACACATTTTCAAGACTGTCTATAAGCTGTCTGACATTGAAATTGAAATATGTCTCTGTAAAGACTTTTCTTGGCCCGATATGCTTCTTCAGCCATAAGCACACAGAAACACACCGGCCTTCTTAACGACAGATTGCTCTGGAATCTGACGACTGCCCTGTTAAACCTCTGGTGTCTGAAGACATGCTGCTGTGAAGCATAACCCTGCCTTCATTGACCACATCACTCCGGGTTCATACCAGCATGACCTCAGTCCCCAGAATGTTGGAATCCAGCACTCTGACCTGATGGCACTATATATTTGAACTAGGATACTGACTGTCTTCTGCTTTATCTTCCAGTTGTCCTCCAAGCCTGCAGCTTGGTCCTCTACCCCATCAAGTTCATTGAGAGCATCAACCTGAGGATCTACCATGAGTTCAACTGGGGCTACGGCCTGGCCTGGGGAGGAACCATCTTTTCCTTTGGTGGGGGTATCCTCTACTGCCTCAACCCCAAGAGTTATGAAGAGTATTACTAGCTCCGATACACGTGGAAGACAATTACATACTTGGAGAGGTATTCGGCGGGTGAGGATGGCGATAGCGAGATTTTCTTTTTAGCGGATCAATTCCTAAGAACTATCAGGACTACGATTCACCAGATTTGAGCCAAATCAATATTGGTACAAGCTCAACCCCACGCCGGGGAAATTAAGTTGGCATTCGGGGGATTTCTCTCTGTGCTTCAGTCAACACTGAGCACTGAAGCTGGTGTGTGAACATGAAGCCCTAACATAACCACTTCAGATCTTGGGAGGGGTTGGGTAGTGGACAGGAGTCTTACTTGTTTATACTTAGGATTTGTGACACAACTGGGAGAAGTGACTACCCTGCAGTATTAAAGATGGAGGTTTAGGATGTCAATGCTATCTATGTTCTAGTTTCCATATGAATACTCTCATTTGGCCACTAGTAACAACTTGACTTTGTTGGAAACAGGATGTTAGATTTGGAGGCTTTTACTGCATTTTCACATATGCATGCACTTGCAAAGGCACGTGTATCCTCACCCGTAAACACCAGGACTGGATATCTGCACCCCAGTCTCCTCCATCAATTGATCATCATCAGCAGTTCTTTAGCGTGTGGCATTTGGTTTTTCAGAGTCCTCTGGCGCTCCTAAACTTTCACAAGGACATGGAATAGGATTAGACATTACCGTTACACTTCATCACTTTTCATAAGACGGATAGATTCCTCTTTGGGGGAAGGTAAAAGGTGGGAACAAAACAGAGAAGCTCAATATTCTGTTATCGACTCACTTGTCTGTTACCGCAGCAACCCACGCGGTGTACACATGGAGCTGTCATGATTGATTAGCTACGGTCGGAGGTGTGAGACAGGACTGCGCTCAGCTGCCTCCAAGGGTTTTCTTAATTTCGATTCCCAATTGAGTCAGCGCTCTGTAGCATGGTGTTTGGAGTATGGGTCCTCATCTGGTCCAGCTTCTCTGCATCCTGGGTGTGGATGGGAGCACCTAAGGTACACATCACCCACAGATGCTGACTCTCAGTTGGGCTCGTTTTCTTATGCAGTGCTGTAAGTGTATCGAACACCCTCCTGATTACTTTTTATTTTTGTGCTTTTCTCATACTAAACTTTGTCGGATATTCAAACTTAATTTAACATATGATAAAGGCCACCTGAGTTAAAAACAGGAAATTAAAGTTTTATTAAAAAAATTATGTTTAATAAGGCAAAAGGGTTATGCTCTATCAATGTTCTTGTTCAATGTAGAGCATGAACTGCTCTACTCAGTTCCCACCACGGCACCTCAATGGGGTCCAGCTACAGACATTGACTAGTCCACTCCAATGTGAATATTCATTTTGAGTCTTTCAGAAGTGGACTTATTCTTATACTTTTTCTTGCTACATGAGCCAGTAGCCTATGGCCTCCATCTCACAGAGGGACGAATAAATATTCTCCCTGAGAATGTTATGTTAAAGAGGGGAATTCATGTTTGCCTCAGTTATAATAAGGTGTGCTGGCCCTGAAGCAGCAAAGCATTCCCACAACATCACACTGCCACCTCCATGTCTCAGATATAATCGTTTTTGTGACGTGCACTGCCGTGGATCCCTGTCTTCCATACGATTCAACAGATGACTCATCAGTCCTTAGAATATTTTCAGAAAGCTGTGAGGAACAACAAGGTGTGACATGGCAAAGACCTCTTTTTCTTCTGGTTTAGCAGTGACCTTCACCTCACCACTCTCCCACCGTATACCATTTTTCACATTGTTCTTGGACGCAATAAGTCTGACCTTTATTGAAGTGTTTTCCTTGGTGACTTCCCAAATTAGCCTTAGCTGTGCTCTCGGATGAATTTTGGAAGGTTGCCGACTTCTGGGAAGATTCACTGTTGTTGTAAGTCTTCCCCATTTGTAGGTAATGTGTCTCATTGTGGATCTGTGGAGTCCCAAAAACTTAAAATGTAACTTAGTAAGCATTCCCAGACTGATGTATTTCAATCACCTTCTACCTCATCTCGCTTAGAATTTCTTCTGATTTTGGCATAGTGTGCTACTGGTCAGACCTAAACGCTAACTTCCTGCTTCTTACAAAGGGTTTCATGAGTGATGATACAATGGTAGTAGTTGGTATTAGATAACCTTTTGATTCCATAAATATAATTACCGTTAAACTTTGTTCAATAACCAACACAATTTATTCTTAGACACGTACAAAAATAGAAAAAGCAGGAGGACAACCAATGTTTTTTTCAAACACTGTACATCAGTGTTTTCAAATGTTGGAATATGAGTATAACGCTATGATCATGCAAAGCCTGAGTAGGTTTAATCATAAATCCCATAGTTAAAACTGAGATTTAACTAGATGCCCCTTTGAGCAGGAGAAATTTAATTTTGGCCTTTATTTTTATCGTCAGTATTTGATATCTGGTATCCAAAATCACTTCAAAGATGATGTTTATAGCTATATACTGTATTCAAGTGTTTAGCTATCAGACGGATGTGTGCGATTAGGTTGGCACAAAGTATATTTAGATGGTATTGCATTTTCTGGAAATGGTTTGAATTGTCACAGTTAAGATAAGGATATAAACAAAGTGGAAACTTATATAATGAGTATGTAAACTTTAAAGAAGAAAAAAATGAATCAGAAATGGACTACACATTGAGCCTTGGGGAACTAAACAGGCCCCCAATGTTCACTCCACACAGTTCATAGAGTGAACATTACCTCTATGAGCAGAAATCAGTGCATTTCCTCTATTAAGCAAGAACAAGAACACTAATATTGAACAATGTTGAAGCTCATTTTTTTGATGGAGATATTGGATATTTTCTTGTAGAAATGTTTGCTTTGCATTACACGTTTTGGTAAAATACATAGATTTAGGTTGCAGACTCAACATCTAGTAAGTCATGACTTTATAATCTACATCAATACTTAACTGATAAATCATAATAGGATTTCTTTTTTCATGGACACAACCATGTAATGGCTCAGCTGAGGAGGAGCATTATTCGGAAATTGGATCAGCGTATCTATTGATAAGTTCAGGACTTTTCCAATAACATCAGCCTGCTTTCCTCCTGTCTGCAGTAAATGTCATGATCAGCTCTGGTGTGGTGAAAAACAAGCCAGTTGGCACAATGGAAGCAAATGTCAATATCAGCCACTGTCAAATGTCAGGATTAATGGATGATGCGATACAACTATCAGCATAAAGTGGGGCTGTTGCTTATATCAAATCACCATAAAGATGAGCCATTCTGACAATCACTGTTTCCACGTGCCAACAGGCTGATATGTAATTTAATAGTAGTCTTCTAATTTCCACTTTTCCTCCTGCTGTCAGGGTTTTGCTACTAATCATAAGTTGTTTGGATGGCAGCCAGGATCAAAATAAATATCTGCTTGAAAATATGGATGGGAAATCAAATATTCCAACTGCCACACTGATTTTATATTGGCAGAAAAGCTTTTTAGCAAAAAAAAAAAAGAAAAGATTTATGCTGTCTCTCAGCTTAAGAGTAAATTCCACTTCCCGTGTGCGCTGAATTACTCCCCTCACCATGTGACCTTCAGACACACATTAAAAACACACTGTAATTTGAAAAGTGCACAGGGAATTAAATGTAAAAAAGATTCCTCTGGCTGACATTTTAAAGATACAATGAGCGTCCCTTCTTCTTACTCTCCATTGTCACATATTTACGGTGGGGCTGTCAAGTAAGCTACCCAAAAATACGATCCAGGCTGCCTCCCTCAGCACCTTGTAGAAAACAACCACCACACGATTCATGCGGCTAACAGAAGAACATTTATATAATTTGAACTGACACATAGATGTTCGTCACAAACAAAACCATCTCCTCTGTTGTCGGTAACGAAAAGTTACTTTTGTTTGATTATGCCTGAACTAAAGCAGCAGTCGAAAAATCCAATAATTGTTTTATTTTAATTGTTTATTAGTTGCTGAAACTGATACTACAGGAATATTTTCACAGTTCTTTACATTATTGCTCAGAAATCACAGTGTTATATTTCAGTACAGAGTCTGTAATACTCAACTCAATATTCTATTTTAATTACTTTATCTCTACAACAAATCCAATCCTGTTTCGCCTGTTTCTAGCGTTTGTACTAAGGTAAGCTTATCAACAGTAGCTTCAATTGAAAATGTACTCCTGCGAGCAAAACAATTTCCTAAATTGTTAAATCATAATTTTCATATAGTGTAAATTGTTCTTGTGTGGGGAAAAAATAATGGCCTAAGCCCAGGAATGACACTGTTTCAATTTAAAATAGAATATTTTTTATATCGATACAACAATGGAGAACAATAATGTTTTGGGGATCAAACGCACAGCAGGATCTGTCTTCAAAGGTCATTTCAGAAATCATCCAAGCGCAGCTTTAACGTCATGTAATTTCATTAGTTCACGAACAGTCTTTTACTCATATGTATATTATACCACAGCCAAACATTGTAACACAGCAGTGGTAGATTATATGTTGTGCCAAATATCAATTAATGTTCATTAATGTTAGTTAATATTAAGTGCCATATGAACGACCGCTATCTATTGGTCTGGTCCTATAATCTAATCTCCCTGCGGCTATCATTGTTTGAAAAACCTTTATCAACTATGATCCTTGTTTTTCTAGTAGCTACTGGTTGTTTTTAGTGCACAATCTGCCCAGCACCCACTCGTGGATACAGGTCAGAGTTGGCACGCAAAAACAGCGAGGAAAATCCTACGGATTTACTAACTTGCATCGTGTTTAAATCAATACCATGCCTGAGTCTGTAATTCTCACCAGTCCCGAGTTAAAGTTACACTTTGGATAGTGTTAATATTTATATACCATCTAATAGTACACTAATACTCTCAAATAATTTGTAACACACACTATTCTTTTCTAAAATCTATAAATTGTACTTTTAAGCCTATATCCTGTTTCAGGTTTTGGGTTGTGTTTGATTCCCTTTATCTATCTATGATTATAATTTTATTATATTTCATTTTTACAATCTTAAATTAAGTAACTAATATTTAAGATAATGTGCAGTGAGACGGCTGTAAAGGCTGTGCAGCCAACATCCCCTCCAGTAATAACTTAGTATTCATTCTCACCTGCAGCTAATCACACATGACATGCGTGAAGAGGTGGTCTCTTCAAGAAGAAACATATTCTTAATACGAACAGTGTGACTCTCAGCTCCCTTTCTGAAGGTGACCCTGCCATAATTTTTCATGTGGGTGGAGCTTAATTACTTCTCTGCGGAGTTTGATTGACACCACAGAGATGGACTCTGTCATTTAACTCCAACATCGAACACCATTTGACTCAGAAAGTGTTAAAATGAATCGACCCCGAAACTTCAACACTCAAGAATTTGCTGTGTAGTGGTCCATTTAGCTGTAAAACTACTAGATATTTTAAATCAGGAGATCAAAGTAGAGCTATATCATCTTAAAAGAGATAATATGTCCCAAATGGCTAAAAGAAAGTATGCTTTCACGATAATCGGTTTCCTCTTCTTCTTATGTACTTCCCTTTTTCTAGCTCATTTTTACCCAAATTATCTACACTGTAATTATATGGCTGCAATCTAAACACTTCCTGAAGAATACATGTGTCGGCAGGAAGTAATGGAGGCTAAAGCCACTTCATCTCACTTTTACAAGCCTCTCCAGGCCTACATTAACCTCCTGTTGCAAATTCACAGTGTACACTCTCGTACACAAGTATAATCAAACCTTTGGGTGTAAGATGAAAGTCTTCTGAGTAGCAACACATGATAAGCTGTTGGACTTAAATTGGATTTTTAGTGAGTTAACATTTAGCCATCCTTTTTCATTTAATTGAGTGGAACCAGATTCACTTTTAGGGGGCATTAGTCAAACCAGCTTCATCTGTCAGCTGGTGCTTTTCCATTGTGTGACCCTGATCTTCAGTATTTCATCAAATAGATGTCGCCTCACCGTGTTTTAAGGTGGGGCTGTAGTGATTAGCTGTGTAAGGTCGACAGATTTTTTTCAGGCCATGCCGCCTGACCTACGTCATGCTGCCAGAGTAGAACATAGGTCTTGAAAACAACGCAGAATTGATGTAAGACTTCATATCCACCAGTAGATTATTTGGTATACTGTGTTTACTACTGTGTGATCTCAGCTTAGTGAGGGTGTTTTGTTACCTAGAAACGTCTCTGTGCTTTGGTGGTGTAGAAGAGCAGTAGGCACTAAAGCCGTAACAGACCTGAGTTAAAAAAAAATACAGGACCCATTTCAAAATAAAACTATTTAAGACTGTCAAAATCAACACACATTACCTTTTATGTGCAAAAAACCTTTCAGCATCATTTAATGCACCGTGCAAGAGGTGTATTACAGCACTGTAGGCTTAATTGACTTGTCGAGAATAGAAACAAGCTTTAAGTATATAGCAAGGGTCACATGTCACATCAAGAACTCACTGCCTTATTTCCTCACATATTCAACATGGTGCATCTGCTGTTATTGGTATTACGTCTTATGTGAAATTTAAGGTGACAACGCTATGTTTTTCCAAGCCATGGTGCAGAAAACAAACACACCCCTACAGACAGATGAAACAGCTTCATGTCTTGATTTCTAAATTAGGTGATGAAATCAGTGTCACGTCGGTTGTAATTACGAGGCTGTGATTCTAAATGATAATGCAAATATAGTTGCATCAGTTTGATAAATGACCTACATGTTTGATTTATAAAAAAGCAACTCAGTGTGGTTCTGGGAGAATGTTTGTCTGAGCCCCCTCAATGCAACACTAGATTGGTGACATGCTGCCAAAACACAACTGTCTTATGTTTGTTGTTCATGATCCCAGAGGGTCTGACCCACGCTGAATATTTGTATGTTTTACCCCAGGTCTGTCTCTTAGTCATTAGCATTTATTTTGTGATTAATTTACTGATGAAAAGTAGAGCCTTGCAAACAGAAAACGCTCAGTTTTATGTATAATCTCCCAATAGACTGGAGAGAAACACTGTCTAATGATGTGCATAGGGATTTAGTGTGTGTGTGCGTGTGTGTGTGTGTGTGTGTGTGTGTGTGTGTGTGTGTGTGTGTGTGTGTGTGTGAGAATGACAGAGGAAAATTGTTTCACATGAAGAGAAAGAGTGTGTGTGTGTGCATGTGTGTTGGCATGTTTTAGATGCCGTTTAGAGATGTGAGCAATCAGCATTTATCTCTTTGTACGTTGGCACATTAAAGCACTGAACAGAACGTCTCACTCCAACTTTTTATTTGTCATGTCTTCTTTCTTGCACAATCTTTATCCCACTCTGGAAATGTTGTCTTGTGTCCACGCCGTGGACTGAACAAAAATATAGACTGATATCTAGGTGAAGATATTCTGAGTTGGCTTTGAAAGTCCCCAATACTAAAGCTAAACTGGGACAGCCTAGTTATTTTAGTCTTAGAAATTAAACTTGGATGTTGTTTGTAGTTGCACGACTTATTTGAGTTTGAAGAACTAAATAATTTCATCCTTCACAAATAAAACAAGGGAGTTTCGCTGCATTAATGGAATTACATAATTGTGTCTAGTGAAGTTGACATAAATATGTTTAAATAATTCAATATAACTGTGGTTCTGTTTGCCGATAGAGCTATATTTATATATTTATATATATATATTAAATACTTGCAACTTTGACATAATTTAGAAATAAAAGGTTTTCAATTACATAAATGTGTCGAGTAAATCAAACATATCTTTGTTGATTACATTTAATTTAATAGTGCAAAGTAAATGTAACATAATTCTATTAAGTAAATGAAACATTAATATATTAAAGCATCATAACTGTGTGATGTAGCCTTTAATCAAGCCATTTTGGGGAAATTTGTTTGAAGGCATTTAAAAATCAATACTTTTCTACGGTTTTCTAATTTATTCAACAAACCTTTTTGTGGCCAGTTAACATAACTACGTTAAGTAACTGTGACAGTTTTGATAGAATATAAGACAGAGTGTGCAATCAAGCACAGTTCACAATTAGTCAAAAACTTTAAACTGTAAATAGATGCCTTTATTTTTAATTATGGTTCTCCAATATTTGTCAATGTGTGTTCTTTGGTTCCTTTAGTAAAAAAAGATTTGATCCCACGCCAGACTATCTCAGTTTTTCTCATGTGTAGCCATCAACTTGAATGATGAATTAAATATTTCAACAATTCATTCTCTGGAATCCAGGGAGAGCACCCTAATTATCTGAAAAACAAACATATAAGAGATAAAGCTTATTGCCCGTTTTCACAAGTTTACTCTCAAGGCTGCCATTTAGCAAACACGCCTCCTGCCAATTAGGAGCTGTAGGGTCGATTAGGAGCATAAGGAAAGGATTAAGAGTCAACTTCACCAAGACAAAATCCAAACATGAATATTTCAATTTCACTCGGCTCCACGGAGGCTTGGATTGTTGTATTCCTGGCTCAGAGGTGACTCTGAGAAGGCTGTGAGTGACAAAACGGGTCCAAATTGTGTTTTTCTGAAGCACAATAGTTTATGATGGCGGCTGTGACTGGCAAACTAGCCTGCAGGGAACACTACATTCCCTGGCAGAGCAGAAAGGAGAAATCACAAGTTACATAACAGTTGGCTTTAATGTAGGAGCTTCCTGGAGCACAAGCCCTTTTTTCCTGGAGTGGAAACAAAACAGAGGGATGTATACTGTTGTTGTAGTTCACAGTAATTTGCTATGTATTTAAACAGTACGTTACTGTAACATGTTAAACGGAAATCAACCGTGCATTAACTCAGAAATGTAAAAATGCAAATTCAATAAATTCCCAATTGTGAAAAATCACAGTAAATCTTTTTTTGCACTGATGGAAATAAGAGTAATAAAGTCAAAACAGAGAAATATTCCAGTAAAGAAAATTATAATGTATTATTTAACAGAAATAAAATCAAAACAGTAATGTATATTTTTTATAGGCCTAATGTGGTTAATAACAGTTATAAAGTCAAAACAGTCAAATACAACTATTTTGGACAGAAAATAGCAATAATAACATCACAATGGTTAAATATCCCAATAAATGTGTTTGTACAAGTGTAAATCACAGTAATAAACTGTAGTAAATACCACTAGTGGTGAAATGTCACAGTAAATGTTTTGTACAGTAGTAAATACCATCAAGAAAAACAAAACTGTAAATAATAATTGTATTGTAGTATGTCTGTGCAGATTGTCATTCATCCAGGGCATGGTAATCCATGTTGGTTGAATCCAAAGCAAGTGGATTCAACCAACACAGATTGCACTTCAGTAAATAACAGTAATTGAAATAAAAACTGTGAAACATCACAGTAAAAAAATGTAACTGCAATTAAGTCAAAACAGTGTTATACAACAGTGAATATTTTTGTACCGTAGTAAATAACAGTTGTAAAGTCACAATGGTTACATTTCACAGTAAATATATTTGTACTGTTATTATCTAAGTAATACAGTCAAAACTGTGTAATATCACAGTAAGTATGTTTACACTGTAATATATAACAGCTAAAGTCAAAACTGAAATATCACAGTGAAAAAATTTGGACTGCATTAAATCACATTAATAATGCCAAAGCTGTGTAATATAACTGACATAGAAATGATGTACTAATAAAGTAAAAAATGTAAAATATCACAGTAAAATACTTTGTAGTTTTGTAGCCATCATTGCCGTTTGAAAAGAAGTAGGTGAAACACAATTAGGTTTGTGTGAGTAGTTGGTGCAGCACAGTTAAAGAGACGAGAGGTAAAAGCTAGAATAAGATAATTGAAGCAGTCAAGAGGAAAAAGAAGAAGAAGAAATCCTTGATTGATCACATACAGTTATACACAGTCGAACATATTGAAATTATTTCTCTGCATTTGACCCATCCCCGAGGGGGTAGGAAGGGGCAGGAAACCAATACTGCTGCCAAAAATTCCTGCAGGAGAGTCAGGAGTCAGATGTGAAGCCATGTCACCTTTGGTGAGCTCCAATCAGCAACTTACATCTGCTGCACTCATCATCTGTCAACCTGTCAGCCTCCATCACATATACAGGATGTAAATGTAAGATCCAACAATAACATGTAATGCTAGACCGGATCATTCCTACCATTCTCTCGCTCCGTTTCGTTTTTGATATCAATTGTTACTTACTCATCCCTAGGGGAGACAGAAAACATCTTTCCAAGACTCAGTGGCCTAGTTTACAGCAGAGACTCATACTGTACTTCCTAATATGATTCCATACTGCCCCCTGCTGTCCAGAGCCTGTCATGGCTACATCCAGCCATTTACTCTCCCACACCATACCACACCGCATAAACTCAATGCTATGTGAAATGAAACAATCAATATTAATGTCTTTTCCTGGTTCTCCTTAACTCTATTCTTGAAAAGAGAATAACCAGAATACAATGAAAAAATAAGTTTTGTTAAAGTTTGGAAACTTGTTTGGAATGTTTGGAATGTGCACGAGCAGAGTGACGTAGGTAGTGGGGTTGGGAGTTAGAGGAGATAGGTTAAGACCTATATATATATGTATATATATATATATAATATATATACATATATATATATAGAAAGGGTTGGAGAAAATATAACTGGCGTTGCCAACATTTTTTTTATCGTTTTATATTCCTTATTACCTAACTCTAATTTACATACATTTTCAAAAATGGGAGGCGCCGGGCTCTGGGAGTATATCCATGTGGTTTTTACTAGCTTACTTGCCTGCATGTGTGATATAAATATAATTTCTCTTTACGTCAATGGGATTAATAATGTAGCAAAAAAGGAAAAGACCTCGAAATGGAAAGAGATAAAGGAGATATAGTATACCTGCAAGAAAGACATTTGAAATTATGGTGGTGGACCAAAATCCTTAAGAAATTATGGCCTATACAAATAAAAACCAAATAAAAAGATGTTATATACAAATCTGAAAACCGACCAATCAGACGCATAAATTGATGAGCAGCAGATGAATTTGCAAATTACTATGAAAATGTATACAAAAATAAAGTAATTGAGTATAGGCATCAAATAAAGACATAGATGAGTAACATCAAACAAAAAAAAACAAATTAATTAAAGCAATCCTTATAGAGGGGATCAGACAACACCTTGAAAAAACTGAAATTAGGAAGATCTCCAGGAAACAACGGAATTGAATAATGAATTTCATAAAAAGTTCATATATCAAATATTGCCCTTATTATTTAAAGCATATTATTACGCATTAGACAAAGACAGATGGACACAAACATGGCAATCTTCTATAATAACTACTACGCTCAAAAACAAATCAAAGATCTTATGTTAACAATAATAATAATAATGCAGTTAATTTATAATGACATTAAACGCAGCAAATTAATGTAGTCAATTGGACTTTTATGTTTGAGACACTTATGATGTCCTTCAGGTGGGACAAGACCATTCTATTGCTATGGCTTAGATAAGAGATTGATTTTATGGATATAAGCAATTTATAGAAATCCAATATCCTCATTGAAAACAAACAGAACGTTATCAAAATGAATTAAAATACAAAGAACAACCTGACAAGGAGAACCTTTGAAATATCAAAATCTAAATATTGGAGGGAGTTTGCCTGGAAATTAAGTATGAGATACTTTACTACCCCCCATATTTCCAGGAAATTCAACACTAAGGGTGGAAGCAACTGCTGGTGACAATGTGGTGAACAAATAGTTGACTATGTACATATTGTTTTCACATGTCCGATGCTAGTGCGGTTTTGGGAAGAATTTTACAAAATTATAAGTATGGGACAGGACAAACTTTTCAAAGTAAGAGGGCTTCTTAAAAATATATAGGATTTCCAATAGACAAATAGGTAGATTTTGAACACACACACACACATATATATGTGTGTGTGTGTGTGTGTGTGTGTGTGTGTGTGTGTGTGTGTGTGTGTGTGTGTGTGTTTGAAAAGGCAAGAGAGATTAAAATTGCATACTTGATTCATTTATATATTTTTGTTTTAATTATTTATTTCCTTTATTTAAAATTTTTTATTATTTGTTTTTTTCTCTCTTTTCAATTACTGGATAATTTATATTTTCATTATATTTTGCAATCCAGACTGAACATGAAATAGCTCTATTTCATTTGTATTATTGACAAACACAAATCAAAAAATATAAAATGTCTCTGTTTATGTAGAAGTTGATTGTGTAAGGTGAAGCAAACATTGCAATAATGTATATAAAAGCCCTAACCCATAAAGTTAAACCCCTTTCAATGGTGGTTTTAAGGATTGAACTGGTACTACAAAAATCAGTGACAAAATAACTTTGTAATGTAAAGCTTTATTAACATGTAATTTAAATGCTCTGTTTCAATAGTAACAGCAGATGACGTTCCCGAATAACAGGATGTTATTATTATTGGTTAAAATATAAGCAGGTGTTTTGTTTAGCATGTTAATCTCCTCATACCTCACACTTCAGGCATTAGGATGTATTAGAATCAGAATCAGAATCAGAATCAGCTTTATTGGCCATGTATATGCATACAAGGAATTTGAGTCCGGTTAACTGAGCTCTCACAGTACGAACGTCATATAAATAATTTGAAATTAAGCGGACAAGGCAATAAACAAATATACAAGCTATAAACAAATGGAGATGATATTGTGTACAGGTTATATACATTAAAATATATAAGTATTAATATGTATATATAAATATATATGACAGTGCAAAGATGTCAGAGTAATGACAGTTGGAGGTAGTTATTGTATAACGAGGTGATCCAGGTTATCAGTCAATCAACACTGACACTGGTTTGATTGTTCGTCAGGTTGATGGCCTGTGGATAGAAACTGTTCTTGTGTCTGGTAGTTTTGGCGAACAGTATTCTGTAACGCCTGCTAGAGGGGAGAAGTTCAAACAGGTTGTGTCCAGGGTTTGACGGGTCTGCAGTGATCTTTCCTGCCTGTGTCCTGACTCTGGAGGAGTATAAGTCCTGGATGGAGGGCAGGTTGGATCCGATGATTTTTTTCTGCTGATGTAATTGTCTGTTGTAGTCTGTTTCTGTCCTGTTTGGTAGCTGATCCAAACCAAACAGCGATGGATGTGTAGAGAACAGACTGGATTACTGCAGTGTAAAACTGGATCAGCAGCGCCTGAGGCAGGTTGAGCTTCTTAAGCTGGCGTAGGAAGTACATCCTCTGCTGGGCCTTTTTGATGATTTTGTCTGGGTTGGATGTCCACGAAGGTCCTGAGAGATTGTAGTTCCCAGGAATCCGTAGGATTCCACAGCAGACTGAGTTTTGTTCAGTAAAGCGAGGGGGGGCAGTGACGGGGGTTCCTCCTGAAGTCCACTCTCATCTCTACAGTTTTGAGCTTGTTCAGCTCCAGGCTGTTGTGACCACACCAGACGACCAGCCGTTCAACCTCCCGTCTGTATGCAGACTCGTCGTCGTCCTGGATGAGGCCGATGACCGTTGTGTCGTCTGCAAACTTCAGGACTTTGACAGACAGGTCGTCAGAAGTGCAGTCATTTGTGTAGGTTGAGAAGAGTAGAGGTGACAGCACACAGCCCTGTGGGCCCCCCATTTTGATTGTCCTGGTGGAGGATGATATTTTACCCAGCTTCCCCTGCTGTCTCCGTACCGTCAGGAAGTCTGTTATCCACTAACAGGTGGAGGCTGGTACAGCGAGCTGCAGGAGTTTGGAGTAAAGTGTTCCTGGTACAATTGTGTTGAACGCTGAACTGAAGTCCACAAACAGGATCCTTGCGTTTGTCCCTGGAGAGTCAAGATGTTGTAGGATGAAGTACAGTCCTGTGTTGACTGCAACATTCACTGACCTGTTTGCCCGGTAGGCAAACTGCAGGGGGTCCAACAGGAGGACTGTGATGTCCTTCAGGTGGGACAAGACCATTCTATTAAATGATTTCATGACCGCAGACGTCAGGGCGACTGGTCTGTAGTCATTTAATCCTGTGATGGCGGATTTCTTGGGGCCTGGGACGATGGCGGAGCGTTTGAAGCATGAGCAGACTTCACCCAGCTCCATTAAAGATCTGTTCGAAGAGGGGGGCCAGCTGATCAGGACAGGCTTTCAGGCAGGAGGGGGACATGCCGTCTGGGCATTGAGCCCTTCAGATCTTTTGTCTCTGAAACAGCTTCCTCACCTTCGTCTCACAGGTTCTAAGCTTTGGGTCAGTGGGGAGGGGTGTGATGGGGGCCGGGGGTGTTGATATTTCAGAGCCGGTGTCAAACCTGCAATAAAACTTATTCAGCGCCTCAGCCAGTTGAAAGTTCACCACTGCAGGGGATGGTGGTTTCCTGTAGTTGGTTCCTCGCAGGCCTCTCCACACCGATGCTGGGTCGTTGGCTGAAAACTTGTTTTTCAGCACTTCTATGGTGCTCTGACCTCCCTGGTCAGTGTGTTTCTGGCCTGCTTGTACAGGACTCTGTCACAACTCCTGTAAGCTAAGCTTGTAGAGACACACACACACACGCACACACACACACACACACACAAACACACACGCCTCACTTGCAATTTGCACTATGGGACAGTATAATAATCAATATGTCCACATTTCTAACTGTAGATTTAATAAGATTTAATTTAATATAATGTTATTCTGTTATATTGATCCGTTTGCTCTTTGCTGCTGTAACCCTGCAATTCCCCCCGTCGTGGGACTAATAAAGGTTTATCTTTCCTTATCTTATCTTCTTCCTTGGTCTGACGAAGCTGCCTGAGTTTGGCAGTAAACCAGGGTTTACTGTTATTGCATGTGCAGAAGGTTTTTGTTGGCACACATGTCCTCGCAAAAACTGACGTAAGCTGTCACAGTGTCAGTCATCTCATCCAGGTCTGAAGCAGCATCCTCAAAGACACTCCAATCTGTGCAGTCAAAGCAGGCCTGTAGCTCCAGCTTTGCATCGTGGGTCCACCTCTGGACAGTCTGGACTACAGGTTTAGCAGATTTTAATTTCTGCCTGTAGGACGGGATGAGATGGACCACACAATGATTAGAGAGTCCCAGAGTTGCAGGGGGGACAGAGCGATATGCATCCTTTATTGTGGTGTAGCAGTGGTCCAGCGTGTTAGTGTTCCTGTTGGGACAAGGGATGTGTTGTCTATATTTTGGCAGTTCGTGGCTGAGGTTTTCTCTGTTAAAGTCCCCGAGAATGATGAGTAGAGATCAGAAATCTGGTCTGAATTTCATTACAGGTGAAAAGACAAATATGTTACCCTTTGTATCTGTCTTAAACTGTTTCCTGTTTGTTTATGTTTAAATGACAATATTGAGTAATTTGGTCTCATATATCCAGTGGACCGTGAATAAGTATTGGATGAAAAGGCCTGAGAAACACATTTAAAGTCATCCACATTTGAAATGTTGAAAAAACTCAAGAAACCTTTATTCCACAAGAGGCACGAGAACTTGACATTCACTGAGTCTTCTTAGCAGGTATGACAACTTTTTGACTTCACAGCTTGACTGCCCTAGTCACAATAACGTGTAAGTTCCACTGCTTTCCTCAGCAGAAGCGTAACAGCGCCCCCTATCTACGTAATAACAGATAACATCAACCACGGTTAAAATCTATGTTAATACATGAACTATAATAATAATAATAATACATTTAATTTATAATGCACTTTACATTTGGATCAAATCTCAAAGTGCTACAAGGCAAAAGCAGATAAAAGCATCAATAAAAAAAATAAAAATAAATAAATAATAATAATAACTATACAAAGACGTGACCAAAAGCATGACACTAATAGGTAACTTCACTAATAAATTCTTATTCATTATTATTTACATACACTTTTAATATTCAAAATTCAAACTGCTGTGAATTCAAACTTAAATGTGTATCATAGAAAACGAAAGAAACAAATAGTCATTAACTGCAAAATAATATTTGCCCCAAAAAACTCCCTCAACCACTCTTTCATAATTTGAGACTGATGAATCCTCGCTTTGTCATCTTGGAATCAGGCCGTGCCATCAGGCAGGAAAAATATACGTTCAACAACCTGCTCATTCAGTATATTCAGGTAATCAGCTGAAGATCTATAAAAATTAAAATTAAAAGGTTAGTGTGACACGAAGCAAAGTGTAACACTAAGCAAAAATGGGGTCCTGTTACACCTGATAAACAAAAACACCTGGTAAACAAAGTAGAGTGTAACGTGGATTTCTGTGTTGTGTTTGTGTGGAATATAATCAACTTCAGGACCAGCAATCCCTTTGGAGATGACACGTAAGTAATTAAGTAAGTAAGTAAGTAAGTAAGTAAGTAAGTAAGTAAGTAAGTAAGTAAGTGTTGTCACTGGATAGACAACAAACTTGTTTGTTGAGGATTCACGTCTTCATTTGATAAGATAAACACAGTGTGGAGACTAAGTCCTAGCCTTCAGTCACTACTTGCTGTTAATTGTGGCTATTTTGATCTGACGTGTGCTCGTGAAAACCTTTAACAAATTTATAACCAGTCCTTTCGGTTTCTTATTACATTCCACTTTTCTTTCTTTTTTTAGGGCAAAACCCACACCGACATTCTATG
Source organism: Lophius americanus (assembly GCA_037951165.1). Taxonomy (NCBI): domain Eukaryota; kingdom Metazoa; phylum Chordata; class Actinopteri; order Lophiiformes; family Lophiidae; genus Lophius; species Lophius americanus. The sequence continues at coordinate 4,270,748 of JBBDHG010000076.1, read as the reverse complement.
TGCACACTCAAAAACGGTTTGCTCCTTCATTACCTACATTGCCGATTTGTTAACATGAACTTAAACACCTTGGCCATGCTCGGCTTTGACAGCACACCCTCTATTTGGCCCGTAGTAAATAAAACAGAAATATATACCGGGCCACAAATGGCTCCCACACACAGACAAAGCCTTGGTTAATTTTATCACTTCTCAAAACAACGAATTACCACGGTGACAGTTTGGTCACTTAGAAGACATGTGTGAACATGAAGAAATTATTAACTTCACATGTTAAGTTGTAAGAAATATACGTTTATCCCACTCAAACGAAAAAAAAGGAAGTACTCCCATAATGGAATCAATCAATCAATCAAAGGAATCGATCTAAGGGCGGAGCAGTGGTAGGTGTTGGCAAGGAAGAGTGGCCAAAAATCCCACCAAAGTACTGTTAAAGACTGACTCTAGTTTTTGCTAATTTCAGGGAGGTAACTTCTTTTCCCACTGATGAAAAAATGTTCTGCCTTATCAAATACAATCATTAGTTCAAACTTACATTCTGTGCTGTCTTAAATTTAGTTTAAAGCTCCATCAAACATTGGTATGAGATATGCACAAAAATTTAAGAAATCGGAAGGGGGTAATACTTTTTCAAAGATCACTGCAACCCCAGCACCGCCACTCCTGGCCCAGCAGCCCACCCACACACACCCTGTCCAGACAGCAGCCTGGACCTCCATCCAGTCCAGCTGCCTGGAATACCAGTCAGTGCTGAGGTTTCTGTTTTTGGAACAGCTCACTCACAGCACCCCTGAGGTCTTTGGGTGCTTGTGAGTAGCCTGGAGACTGTGGGCCAGGGCCGTCATATCATCTCATACCAACACACCATTTCTAATAATAGAGGCTCTCATAGATGCTTGTGCGTAATGGAGCCATTACAGTAAATCAAGATCCACTTCTAAATTATTGTGAATTTCAAAGTGGGTGTATCAGTTTATCAACAGATCTAATATTAGCTGTCCTGTAACGGCATTGCTATCTCAGCAGTAAGCTCCAGCACTCTGAAAATAGTTTGTTGAATTTACTTAATCCAGATATGACAACTATTTCCACCAAACTGAGCTGTGTTGGATACAATCAAATGACATTTGAGGATGAAAAATAATGAACCAATCTGTAACCAAGAAGACTTTTTATAGAAGCATGCAGTGTTATTGGTTAAACATGGATCACGACAGTCTATTTAACTAAACCCAGCAAAATTAATTAAATTAATTACTATTTCTTTTAATTTACTTAAACGTGTTTAATCTTCCTGAAATGATCAAACCACAGGTTTGACGCGTAACTTATCAAGTGCTATAGTTGCACAATTAATCTAAACTGTGAAGTTGTTTTAAATCACCTGTTGTGGGTTTAACAAGCCTTAAATTTAAGTTAAAACAACTAAAGCGGGTTGAGTTTATAAAGCTAACTCACATATGTTAATTTAATTGGCCATAAGTACATTTACTGAATTAAACAACTCCCGAAGCTGACATTATTTGGAGAGTAGAGATGAAAAGCATAGACAATCATATTCATAGTGTATTTTTTTTATTCTCCTGAGATATCTACATAATGAAATTAAAGGATTAATTGACTGCTCATTGTAAAAAAAAAAAAATTAATTAAAAAAGAAAATTAAAAAAAAGATTGCCATAAGCGACACATTTAAGAAAACGATCTAATTCATCAAAGTTACATTATCCCCTTGTGAGAAACAGATTACATATACTACACATATTTATATTTAAATAAATGTATCACATTATTATACTCAGTGGACCCCAAAGCTGAAGGTTATACCTGTAAATCCTGTGGGCACCACCCACTAGGGGTCAAAGTTGACTCCACGGTTGACACACCTTGATATTTTGCCACTACATCATCGTCCCGGTGCGGAAACAAGCCCCTGATTTAGCGCGAACTGGGTGTCTGGTTTTACGCATGGCGTCCGGCGAAAACAGCCGCCTCCCAGCATCCTACTATTTAGAGTTGGGAATGCTCCTACCCCCAGCACCCACAGGAACACCTGCTCCGGTCAGTCTCACCCTGGGCGACGGACCGGCTCCACCTCCCTCCATCATCCAGCCGGTCTCCACCGGAACTCTGCTGTCCGCGCGGTTCTTCCCGTCTTTGATCGTTATCCGTGGATTTATAATTTGGGTCTTATCCTCTCTTCTCGGTGGATCTGATCTCCCCGTTTGGTGACACCCACACATCCACTCACGCAGCCAGACCTAACCTTTGACACCGTGGTCCATATTATCGATGGCGGAGGGTGTGCGCCCCGAGGACTACTGCGATGAGCCGGTGGAGGACGAGTTTGGGGAGATCATCAAGTGTCGATCCGGTAGGTGACCAAAGCTTCAGTCTCGTGTGTGTTTGTGTGTGTGTTTGTGTGTGTGTGAGAGAGAGAGTGTGTGTGTTACTTCTTGGCGGGACAACGAGTGCTTGTGTGTTACTTACACACTACTTTTCTTACTTGAGGAGCACCCCAAAAGTGTCACAAACTTTTCCCCTACACGTGAAACGGTCACATCTACAAGATGTGGATGCAGAGACTCGAAACATTTTGATGAAATATTGGCTCACGTGACCTTCTGTTTTTGGTAACGATGCCTTCTAAAGGCCCTATCGCTACTGTTGGATTGGTGAAGGTGTGATTGAGTGAGAGTATACTGAAGTGTTTGTGAAGGAAATGTGTTATTCCATCTGTGATATTCTTTGAAACTTCGGAATGTTAAATTGAGGCTGTGATAATCCATGTGGACATGGATGCAATGTGAATGTGTCTGCTTACACTTTGCAGGCATCAACGTGAACTACATTTCCCATGAGTACTCTTTATTGACATTACAGCGTATTATTGAATCTAAGAATAGCTGATGCCTCTGACCTTCTCCGGGATTGTTCCAAATTAAGCATGTCTGTTATGTACAACTGACAAAAACAGCTGAAGTTCATTACGTTCTTATAAATTTTTGTCTTTGTACAAATGATTGTGTAGGCTTTCACGTGTATAACAAAAATGTTCAAAGCATGACACATTTGAACAGATAGCTCTATGTGGAATTTTTTAACAGTTACCAGTAGTGATATCTTTTTCATTTTTTTTTTTTGTGTTTTACCTCTATAATAATAAATAATTGGATTTGTAAAAATTATGTAGAATTTCACCAAATATTTTGGAATATAGACATTGTTTCAATATCAGAAGCTGTTAAAAGTGTTGGTAGTACTTCACCACACTCCATCTGGGTAACTGGAGTAAAATGCAACACTAATTCATGCCCAGTCCCAGAAAACCTTTTTAATTCTCTACCTACAAGGTTTGGTCATATGTGACTTTGATTTGTGACTTTGTTGTTATGTGATTTTTTTTAGAAAGAGACAGCTTGTAAAGAATTTGTCACAACTTCCCCCAATCAACCTCTATAGAGAGGTATTAGGAAACAGCGAGGGAAAAGACATCCGATAGACTTCCTTGAGTGAGGAACCATGACCAGGATCGAGCCATTTAGGCTGGCAGTAGGGCAGCCCTCCAGAGGAATCTCTAGGGTGGGGAATGGACACCTTTCCAGGACATAGTGTCTCAGTAAGCCATGTGAACAACAATAGACTGTGCTTTGGTTAGGCACGCACAGTGACTGAATGCCGCAGCGACAGTGGAGCAGGGGTGTCAAATTGAAAGGGAGAGGGGGCCAAAATTAAAGATGGAGACCACATCGAGGGCTGAAAAAAGGACTCAAACTGGCTATTTTTAATCTGACGTGTTATGAAAATGTTATACTTATTTTATTCACTCATTTTATAGAATTCTGAACAAACCAACGGAAAAGAAAACACTCAAATTATATATTAAATTGAAAATAGATCAGCATAACTAATTGTTGTGTCTCTTCCTCTCTATGAGTATAGCTTCACAGAATAATAAAATTAATTATTAATTCATTAATTAAATTTACTTTAAAGTCCATTGGTAAATGGCTGGACTAATTAACAGTAAATAAAAACAGTAAAAGTAGAAAACGTTTATGAACAGCCTAAAAGTGTATTTCACATTAAATGTGAATTACATTTAATGTGAAATACACTTTAAATGTATTTCATGGGTTTTCTCGTTTTTAATGTAACAGCCCTGAAACACGTTGAACGTTGAACCTCGCCAATTAATGGAAACGTGTGTTCTATTCACTGATAAGTTTGTTATTTATTGTTTTTTACAAAGATTCATCCACTATATCTCCTCCTGTTGTCCGTAGCACCTCTTGTAAGGATTAGCCTGATGTTTATAAGAGTGACTGGATGAACGCTGATGTCTGACAACAGAGAAGCAGGGAGAAGCGCTGGCGCCATTGATTGACATGCGGCCTATCGCAGTGCATTCTGGAATTTGTAGTATCGGTGGTTTTTGCGCTGACTACCAGCTGGCCAGTTATTCTAAAAATTAAAGACTGTCTCGCGGGCTGGATATAATTGTTGTCTGGGCCGTATGTGGCTGGCGGGCCTTGAGTTTGACACATGTGCTATAGAGCATAGACCAGTGGTAACTGTAAAAGGCCTCTAAGGCCTCTACATTCAGATGAAATAGAATCTGTCTGGGGCAGTATGGAGCTTCCTGAGCTGTTGGTTTCCCATAGCCAGGATCCTGTGTGTGCCCAGTTTCTGAAATTGAATGAAGGCACAGTTTTGGACTGGCCAGCAGTGACCCCAAACTAAACCCAATGAAAAGATGTGGGATTGGTTGAATGAGCCAGTGTGATGGCGTACACATCCACCAAAGACTGAGCAGCTCTGATTGAGGAGCTTTCACACGGGAGGACATCTACCGGAAGCTGTACCAGTCCATGAGGAAGAGAGGGATTACTTAGCTCATCAATGCTAACAGGGGAGAGGCTAATCACGGAAGGTGTAAAAAGTTCTATACTCCAGAGTGAAAAATGTATAGTGCTTATGACTGGACTTGTTTGCTTCTATCTTTATTTTAGATACAAATCAAATAAAGATAAACATTAACAATTCATTAAGCAACAGAATAATGAATAGGAAAATGGTTGTTATTTTCATATGACACAAACTACTCAAGCAAATTTGCAGATAAACAGTGGTGAATGTTTACAACCCTTGAGTGTATAAATTAATGTTTTAATGAATGCTAATTAGACATGGACGACAGTGTTACACATCTGCCAGCAGTGCCTGTCATGTCTTTGTTTCTGCCACAACAGTTTGTGCGTACTGGAATATTTTCACATAAACACAATACATGGATTTGTGTCCTACTGGCTTCATCCTAAGCTTCAGGACTACTTAAAACCTCATATTCTGCTTCAGTGTTCTCCATCAGAAGTCTCAATGTAACATCAGGTCGAGTTCTGGCTTCATATTGGAGGAACTGGTCCAGGTATGGACCTGGATCAAAGGGCTAATGGAGAATGATAATGGGAGTCCATTACGTCCCTATTGCTAACAAGCAGGATGGTGTCCCTCCTCAATGAAGTCCAATCATTCCCTATTTATATCTTCTTCCTTTCAAATGAATACAAGATTGATAGATAAATCCAGGGTGGTCCCTGGGTGTTCTGCGGACTATATTTGAATTCATTTGTTTTAACGTGTTGCCTATATTTTCTTTTTTGGTAAATATTGACTAATTTCACTTTTTAGTTTTGACCTCACACACTTGTTCAAATTAAAAATGTGAGCGGTTTAGGAGGGAAATATGTCTCTGTTGTATCAATTAACAAATCCTAGACATCTGAATGCAGACGTTTTTTCTCTGCACCACTGTTTTGAGCTAAAAAAATGTATTTTTGTATAAAGTCAGATAGTTAATTGGCCCTTGTATAAAAAGTATATTTCCTCCAGGGATATAATCCATTAGAAGTGTCAATTAGCGAAAAATTACCAAAGTACATGCCCTTAAACTTGGGGTTCAGTCCAGTACTTGCACTGACATAAACCCAATGTTCTCAGGAGCTGTCTGCCCTGGACCTGAGCCATAAATCACTCACTTAACACTATAAAGAATCATTTAGATGCCTCCACTCTCTCTGATCTGTCTTAGATCATGTGGTCACCGTCAGGCACATTCTATTCATAATAAATCTTAAACCCCGGATCTTCTCCTATACTGAGAATGAGTTGCATTCAGTGTATTCAAGATTAGAATCGAGTCTAAGTTGTTCCCGGTTTCAATTGCCACCTCGCTGAACCCGGAGCTAAAAATGTTCTGGGTGTATGTGTTGTTCGTGCGATGTGTGGGCATGCCACTGAATCCCCATGCAGCTTGCTGGGATGACTTGGAGGCCCAAGAGGTTTTATTTCCTGTTATAGCCATTGTAAATACTGGGTGACCTGGAATAGTCCACTGGGTGGTGAGACCCAATCAGAGTCAGTCAGTCAGACACAGTGAAACAGGCAGAAGGAAAGTAGGGTCAGTTTTTTAAATGAATATCCTCTTGTTTGTCCGTGTAAATAAACTTTCCTAGACTGGCCTGCCTGCTTAAGTAAAGCTTCAGTTAATAAATAAATAAATAATGCCCTCCCCCCCTCACCTCCCACTTACTTTCTCTTGTGTGTCAACCACTCCCCCACAGTACAGCTGGTGGGTCACCTCATGCTGGAAATAGCAGTCAGCTGGCTTGATGGGCGACTGGTGTGCGGTGTCAGATAGCTTAGATTGGGGTTTGTGTGCTCCCACCTTCTATTACTCCCTCACACTCCATATTTTCCAACTTCTCTCTTCAATTATTTTCAATTATTCAACTCCCTCTCTCTGTTTTCCACTACAAGTACATGTCCTCCTCTATGTTTCTCTTCATTTATTTTGTGTCTCCATGTATCTCTACTTTGTCTCAGAGAAATCTTAATTTCCTTGTCTTCTGTGGTTTCAGTGCTCCTTTAAATGCGTCGACTTGTCTCATTTCCAGCCGTCGTATTTTACCACCCCTAATCGTTCTTCACTCCATGACTGAGTCTCTGTCAGAACCTAAATTTAGCTCTTTACATGTGAACTGCATGCCCCACTGTGTGACACATAATCCACCCATGAATGCTGAACGTCCAAATTTAGAACCCATTCATGAAAAAACTTTGAAATATGCTTTATTTCATATGCCGAAAAGTAGGTATATATTTGTGGCAAAATGTGCTCAGTATTAATTATTTATTCAGAAGTAAAATATCCTTGCAGTTCAAATCAAGGCAAAATACCATAATTTTCAAAATCCCTCGCTATGCTTTTTTTTATTTTTTTTTATTTTGGCCGATAAAGTTTAAAAGCAATACGTTATATTAACTTATGTTAACTAATAGATACTGCAATTTTCTGTTAAGTAAAAAATTAATTATATTGACTTATTGAACTCTCAATTTATGGCAATTATATAATAAAACGCAAACCTTCAAATGGAAGCATTCTTTTAAGACTGTTCCCCGGAAATGTTTTAAAATTGGATTTCTTCCTTTCCATTGTATTTCCAGACTATTAAAACAGACCAAGATGAGCTTAATATATTAATATATTGTTAAAAAACAGTGAAGAATTCTTCCTTGGCCTTATCACTTGTTCAATGCAAACTATTATTACAATTAATAACTATTATTATTAACAAAACAAAAAAACACCCAATCTGGACAGATCAAATACTGGATTTATTGTGAAATGATTAATTAATCATTATACGGCAATGCAAAAATAATGATTAAAACTGAGATACTCAAGCAGTATTGTAGAAACAGTAACACTGAGAAGCATTCCTGAAATACTGAAAAAATATTTGACTCGAAATATGAATGACTTAAACTTTTTTGTTCAAGAAAAAAATCCACATATGTTTCCTACACAAAAAACCCTAAACTTTACAAGTTCTGTGTGGATGGTAATTGATCAGATTATAAGGAAGGTCTCTTAGTAAGCAAGGAAATCCCTGAGAAATCCCTAAAATAACCAAAACACACCAACTATTACAGCAAATACTGCGTTAATGGAAGATTCACGTGCTGGAAGTTAAAATTAAATTTGCTCATATGTTTTATCTGAACACTGTCAGCCCAGTGTGGAGGTCAAAACCTTCCGTCTCATGACATCATCCGCTCTACACCTGTTGTTAAAACATGGAACTCTTTCTCACAATGCAGTGTGCTTCATAATACAGTATTAAATGATTTATTTTTTTCCGTATAAATATCTTTTTTCCTTCTTTCATGAAAGGAAAGAAGAAGACTGTTTTTTTTTTGACTGGATGGAGAATGCAGATGTGTCTGTAATCTTTAGTAGATTGGGTTTACAATGTTAGAATTTGTCAACGTGGAGGCTAGGCAGAGTTTTAGAAGCCATGTCTGCCTTGTTATTGCCCCGCATATCCACGGTCTGTATCCATTTCGCTATTACCCATCATGCTTTGCTTAGGTGCAGACCTCTGCTGATGCTAATCCTGATTGGAGCTGACAGAGAGAGTTACATTCAGGCATTACTGTGGATACCTGAACACCAAGGACCCCTATGTATTATGCAAAACAGAAGACACACCCAGACTAAGAAGGTTTGTTCAGGTGACGTGTGGTCGGGATAGAAGAGAGCATCAAAACCTCTCTTTATTTTCTTTTTTTGAAGTTACATCCCTTCCTTTCACTTAAATTCACTTTTTTTTTTTTAAACTTCACTTACCTTACTTACATTTTTTATCTTTTTCTTTCTTTCCTTCACATCATTTCATTTATTATATACAACTCTTTTGAATTCACATTTTTTTTCTGTTTGAGTATTGTCATCTGCAACACTTAAATTGATTTCTCTTCTCTTTCCTTCTTATTCATGTCACTTCTCATTTCTTGTCTTGTCTTTTCTTATCTTGCCTTCTCTTCTCTTCTCTTCTCTTCTCTTCTCTTCTCTTCTCTTCTCTTCTCTTCTCTTCTCTTCTCTTCTCTTCTCTGCTCTTTGATTTCACCCTGCATCTTCCTTTGACTTCTTCTCATCACCTGTTTTCCACCTGATAAGCTTTATTATTTGTGGGGGGTTTTTAACGTTAGAAACCATTTTCTGTGTCTTGTTGTAAGACATGATTTTGCTGAGAATCCATAAGTCTGCATATACATGCACATGGGTGTACAACATGGAGTGCATTTAAGGCCATCATTTGATACTCGTTGTCCCTCAGTGCTGTTTTGGGATCAGCCCCTGCCTTTTAACCTCATCTGTAAGCAGCACAGGAGGACCAACTGATCTGCTTTAAGTCACCGTGTGGAGGGATGTTTCATGGCATCACTTCTTAGAGGTTCCTGTTTTCAATTAGTATCGGACTTCTGTCGGCTTTAACACTATCTTCGTATAGTACGGAGAGCATAAAAGGACACAGTTTATAATGAATGAAGCCTCTCTAGCAAACGGGAGAATTATCCAACAGAATAAATAACCAGCAACTACTCCAAAAAGAAACACAAACTGTTCTCTGCAGCTTCGCAATACCAGCTGTCGTAATGAATCCAGCTCAGTGACCCGATGAAAATGAAAAAACTCTCCAACTTATGTGAAAAGCTTGACTGAGACAGGCCCATTCTGGAAATGTGATAAAATATATACTTAAAGTTGGTAGAATGAAACAAGAACAGAGGGGCGTAAATATAAACCAAAAATCTTGAGAAGAGTTGCACCAAAGAAGTATATTTTCTGAATAATTCACATAAAATGGTAAGTGATTTAAAAACATATATAAAACCATCTTATATGTCTGGTCATGAGAGAAGAGAGATGAAGTCGAATGGACTAGCAACATCAGCAACATCAAGAAGCTCATCAGCTTTGTAAAAATACTAACAGGATGCTGCCTCCAAAGCCGACGGCCAAATCAGATTAAATCCCGTTATGGTTGTGTCGGTAAAACCCTGTTTTAGACGGTTACTGTGACAATATGGTTCAGGATGCTGCTGTATCATGGATCTGAAATATTCAATCCCACATTATACAACATCATAGCCCTGAGGCTTAATAGTTGTTTATTATAATGAGTCATTCAACATAATATTATATTAGTATAGTCTTAGCATAAAACTATTCATCATCACCAAGTGAAAGTTGATAGGAGGTAAGAATTTGCACAGATGTTTCCATCTAAATGTGGGGCTAAATTTATCCAAATCCTAAGAAAATCAGCCAATGGTAATTTTGAATTAATGACTTTTCCTCATCCACTACATTTAAGATGACACAATTAAATGAGCACAAACAATATAGAACAAAGCATAACACATAACTCAAAGATGGTATTTATGCTTGTTACCGACACTTCACACTCAGGGTTTTTTTTTTCTGTTCTTTTTTCCCTTCAGTTTGATACACATACTTCACTATGCATGTGTGAACTTTTCCTCCTCAGTGAAGCAAATTTAAAAACCTATGGATAGAAATCCACCTATGGAACCACTTGAGGTAACAAACTATAAACTCTGAGTATGACCCACTGCTTCTGTTCAAAGCTGGATTTCTGGTTCCCTTTTATGATGCAAGCACAAAACATGGCCTTGTGCAAAAGAATATTAGACTCCTCAACCCTCCCATGTGACACAGTAATAAACAGACAGGAACTGGATCAGTGACTCTGTGTGATCAACTAGTGATGTCTATGAACAGAAGATGGCAGCAGAGGCAGCTGCAGGCTCTGGAAACTCACCTATGAGAGGCTGTGTGAGCTACTGGCAATGAAGATGAATGTATATGAACAGATTTTCTCTTTGAAGAACGGAGTCTAGTTCAGAATGAGGGAGAAACCTGAACAAATGCAAGAATAATGGTGGCGGTGTAGGAAAGGCTAGGGAAGGTTGGTGAAATAACAGAGCAGTGATGGATTAAAAGTTGTGTCTGAACAAGGATGGAATGGAAGGTTCACTGTTGGATCTGACCCATATGAAGTTTCTGGGTCACTACAGACCAGAGGAGGAGGCTGAGACTGTCTGCGGCTGTTGTAATGAGTCTGAGAGGATAAAATCCCTGAAGAAGCCTCTCCCTGCTCAATCAGACACACACACACACACACACACACACACACACACACACACACACACACACACACACACACACACACACAAACACACGTCTGCACACACCCTTTCTGGGTTAGAAGGAAACATGTCGGGGAAAGTGTGTATTTCAGGAACAGGTTGCATCCCATTCTCATGGAACTGGGCCAACATCTCGAAGCAGGCTGATCGATCAATCAAGTCGGAGAAAAGTCATGCTGGTTCGAAGTCAACATCAACAAACGATTTCTCCCTGCACAGATTATGGTGTTTTATTGATGCATTAAGCCTCCATTGTCAGCAACATCCTCCGGCTTGGTGTGGCGTCATTAAAGGACACCATATCTGACTTGGTATGATTGTCCACTGTCAGTGGGACCAGATAATGGTTGAGCATCCTGAATCTGAATGCAAACATTTGGCTCGTTTTTGGCTTTCTGGGTTTGAATTAGGTGGGATTTTGAATTTATCACATCATGGATTAATTGTTTTGGTTTAATGTTCAGCAAGGAATAACTAAAATTCAAAATTGTGGTGCAGTTCCTTCACAGTACCTGCATCATTAGATTACACCTCTCCCTTCCACACCTCCTTCCCAAGACCTACATGGGTGGCCATCCACCCATCCATGCATCTATGCATCCATCCATCCATCCATCCATCCGTACGTCCATCCATCCGTACGTCCATCCATACGTCCATCCGTCCATCCGTTTTCTTCCACCTGTCGAGACTCATGTTGTGATTGGCAGTGGGCTCAGGCTATTCCAGATATCCCCCTCCCCAGAAAAGCTCTCCAGATCTCCCTCCTAGATTGGATATGTAATCCCTCCAGTGAGTTCTGGGTCTACCCTGGCCTCTCCGCCCTGTTGGAAAAGCTTGGCGATAGGGAATTTCAAACATTCCCCTTGACCCACTTGTTTCTGACGTACTTACATATTTTGTCTGACAAATGATACGTGTGCCCTGCTGTCTGAAGGGCGCAGATAGCTTGACCGCAGAAGAATGTCATGACACTGTGTGATTATAAAGCTGTGCCACTTGATCAGAAGGCGAACTTTCGGTATGAGACTTGCATCTGAGCCTGGAGAGAGCTTCTCTGTTCTAACTAATCTTGGGGTGTGGCTGATGTTGCCTCCTTACGAGATTCCTCTTCCCTGTTACAAGACCTTATTTTATCACAATTTTTATCTCTTCTCTGTCTACCTCTTCCCTGCCAGCTCCCTACTGCAAGACCAAATAAAAGGCACAAATTCTTCAAATAATAATAATAATAATACATTTAATTTATAATGCACTTTACATACTAGGAGTGTAACGATTTATTGATATGGATCGGTATTTCGGTTTGTTAAACAAAGATCAAATAGATCGACAGAGAGTCCAAATATCGGTAGATATATTTGTTTTTAAGATAAGTTTTTATTTTTAAATGACTACCGTAGCACACCTGCAGTGTTTCCACATCATATACTCCCTCTGCTACAGCACACACACCTGCAGACCAATGGGAACAGCCAGATGCTGCAGTTGAATTTTGTCCTCATATTCTGCTCTGCCTGAGCATTAGCGTTAGCGTTCACTTTGGCTGTTAACCCGTTCTGTAAATGAAAGACAAAGACCTCCAGGTGAAGCCTTTATGTTTACTGCCTCACAACAATGTGGAAAAATAATAAGCGGTAGGTCCGTTAGCTTAATTTTAACATATAGTGTGAATTCCCGTATAATTGCTAACAGAGTTAGCACCGACGGCGCTATCAAAATCAAACAATAAACAAGTTTATACAAATAAACTCTTTCCTAAACATATGTTTGTTAGTTTAACTTAAAAAAGTGTTTTTTATGAGACGCTGAGTTCTGACGTAACACAAATTAATCAATTCAAAAAACACATTACTTCAGAACACACTACTTGTGAGTGGCTGTTTACGGAAAACCCCAGCTTTTTGTAGATGTTTTGTTCTCTAGGATATCAAACATTCAGAGTTTAATACCTCCAAACCACTGAGCACAGCACCGATCAGAACCATGTAAATACGATGACATGAAACGTAAATGTATACAGCTAATATTAATTTAAAGGTAATCAGGTTCCTTGATAAGAAAAAAAAAACATTTGTAGCTAAACATGAAAAATTGGTCACTTAACAGTGAAACACTGGACTTTGGGTTTTTTTCATTTTATTTTCATAGTTATGATTGTTGTTGCTGAAAGGTCCGAAACAGTTCAGCAATAAATTGTCTAAACATATTGCTTTATAAATTATTGTTATATTGTATAAATGCAGCCAATTTTGTTAAAAGGGTACATAATATCTTCTGAAATCAATCGCAGGCCTCTGAATGGAATCAAAATCGTAACGTGGCAGGCTTTGATACCAGCAAATATTGTATTGTTGTCCAAAGAATTGATATAATATTGTATCGTGAAGGAACTGGTGATTTACACCTCTTACAATATTGTCTATTAGAGGGTTATAGCTGGCTTCTAGGTCCAACCGAACCACTGCACGGACAGAGGATGCTTGACAATGTTGCACAGTCTCTTCTTGAAGACATTTTATGGTGTTGCACTCAGTTCTACAGATGGAAGCTGAGTATTGTGAGGAGTCAAAGATATGGGTCAAAACTGCTTTTTTGGACAGTGCTTCTCTCTTCAACAGGGCCTTTGGCTGACGAATCAAAAATAGCTCCTGATCAGTCCCAATTGGAAATACATTAGTTAGTTAATTAATTAATTAGTTTTGATGACAGAATAGCCATTTCAACAAGAATATAATACAATTTCAGCAGCACGAACACACACACACAGGAATGTGGTAGGCCACATAATCCGTTATTGAGGCACTTAGTGACATTGCAAACAATTCACATGAATGGAAAAGAAGCTGCCTAAAAATGCTGTCGGAGAGAGAGAGAGAGAGAAATTACAAGTCATATAAAGGAAAAATGCACCTTTGGGGAAATCTATGCAGACTAATAAATTAGAAGGATAGTGGAGAGCTACAGGAAAGAGGGGCATGTTGAAATTAAAAGAGTAATATCACATTTAATCTGCAATCCTGCTGTGTCTTCTTTTTCCAAGTGCATCCTTCATCACTTGCCTTCAAACCAGTAGTGAGTTCTAGCCAAGAATGTAAAATGCCTTGGCATCTCTCAGAATATTGTATATTGTTTTCCCCTGTGCAGAAACAGAGCAGCTCTTAAATAAGGTTGTCTACCTATTATGTTGTATCAAGCCTGAACAGGAAAGGAAGTGTGAGTTTTTGTGAGTGTATTCATGTAGGGAGGTGTGTGGGTTTTTTTCTGAAACTGAATCTTCATCGGGGTATGCTCCTTTCTTCTATTAGTCAGTAAAAATTTAAAATAAGGTGAGGATACACCAGGAATGTAGGCTGCTACATGTGATCTTTTCCTTTTTTGTTTATTGATAGATAACAGAAAATGAGTGAATCCTCACGTAAGAACAATTCACAGAAACAAATACATTTTTTTAATTGTAGTTCAGAGGGATTTATAAACATAAAGAAAATGCAAAAAACAATTTTCTTAGGTTCAAACAATATTCAAAGTTTGAGTAAAGTAGTGTTCTGTGGCTTATAAGATTAATGTCATTAAGACGTATAATCTAAAAGTGCAGATTTTAGCACCCATATTAATAGATAGCCCCCCCACCCACCCCCTCACACACAAACACACACACACCACCAAATATGTCTACAAGCACTGAAATGAATTTGTCTTAAAATAACTCTATTTAAATGTTATTAACTATGACTGTTTTCTGTATTTAATTACCTCCCATTTAAACGTGAACTTAATCATTAGAAACATTCCCAACTCCAAGAACGAGTCACACAGGAGGCAGATTTTTACTCAGTTTTTTACAACTGAGTCTGTATGTATGCCTGCACGATGTCTTTGTCACATTAGTGAGTGTCTTTCTTTCTGTTTGTTCTCACACGTGAGCAGCTCTTGGATCTGCTCTGACTCAGTTTCTTTATAATGTGGTCTTTGGTCTCTCGACAATTTTCTTGCCACTGTCTTATCTCTTCATCTCATTTTCTACCCAGTATTCTCTCCCTTTGTATGGCTGTCTGTCATTGGATTGTTCAGGGGTCTCCTTTGTATTTTGTTGTGTCATCCTCTCATTTTTCTCATGCTGTCATCTTGCACAAAAGCAACTAAAATGTACTCCGTGCATCTAGACGCTCTTGTTATCCTCATCCCTCTTTCTGTCCCTCTCTTTTTTTTTTTCTATAAAACCTTAGCCCGCAGTATTAGATTTTTTTTTTTCCAATATAGCTCTATTTCTTCTGCCTGAAAAGGTGTCACAAGGTTGTGGAACGCAAAGAAGGAATGGGACAGATGACTTAAAATTTAAATAAAGGGAAAAGGAGTGAGAAAAACTTCATAGAAATTGAGACAGATGAGCAGAGGGCAGATGGTACCACTCAGGTCAAAAGGTTGAATGTATGATAGAAAACAATTACAGGGAAGTGGTTCGGGAGAGTGAGTTTCAGCAAGATTTCAGATGAAGCGTATACTGAGGGATGAAGTGGGAAAGGTTAAGAAAGCTGATAGGGAGGAATGTTTTTGCTGAAGCTGCTGTAATGGCCGGTTGGAAGGGCTCAGATTTGTAGAGCATGAGAAAGAGGCAGCCTTGAGGAAAACTCCACCAACAAAGTATTAAGAAAGATGGATGAATAGCAAGGGAGAAATAAATAGAAAATACCGACTGTATTGAAATTCTGGAGGACAGGGCTTCCAAGACGCCAGCAGGAAAGGTGGCATGATGGAGGTTTTCTTTGTTTTGAAGGTTGCTCCTTAAATACGAAAAACCAGTGAGAGCGTTTTTTGGGTCTCTGAATAGGTAGCAGGCAGCTCATTCTCAATCCTCCCAACCCCCTTTTTTTACCGACAGGACAAAGCGATGTAAAAAAAACAAAAAAAACAATCAAGGATCCACCCATCTATCTGAATCTATGCCATCATTTAATTCTTCTTTGTAGTCGTCCAACTCTTCCAACAAGTTTCATGAAAAAGTAGCAAGTAGAATTATGCATTAGCAACATGACTATTGTTAGCATGCAAAGCTGTCAATCGAGCATGTATGCATCGGTGAATTTGGCTGCACATTCTTAAACATGTCTAGCTTATCAACATTTCTACATCAAAATGACTCAAGAAAATCTTGTACTTATTTTGATTTACTCTGATAGTTGTAATTTTTCTCACCAGTGGGAGCTCTTTACAAAGAACACAGTTCTTCTGACATAACTTCCTGACTGTTGGTTCGATTAAGTCCAAATTTGGTGCATATGAATCAACTTAAGAAAATCTATCCTGTACATATCATATTTTACACTATTAGTTCATATTTAACTCACTAGCGGGAACTCTTTTTTTTTTTTTTTTTTAAACACTGTTTTCCGGACATACCTCAAAAAATATTTCATGGCTCATTTTCAAATTTTATAGCCACATAGACCTTAGTGCGAGGAAGAAAGTTTGGTTTTATATTTCTAACCCTAGGAGGAACATTATAATCCAAAAAGTTTTTGGTCCATAATTTCTCGACTTTTTAGTCCAGCCTTGGTGAATATGAGTGGACAACAGGAGATCAATCCTATACATTTCATATCCTTTTTCTTGAATGATTATTGACATGTGGTGCTTTTTTCCGACACAAGCTGAAAAACTGGCCGAATATTACAGTAGGATAAGCTTCAGTTTTATAATCAGCATTACTTGTATTCTGGAGATGAAGAGTCAGAGGATCAGAGCTACTGTGACACGACAATATCCTTGTAAACATGGAAGTTCTCATAGGCCATGAAAAAGCTTGTGAAGGAAATGAAAACTGGGGATTTTTCTGAGATTAGTTCAGCAAGTTATTTTAAGATGTTTACCTAATGGCTTGTTCACACTCCAGCGTTTATATCGGAGAGATTTTGTGTCAGTTTTGGCTGTTTGTGATTATTAAATTCACTTGCAGCTGTGAAGCAAATCTGCATATATTTTATACGACAGGTTTTATTTCAGTGAACTTGACTTTCTTAACAACACTGACATGAGAGGCCATGGATTGACTTCTCCTGATTAACTGCTCCACAGCAGCAGAGACATGACTCTCAGGCAGTTTAAAGGCAGGAACCAAAGATATGATTATTTCTCTGAATAATTACCCTACTTATCAAATTAAATAATAATAACATTACACTCTTAATCTGCAATGAGTTGACGATTAACTGATCCTTCAGCATGTCTGACTGTTTATCTCCTCTTCAATGAGATTATACTGACAGGAACATCATGGATTATTTAGTTGTTAAACACAACAGCACATTTTTGTTGTAAGGCAAATTAAGGAGAAGGCAATATCCAAAATTAAACTTTCTACCATAGTAGCGGTCAAAACCGCTTCTTCCAAATAATACATGAAACCCTCTGCAAATCCAACACTTTACCAAAGTCGCTGAACTTTAATAGACCAGCACAGCCACTGCTCTATCCATACCAATTGGAGGAATATTTCATGGAGTCTAAATATAAATGAAACAGTTCCAATAAATGGATATTCTTTACAGAATGTGTATTTGTGTTACTACACTGTAGTAAGACTAGTACTGTAATTTAGAGATAGACAGGGATCTATTAGAATTATTTATCACAACTACTTGTTTGACAATTTATCATCTGCTTAATATTCCCGATTGGGACTGGCCTAGTGAAACAGCAGAGAAAATGGAGAGAGTCTCCCGGAACTATTGAGCAAGAATTAATCAACATGTTAGTGGTTAGCTTGCCAGATTTTGCACAAAAGCCCTGAGAGTAAGGTTACGTTCACACTGCAGGCAAAAGTGGCCCAAATCCAACTTTTTTGCCCTATGTGACCATTATCTGATTTTTATATGGCAGTCTGAACTGCACGAATCTGAATTTTTCAAATCAGACCCAGGCCACTTTCATATGTGGTCCTAAATCGGATACATATCCGATATTTTTCAAAGAAACCTCTGTCTGAACGGTCATGTCGCATTTCGTCCGACTTTTACATCATTGAGGTGAGACTGACGTAACAATTCTGCACCGGAGGAGGCGGGACGCGGCAATATCAAAAAAAAATCGGAATTGAACATGAAGACCTGCAGTGTTAATGTAACCTAAGTTGTACTTCAGTCACCTCACCCATCTTCAAAGTAATTCCCAATGATGCAGCACTTAATTTCCTGCACCGCTTTCTGATGTGCTGCTTAATAAAGCAAACATGTTGATTTTTATACTTTCACATCATAGAAGTTTTTCCATGTTATGTCTGAGAAGTTAAGGTCCAACCTTAATGTTTTCTTCAGATGCATCACAACTTGTGTGTGCTGAAGAAAAGAAATGACAAAATACCAGGGACCACCTTTAAGAATAATCAAGACAAAATCAATTAAAAGGGCTGAACTGCAGATGAAGGAGTGAGGGATGAGAACCACAGGGAGAAAAGGTGGGAGGGCAGGGGAGGTGAGGGACAGTGCACTGATTGCAGTTAATTGCTGTTCACATCCAGGGCGGGTCTAATCACTCTGAAACTCTTAGCATGTGTGTTGTCTGTGTGTGTGTGTGTGTGTGTGGGCCGGCACACTATGATAATTCTTCACCAGTCTCTGCATGGCCCTGATCACAGTGGAGAGGCATCTTGGTTTGCTTTAGCCTTGGTTTATAATTAGTAAGAATATGTTTCAGAATCTCCCCTGCACCCTCCATACCTCTGAATCAGAGAAGATCCCTTTTCGGCCGACATAAAACTGAGAGGAAATAGACAGAACCAGGATTATTCACACCCTGACCATTAGCACCCTGACATTTCTTTTACTTTATTTAACGTGGCTATTTAATATATGCGTGTGCTATCTACTTCTTCTCACAGTCTGGTTTTTATACTGATTTCATTCATTTTTAGATCCATATTCGCCTGAAGTACTTGGTGATTTAACTCTAAATTAATTAACTTTTTAGTTAAGTGTTAATTTGTTATGCCACCGACGATTATTTTCATAGTGGATGAATTTGCTGATTATTTTTAAAATGTCATAGGGTAGTGAGAAATGGCCTAAGTTGAAGTATATTTTATCCCTTATTCTCAATTAAAAACCCATTTTGAGTTAACAATCTTTAAAGCTGGGACTAGAAGTGTTACCCCTTCAAAAAATACCAAAGTGAAGAAATACTCATCAATTTTTCATCAACTGATATTTGTTAAACTTGTTGGCTGTGTAGAAACCATAACCATAACGAATCTTGTGGATGTTTAGCAGGAGAAATGACCATTTTTAACAATTTTAGAGAAGAAGAATTTAAATTGGTCTTAAAATATCTGCTCACAAATGACTAACAGTGTGTAATAAGCCCTTTAGAGACAGAACTACTGTGCTAATAAGAGATTGGTGAGGAAATGTGACTTTTTGTAAAGATATTAATTTAAATCACATAAATTTAATGATGTTTCCTGTAGCAAATTTACTATTTTGTAAAATACTTACTTTAAAATATCTTGGTTTGTCTATTTTTGAAACATTTTGTTGCACAGGTCGCGATCTACAGATTACGAGACAAGATCTTGGAATTATGATATCAGGATCTCGTAATTGTGAGATAAGGAGAATATGTTTGTTTATCACGCTTCTCTATCTGTCCTTTCACCGGCTGTATGACACAGTTGTGTTTGGCCACGTTATGATGATTCACCATTGTTTCCCATCGTAAGTGAACTTGCGCCACTTACTGTGTTTGGAAACTTGCGTTTTGTAGCTTGATTACTATTAATAAGAACAGCATGAGCTTTTAGATGCTCATCCAAACTGCCAAGCATATTTAATTATATCTGAACATCTCTGTCACGCCACAAGAATGAATCTTTCTTGGCTTTCGCCCCTGTGTGTTTAAATTTCTATGACGTCACTCAGCGCCTGCGCAATTATGCTCGGCTGTTCGAAATCAGGATAAAGTATAGACATGTACGAGCACTACAAGATCTTTTTTCATAATTAAGAGATCTTTTCTCGATATTGTGATATCTTTTCTGTCAAGGAAGAGATCCTGATCTCGTAATCAGTTATAAGGTATTTTTTTTGTATTTGGTGAACGCGATGCATTTCTGTACTTTGATGTGATTCAGGTGTTTCATTTTCTGGCTGATGTATTTTTGTACTATTATTAGGACTTAAAAAATCCTGTATTTCTGAGTATTTTCAGAAGGTAATACAACAGGTGGTGCCACTAACCTCACTATTACTTTTTAATGGACCCTGGAAGCAACCATGTGCCTTATCCATAAACTAACCCAATGAAAAAGAAACACTGGATAGAAGAGATTTAATCTATGTTACTGTTGTCACTGAGGTGCAGTGAGCGATGTTTCCATGTGGCACACGCACACAAAAATTCCCCGGCCCCTTTTGGATCCTGACTTACAGCTTAGGAATTGCTGTATTATTGACATTTAAGGCTTTGGGAAAACCAAGCTGTACCACCCTCTGGAACATTCTCCATCTGTTGTCTTAAGTCAATTGATTTAAGTAACGTTTATGGGCTGGGTTAAACTCCAGGAGAGGCTTTGGATAGGAAGCTGAATTAAAACAAGCTGGTTTATTTACCTCCTTCACAGACACAGCACTCTGCATAATGTTGGATATGATGCCACTGATTCTGAAGCACTTGTCGGCCTGAGTGGTTGTGTTATAAGTCAATGGTGCAGAGAATGAGGGGCTATATAACACATTTTACTGCCCAGTTTACAAGATGTCAGCCGGGGTACTGAAGTCAGCAGGGTCTGCGGTGGAACCGAAACTCAATAGTTGGCAATATTTTTGTTATTGTTCTGTCTGCTGGTGGCCATTAGGCTGAAAACTTATAGCCTTGCCCAAAGTTGAATTGTGCTGTTAACGTTTTCACAAGAATTGCGCTTCGCAAGTTAACCCAGAGATGGAAACAACAATGTTTTCAATAGATTACACTCTCATGCAAAAGGTTACCTTTTTATGTGAAAATGTTGTCATTTAAACTTCCTCTTAGTAAAAAGAATCCGTTCATCTGTTTCTATAACCACGTATCTTGGTGGGGCCTATCCCATAAGTTACTGGGCGAGAGGGTTTCGGTACACCCTGGCAGTTAATCACATGGCCGATACACAAAAACTTGGGCAATGGTATTTTGATACAGAAACCCTCTTGCTGTAAAGCACCGGTGCTACCCACCACAACTCCATGCTGCCCCCAAAGGAATCCAGGTGTTTACAATTAGTTTTAATGGAATTATTGCCTTCAGCACCGAGCAACATATGACCAATAGATGTACTGTCAGCTCGGATTAATTCCAGGGATCAAGTTGTTGTCGGTGTTGTTTGATTTTCCAGAATCACAGACTATAATTACGAGCACAAAATATTGCCTACAGTGAAAACAACATCGATAAAGGATATTCCATTATTTTGGGAGATTAGCTTCTCCCAGGGTTACATGACAAGTATTTAATTGGTACCAGATGTTTCACAATGTTTGCTACATTATCTAGTTAGTTTCATTCTTATTGTATTAGATCACATATCCTTTCACTAGAGCAGCAGGGTGGCTTATAGCACTGTTGCCTCACAATAAAAGGTTGTGGGTTCAAACATCCTCGGACCTGAGGCCTCCACTTCTGAGAGGAGTTTACATGTTATTCCTCCCACAGTCCAGAAACATGCAATATAAGATACTTTGTGACCCTAAATTGTGTGGGAGTGTGAATGCGAGCGTGAATAGTTGTTTGTATCTATATGTCAGCCCTGTGATGGAACTGGTGAATTCTCCAAGGAGCACCCCCACCTACCGCCCAACGTCAGGCGTTCCCAATCTTGAACAGGAAAAGGAGAAAATGAATGGGATGGATGTTGTTTGCAGGAGCACATTTTCAATTAATTCTGATAATACAAAATGCAATAATAATACAAAGTTAAAGTCAAAGTCAAAGTAGATACAAATTAGTACATGAGACACGAAAGGCTTGACTGAATGATGCAAAGACTTACATTGTTTGTCTTTTTGCGCAAGTTCAAAACTTTTTATTTCTTGGCTAAATTCTCATCACACTGCCTTGTGAAAGACGTCATATGCCTGGATGCCAGTAGAACATTGATGCAGGAATGAAGGACGGGTTTATTTTACTTGCACATGGACACCTGGAGCTGTTATTGCAACAAATATTCTGTCTTCTGACTGTGTTCTTTCATGTGGCTTTTCTTTTTTGCAAGCACGGCCTCGTTATTTTTAACCTCCAGGTAAAACTAGCCACTATTCTAAGTCATTCATTCCCCTTGCAATTCGTCGCTTACATAGATGGTACATAAATCCTTTTTAAATGTCCCTTTATAGCCTAGGTGTCTGACATTTTAATCCTTCCAAATTTCTTTAATGTCGAATACCCGTTATTTATCTAAGTATATTATCCATATCATCTCTAGATTTACTCCGCTCCCCTGTACATTTTATTTGATTTATTATCTTTATCTTGTGTTGTCTGTGTTCCGTAAATGGGCTGCTTCAAATCAGTTGCTCCCAGTGGGATTAATGAATTCGGTTGAGCCTGAACTTTGTATAAACCTTTAATGTCCTCACCTCAAAAAAAAATGATTCATTTGCATATTTTGTTTCTTTATGGCATTGATGAATTTAATATCTTAGACACTTTAAATATAGCATTAAATTACAAATTGCTTGGTCAAGCCTACAAGCAAAAAAAAAAAAAAATCAGATTTATAAACGATTTCATGATTATATTTTGTGTTTCTTGAAAAATAGTTTAAATAGATCAGCTCAACCTTTTGGTAAAGAATTTTTTTATAAAACTATTAACCCATAATAGGCTTTTTTTGTTGTATCAAGTTACATAATTCTGTTTAGTGAGTCAGTTTGGGAAGGACTTTCTCAGCAGCCATAATAAATGTCTCCTCCTCGGTAACCCCTTTGACCTGTGGTATTCCCCAGCGTTCCACCCTCGGTCCCTTACTCTCTAGCATATACATGCTGCCACTGGGTCATATTATGAACAGATTCAGTTTAGTGGAACACATTTTTCAAAAAAATTAGTGACTCAAAATCTGCTCAACTAAACAGTTGAGCAAGGCATTAAAGGGATAAATGTATTATACGAAAACAGAGGAGGTTTGAGTATTGTGTAAATTCTTCAACTCTTGGCCATTCACAATTAACCGATTAAAATTGCTCATACAATTGACAGAAGTAAATTCAAATGACTCCGTTGTTAATATTGATGTGAGTTAAGCAGACCATTGTTGTGTCCCATGGCAGCAATGAGAAGTAATGAAAATAAAGATAGTACCCACATTTCAAGCTATTCTTTTAATCAGTAATATTCTTAAGCTTGAATGACTTAATCCAACTATTATTAATGGTTCAAACCATTTTCATTCTTTCTGTTTTTCTGCAGTGATGGATGTTTTCTTGCTGTTGTGTCCCTGGAATAAAAGCCTGCTTTAAGTTCCTCATGCTTAATCAACCAGGGTTGCAGTCACGTTTCAGAGGATAAACTATTCCTAAATTGAGAGAAACTAAACAATTTAATTAGCCCTCAGGTTGTTAAAATCCATTTTGTGCTTGTTTTTCAAAAGCGCTTTTGGATTTCTCTGCTTGATCAACAATAAGAGAGATGAAGGAATTACTCCGTCTCTTTAGCTGACAATATGAGAAGAGGTTTGCTCTCAAATAAGATTATCTCTTTTTGAAAAACAAACTTTTACTTAATGAATTTAATTCAACCCAAATTTGGGTTATGAAACCTACATGGACTTTGATACAGTTTCATCTATACTACAACTGGTTCAATTTTTATAAAAGACATGCTATTAAAGCATTAGAAGTGTGTAACTTCCCCTAAGTAACATATAACAGATAAAAAAAAATGATAAATTAGCACTTCATAAGTTAAAAACCAGGCCTATACGGGGCATATCCCCCAAAATCCCCAACCCACTGTAATGTACAAGCAATTTGTCTGGCTTCTATTGAAAAAGCTCGCCCTAGTGAGTGAACAATTGGAGTAAAATATAAAGACAGATTTCCTCATGTTGATTCATTTGCTCCAAATTTGAATTAAATTGGACCAATGGTTGAGAAATGATCGCTTTTGGAGATAAAGCTCCCCCTAGTGATAGAAATTTACAACTGACCTTTTCCTAAATCAATCCGGTTCTTCATCCCGCTAAGGTCTATGGGGGTATAAAATTTGAAAATGATCCATGAAACTGTTTTCAAGTAATCATGTTAACACAACCAATCTGCAGTGGCGGAAGACTTTTCCGTAGAGATGACGATTCCGTCATATTCCTGACTTTTCAGGGATTCAAATAAAGCATGAAGATGTAAAAGGAGCAAATCAGTCTTACTGAAGGTAGTTAAGATGGTTGAGTGCAACAGTTGAATTTAGCCATTGATCTCAATTCTGGTTATTCCTTTCATATAAAAATATCGAGTTCTTATCCATAAATGATCTGAAGCCTCAGAGTCTGCGCAAACATTTTCAAACAGCGTTTAATAAAATGTGAACAATACCATACTTACACCCAAGAGTCTGAGGTTAAATGATTATTGAAATAAGTTTACAGATATTTAATATGGAAAATTACAGAATTGCATCTGTGAGAATATCTCTTGATGAACTTAAAATGCAAAGATGCAATTCGCTGGGTGGTCTGAATCGGCCTTTATTAGTCTAATTTAATCATGTGTCATTGCTTTTCCATTGATGCAGAGAAATAAGTTAATGTTACTGAGTAAACGCTGAGACACAAAATACTGAACAATCTTTTATGTGCAGTTTGCTTGGCTTGAGGCGGTCCTAAGTATTTCAGGCAGGTTAATCGCTTGCTCACCAGAGGGGACTGCGCTGGCAGTTTTGGAGCGAAACGCTCTTAATAAGCAAACGAAAGACACAATTGAATTACTCTCCGGATGATTCCACTCGGGGTAGGGTTATAAAAGTCTTTGATAAGTAAATAAATGGTACTGTTGGATCAACTTGCACGCTGTCTGACCCGATGTGGTCGTATTTCGGATTCCAACAAGCTCTGACTTTATTCGTTTGATCAACTTGGAAACCTTTCAGAGCTGACACTGAGTTGAACTCCTGATGCTTGTTAGCTTAATCAAACAGCAGTAGAGTAGATCCCTGACAGTGTTGGGGAGTAACGGAATACATGTAGGCGTAATGTATTTACAAAGCAGAATATGAGTGACTGTATTCTGTTACAGTTTGAATTAATGGTATTCAGAGTACAGGTGTATTCGTGAAATGGACAGATTACTCTAAAGAATACATTTTGAGTAAAAATTTCAAATAACATGACGCCAGTTCAGAGTATTTCCCAGAAGCCATAAAGTGAAATCGACGGATGCTTTTCACCTGGTCACACCAGGACAGGGGATAAATAATGGGAGTTGGCACACAGCTACAACAATAATCAAAACATGATTTCACCTAAAAAGAAGGAAAAGGGCATCACTACGTCACTGCTCAACAGCTGCAAATGATGCTCTCAGTGAAGCTGCGTTCAGCATCCACTTCAAACTTTTAAGAACAATCTGGAATCAAGTTCTCTGCTCTGGCTAAATGTGTCTGCTAACTGTCAGGTTAGCTCGGTTATCCTAACTAGATTCCTACTCTACCATCTATCATCCCACACACACACAAACACGGCGCACGGGATCTTGCACTTCAGCACAAGAGGACCAAACGCCAGACGCTTGGTAACAGTCTATCATGTTGCCTTGAGTAAAGAGGTGGCAATTACAGCGTACCAGTGTGCAACTCTGACAGTTTCTAGATGTGTGTGTCTGCAGCTTTTGTGTTTTTCTGTATGTGGTGTCAATCGAGTACTTCTCGTTCAGCTAATGACTGCGCCCTCAATGGAAACTCTCTCTATGGGAAACAGGCATACATTCATTGACACTGGCAGCACAATAATAAAGATGCCGTAGCAACTGTAGCCGGGATACAATACAGTAGCGGCTGAGACCCTTGACAACCTGGGCACTTCCCCAAAAACTCCAAGTGAGGCTGAAGGCAGCTGGAGCTGACACATGGCTGCAGCAGTGTGCACAAGCACCCCAAACAGTGTGTATGTATGTTCACAGAAAGGGTTTCACGTGAGTGTGTGAGAGGTTCCGGCTCATGGTATCTGCCCCCACTGTTGAGCTGTCGTATCAAAAGAACGCTTTTAGGGCTTTTATGATTAAAATTGCAGCTGAACATCTTCCTGCGGCACCTTTTTGTTCATTTCAGCTTCTGTTTAAACAGAATATAAAGCACAAATCGGTGTCTGTAGAAACATTACTGCTGGTAGAAAGTGGAGAGAGAAAATACTTCATTGGTAGACGAGGCAAATTTATTGAAAGGATTAGTTGGTAGCTTTGTGGATCCTACTGGAATATTTAGTTTTTCACTTTGCTTCTTTTTAATAACCTTCAGCAATTAGAGTTATATGAGGTTATGTGACCCTCATGTTGTTTATGTCTTTGTTTGTCTGCAGGATCATAATCCACCGCCATTCTTGAATATGTTTAAACTTGTCCGATCTTAGAGGCTAAGCAGTGCAGAGGCCTGGTAAGGACACGGATAGGAGACTGCCTGGCTGGTCCAGGTGCTGTAAGCATTGGAAGTCGGTAGTTCAGTAGGAATATTGCTGGTTCAAACCCAGCCCCTGTATTTGACATGTCACATCACCCGGAACCCCAATATAATGCTCCCTGGGTGGTTCAGAGGGGCTGCCCTCTGCTTCTCAGGCATGGGTCAACTGCATAGAAATAATTTCACAATGTTTGTTCTGCATGATTCATCTTCTTTATCTTTTCATCTGGGGTCGCCACAGCAGATTATGTCTTTCCCTTTCTTGTTACCACTGGTACCCTGCTGGCTAACAGCCTAGGTGATTGTATTTATAACCTGAGTCACACACAAGTTGCTGGCAGCTCCCTGGCATGTTGCGGTGGTTAAAAGCCACAGGGCACTGATGCTTCGCTTTCAACAAGTTGCAGCGTACATGGGAAGTCCAAATCTGAGATAAGGAAGCATATAAATTGACGAAACGTCGTTTACATATTGTATTTTTGTGAACTTCAGATCGATAAAGTTGGGTCTCGCCGAATCCGAAAAAGACACTATAAACTCACTATCAACGAGGGTGGCTAACGTTAATCTCTGAATGAATAGGATGCAGGTAAGCTAGTTAGCTGCAAACTGTTAAGCTAGCACTTTGCCAACACAGTCCTGCAGTTTTTGACAAATCTAACCTTCCCCCAGTGGATCCATAGTCATAACAGCTAATTGAGCTAAAGTAAGCTAACCAACCTAACTGCTAACAGGGCTAACTAACTAAAGCCACGATTTGGGCTGTGTGTAATTTATTTGCACTGTATAAGCATCGTAAAGGCTTATCCAGTTAAACTGTTTGTTTTTGCTACAGGCTCAAAATGTCTCACCTCTTAGTGAGACATTTTTGTGAATTAATAACATCATTTCAAACACAGAAACAAGCCACCACGTTTCATTTTACAGGTACACAAATTATATTATTGTAAATCACAACTAATTCAAACTCCTCAGAAAAACAAAATAAAACTCAACAACATATAGCTAAGTCTCTCCACAATTAAAGCAAAAACTTATCCTAATTTGGTTGAAATGAAAAAGTTTATATTATTTTTCATTATTAATTGTTGATCAAACTATTATTAATAGAATATATATGTTTATTGTATTCTTAATTGTTGTGCTTTTCATAAGTATTGAGTGATTGAGCTTTATTGATCAAATGAATGTATTGAAATCCCCTACAGAAACAAAGAAGCTTTAGCTTTGAAGAAAAACAGAAAATTTCATTTCTGCCTGAAATGAAAAAGTGCTGCTCCATATACGGAATGGTTTCACAATTTCATTTTAGTCGATGAAATCGTGAAAATTCGTGATCTCAAGTTTCTTTTTTGGTCCAGCAAACGGTTCAAAAACCTAATTTACTGTAAAACTTCCTTTAAATAGAGCAAAAATAAATGTAGTCATTTATTTCCTCATCCCAGTGTAGTTTTTTTAATGCCCCTAAAAACCCCAACTATAGATGATGATACAAAAGTAACGAAACAACATTTCGATTTTAAGGATGTTTCAAATTCACTTCGTGAAACTTCGATTTCACATCAGAAATCTGTATTTTTTGATCTTGAATGTCCAGGGAAATAATCAAGTCCCATCTCCTCAAAATGCAAATGACAGAATTCCCTGATATTTCACACGTGCTTCGTAGAGGAGCAAAAGGTGAGTATCGAAAATATTTCTTTCAGTTTGCTTATTATTTCACACTTGTTCACATTGAACATGATGATTAACCTCTCTACGTCAATGTTCACATATTCCTCAATGACAAAGGTTGTGGTGTATCCACAGCAGCATGAATTTAGTTTTTCTTTTAGCTTGCTCTATCCATCCATCCATCCATCAATCCATCAATCCATCCATCCATCCATCCAACCACTATGTTTTAGTCTCTGGTGATTGCAGACATTAGAAGGAAATTTCAAAAAATTTTCTGACTAACAGCCTGTCTTAATTACAAAAGAACAAAGATTAAGTGCTAGGGTTTGGTGTGAAGGCTCACATAGGTGTTGATACAGGAGACACACAGGTGGCTGTAAATCCCGCACGATTTATCCGGACACATTACTTTACGTAAACTCCGGGGAGCAGTCTCCTTAATGGCCCTGCACTCAAGTCCCCACCTGTGATAAGTGAATTTTAATTAAGCGAATATTGAGATTTGTAATAAATTATTTTAATGACCTGCAAATGGTTTTGCTTCGCTATAGAGAGAGGGAGAGAGAAAAAGGGACCAGGGGCTAGAGGGGAGGTGTGTGTTGTTCCTGGCACAGCCAAAAAACATTAATCACTCTGTTCCTTTTTAGTGACAGACTGTAAGACAGTTTTATATCTATATTTGTATCTATTATATTTATTTATCATCTTGTAAATGTAAACTTGTTTATACTGTTGATCCCTGCCATATGTTTTCTGTTTTTGTTTTGCTTCCAGCTTCATTCCATTTTCTACATATAATGTGTTATAAACAAACTAATTTATGTGTGTATAAATGGAAGTTTGTCCGTGTTTGTGTGGGTGTGTGAGTGCTTTATTTGGGCCAGCTATACTAGCAAGCAGATTTTCTGTGATTTTCAGCCTGCTGGTCTGGCTGTTTTCCTATCAGTCACCTCTGCCAATAGACACACACACCCACCGACACACACACTCATCCACACTTACTCACAAAGGGAGGTGATCCCAAAAACTAGACGAAATCCCCTTAACTAGATCCCCAGGCCAATAAGCGAGCAGGATTCCTGCCACTTCTTGCACTAGCTGACAAATGGCTACACCTAATGATGCTTGTGATCGTTGTAAATACAGACATATGTTTGCTTGCTGAGAATGAGCCAATCTGACGATGTGTGTCATGAATGTAGACTCAGACTACTCAGCTGCTGGGGATGATGCAGGATTTTGTTTTGCCCTTATAGGATTGGCAAGCACGGAGTTGGCAACGAAACGGAACGGAAATCCCTAATAGAATTATATTCCCAGGTCTGCTGAGGAGTAATTACAGTACTGTCAGAGATATGGCCCGGGCGGTTAATCAGTATTAATGATGATCAACATTTACAACCTCTAATCCCAAACTGTCCCTGAACACATAATGTTCGGTCGTATGAATCCGTCCTGTAAGTGGGTTGATGTAGAGCAGCATGGATGAAACCAGCTCAGTGGAAATTCTGAGCGAGCAAGTAAGCTTCAAGTATAAACTCTGCAAAAAAACAAGCTCAACATGAAGCATCAACACCACAAAATAATAAAAAACAAAAAATCATACTTACAGTATAAAGAGCACATGGCTCAAAAATAAGAGGGATCGACAAGCACCCAATTGTTTCCGCAGCGAAGGCAAAAGTGATGATTCAATCTCATAGAGCAACCACATGTAAGCTTCTTCCTCTTCTTCTTCTTCTTCTCCCTACTGATTTAAAGGGTTGATAGCAGCTCCATTGAGAGTAGAACACACATTTCCCTGACCAACAAACAACATGGCCGGATCAGCGGTGTCGGCCCTCTGATCACTGAGTAGGACAACTCTCTGGTTTTGAACTTTTAGCTTGATGAGTGCGATAAATGTATCGTGTGCATGTAAACACACAGGTTCTAATGGAATTGTCTAAAGTTTGTGAATAAAGTTGTGTTGATAAAGAAAAGTGATACAGTTTACAATTATAATTGTAAACTGTCTATTTGTCTGTTTGCTGCCATTCATTCATCTCAGAGAGGATTATGGTTATGGACTCTTAATTCTGACGGTAGAATACATTCTTGGGTTTTACACTCGCTAATCAGCAAAACTGGCAGTTTCACTTTTCTTCTTTTTTTTTCAACTTTCAAATGAGGACAAAACTCCAAATACTGCTATACACTAACAGAATATTCAAAGCAGTCAATCAACCCAGACTAAGATGCTTTATGAAAGATCCTTTTGTATCTGTACCAATTTATTTGCCCTTGTTTTACAAACATAAAATACTTAAATCACAGGTGATAGGTGTGTGCTAATAGAAAACTACCATCATTTCAGCTGTTATCTGTCATTAAGCCAATATGTCTGTCTTCTCGTCTGGTTTCCATGTATCTTACCTGAAGGCTGTTAAAAAGATCTAACTGGAACCGTGTCAGTGAAGTTGATTGATGGCGTCCATATTTTAAATTAAGCCTGACTTGGAATTGTTTCAGATTTAGAGTGATACTTTTATAAGGGAAACAAATGATTTACTTTCTTTTATCTAAGACAAAAATAACCTTGAACCTTGTTGCTCACTTTGTGTTATTCGAACATTAGTGAAAGGGGTTTTGTATGTGGAAGACACTCTCTGCTTGGTGGTATGATGGTAACGTGAAGCTGACAAAAACCTCCACTTTAATCCTCACAGCAGAAATGTGTTGATGTAATTCCTTTTGGATCCCATAATTTTGTTGCATTTAACACATTTTATGAGTTTGAGTTCTCAGAAAAACAGAATTTTTTCCTAGAAAGTGAAGATCATATATAAAATGAGTATATATGTATTAGCAAATGTTCTTATACTGTATACACAGCCCCTCTTGGAAGCTGAACGCACTGTCAGTCCTTTCAGTTTAATCTGGCACTAAAATCCTCATTCCAGCTTTTAACAACTAATTGCACCAGTTTTGAACCACGGCGTCCCGGTGGACGCTATTAAAGTCCAGCGTCTATCTTTCTTTGTCCTTCTAGTGTATTGAATTCAACAGACATAGTTTAAAGCTTTGATTCATAAATGGTTCTGTTGACTGTTGGTTTCTTGGCCCCTCAAATCACAGCTATAAATCAGATAAAGTGGCAGTGGTTACATAACTATAGGATTGAAAGAGGCCACTTTTAAAATCAGAATGTACTAAGCAAAGGTGCTTCACAAGTTGCTTTCACTAGTGTGAGTTTTTGGTTTGTCGGTTTCTTAGCATCATAGCGTAATTCCTGTTTTTAACATTATATGCCCAAAAAACATTGGCTTAGTTTATGGCTTAGTTTATGAATTGAATCATAAACTTATTCAAATGAGATTTCCTAATTATCTTTATTGAGCATTCCTTGTTTAAAGTTGGCCCCAATAGATAATTTACGATGGCAAAAACACAATGGTTGTAGTTGGACCTTAGTCGACCCTTGATGAGTTCATGCTTTGTATGAAGAACTGGATCTACAGACCATGTTTCATCACCTTCATCCTCTGGTTAGCCATCCTCTCTTTTCTCCTTCAAATAAATCATTCCATCCTACATTAACAGACAAGTTGTTATTGCTATTGAAATATGGCTCTTTTCTGTTTGTTGCTACAACAGAGGAGAACTGTTTAATTTATAGTATTGTATTTTAAATACACATTTTCACTGAACGTGTTTTCTTTGTCATTTTTACAAAAGCCAATTAGCTACCAGGTCAGGTGCAGTTGACCACTTACTGGAATTTTAGGGGTTCGATCCGTGACCCCTGCAGACATGGACTAGCCTTGAGCACGATACTGAACCTTGATTTGTTCCATTGGTGAGACACAGCTGTTTGAGTGTGGTTTGTTCGCTGGCTTGTGTTGTTCAGAGCTTTGAGTGGATGAGCAGGATGCAGTGGACTGAAGGGGCGCAGTGATTGGCACCGCTGTCCCCACAGCCAGAAGGTACATGGTTTGAATCCACCTCTGGATGGATTCAGAGGTACTGGCTTCAAACCCACCTCTGCTGGTCTTTCTGTGCAGTATGATTTCCCCGAATCTGTGTTGGTTCTCACGGGGTACTCCAGCTTCCTCCCACAGTCCAAAATACATGCAATATAGCATTATGGTGACTTTGCCGTGGGAGTGAATGTGAGTGTTGGCTGTCTCCGAATGTTGGCACTGTGATGAACACGTCCAGGGTGTACCCACCTCATGCCCAATGTCAGCTAGGATAGGCCCCATCCCCCGCAACCCTGAACCGGATAACTGTACAGATTATGGATGAATACAAAGTTTGTTTAATTTTTACGCATATGTGAGATAAATTATCTAAACAAAGAATATTTTGCTGGTATGACTTTCATTATTTTGAATTATTTGTGCTTAAAACTAAAAACTTTAGTTTTTGGAACAGGAAAGTTCCAAAACTTTTTAAAGGAAAAATAATGAGTGTCTTCAAAATATAGAAGTTTTCTGAACAATATCAAAATCGATTGGAGCCAAATTTTAAGTTTCATTACTTTTTTGTATTTTTACAGTACAGGCACCATCAAAGTTTGGAGTGGAGCCATAAAATGCGTCATTTTTTCAGCATTTGGGAGATTTTTGTGAAACTTAGTGAAAGACTTGGGCAAGTGCCAAAAAAAGACCATTGAATATCAGGGCAGATCCGGATAGATGTCTTTGTTTTGGTGGAAGTACAAGTTTTAAACAGTATGAGTGGTTAAATATATATATATTTAACAATGAATCATGTCTTATAAGCACATGAAACATAGTTGGGTAAAATATTCATCTCTTGAAAGCAGCAGAACAAAAGAAAAATGGATGAACAAACTTGTGCTTTTCTATATTTCATCACGGAGATGGACAAGAAAGCTGATTAGAGTCTATTGTCAGCTCCAATCTGCTGAAACATCAGGGCAGTGAATGAGAGACGCTATGTCCTCGATAACCTTGACCAAAGACCCTTAAGCTGAGCAGACTCATCACAGGCCAGTAGGAATAAATTGTTGTGGTACTGGGCATTTCCCAGTTGTGAATGGATGTGAATATGACCTTCTTAATCATTGCAGCCGCTGTAAACAACAGATTCTTATCAGATGTGTGGAGTCCCTCATACTTTGGCTGCAGTGTTTATGATGATTTCTGACTCACGGGGGACATTCGCCGTCACAGATTCCGTTCCTCTCAGACCAGTTGGTGCATTATTCTGTCAGAGGGGTTTAATGTTGAATAGATAAGGCCGCACTTGACAGAATTGGTTTTATATGACGGATCGCTTTATTCCCATTGCAGACTAACGGCTTCGGCCTCCTGGCCTTCATCACTGCTTGTGAATAATGGCCATTCCTGCCTGCTTTAATATAGAGAAAATACACATTAACACCCATTCTGCTGCTACCACTTAATAGACAAAATGGTCATCTCTTCAGTCAATATTCATTCTTGGTGGTAAATATGTAGTGATTATCAATAACATTCAAAATGGGATCGCTTCCTGGACTCTTCCTGGATTTTCACTTTTCCTGGATTTGCTTTTTGGATATGGATATATATATATATATATATATATATATATATATATATATATATATATATGTATATATGGATATATGGATATAGCATTTATCTGCCTCATGAGCAGGCAGGAAACTATGCACATGAAGAATGAATCTGATAAAACAAGACATCTTTACCTGGATTTTATGATCAGTATGCATCCCATTTCCACTTTACTGCTTTCATTTCTGTGAGTCGGATGTAATGTTTTTCCTTCTTTCAGTTTACTGAGTGTGACTGTAAACCTTTTCAATTTTTTACTTAAAAAAATGAGTTGACATCACGACCTGAAACATGATTGTGGGTCATTTCATCACGGATTTCACATAAACTCACAAGGGCGATGCACAATACATTTATAGGCAAGCCACTTTATTTCCTAGAATTTATGTTGATATGTTACTGATGCTCAGGGACAAATGCATACCGGGTAAAATGTAATTCCTAAATGTAGTTTATTCAGCAGAGAACCTTTTTCTGTGCGGAAGGAAGAGTTTTGTTATCGGCTTGTAAGGATGAGGTTATGTTCTCAGTCCTTTTGGACTTATTTTAATATTCATCAAGTCTATTAATCTGCAATGACTCATTTTTGGCCAACAGAACAAGCCAAAAACACATCGTTGAACTATTATCTAGGTCTGTCACGATCCTGACATTTTGAGCCTATACAGAGATTTATTTTTGCTTGAAACGGATAAATAAATTTGGTGGTTGCTGCTGGAATGAGCAAAATCAGTTAAGCTAGGGGATGTAAAAACCAAAGCGATGAGCTAAAAGACTTTAAAACTTCCATAGAGAAATTACATATCAGTTTATCGCTCTCTGGGTCGATTCTTCCAGAAAGATATGGATTAGTGGCTTGAAGTAAGTGCTGTAAATGTTTATCACATGATGATTGTGTTGTTAGTCCTAGTGGCATTGCCTTTATTTTCGATTTGTGCAGGAGCAATATAAAACTCTTATTTCCAGGAGACAGGGAAATTAGGGAAATCGCCAGCAGGCATTGCTAAGAACTGATTTTAATCTGTGATCCATGGTTAAGCATCACCAGTGATGTATGAGCTCACACACTTATACCATTGCATTATTGTTCACTGCTCACTGTGGACTGTTGTGCTGTCATCTCATACTCGCGTGCAGATTGGGAATTATGCAATGGAAATGGCAAGACTGGATGCCTGCTTAGGATGGAGGGTGACCAAGTCTTAGGGAATTTTTTGAAACATTATTTCCAAATGTAATTGTGATGTGTAAGCTAACAGCCCATTCCTCCTCTACATTAAAAACAAAGAAAATAGAAAACCAATAAAGAAATTTAAAAAATCTTTTTTTCACTGGCGCTGTTTCCCTAATGGCCCTTTTTTCCCCTCTTATTAATACTGCCAGATGAAAAAAGTAAATTAAACTGCCTCGCCATTGTAATTATAAAGACTCTTGCAGGGCAATTTAAAAAATGAATAAATACACATTTGGAAACACAAGCCTTATGATTTAACCATTAAATCTAAGAACTTTTAATGTGTGGCAAAAAGTAACTATAAAAAAATAATGCTAATTGCAACAGTTATTTTAGTTAATGTATATATATATATTGGTTAACTGGACATGGGTAACCCACTTTTTATACAGACGCTTTAAGGTGTGAGCTTAAATAAATGTCCATCAAGGTTGTCAAACAACTCTTCCCTAGTCCTGAAGCTCTTTACTGTTTTCTTATAAACACATGACTGAGTAGGAGAGTCTCTCTATTGAGGAATGGTCTCACATCGTCTGTTCCCCAATCTCATCACACACTACAGATTGAGACTCGGGAACCGGGGCCGCACAAAATATTAAATTTTGGGCTGAACAGAGACGCTGAAGTGGCAGTTGCAGGAGAATTTGAGAGATATTCAGAGAGTTTGTTTGAGTTGTAGGTAGATTTAGAAGTTGGAAATAACTACAAAATTAATGTAGAAATCTGAATGAACCTTTCCCATACCTTGGGTACTATTGTGCCTCTGTGGAGGTTTGCTCTTTAGGTGCTTTTTCTAGTTTGCCCTGGATGAACTAAAGTCAGTTTACTGCAAAGATTGAGCTCCACAATGAAGATGTTTTTCTATACCATTTTTCTTTCTTTACACTTCAAAACAGTGAAAGAGGCTACATTATGACGGAAATGACAAAACCAAATATTCTGATTAATAATGAGATCCAGATTATTTCTCATAAGGCTCCACTGTTCTGCTTAACCTGAATGGTTGCAGCAATGAATTTGACTACTGTACTTTTTCCTGAGGTCTGAATAAAGTGCCTTTGAATAATATGGATTGATGAGAATTTACCTTTAAAAAACCATAGTGTCACCAAAATGGTCAGCATATTATTGGAAAGAATTGTCTTTTTCAATAGCGATAAAACACCTTTTCTGTAACACCTCAACTGTAACAGAGCATAAGATATGGAGCCAATACCACACAACAAAATAGAACAAATAACAAAATATACCTTAAATGTCCAATAATAAAGGACACTCAAAGAGTCTTTTTTCTCCGTCTCTGGATGTGAAGTTTGGACGTGCTCAGTGTTCTCTCAGCCTTTTACCCAATTACCCAAGCAGCAGATGACCCAGGTAATGAGCTGATACTCTATTCATGAGAAGAAAAACACACTTAGCAGAGCCTAGCTGAAATATAGTCACCCCAGTGCGGATCCTCACGTATGATAATTGTCTCTCATTTAAGTTTCATCTCATTTGTATATTCCAAAATCAGTCTCTACTTTGCATTATTCCTGTGCTAAAACTATTGGGCTTGATATATGTTTGAGAGAGCTGAACGCTGCAGGGCTGCTCACAGAGAAAGAACCACATGGTTAAAAGTCAATAGATGTAACTACTAACCAGGGATAAATCAGGGATATAGCAATGGGGGAAAAATGCTGTATTGTAATACTAAGGGCTTAATTTAAAGTGACACATTGTGTTTTATTTATTAATAAAACACAACCCTGCAGCCAATGCTTTATATTGTACATAAGTTGGAAATGCAAAAAAAATTAACCATTCATCAGAACAAGATGCCATCCAAGCATTCTGCCAACCAGACTGGACAGAGAGAAACTACGAAAGTTGGGTAAAGCTAATGAAGCTTGTGTAATGCATTTTAAATATTTCCTTTTTTTTATCACCATTTTGATAACCAAGGCTTGTTGGTGAAGGATTCACTTTAGTGAAATTGAGACAAGGGGGATAGGTGTCTCTCTGTAGTCTTGTTTACTTATTTTCTTTTACTGCGGCTTTCTGCCATCTGTCAGGAGGAAATACTCCGACTTGTGTGCATTAGATTACAGAAAGTCAAATGAAAACAAATATGAAAGGGTAATTGATTTTTTTACCCTGAGCTGGAGGTGCATGCACCATGTGTGGAAACTGAGCCCTCCGCCTTTAGCAGCAGCAACAGGTCAACGTCCACCTGCGTCACTTTGCTGTGTGTCTCACCCCTCGCTCTCTCCGTTTCCTGTTTCCCGGCTGTCCTTTTGTGTTTATACTCAAACACAGGGGTACACCTTCTGCAGTGTCCCAGAATACCCTTGGGAGTAAAAGTACCCCAATTTGGGAAACATTCCCATATCTGACATAATTCTGAAGAGATCCGTACCCCTCCTTCAAAGTAAGATTACCAGCAGATAATGTAATTGGAATGCTGCTTCCTCACCATCAATAGAATAGTGATAGTGATGCAGCCATTCTTCTTGCATTATTTCCTCCATTGAACCATTGCATTCTGATCTAACTGCTCACACGACCATCACACCAACAGGAATCTTCACATATTAAAATGGCTAAAAGATCAGATTCAATGTTTGATTTGTGGTTTTTGCACACTTCATTTGAAAAAAATCAACACATTAGAGTGTCATGAGGGGAAAAAGTGATTTGACCTGAGGTGACTTGTGACTTGGTCTGAAGTATGATCACAGACTATATGTTTGATAGCCTGAGATTCTCTCGCGTGGAAGAAGAGAGAGAGAGGAGGGAGGAGAGAGAGACTTTAGCGGTTAGTCACTGGTCTCTCAGCCAGACGGTGAGAGCGCCACCGCCGGAGGAGGAGGAGGAGGAGTCTCGGTCGCTGTAGGAGCAGCACCGGGAGGCTCTCAGACACCGGACTATCTCTCAGTGACAGCGCTGCCGGAGTTCCCTGACACACATTAGTTCACTCGAACACCCGGCGGGACACACAATAACTCCTGCACCCACATGAGCCGTGTTCGCGCATGTTCACCGGATTAACTGTTACGCACTGTTTTGGATGAATTTGGAAAACACCTCCGGTATTCACCTGCTCAGCCTGACCGCCTCGGATCGGAGGGATTAAAGCCATCTCAGGTTGTGAACGACTAGAATGACACGTTTTCAGGTAAGATCCTGAAGAGGGGTCTGAGGTGATGGATGAGAGAACAAACACACACACGCGCACTTTAAATGCACCTCATCCGCTGTGAAAATGTACAGGTATAGTTGTCACCAAAGCTTCTATCTGCTGAAGTGGAATGTCACTCCTGCGTGGAGTTTCTGATGTTCTTTGAGGTAATGATGTTATAAACTATGTGTGACAGCAGGCGAGATGTTGTTATCCAAGGCACGCAAAGACATGAAATTCCACAGCATAAGGCGCGTGCGTGTGTGCGCGCGCCTTAGTGTCTGTGAGGGATTTATTGCTATCAGCCTGTAAGTGCCCATCAATTGATTCTGCATCCGGATATCGAGAACACGTGTTTCTCCCCCTGTCAATAAATGTGGACCTGCCTTAGCAACTGATCCCATCCAGATTGGTGGGTGTTGCGCGTGCTGTGTCGCCCACACTGTCAGCATCTACTCCCCTCTTTTTAATCACTTGTTGTTTTTTTTAACCCTTACACCAAGTAATGACAGCTCACCCTGAAACTTCACCCCCTTCATAGAGCTGGATCTAAATCTTCAAAAAAGAGCTGATATATTCTTACAAAGACAGTTTCAATACCCTGAGATCATTATAAGCAATATGTTTTTGCATGGAAATCAATAGCTAAGATCCAGGTTTGGACTGAATGGATATTAAAACCAACTATTACAAGAATTTTGTGGTAAAATAGGAAGGGATATGTTTAAAATACACAACACAGCTGAACGAAGTATGAATCTTAGGGAGATCTCTTGGGAGATGAAAAGAGCACAAATGGTGCTTGATCACATAAACGCAGTATACCTCAGCAGGGGTTTACTGTAAACTCTCACAGGCATAATTGGCCTATAAATCATAGCGAGTGAAAACACATGAAAGTAGCACAGCTATTATAAGCCCTCACATTGAGCGTAATAACTGCACTGTATGGCCGATTAGGAATATTGATGCTTTATATTATGAGATGGAAATGATATAAAGAACAAAGAGGTAGTTATAAAACAACTGGCAAAATGAGATGCAGAATAAGTATCTGTAGAATTGTTGCAGGAAACTGCTGAAAATGATCTAAGAGTCCGAATCGGAGCTGTAAATGTCTTAAGCAATTTTTAAATGATCTCCTAATAATCGAATACTAATGATCCATCCAAAGCATTAACATTTACTTGCTGCTGAGTAGTCACAATCAGGGTTAGCTTTACTGTGTTACAATGGGGATATACCCTGACTAGCCTTAACATTATAACCACCTACCTACTATTGTGTAGAGTCAATAGCTCTGTGATGCTTTATTTTTTCTGACACCTTTCTATCAGAACCGTTATCAACTTTTTCGGCTGGGTGCCACAGTAGCCTCTACACAATCAAAAAAGGTAGCTGGCTGGTTGAATGTAACATGAGAGAGGCGGTGTTAAAAGGCTTCAGGTCTCGCTGTCCACTAGCTAGCCTTTCGGGAACACAGAAAGGTCTACTCAAAGTCCCTTAGAGAGGCATGGTCACTGTTTTACTTGAACATGATCAAAACCAGTCCTGGAAATTCTAAGCAGCTGTTTTCCACTATTAATCATCTTCTTAAACCACAAACTCCCCCACTTACAGAAATTACAGAAGAGCACTGTAATAATTTCATGGCTTTCTTCAAATCGAAAATTGACTCAATCCGTTCTGTCCTTTCTGGCTCCTCCACTCTACCTATCCAGTCTGCTTACTCACAGTTTGAGATCTCCAAGTCTCTAAAGTGCTTCCCAGAAATCTCGGAGCAAGAGGTTGAGTTTATCATCAGGTCGATGAAACCCTCCACCTGTGCCCTCGACCCCTTTCCTACAGCCCTAGTGTAAACTAAAATCTCTTCCATCAGTCCCCTGATCACCGCTGTAATAAACCAATCCCTCCAGGCTCCATTGCTACGCTGATGGCACGCAAATCTACATAAAAACTGACACATGTTCCTCCGCAGCCTCTCCATCCTCATCGTCATCGTCATCATCATCTCCCCTGTCAACTCTCCGCGCTTGTCTGGATGAGATAAAGGTGTGGATGAAAAACAACTTTCTCCAGTTGAACATCTCCAAAACCAAAGCAATTTTAATTGGCACCCCACATCAGACCCAGTCTTCCTCCATAACCAACTTTTGATGCAATCTGTCCTTAAACTTTAAT
Source organism: Lophius americanus (assembly GCA_037951165.1). Taxonomy (NCBI): domain Eukaryota; kingdom Metazoa; phylum Chordata; class Actinopteri; order Lophiiformes; family Lophiidae; genus Lophius; species Lophius americanus. The sequence goes on along the minus strand of JBBDHG010000076.1, from coordinate 4,230,217 downwards.
TATATCCCAGAAATTTTGGGGAGTCTGAGATCTATCTGGTATATATCATATTTGCTTTGATAGTTCATATTTCAAGTTATAACTCATTCATATTTTACTAACTACAGGGAGCTTTTTAACAAAATAAAAACAGTTTTTCGTAGATAACTTCCCAGCCATTGTCCCGATTTAGTCCAAATGTACCTCATATTAACAGCCTCAAGGAGATCGATGTATATGACTTCACTATAATGGTTCATATTTTACTCATATGAGGGGAGCTTTTTGTGGAAAACAGTTTCTGATGTGGCTCTTCCCAACTATAACTTCGATTTTTATCTAAATTTAGCTCCTGTGAATTGATACGATGATGATGGATGTTAGTCGGCCTTGTTTTATTACTGAGCTCAGAAAAAAACATCTATCATAATTATTGAGTCGCTATGGAAACTTATCTTTGAGCATATTGCTGACCTCTACAAATAGATAGAGTAAGTCAATATTGACCGTCTGAGATAATTAATTAATCACATTTAACTTGAGAAGTAGAATCAGGATAATTGCTTGATCCGTAGAGATTGGGACCTTTTCAGGGATATAACCTTCTTTTCGTCAACAACAGTGTGGGACTAGTTTTTTTTAACTATTTATTTTGATCATTACCCTGTAGGATAAGAAAAAAATATTAAAATAAGTCCTGGGCACAAGATGTGTTGCTGTCCGTGGTTAAATGTATGTAGAGGTCTCAAGTTTCTTCATCGCATTTTCTGCCGGTGAGTCATATATTCTGAGCAGATAAAAACTTTGTCATGAATTTTAAACACACATTTTAAATACAGACCCTGCCCCTACATTATTTTGCACAGACAAACTCAAACATTAGGTGGGAATAATAAAACAAAATAAAGGCTTTCAAAATAAAGGTTTTCCAAGACCTGGTAGATTTTAAAAGGCTATAAATTATGTGTAAAACCAAAAGCTACTAGATGGTATAAATTAAGAGGAAAATTTAACATTAAATAAACAAATTATGCTTACTAGACATTCCCATTTATTTTAGAGCTGGATTTATAAAACAGTTACAACGAGGGCTGGAACTATGTGGCTAACTAAGATATGAAAGGTGCATTAAAAAGTCTTAGGGGAGAATGCAATTTTTACTATCTGATGTCATAGAGGTGGTATTATGTAGAAAGGGTAGCCAAACTGAAGTAATCTTGGGAGCAATTGCCATTTTTACCTCACAACAGGAAACATAACTTTATGATAAGTTTTCTGACATGTTTGATTCCTTTATTTCATAACGGTTGGTGATGGTTCCATGAGGGACAGACTGACCTACCCTGTTCAGCCTGGAGCTGAGCATGTCTCGGAACCCGTGTGGGTTGGCTGTTTGTAAATAAACAATGCCCAATTCCTCTACAGGAATGCCCAATTCCTGTAGAGGCTGGGGGAGGGTTTGGTGCCTCGACACCACCAGGTTTGTTAAGCTAGCCAACATGGACTGCCTAACAATTTGAAGATGTTTCAAGAGACTGACAACTGAACTGTTGAGACTGACAAGAAATAATTTGCGACTTGCTAAAGAGCGCAGGACAAGGAGAAGATTGAAGTACATTAGAAAAGCAGTGGACTTCTTTAATGGTCGGCCTCTACCGCCAAAACGCCCACCACGTCCAGCACTGACGTATTGTTTTTTTTCTGCTACGTTCCCTAAAGAGACGCATCAGGACACATTAACGTTTACTCTACAATCAGATCACAATGCGTCTTGATGGTCTTTTACACTTGTATTTAGTCTCAACAGGGCCTCTTTGTTTGCATGGCCTGAAACTCATTTATTGACACGAGAAAGTGTGTTTTTTTTTCGTTTATGTGGGAGTAACATTTACCATTGAACAAAAACTTGTTTATTTATCTATTTTAATAGTATGTATTCAACTAAATGATGTCGCATCTGTTTTCATGTGGTGGAGAGAAGTAGCGTTTGGACAGCCTGCATTGTGTGTACAGGTATAGTTCAAGGCAGAGTATGTAGTTTCTGTCTATACAGAATTGGGCTTTCCTTTTTGTACCAAAAGGTACATTTTTCAAAAGAGTACCTCAGAAAGCTGACAACAAAGAGTGCATAATTCTGCTTTTATCAAGGCAAAGGATAAAATTCCTGATTCAAATAAAGAGCTCTATGAAATAAATTTGTTAAAATAGTTGAAAAATAGTTGTTTCTTTTGTCACAGCTTTTTGCCATGGAACTTGTTAAGGACGTATCAGAACAATTTGTAGGATGTTTTGAAAACACTGAATAGGTCATTTATTTTCAGATGACAGATGAACACATTTTATTTTTGCAAAATGTAAAAAAATAAAAAACATGACGTGTTCCTGTTGAACTACATTAGGTAATGATTTTAATGGTGTAATATATATACAGTATAACGGTGTATTTTTGCTGTTAGATTTGCAGAAATGTTCTTTAAAGGTACAGACAAAAAAGGTTCATAAATTTAACAATCCTTAAATGTAAAGCACTTGTATCCTGCTGGGATACTGCTCGAGCGAGAAAGCCTGGGTCGTTCCTCCACAGCTTATTTTGTCTTTATGGGTGTTGCAAATAGTGAGCTTTTTGCAACAAAAAAAAAAGCTTGCTCTTTTTTCTGGTTTACTTGCGAGATTTCCGGAGCTCATGGTAGGTCATGCTTGGTGCACGTGTATGGCGCATGCATGTAACCGGCTAGGTATCGGCTGAGTGAGGCTGCTCGGCCTATTGCTGATTACATCAGACTAGGCCTCCCGTTGCCAATTGATCGGCCAGCCAATCGATCGTCAACTCTAGTGGTTATTGGAGTTCTTTTACAAATAAACAGTCATCATTGCCAATAAAAATCAATCAATCAATGACATGATTCTAGCAGTGCTGTCCACTGATGAGGTAATGTTTTAACCATTTTACCATTAGTCATCCTCATGGACATCATTTCATTGAACATTGTAGGAAACATTTGGTATTATCTAAGTATGCAGCTCAACAAAATATAGATCAGTGGACTTTTCCTTTTCAGACATTTGAATGTGGAAATGCTACTTTGAAGTCCTCCTATTGAAAGTCTTAACCCTAACCCTAACATCACAAATAAGTGATGTGCCAAATGGGGATCCCACCCTATAAATCACAATTGATGAAGGAATTGATGGCAGCAAATTGCCATTCTGACCTTATTGCCACAGTTGTCATTTTGAATTCCCATCACACATCACATATCACATGGAAATATTGAAGGGGAAACCAGGCAGAGGAAATACAGTACAGGTAATTCTGGCGCTTTGTAACCTAGGATCCCTACAATGTAGCTGAAGGTGATTAAATTGTTAATCAAATGTAGATTCATTTTTGATAAACAAACTCTAAAAAATAGAATGATTCATCTTATTGATTTATTTTCATCTTAACCTTAAAGGTGCAACATTTTGGTCAATAAGGTGGGGGTTAAAAGGTCAGTTAGTCCTGGAGGAAATAATTCAACACCTCCCACTCAACTGGTTTGTTCTCCTTACCACAGGTTATTTTTTATCATTAATCTGTTAAGGATGCTGAATGTTAATGTTCTCTTAAAGTGAATCGGTGCTGTGACAGTCAGAGAAGGACAGTCCTCACATGAAGTCATGCCGAAGTGTGTCAGGCTGTATGTGTTTGTTCTTTTCGATGCATCCCAGGCACCAGGTGCAAGCTGGGATTTGCCACACTCGGTCGGCTCAGCCCCACTCACCTCATTATCCTCTTTGGACAAGGACGGACATAATCTCCCTCTCGGTTTCTCTCTTCACCCTCATCCCCCATCTGCCTCACACTTGAATCATCAGTCTCTCCTGTGTTTTTTTCTTACCTGTCTGTCTTACTGGATCTCATTCTATTTTTGTGCTCTTGATTATTTTTTTGCCAGTTTCCTTTCCCCAGTTTCTTTCTCCCATTGTCTTGTATATTACGGTCTGCTGCTTTTGATGCTGGGTGATACACCCCGCCTGTCACACTTGGTTTGACAGGCAAGGGTAGCTTGTGGTAAAATGCAGTAGGAGGCAGGAATAGGGGGTAAAGGGGATCAGGGTGTTGAAAAGATAACATCGCCATCTGGGCATCGGTTAATCTGCAGTGCATGATTCTTGTTCTGTCACCCATGGCGCTTACCTCACACTGCCTAATGTGCCCCTGTCACATCTTGGGGGAGCCGCCGTGACTGTGAGAATAATGCGTAAATCTGTCGGTTTGGTCAGGCAGAGAGAAAAGACAACAATTGGATAAAAGGTGTACATCTGGCTGAATAGCAAATTTGGAAAAAACTTTTGAAGTGGCGCAAAAATGAAAAAAGGTGTCAATAAACTCGTCATCCTTTCTGGGCGATCAGCAACAAGTAGCTCACCCCAAGAAGAAATGTTGGAATGCTTTACAGAGCTGTAAAAATAAATCATCAAAATCTGCCCTTTTGTGGTAGTTGCCTCTAGTAAGCTATCAGGGAATTAAAGAACATACCCATTTTAAAATATCTCTGTTTCAAAAACTCTATCCTAGAGAATGAATGTGGTTATGTAGGGATAATGACATAAAACAATAGTTTTATACTATAAGAAATATATGTAAACAGCAGGTCATTGTTTTTTTACACCATTTTCTACTCAGATTTTCTATTAATAAAAATTGTTTTATGTATAGACATAAACAAAATAACATTTTGTTTAAAATCACCAGATAGACAGAGATAAAATTGCAAGGTACAATAATGATAAAGATAGTTAAAATGTAATTTATATAAAACACTTAATGAGTGTGATTGCCGTGTTTTGTGGTCCTTGAGTGAAGACTTCTATATTTTCTCTCCCTGCTTGAGGACAGCTGATTGTGGGAGTGATGGGAGAAGGTACAGTCTCTGGAGGAAACCCACAAGGAGAAAACATGTGGGTTACAATAGAATTGATTCAGGTTGAATTGCACCTTGAACCTTCTTGCTGTGAGGCAACAGTGCTAAGACATATATCCAAAGGAATTTGGATATATGATATAACTATTGATTATGAAATGTACCATTTATGTAATTTTAAACCTCAATATTCTGAAAGAAATGCGAGATTCAAGAAAGTATTAACGTTTCTTAAGTGTAAAACAGCTGCTCTGTAAATCAGATTGTATGCTGTAAATCAGGTTGTTTGTATTGTGCATCATCTCCATAGTAATTACCAGATTAAAAAAAACTGGAAGGGAAGAACAATTCGTCATGGGTGTAGTATTACAGACTGTTATCTCTGCTAGCAATCAACATGTATTTGCAAGAAGGAAGATGAGGATGCAGGAAGATGATTTGAGAAGAAGAGACTTGTAGTCAATAAAACAGGCAAATAGAAAAAAGGGTGGTGATGTAGAAAGTGAAAGGCTGCTCTGCTCGTCTTGTTTTTCACTGTTGAACTGTCTGACCAGCTCGCAGAAAAGAGCAATGAAAAGCAGATAGATTGAGGTGCGTGTGTGTTTGTGTGTGTGTCCAGCCAGTAGAAAAGAGCAATGGAAGGCGATGAAGCTATGAATAGCTTAGCAGTAGTCTGTCTGGATGTGTGTGCTGGGAGGGACTGTGATTGTATTGACAGCTAACTTATTGTGGTGGCACTGAGGCCCCTGATAAATCGCCCAGCCCTCATCCTGTGGCTGTTTATGTGGCATTACAAACTTGTGCTTTTACCCCCCGACCCCTGTTGGTGTGTTTGTGTTAGCGGAGGAGATGGAGAGAGTAGGGCGTGAGGTGGACTAAAAAAACCTTGTGGGAGTGATGTGATACAGAGAAATATCTCATCCTTCAACGACTTGATCTCATTTTAATGTAATAACCTGTGACACAAGGCTTTTGCCTTATTCCTATCATGATTAATACTGCACAATAATGAAAGCATGTAACATTAATTATACTGAATGTCACACGTCTACCAGCTGTTGTTTGGTGTAATTCATAGGGACAGGTTTTTTCAGGGCTGATACCAACACAAATCATGAGGCAACAAGGTGCTTGATTGATTGATGGATTGATTTATTGATTGATTTATTGATTGATTGATTCATTGATTGATTGATTCATTGATTGATTGATTGATTGATTGATTGATGTAATATTTAATAGCATCTGTTATTTTTATCATTGTCTTGAATCCCTTTAATATTGTGTGGCATTAATTAATGCTCCTGTTAGTGAAAGTTGCCCTTTTTTATTTTAGCTCTACATACTTGTCAATGTGATTATATAGCAAATTATTTTGCATAATTCTGGTTTTACCCTAGAGTGCCCATCAAGCAACTGACATCAGTGGGACAGGGCAGAATTGTGTTTATACTGTGTCTATTTGCTCTAGGGAATGAGGGCAGTATCATCTGTTTGTTTTACGAGGATCTTAAAAACGAAACGGACTAAAAGCCTATTCTTACAATAATACATTAAATTGTTTATTTCACACCTAGCTATTTGATGAATGAAATATCCTTTAAAGGAAGCCGATTTGGAAAAAAACCAGAAAACAAGGTTCAACCAACAATAAATGATTATCTATCAAGTGTCAAGTCAGGAAGATTATACTCGGGTATCCTCTGGCCAACCATTTTTGTTCATACACTTTATTTTTCTTGCCCCCCCACCTCTCCATCTTCACCTATCCCTTGGAGATCCATCAGCTCCATCAATCATCATTGATGATTGACACAGTTTCCGCAAATTCATCAGCCACCACCACCAGTATCCAAAGGGGAATGTACCAACTGGCTCTCAGGGAAGCTAACCATCAATCACAATCTGGCCTGAAGAGTCAGGGCGCCAAGGATTTTTTGATGGATTCATTTTCCCGTAACTTCTATTGAAATAAACATTAATCTTTTCTTCAATCTCAGTCATTCCTGACATGCTCAAAATACAAACCCATCCACTAGAACCGTAACACACGTGACAAAATGTCATGCATTCTGGTGTACTATATATCACCGTTGCCTTTAGCAAGAAGGTTCTAAGTTGAAATTCCATGGGTCCTATGCATGTTCTCCCTGTGTTTACATGGGTTCACTCTCGGTACTCTGGATTCCTCCAACATTCAAACATGTAATACAGGTGAATTTGTAATTCTCCGTACATGAAAATGTGACTGTGAATGTTCTTTTGTCTCCTGGTGTTGGTCCTGAAATGAGCAGGTGACTCATAAGGGTGAACACCGCCTCTCGCCCAACGCCAGATGGTATAGGCTCCAGATCCTGTATGATCCTGAACAGAATAAATGACCCCAGAAAATTGATGAAAGAATGAATTTCTTTAAACTCCTGACAAGTTGGGTTTTTCATTTACTCCGCCCTTTATACAGGCATATAATGTCACACATTTAATGGATATCATTACTGTCATTGTTGAAAATGGCTACAATTTTTCTTGCAAGGATGATAATAAAGTAAGTTATTTAACGATAAAGAAGAAGAATGTGAAAAAAAGGACTAAAGCCAGATTAAGGGAGCAATATAATTGAAAGGATATCAACTGTCATTAAACCCCAATGAAGATGAAGACGGACATATTTGTGGGTTTACCTGGTTGCTCTTTTTTTGATATATGATCTTTTTTCTCCTGCCAGCCTGACTGAGGAGCCGCATCGTACCCCCAACCAAAAAAAGTTAAATTCCATTGTTCACTAAAGCTTGGTGAGCCTATTCAGGATCAGCTTGGTTTTGATCATTGTTTGAGGATCTTTGAACCCTGTTTGTTCACTGTTAGGACTGCATCTGTGGAATGCTGCAACATGAAGCTTATATTCAGTTAATATGTCATGATCAGTAAATCCTGAAACAAGCTGTAGGCTGGCTTCTAGTTAAAGTAATGTTTAATCAATAATTTTATGTATTTATATGTATTTAATGTATTTATATTACTACAACTATATTCTCTCTTTGTAGTTTGTAGTTCCTTAACCATGACAGTGCAGACAACAACAGGGTTGTTCTTTTGAGCATAAGCAAAATCGGAAATTATGAGTGTTTTGACTTATTGATTTTCAATAAGGATTCTCAACTGATACCGGCATTGGAGAAGGTTTTGCTGATTCATCAAGAGCCTAAGTGCTTTACATTAGTGCATTCCCGTTGGACTGCTTTATGATGCCATGTAGAAAGGGTACAAAACTGCAGTGTGGAGTGTTAAAAAATGGAAGTTGCAGAGACACCATCCTCATCTTTTGCCTTTAACTGCTTTGGAATAATTACCACAGTAGAAACCTCGGTCAGTACTACCAAAATGACGGTCTACTGGGGTTTTGGACCGAGATGAGAGCATTTCTCCTAATCCCCCATCTGCTTTTCAACAAGTAGATGGCTGAACTGAAATTCATGTATTATTGAGATGATATGGGGATGATTAAAACCAACGGGAGAACAGTGCCAGGATGGAAAAATACCTTTACACCATCCTGCGTCATGGCTTATTGTATTTTATAGTCCTCGGGGATCTTGAATCGATTTTACAGCATATTAGTTCATAATGTTTAGCCCATAAGGTGGCAGCGTGGTCATGGGACAAAGCCTTCACACTGCAAATTAATTCAGCCACGTAAAGAAACACACCAAAAAACTTCATACCTTCATTGTATTTGATTGTATAACAGGCTTAAGATTAACAGCTTCCTATGTCGGCATCTCTTTTTTCTTATATTTGTGCCTCATCAGTCAGTGTGAATACATTTATCAGAGGCTTGCTCTGAAACTAGATGAGTAGAGACTGCGCCACCAAACAGAGGAGAGATATCTACTTCTGCCGTATAAATGAGATCCTTGCTGCAAACAGTTCTCTCAATGCAAAGAAATATTTTTTTTATTGTGACTGTCACTCAATCCCGCGGTCTATCTATGAATATAATGAATAATGAAAACATAGTGCTAGCAATTTAGTTCTACTAAATTTTTGAAAGAAAACCTGCAATTAAAAAGTTAATGATAGGTTATTAAAATAATCTTGAAAAAGAAGACTGCTATTAAAGAAGCTCTAGCGAGTGAATTTCACTTTAAACAGTCTTGTTATTATTCGTATTTCATACAATTTTCAATATACACATCTGTTTTTGCAGCCAGTACATGAATATCAGTGTCTCTAAGAGATGCGACGTATCAAAAGTATGTTTTCGTTTGTTTCTCGCCAGGAGTTCCTCACTTACACTGACAGCGGGTTTGGATTAAGTGGTTTCCGTACCATCCTTGTTCTGTTACCCTAGGAGCAGTAGACTTGATAACAATAGCGGTGTGTAGCAGTGCTAGCTGCAAGCCAACCGGTTGCAATGTGTTGCCTCATTATTTTTTTAAAAAGTGAAATTACTTTTTATTTTCTTGGCACGCTATAGCAGCGTGGAGTGATTTACTTTGTCCCTGTCACTTTAAACCTTGAAATTGTCTTTATTAAAACATCTTGTGCATTTTCTGTGGGTGTCGGTATAAATATTTTTGTTTGGACGAAAGCCTGGAAATGTATGAGTGTGAAATTCCTGAAATCTCAGTTCAGTCACTCCAACCTCGATTGTTCTCCACGGCAACTTTGATTGGAGAGAGACGGTAAACCGCCCCGCTGGCAGGACAAATATGAGAAAATCAATGCATGCAGGTATAAATAAACAAATGATTGGATAGGACGGTGAAACCAGGAGAAGATACAGATGCATGCTCAGCCAATCGATAAACCGACGCAACACGTGGGGATGTCTCTCACCTGTGATGAGATAGTGGCAGACAATTCGGTCACCAGGAGAATCTCTCATCCTGAATTCCTGCACCGCTTAGTGCACAACACAGAGATAGACGCAGAATGGGAGACAGGCCTGAGAAGACGTAAGAGTTGAAGGGCAGTCTTGCCTGTTAGTGGTTATTTTTGAAAGAGGCTTTTCTTGAAGATTAAAGCAGAGGCTCCACAGAACAGCTCGGAAACCATATTTTGCATTTCTCTCTATGCAAAGTTGTCTTCTGTTGTGATTTCTGTGACAGATAAACTCTAAAAACTGGTTGATATGGATAGCTGAAAATTAAATATCCCCATGAAAATAAAAAAATGTTTCAAATCTGAATTGCTTTAAAAACAGTATGGTGCACTTCTGAAAATGTGTGGGTAATTTCAAAGTTACTGCCCCAGGCAAGGTGAGGCGACTTTTCATGATCCCTGTGAGGCGTTCATGTGCTCTGTTGAAGATTTGTTCTCATGTTCATTGTCTCTTCATCTGCTGAAACCTTTACTAGGTATTGTGAGGCCCTCTGCGATCTGTCAGTGCCATATTTCAGCGTACTGCATGTTCTTACCACGTTAGTAATTACCATCAATGGTTAGAAAGCACTTCCTAGGTAATTTTAGCAGACATTTATGTGTGTGTGAATGTTTTTATATCTTTGCACCATTTGTGCATTTAAGGGTGGTTGTTTATGTGTGTGTACCACAAATGCCGGACTGTCTGCACCACTCTGTACCATTCATATTTCTATTCCTATCAAAGAAGATGCTTTTAGCCCACCGGCCAGCATTCAAAATGTTCCTTTTGTGTCTGTAAGTGGTGGACCGTGGACAGAATTTTGGAATATCCGACAGTTTGTGCATTGTGGAGCGAGCGATAGAGATGAATTTGTAGCGGGACAGATAGGGATCGACACTGGGTTGAGAGAGGGATGGAGGGCTGGAAGAGGAAAAAGTCTCTGAACTCTGTTTTGAGCAGTGCTTTAAAAGCAGAGTTTGTCAAAGCATGTCTGCAGGAATGGCAAACAGTTGAAGAGAAAAAGAGAAGAGGAAGGGTTGAAAGGGTAAAACAAAAAGACCGGGGTGTAGGAGGATGGATATGAAAGTTAAATCCGTGCTATCGCAGGCTACCCAAATTACCTTGTGTAATTAGACGTAGATCATAGATAATCTAATATCTTTATAGCTCACAGACACACACACACACACACACACACACACACACATAGATGGGCATCTTTCCTCACCACTTGAAATAATCATTTGATGTGAACATCTTTCAGGGTTGGTGAATAATCTCCCATGATAAGATTGTTTCAATCTGAATATTTAGTGAAGACGACTTATTTTCACAATAATAGATGTAGTTTGTATGTAAAGATCGCGGCAAAGGTAAAAAAAAAGACTTTTGAAATGCCCTGTCTGTGTTTGATTTAGATGCCAGTGTCTGTTTCACCTGAAAAGGGCAGATGTCGGCCATGCTACTCCTTCCTGATTGATAACGGTGCTCAGCACAATCCTCCCTGACAACCTGTGACTTCAATTTATTTTCAATTCTGTGTTTTACACAGGCATGAAACCAAAGAGCATCATTACAAAGGCTCTATAAAGTATCAGAATTCACAGATCGAATCACTCCCTGTTAGCAGGTGCTTATATACTCCAGACAGCAGATTTAAATGATTACATTTCATGTGGAACAAGAGGAAAATAGTACAAGCAAACAGCAGCGTTAAATTATAAAATACAGACATTAGAATTTAAAGCTTCGAATAACTTCTTATTTTGAAAATTAACCATTCCATCTCGCTCATGCATAAACTCTTTCTTGATACATTTAAAAAAAATCTGAAACAAATTTGTATTGAAAAAGTGAATTTTTCAGCAGCGTTACAAACTTTTCAACAACAACAACAAATAATGGTGACTACACTGTATATATGATGCCCTTCGAAACAGATGCAATCGAGAGATTACATCCACCTACACTTGCTCCTTCCCTATTTCATTCTGGCCCTTGTTGTATTTTGACCAGGGCTTGTCGTGATTCAGCAGCTACAAGCGAAACCTCATAGCAAACAGATGGCAGCCAGAGATTAGCCTGGGCCGGCTCGCACATATTGTAAGCGTATTTCATTGGGCTTTCCTTCAGTTTCTGTGAAATGAAAAAGCAGATTGTGAATTCTGCTGTCAAAGTGTGATTTCAGCGAAGATACTATACCAAGCCCTCCTAATTCAATTGGATTGCATATTTGTTTGTTGTCAACGGTTCCATTGACAAGGTTGAATGAGGTTAGCTGTCATCTCTTTTGTGCATACTATTATACAAGGATGACTGGGCTGAAGAAGAGGGCATGCATGAAGGAGAGAGACTGTTAGAGGAGGATCTTTTTGGTAGTTTTTTGTGGTTTTGAACCGGCAACCTATAAGCCAGTAAATGACCCTTATCATACCACTGGTGTTGTTTATCTCCATAGAAATTCATCTTACTTACTCATTTCAATAATTTTGCTGTTAACTCCATAACTTCTTCTTTCCACCATATGTTGTCCCTCTAGTCTTTTTTTTGTTTCATCTCCCCTTTCACCCACTTTGTCTTTAGTTATTTTAATTAAAAGTTGTGCGAGAGGCAGCTGTACACAGAGCACGCACTACACTGTGGGTCGGTCACTGTTCTCTCTCCTGCAGATAATAAAGCCGCGGATTCGAGTTGATTTGCATGCAGAGAGGTCAACAATATTTAGGTCCATTGGACCTGAAAATGAAGCGATTTGAGTGGCTTATATTGCATTTAGCAGTGACATAATTTGGGCTTTTATGACTTAATTTAAATGGCAGTTCTTCGTAAATACAGTGGTGAAGATGAAATATAGTGGAAAAGACCCTGAACCTTTAGCCTTAGAAAAGCTTCATCCAAATAACTTTGACATTTGTAACGGCATCACTAAGTAAAACAAACTAAAACCCCTTGGAACAGTGTCTTTATCAGACCTTTTCCCCGTAAAAGCCTTTATCAATTAATCGATATAAAGATATCTAGTCCCTCCAGCAGGTTTGGTGTCTCCTCCTCATTGGAAAACCTCTAAAGCGAGTTGCCCCCGAGGTATCCTAATCAGATGTTCAAACCGCCTCTCCTGGCTCCTTTCAACATATGGGACCAGCCGCTTTAGTATTTTTTTCTTCACCATTTAAAATTATGCTCCGTAAATTACACTCAGGGATTTTGCTCCTTACTTGGTGTAGAGTAACCAGTAGGTTTTGTATATATATTTCTGGATATCTGGTCAATGCTGTAAAAATAACAGCAATTTACTTACTTTCTCTACTCTTGTTCCGGTTACTCTATGTTGTAGCCATTACCTGCCAAAATTATCAAGATTATCTTTATCAAAGGCTTTGAAGTCAAAAAAGGGATAAGATACTTTGGATTTAGCTACGAGCTGATATCCATCTTTAGTCCATGGGCAGGTGGGACAGAAGATACTGAAACACAACAGAGCCATTCATAAATACTAGTTGTCAAGATGGAAAATTGATCCTGACTAGGCTGATTATTTAAAATCCATTTCTTAACCTCATTTTAAAAGATATGTCGGAGTCAAGTCAAGTCAGTGTGGATCTTCAGATTGACATGGAGTTTATTCTATTGTTAAATGGTTTTATAACGGAGGGCAGAGGGTGAAGCGACGTCGTCTGCAATCTCCACTTGAAGCAGATCTCGACGCTCTGTTCATTTTCTCAGAGAGGAGCCAAGAGAAGAGGCGTCCTGGGTTAACTTATGCGTTAAACAAAAATCTGCAAATAAAATTACATTCTTAGAATTTTATTTTTAACAAGCGTATCAGCATTGATACTGCGGAGGTTGTCCAGAACTTTGAGGCCTTCTTTGTGAAGGGACATAATGTGTTTTGCTCACCTGAGACCTGCGTGAAATGCAAAATAGGAAGATGTAGCCTCAACGATGAGATACTAATTGTTGCCGGTTAGCAGGTGTTCTCCGGTGAATTGCTGTCAAGGCAAAATGCTTTGTCTTAAAATATACTTTGGAAAATTGCAGGAATGTAATTCAAGCTAAGACAAATTTGATGTTTAAACACTAGCTTTTTGTGCTTCAAAGATTTAAGATTAAGGAGGTGAAAGGTCAAGGCATAAATAAGGAAATAAGTTCTTATTTTTTATGCCCTATTTTTTGGGTGGATGTGACTTAATTAACGGAAAAAACAATTTCTGCCTCGCCGGTCAACTGCCTCTCCCCAGACACTGATAGAGCGATATACACCCTCCTCTTATCCTTTAGCCTCTCGAGGAACTCGATTGGCCGAACCATGTCTTCATTTCCTCTCCTTTGATTGTTGTCCTTTCCTGTGGCGGACCAATCTTCTCCCAGATAATGATCTGTTGGAGAGATGATAGGAAGGACAAGAGCGTTTCTTTGTTTGTCTACTGGTTATTGCTGTGTGCTGCCGCTGGCTTTAGACATGACTGTGGTCATCAATCAGCCAGTCAATATCTGTGATTACGCCATTTGTGCCGAGGAGTGGATGGAGAGCAACCAGAAGACACAGACAGAACCAAAATGAGTAATAGAGATGATTAAGAGATTATAACATCACGTTGACAGATCTGTTTCTTATCTTACGGTACTTCTGGGAATCATACACACGTGTTCTTGATCCATTGCCTTTGACTTTACCACAGAAAATGTTTTTTGCCTAATCTGCAGATTATTTTTTATTTTCTACTGATAATAGAGATACATGTCTTCTTTGGGTGTGTGGGTGTGTCCGTGTGTGTGTTTGAGTATATCTGCCTTGTTACAGGATCTTTCAGCCAGGCTGTGCTATCAAAGAAAACCACTTAGAGATGTCCTGAGACTTAAGAGAGGCTGCCTCAGCTTTAATGCATACACACATAGGCACACACACACACACACACACACACACACACACGCACACACGCGCACACACACAACACACACACACACACACACACACACACACACACACACACACACACACACACACACACACACACATACACACACACACACACACCAGTGCAGCAGGGAACAAGGTTATTATCACTGATGTTACCACCCAGCTTCATATGAAGCCTTTCGGCGAGGACAACATAGAGAATGAATTTAAGCAACAATTAACTAATAACTAACTAACTAATAAAACTAATGGCTCTGGCTTTGACAAGGAATTAACAATCAACTTTTTAATGGAAGATTGGAAACTCCTTCACTAGACATTTTCCAACATCAAAGCCTGGAAAATAAGTAAGAAATACTTTATTTCTCCTTTTGATTCCGGGACTTATAACCCTGCAGCAGGAAGTAGCTGCTGGCAACCATGTGAGGAACAAACAGCGTACTATGTGCACAACTTTTTCAATTATGTTTCCAGTAGTAGTGCCTGCTTGGAAAGTAGTTGACAAAATCATAAAGTATATTTTAAAATTAAAAGAAACTTTGAAACCAGGGAATAGTATGGGTGTTGCTTCAGTAGGAAACACGTTTTTGTGAGTTACAGGCTTGAAACCAGTGACAAGATCTAGGAAACAATGAATGCCAGACAAAATGAGTGAGGCTTTTAACAATATGAGGAAATACAAAATATGATGATCTAGATCACGTGTCAAATTCAAGGCTGCGGGCCTCAATAAAAAAAAATTTTTAGCTATTATTTCAGCTATTTGGCTTTTTAGTACATAGCTGAGTAGTTTTTTTGTAATTTGCAAAGAAAATTTTAGCAAAATAATCTTAAATGAAATAAAGATATGCAGGAAAAAGGCCCATGTGTTTACCTGGTCCAGAGTGGGAGTTCATTATAGAGTCAAGGCAGGGGTGGAAAACAGAGGAGAAAAGTCCAATCAAATGCTCCCCAATGGAGACCACCCCTGCAAAGTGTGTGTGTGAGAGGAAGAGATGAGCAGTGTTCAGTTCATCAGGAACTCTGCAGTGTGTGCTTGTCTTTGTTTGTTAGTCGGAGGAGGAGGAGGAGGAGACACACGGGAGAGGACCTCGAAGAAATGACAGGACCACTCTGCATTTGAGTGTGTGCGTGTGCGGGTTTGTGTGTGTATGTATGTGATGTTATACTTAATCAGTACCTGCCCATGTAAAGTCAATCAGTATTTCATTAATGAGAGCTGCGATCTTTCTCAGACACTTTAGTCTTTGCACATTCAACAAGCACAACAAGCACGAAGAGATATCGCTGTATATATTTTCATCTGCATGACTGTGAGTCACCTGCTTTCACAAAGTGTCGTGCTTGTATTGTAATCCTTTACTTTCTGCCACTGACAAATGCCCCCCGTATGTTTGCTGAAAGCTCACTTAGTATCATTTCCGAAGCTTTCACCTTTATATTGCCTTTATAAACTGCACTTCCGTTCCCGTAGACAAAGCTAAATGAGTCTGTAAAGCCAACCAAATGCACATAGATAGGTCTTGTTTGAGCAAAAGCTTCACGCTGTGTACTAAATTAAGCAAAATAAGGTTGCACTTTTACTGTGAAAGGGAAAATTTGACTCGTCTCAGAAGCACCCGATACTTAAAGGGCAGGCCCAATATGCATTATGTATTAGTCAAACATTCAAATATGGGTCAAAATATGCATGTTTTTGCAGGATGGCTTTTTTTCAGCTCTCCTTTGAACTTCATAAGATAGTTTTCTGATAGAGACGTTGCAGCTTGCAGCATTGTGAACTCCTAAACCCTCCTTGCCATTGTGGGCTTGTACACTGCTGGCCTGTGTCTATTCGAACATCCTTTAGCCACAGGCAAAAGGTTTGCTTCGGAAGAAGGCCAAACAAATAACACAATAAGGCATCTTTGCACATGATTGTTTAGTTGCTTCAGAACAAACAAACAAAAAGCCCGCCTGCCTTCAGAGGTTTTTCGGGGCTTGTCCAGCTGGGAGGATACTCCAGTCTGGACTCAGAACTCGCTGGAGGGATTACTGATCTCATCTCATCTGGGAACACCCCAGGATCAGGAAGGTTGAAATAAAATTTATTTTGGAGAGAGGGATGTTTGGGATATCATGCGTTTTTTTTATCCCACTGCAAGCAGGCTTAGAATATGTTCAAGAAAATGAATGTATTGAACATGCAAATCCAAGAATTTCCAAATGGCAGTTTACTTTTTCTGCCTGCTTTTTTTTTCCAGGGCTATGGGTCTTAATTGATAGGACAACATGAGAGTGACAAGAAATGGGGCAGAAACACAGAATAATATAAATAATAGAATGATTTTAGAATGGAATAATAAGTTATATCAAAATTATAACCTGATTGCATCAACAATATAATAATATCAGACAGGCTGTACAGAGACCAAACATGTTTTTTATTTACTAACTTTGGAAGACCTCAAAATGAATTCTGTATATACTGTGGTGCAACAGCACCGCTCGCTTGTTGTATTGCAGTAATTAAAAGATTATTTGTCACAACATGTCCTGTAGAAAATTGCAACACAGAACAACATCCTTCTAATGGACAAACATGCAGGGCAGGCCCACAATAAAAGCACATATTTGCAACAAATCACTTACAAAAATACACACACACACACACACACACTGCTTCATTGAGACTGAGCAGGAGGGTTGGACTGTTAAAAGATTCTGAGCTGGTAGATCATTACTGACCTAGACACAGACTTTGGATAAACACACTGTGTTTGTGCGTGCATGTGTGTGCGTGCATGTTTTGTGTTCCCGCACTCAAGTGTTTGCCCAATGCTCTACGATAAATTTTTATAGGGTTATGGCTGGGATTTGAGAGAAGGAGCGGGTTAAATCACGGGTTACCCATTGGAGACCACCACTGCAGAGTGTTTGTGGTTGTTGTTGTTGTGTGTGTGTTAGCGGAAGAGATAGAAAAAGTGTGCAGCGCACAGTTTATCAGGAGAAACTTCTATAGTGTGTGCTTGTCTTTGAGTATGTGTTTCTGTGTGCACGTGTGTGGTGTTATCAGTACCTGCCTATATACAATCTCTCAGTATTCTATTCATGAAAGCTGTGGTCATTTTCAAATACTTTGGTTTGTGTGCAGGCTCACCAACTGGCAGGATCATCTCTCTTCATCCATGGCCAGAGTTTCCAATTCCGGCTGTTCCTAAAATATTAAATGTGGCCTACAGTGTGTTCTCTGATAATCATTTATGTCCTTTAGTAAATGATTCTCCATCGCCTCTTTTGGCGTTGCAATTCAAGTAAAAAAAATAATAAAAAATCCCCAAACGTACTTCCAAGGGTTGTATGACTCTGCACACGTTGATTTTCATGGGTATATGCACTAATTGGTACACCGTAATATAACCCGTTTTAACGCCTTTTGTGACTTGAGGTGCAGAGGTTCAATATTTTTATCATGTTTCATTCAGTTGAGTAGTTCAGCCTGGAAATGCTGATGTCCCAGTGCTGCTGTGCAAGTCCCCTTGCTGTGCATGCATATATTAGCTCGGTGTTATGCTGTTATTCCAAAGTGGAAAAGTACAACAAAGCTATCTAGACTAGTGTGTAAATTCTGCTAGCTCCTGTTGAAAGAAAATGTGGGGGGGAAAAAAATAACCGAAAGGCTGCTTTCAGCTCACCTTATCGAGTTAGAAACTGAAAAAACGAAAAGATCCACTATGTGTATTTTAGATGTATGAGACCCAGCAGCCCCTATCCCACAGGACTGCGGCCATGTTGGCACATTACGTTTTGTCTTATTTATATCTATTTCTGTTATGTGTCTATTATGTGCTGTTTTGAAGGATCAATGCCTCTAGGAGTCTTTCTCTATTTCACATGCACAGCAATACTCTCTTACTGCTCACTCTTTATTGGTGGTGGTTTCATAAGTACTTTTCAATGCAATCAATAAATATGAGGCTTAGCCTTGTTGTTTCCTTATTGACTTCTCTCTGCTATGCAGAATGCCCTGGGGTTGATGCCTGTGTCCGTGGAGAAATTGCTGTAACTGCTTGTTCTGCAGCAGTATGGTATTTAATTTGCCACAGTGAAAGAGCAATATATAACCAATTGTGGCAGGCTACCCTATAAATGGGAGAAATGAGGAATTATTTTACATTCAGGCCAGCCTAAAACCCTTAAAACATCAGGAGAGATGATGGTGTGCATACTCCTGCAGCAGTAAATTTACGTCTCAACCTCGCTTGAAATCAGAGTGAGGCACCCCATCAGCAGGGTTAAAATTGGCTCTAGAAATAATAGGTTAACATAAACACAGAGAGAGCACTGTTCTTAGTTACTGCTGGATCACAGTATTAATTGAGCGATGAGTATAGTGGTATAGAGTATAGGTGGCTTCCTTCTAAGGAAGGTGGCTAGACACAAGCAGTGACGGGGCATAAATAAAGTGAGCCTTCCAAGCTTAAATGATGTTCCACTTTACATATGAAACATAACATGTGCTCATGTGGCTTTCTCCAGCTGAAACAAAAAATGCAGTTATTTCCACAGCCCTCTCTCTTTTTTTTTCTTTTTCTTTTTTAACCTTTAGTCTGCCCGGAAGACTCTTGAGAATAAATCTGATTTCCGAAGGGGACGAGGGCAATATGGGACAAATGATAGATTTCTCTCAGCAGGTTTTGTGTGAATATCAGTAAAAAAGTATGCATCTAGGAAGAAGCACTTGCTCCTTCTTTCTGAGAAGCTAATGGTGAGAGCTGATATTTACACTCAATGTTTGCTGTAAATATTTTGATGGGAGGGGATGTTTTTTTACGTGTGGTCACAGAAATAAGAAAAATAGCCAAGAAAACAATGAAATGGGCTCTAGAGCCCCACCATGCATCAAGATTAGGCAGGGATATGACGGAGCACAGTCACAGGAGTGGGATATAATTCTTCCCGGAGGCATTTCACGTAAGCCTACACATCAGTCTCATGCAATTTTTGTAACGATTACAGAAAACAGGCTGAACAAATAGTAACTTGGCCTTATTGAGAGTGACACCCCTTTGACTGATGTGTTTCCTGAGCCACCTTACACTTGGCTATACACACCAGCACTATCACATATCCGAGGGCTTGATTGATAGATTGTGGCCTAATGTAGCAGTAGATGATTGATGCTTCTCTTGTTCCATGTGCCCTCCAACTTTATGAGTGATTACCACAAAAGTTTAGAACTACTGAAGTACTTGTGTTTTTGGTAATTAAGAAGTGCACAAAAAAAAGTGTCAGCAGTATCTGAGACTGCATTGTCTTTTTTTCGTCCTTTCCTTCCTTCAATCCATCTGGGTTCATTTTATACCCATTTAGGTTTCCGCAAAGAAGACAATCAAAATGGGGAAGTAAAGACGTAAATCATTAGGCCAGTGAATCTCAGAAACAATAAATGTCTACGAATACCACATAGAGAAAAAGAAGTAAAGCGAAAATAAAAAAAACCAAAAATCCTCATAGATGAAAAAGGAATTCAGTGGTTGATACTTAGGCAGTGATGACGATGATGTTGTCGTAACCATGGCACATGTAATGGAGTCCAAGACATTGACTTTTTCAAATGTGGGATCTGTATGTTCCTTGACCGCTGCACTAATTGTGTGAATGTAGCCGGGGGTATCTGCTGTCAATCACACCTCGCCTGTGGGCAAATTAAAGTTGTGATTGAGAGTGATTAGACTTAATCATAAGTAACACAACTTTTTCATACAGCGTCTGTCTTGTCATGTGATGAAGATATGGCCTACATGGTGATTATGACTACACCATCAAAAGGAATTACGATCCCCCCCTTCAGAAAAGGAAAGCTAAATTGGATGTGTTATCATGGTCTCAAAGTGATTCATAGATATCACATAAAAAATGGAGTCTCTCTTTGCTCTTTGCCTCGCTGCCTGTCCTAGTATTTAAACATCAGTTTCAATTCATTACACACTGTTTTTTTCTCTTATCGTTGTCATTGGTTGTCTGGTTTCTATTTGTCTCACCTGTCATGGTAGTATATGCATCATGTGAATATTTTATCTGAGGCCATTGTTTCTAGTTTGGAGAACCAATTAAAACCCTTTTTGTTGAAATATGCCAGATTTTAACATTCTTTTTTATTTTATGCGTTTTATGGCATTTACTTCTTCATTCTATCACATATTGAGTGCCTGGATCGCCCTCTTGTTTTTTTTGTAGTTTTCTATCTCCCTGTGTTTCAGAAGCAACTGATATGTGTCTCATCTGCATTCCATTTAATAGGGCAGCACTCATCTCTTTTCTATGCATCATCATGAGTTTTCCTTTTCCTGTGTGTCTAATCCACTTCCAAAGGTACAGTAGTGATGCAGTAAGTGCACAATAGACAACTTCAGATAGTTCATCAAAGAGAATCGTGGTCGAACTGGATTCATTAGTGGGAAATTGACTTGACAAGCGTGACCAGGACTAGCAGGCTATTGATCAGCTGCTGTCATCAGTATAGGTGAATTCTGCTGGCAGCGACAACATTAAAAGGGGATAATGGAGAGACTGAAAGGATGAGTAGGAACTAAGAAAACTGTACAGTTTCAAGGGATGTTTATCCAGCAGGGAAAACAATTGGGATTAATACAATTAATTAAAAGGAGGACAGGAGGTCAACTGAATATGAATATAACTACTGCCCTTTTTCAAGATACCTCAGTAATTACTTATCTTTCCAGTGGTTTTATGTGTGTAACTCATTTTCACCGTCGTGTTGGATATTCTTAAGATTAGATCAAATAAACTAATGCTTATTTGAGGCAAGTATATTTTTCCCCATCATTGTTTGATATATTAGCATGCTAACATTTGAATAATTTTAACAAACTTCTTGAGAACTCTTACTGAAAAGTCATGAGTTTACTACAAACGGTAAGATTTACAATCTGGCTACTTTTACTTGAGCATGAGGGAACTGACTGTAGCCTTCCTCTTCCTCTCCCTCCACAGCCTCAATCAAGTGCTTGACACCAGTAAGTCCCAACTTAGAATTGGTGTCGCTGTGTGAAGGAAGGTTGTTACTGCAAAAATACAGGAGAGCTCAGCAAAAGTCCCTGGACAGATAGTATGTGATTTATTTCAAGATAGTGTTCGCAACTCAGGCTAAAGCTAGCTAATTCATACTTTTGGACATCGTTTTTATTGTTTTGTCCTTCTTCGACAGTAGAAATTCACAAAGTAAGCTCTTTGAATAAATGTTGTTAGACACTCACAGTGAGGCTGCTCTTGTATGGACGGTCTTTCCATTGTAGGCAAGTCTTTTTTTGTTTAATGATGGCTTTGACAAAAAAGTTCATTTCACAGACTAAATAAAGCAAAACCAAATTATACACAACTTTAGGCTGGCTTTAGCTCAGTAGGTAGAACAGCCCCAAACTCAAAGACTTGATTCCTTTCATTCAAAATGCAGATAATTGTATGTAAAGTGCGTTATAAATTAAACGTATTACTATTATAATTAATGCATAACAACATAATAATAAAGAATATACATTATTTTTATTATTTTCATTGTTATTATTATTATTATTAATATTATTATTATTGTTAATAATAGGCTGCATGTACAGGAAGAATTCACATGATTACACCATTTATGTTGATACAATAATTCAAGTTGATGTATAGGTAAATCTTGGTGCGTTGTTGATAAAAAACATGTTTATCGTTTTTATATTGTTCAGCCAGATATAGAAGACGGAGAAGGATTTTGAGATGAAGTATGAAAGGGATAAAAAGCGATATTGAGAGGGATTAGGAAACTGTTGAAAGCAGCCAAATGAAATGGATTTCAGAAAGGACTTGACTGAGCCGGATGTCGACACTTAAGTAGTTTGTCTTTTCTCCGCTTGGCAGGAATGCTCGTATTTTTAGCTAGAGTACTTCTCAGCTTAACGCAAGAGAAAGTGAATGAAAGCGAGAGAGATGGAGATAAATGCATATGTTTAGAGAGTTGCGCGATGAGAGACTGAGAGGTGGGAAGACGGGAGGTTGTGTCTGGAAATAGAGTGAAAAGGCAAATTTATTAGAAAGTATTTAATGAAAAGAGGGAGAATGTGAGCCAAGAAGATGCATGGCAATGGGAGAAGATGAAAGTAGTTTCTTTTATCTCATTTTTCTTAAAGTGATGATATGAGTCCGCTCTTAAGAGCCGCCAGGGGAATAAAACATATCTAAAGCACTCATCTTTGCCTAGAAGGGGAGAACAAGCTTCCCACGACTGTCCAAATCTGGCTCCAAAACAAGCTCAGCTGGTAAAGAAATAATGGGAAACAAGCATTAATTGTCAATAATCTGGATTTCATTCTAATTTTAGATTCATATTCCCTTGAAACATGATGGACAGTGTAATTTATTTGCAACTAGTAAAATTTCTAAATAATCAAATTTATTTTGATTATTAATATTTATTTCTGACTGACTGGTACAACATGATACCAAATTTAACATAATGTTACTACTACACTAGATAATTAATATTGATGTAGTTTTTTATGGACAAAGACTGACATATTCTAAAATGTATAATAGCTTTAATACTTTTTTTTATCCTGTAAATATTTAGATGATAAGATGCTACTATTAGGTCTTCCCTCCCTCCGCTGAAAGAACCTGACTTGACCCACTTATGACTTCATTTGAAACATTCTCAGGACTTGAGACTTTTCCTAAACTTGGTCTAACAAACTTGCGAATTGAACTAAAGGACTTTAGACTTGTCTTGACCTTGAACAGATTTGAGACTTGACTTGAGACTGGATCTAAAGGACTCCAGATTTGAGTCATGACTTCAGACTTGTCTTGACCTTAAACAGATTTGACATATGATTGTAGACTTTAACTGAAGAACTTCTGAGTTGTCTTGAATTCCATCAGACTTGAGCCATGACCTAAGACCAAATACTGTATAAAGGACTTAAGACTTGTCTTGGACTTAATCAGAATTGAGACATGACCTTGGACTTTGACCTAAAGGACCTGAGACTTGACTTGACCTTGATCAGACTCGGTATATAGCTTTAGACTTGATCTAATTGTTTGGACTTGGCTTGAAATTTGACAGATTCGAAGCTCAATCTAAAGGACTTCAGAATTGTCTTATAATTAATCCAACTTGAGTCATGACTTGAGACTTGATCTAAATTATATCAAGATTTCCTTTAAACTTAATCAGACTTGAGTCATGACTTGAGACTTGATCTAAATTATATCAAGATTTTCTTTAAACTTAATCAGACTTGAGTCATGACTTGAGACTTGATCTAAATTATATCAAGATTTTCTTTAAACTTAATCAGACTTGAGTCATGACTAGAGACTTGATCTAAATTATATCAAGATTTCCTTTAAACTTAATCAGACTTGAGTCATGACTTGAGACTTGATCTAAATTATATCAAGATTTCCTTTAAACTTAATCAGACTTGAGTCATGACTTGAGACTTGATCTAAATTATATCAAGATTTTCTTTAAACTTAATCAGACTTGAGTCATGACTTGAGACTTGATCTAAATTATATCAAGATTTTCTTTAAACTTAATCAGACTTGAGTCATGACTTGAGACTTGATCTAAAGGACTTCAGACTTGTCTTGCACCTGAACAGACTTGACATAACTTGAGACTTAAGATTTGTCTTGGATTCAATCACCTTGGGTCATGACTCGAGATTGGATCTGAAGGTCTCAGACTTGTTTTGAGGACTCGAGCCTTGACGAAGACATACTCTGAAGGACTTGTGACTTGATTTTAGATTGCTTAACCAAACTCCAGTGTTGGCTTATATGATTTCA
The DNA here is from genome assembly GCA_037951165.1 of Lophius americanus. Lineage (NCBI taxonomy): Eukaryota > Metazoa > Chordata > Actinopteri > Lophiiformes > Lophiidae > Lophius > Lophius americanus. Next base: position 4,205,706 of record JBBDHG010000076.1, on the reverse strand, counting down.
GATGGACTTCAGACTGACTTTAAATCTGTCCTGATAAACTTTTTGACTAGAAAAGACTAGTCTTGTATTTGTTCTGACAATCTTTACATGTGACTTGCTGGATTGATGGATTTGAATTGACTACATGTCCTTAATCTCATTTCATTCTCTCTTTTTGAAGGGGATATAAAAAATAAAAAAGGAAGGGCATCAGATGGGCTCCGAGAAAGAAAAATCTAATTTCCCCTGAAAGTTGCACATGCTTCAAAATCCATGCTGACTTTTTTTATAGTACCTCTTCACCTGAGAGACAGATCACGCTGACCTGGTTCTCCCTTCCTTGCAGTTATTCAGAAGGTCTCTTAGCACTGCGGTCTGGCCTTCTGGCCAGTCAATCTAATACCTTTAGCCAAATAGAGAGAAAGGGCACATTGGTATTTCACCGGGCAGGAGATAGGAAGTAAGATTGATTTGCAGTTCTACCTAAGCACAATGCTTCTCACTGAGTAGAATGTCATCGCACACATGTAATTTCAGGCTGCTGCTAGAACTTGCCATCAGTCAGCTGACTGAAACAGGATTCTGAGCAAAATTATATCATTAGGGGAGTAACAAAATGTCAGTTCTTCGACAGATCATTGGCATTGCTATTTGGTAGAAAAAGAGATATGAGATACATAGAGTTGAATACAGCAGGTCTTGACAGTTTCCTAACTGTCAAGATGGATGATGGAGGGAACTCAATTCTGTAGGCAGATCACATCACAGAGGCCGAGGCTAATTCTGTTCCCTTTGGGGCCACTTACACTATACCAATATATTCACTCATTTCTGCAGTCAAAGGAGCATCCTCCATAATCATTTAAATTAATTTCACATGGGAGGAAGAGTGGGGCGAAAAAAGGTTGGATGACAGAATGATATTTCTAAAGTTTGATCTAAGTCAAATTTCATTTTGAATAAGTAAGCCAAAAAAAATCTTTCCCGTGTAATTCTGTTTTCTTTATTGTTCACAGTGCTGTTAAAAAACAGGTTCAGTAAAAGGAAATGACACACTTCAGCACAAATGGAAATATATGGAGACAGATCATACAGCAGAGTTGTGTCTTCTGTCTCAGTAAATGTTAAGAACAGGAAGAAGTGAATTTCTCTTGTCAATTTCAACTAGATCTTAAATTGCAGAGGCCATTCACTCGCCTGAGACCAGGATCGGAAAAGGTTAAATTCCAATTAAGACCACATCGAAACCGCCGACAGTTTACTGAAGACTTCTTATTACTGCAGAACTAAATGCAAAAATTAATTACAAAACTGAAGCAGAACTGTGCATTTTCAAATTCGTGTTAACTTAGACTTTGATATACCCCATTGATTCCAAATTTGGAAATTAGACTGAAAAGGAAACACTGTTCAGGAGTTATCAACAATTTACTCTAATTTATCAATTTAAACACACTTAGGCACTGCATTTTTGTATCATACACACAAAAATGGGTTTGTTAGAAATTTGTATTGCTATATGTGTGGGTGGCCATGTGCCGCTTTATAGAATATGACCAATGGGCTGCATGCAAAGACATCCATCTTTTGTACTCTTTGAATTTCTCAAATAATCTTCTTCAATAATCCAGATGCACTGTATGGAAAGATACGTCTGAGAAATATCATTTATAGCATATAGTGAAAAATAGGATTAAGGAGAAAGGTGATCTCTGTTTGTCCTCGCGGTTCAAAGAGTTGGCTCCGTAACGTAAATGCAGAGGTTTTCCATGCATTAGGGGCGTTGTATGAACAGTCAGACCAGTGCCTGGCAGAAATTCTCTGTTCTATAATCTAGGATATTATATAGGAAGAAAGTAATGTAATATTCACCAGTATCATTTATCTGCTCAATTTTCACATGGCTACACGTGGCCTGCTTGTAACAGATTCTGCAGTAGATGTGTGCATTCATTTCTATTCATCATTCATCTGCCTGCCTCTTATCATCTCAGACCCACGCAGGATTTTAATGAAACAGACGGCTTGCTTCTCACGGTTGAGTTACATGATGTCAATCTTATTAATGACGTCTGCTACAGTGCTAACAGTCAATTTAAAGGCATGAAAATAAGTGATAGTATGTGGTTGAGGTGTAATGTACCGCAGTTGGTCTGTTATCTCTACAGTATGAAGGAGTACTAGGGCCTAGGGATGGGAATCGAGAACCGGTTCCAGTTGAGAACCGGTTCCAACTAGTTTGAGCCATCGATATCATTTACTTTTCTGCTTAACGATTCCATCGTCAATGTGTTCCACTTAGTTCCGCTTACTTTGCAAAAGTATGACGTCACGCGCTCAGGATAGACATCTGGCGCATACGATAGCAAAGGTGTAATCATAGCAGTCAGGAGAGAGAAGCGGTCCAAAGTGTGGCTTAATTTGACATAAGATTGCGCTAACAGTTCAACGTGCAATGTCTGTGGCTGTGAATTCAAGCAAGGTTGGAAACACGAGCAACATGTTGATACATTTGTCGACGCAGCACGGCATTATATATCAGGAATGCTTTGTGTTTGATGCTCAATGCCGCTGGTCAACCAGTGCTTCACATCATTTGTCTTTTGGCCAAAGGCCTGAATGCCAAATTTCACTGTAGAGAGTTAACAATATAACTTTGCTTTTTAACACCCCTCTTAGGTCAAAAGTCTAAAATCCAAATACTTAATCTGTAAATTAAACCATAGGTCACATAATAGTTGACAGATTGTTATATTGGAGGTTTTATTAAGTTGGTTCTTTGCCATAATTTGTGTCCGCTTATGGCTGGAGAGATAGGGCAGCCGGCTTCACCTTGAGCTCCGCCCCTCTTCAAATCCTCCCAGATCCCCCCCTCAAGCCAATTAGTGACTAGAGGAGTGAGCATCAGGAAACAAATTGGTCTTTTGGCTAATCTCTCTGGGGAAAAGGCTAACCAGAGAAAAAAGAAAAAAGTTTGCAGATAAAGATAGCGGAGGAGAATCTGACAAGTGGAGTGATACCTATTAAGAGTTTTGACAGGAAGATAAGGGATGTAGGAAAAGGAGTGAAGAATAGATGTTCATATAAGTGGGCCTTTGCATATTTGTTCTCACATCATACAACTAAGTGCTTCCGTTTGTCTCCCATATGTTCAGTGATGTATCACCCGCAGCAGTACATTCACGTCATCTGGTTTCACTGAGCAGATGCTTCAAGTGAAATGACAAAACACAAAGAAAAACATATTTACTACAGTCACGATAGGGTAAAAAATGATGAGAACCTCTTTACACACTTTTTGTTCCTGCAGGCTTACACACAAACACAATATGTACTGAATAATATCCAGGACTCTCCCGCTCCTGAAGGCCACCTCAGGCCTGATGAGTGTTTGAGTGTTCACCAGATAGCATTTGAACCAGATTTATTTGGGTTTTTTTAGGTGGCCAAAAAGGTTGCTTGTCATCACTCGTTTTTGTTCTTTCATCAGATTAAAGTTGTGCGTCTTGTATGCCAGCAGGCTCATATCGCATCAGACAGGTTGGCTTTATTAAACACGCGATTTTAACCGTTTTCTGCGTTTTCTGTTTTTTTTTCTTTTTAATTTTTTTTTTTTTTCAGGCAGCAGCTGTCAAATCAGACACACACGTGCAATAAGCGAGGAATCAGATGTGGGGCCACAGAGATAACCTATATATTCTATAAACGGCAGATTCATGGTGTTGTATTGATTTGGATTACTTGGATAATTAGAGCCATTTTAGAGTATTTAATTGACCAAGAGAAAGCAAATTAGAAGACCAATATCAGTTATAAAGTGAAGAACTTATCCCAAATATAAAAGCTAACCATAATAAAGCACACCACTGGCAGATTTACAGAGGAAAAAAAAAAAAAAAGACCCCCATCATCATCATCATCATCATCAATTCTTTATCCATCCATTCGCCTGTCTCTAATTTTTATTCCGGGCAAAACTCCAAACACTATCTTTTCATGTAAACATAATTTGCAAGAGTTTTGCCTTTTTGTATTTTTTTCATGTTACCTATTACAGTACTTACATATTATCATGCTGATAGGGTAAAGCTAAAACTACAGTTCCCAGAAATAAACATGAAAACAAGAGATTTACATACCCATAAAACCAATTAATTGTTGTTTCCCTTGTTAATCCATTGTACGGATTTACCGAATTACATAATTGTTTTAATTAATTTGCATTAATTATATTAATGCAAGTACTGGAGTGATGACAATCCACAATCTAAACTTGAATTTGACAAAGTCAGCTGATGTTCATAATTCATCTTATGCATGTCGTCAGCACGGTACTCAATAGTCAGTGGTAGAAACTTTTGGGAATCTATTCCAAATTTCTAACACAGTAAGTGCTTACGTTTCCTGACTTGAACGTTTCAGTATAGCATACCCTTCCAAAGAACAAGTTACCCTTTTATCATAAACTTAGATTCTTCCTTTACCATCTATTTCAACATACGTCCTATAAAATAACCAGCTTCTACTGATTCCAAGTAAATCTGCTTCTCAGCTAATCTGACACCTTTTGAATTTTTTTTATCAGAGGTTAAGGCTGTTTTGAGATCAATCCAGCGTAGAATGCAGCATGAAGAGCGCAAGGAGTTTCCTTTATTTATCAGAGTAGATCAACGACTTCCCTGCAGGTAACCTCGTCCGCCATACATAATTTAGATTGAACGAGATGTCCCCTATATCGAGCTCTCTGTTCGTGATTTAGAAAATTGTGCTGTTACATTTGGAAATAAATTGCATCTCAAGTGTCCACAGAAATCAAATTGCATCTGTCACAGCCTTATAAACAGAGAGCTATTGTTTCAGAGATTGTATTATGAATGTTCCCGACAGATAGCGGGATGCTTTTACTTTACCAGTCAACAGGTGAGAAAGCAGTTTTATGAAGATCATTTTTTATATCATGGACAGAGTGTAACTGGGCTTGTTTGTTGTTCATTCATAACTTATTACTGGGTCAAAACTCAGGTTTGAAGCATAACTGAAAGAGTTAAGAGTTACTGTAAGAGTTCCAGCACATATGTGGTCTCATCCATGATCTCCACCTGCCTGCCGGTCGGTCCAACCTCCATACCACTGCCCTGCCTGCAAAATCCACTGTCTACAGACTGTCCCGGACACACCTCCAGGCACTGACAGCTGCTTGCAGCAGTGATCGTTACACAGAGCCTTGACTTCATGTCCGCGGGTAAAATGTCATTAAATTCAGTTGAAATACAGACTTACCTCTTACCGCAAATTCACTGTTTGGAACATAGACGTTTGGTTTGGAATTTCTAAATCACACGAGATCCTCAGGGAATACTAGTCCCATATGAATAGGGCATACATCGTGTTGTCATGGTTACAGATGGCGAGCGGGGACTGCATGGGTTTTATAGTGTTGGATCACATATATGTCCCACAATGCACTGTGCTTTTCTCGACTTCCCACCTTTGGTTTATAACTGGTTTTGCTCTGCTTTCATACCACAAACAAACTGTACCAGGGTTCACGGAAGCGAACCGAGACCCCAGTTTTAATCGGACCAGAGTTTGCTTGTTTGGTCCGCACCAGAGTTCAAATGAGCTTTAAGGCCAGCCCAAACCTACCGAACTATCTGGGGGAACAAAACCCCCGGTTCGTTTACAGGGAACATCAGCCTAAGCTAAGCTTGAAAATTCTTCCATTTACTACTACTAAAACCTAATACTTTGTTAATATTAATACTATTATTATGATTATTATCGTTGCTTTGCACGCTGCCTTTTGTTACAAGTGAGTCAGCCTTTGTTTTCAATGTTGCCAAATGCATATCTTAGCTTTAAAAGTTTTAAAGTATTTAATGTATTTTACATGTGGAAAATTACATCTTTGCTCCATTCCTCTGCCATAAAGATTTCTGCCAGGCAGAAGATAAAAGTTCTTGAAGGTCAATTGAAGGTTATTGGTTGCCAGAGGCAATGTTAAAAAAAACCCAACTCAATTAACCCAGCAGTCTCCATTAAGCTTGAGGTTATGCCTTTGCATTTGAATGTCTAGACAGGTCTGTGCAGAGGTGTCCTCAAGGAATCTTGGGTATTTGTATTGCTCACAGGCTCGTACATGTGCCTTAATGAAAGCGATGCATCAAAGATGTTTCTACATCATGAGTAAGAATGCACATAAACAAGACATTTTCCTTTCCAAAGGAAATTGATCGTGGTAAAAACGGTACGTTTTTGGATTGGTGCAATTTTCTGATATAATATCTTCTTTTTTTTGCTCTGATATGGCCCTGAAATCTGATGCGTATACCAGTTATCCCATTTTTTAGAGAAGATCAGAACAATCTTCCAATTACAGGGGTGAAAAATACAGAGAATCTCTCGTAAATGATATAAATGGGTCGACAGAGGAGAGAAGTCAGAGAGAAATCCAAGCAGTGTATGTGTTGAATACACGGGAAGGTCGGTCGAGACTGCCATGAAATAAACTTTGGGGTGATTCTTTCACTCACGTGGAAGTAAAGTTACTTGTCTAAAAATACTCTGTTAGATCTTGAAATACTGTTTCAACTCTTTTATTTAAGTTTTCCTTTAAAGGACGTACGGTATCAACCGGCTAGTTTGTGCAAACTTTCAAATCTGAACTGTGTGTCATTTTAATTCAGTATTAATTTAAGGGGTTCAAGGACTTCATTTCAACTACTCTTATTACCATTCACATGTAAAGCATGTTTTTGGCATGAATGACCAAAACATTCATGCCAAAAACATGATAACATTAGAGAAATTAATAGTGAATAAATAAGTACTGACATTAAACCTGTCTCTGCCTTGCAGAGTTTCTTGTCTGTTCCATCTTCATAAGTATTCTCTGTCTGTCACATTGGTTTTGTTTGTAATTTAAGAAATGCCCTAATGGAACCACAGTAGGATCTACTTTTCGTCATTCGATTGCTTCATCATTAAGATTGAGTTCAGTCTTTATGTAAGGAAAATTATGCAATGTTAGAATGAGGCCAAAAAGAAATAATCTATTGTAAATAGCCTGTTAAGAAAACTTGAGTAATATAAAGTACAGATATTTGTGTTAAATTTACAAGTACAAGAGTACAAGTAAAAATGTGCTAAAAAAATGAATTATAGTATTCTATTAATACTTCATTATTTCCAACCTTGACATTAAAAGAACAACACACACACACACACACACAGCAAGGAGTGCTAGAATTATTTCCCAAAGACCACATTTTAAATACCATTATAGTTCTGTCATGTTGATTTATGTGGGATTCCAAAATTGTGACAATGATTAAGATTTAGTCGTGCAGGCCTAGCTAACAGTCATCTGCAGCATCATATAGGTCATTCTTAGTTGTATATACGTTAGAGAGAGGGGGGTGTTTGTAACACATCTGAACTCTGCCAAGGAAGCAGGTTATGTTTTGATACCTATCGGTTTGTCTTTTTGTTTGTCTGTTTGTCTGTTAATGAGTTTATGGAAATACTAAATAATGAATTTCCATGAAATTATTTACCCAGAGGTAGATTTTGGCATATCCTAGAGGTGTTCAAATGTTGGTGATGTTACATGTTTCACGGTGTTCTGTTTCAAGAGTTCCTCTGATTCCTTTGAAGTTCCCTTGGGGTTGTAGCTTGGGGCTGAGTGGGCTGAACCGATATTCTGAAGTGGAAGGAGGAAAAGACCACCGGCTACAAAGTTTTTGAGACATGCTCAGAGACTTTGTTTGAGTTGTTGGTAGAGTTAGAGGCTAGCAATAACTCAGACATTAATGGAGAATTCTGCATGAATTTCTCCTTAAACCAGGGTACAGTTGTGTCTTGGTGGAGGTTTGCCCTCTTTGAGTGCTTTTTCTTATTAAATATACGTTCCCACCGTACCCCAGTCAGCTTTTTTTTTTTTTAAAGCAGGGGGAAACTCCATTTTTCCAGAGTAACTACAATGTAGTGATTGATAATGACGATAAAAGGGATATGTACCTAGTTTTTTTTCTCTATAGTATCTGAATGCATCTGTTCCTGGCCATGACATTCATCATGCTATCAAGGAGGAAGTGTTTAAAAGGTGAAATTATCATGTGATTTATAGAATTTCCCTGAATGATGGAACACTCATGGCCAGTTCCAGTCATAGCTCTCTATTCATGAAAACCATTCATCAAGAACTTCTCTCATGTTAATCCGCCAAATTTAAAATTAAAGATGGATTATCCGCAAGTCCCAAATGTCGAGGTCGGATCTTAGAACTTTCAAGGAAAAGTGTCAAAAAACTGTGTCCCACTTAAATACCACGCAAATCAAAGAGGCAGACTTGTATCCTTATTTATGAGCAAATTGTGTGTGTGCAAATGTGTGTAAAAGTCACTTTTATTTATCAACACCTACTGAGTTTGAACACTTTTGTGCCTGTTATTTTTAATGACAGTTGGAAAAAAGTAATAAGTAGTCCTCCGAGGCATCCTGTCTAATAAAACACAGCGGGTAAGAAAGATGACTTTTTCTTATAGAAGAGTTAATTACACGAAAGTCTGCTTTTGTGAAGACGTTTAGTGGTGTGAGAAAGAGATTGGAGATGGAGGAGGGACACAGTTGGGGAAAATTCGTTACAATAAAGAAATGGACTCTAATTAATAGGAAGTATTATGCTGCTGTGTGCTGGCATACACTGGTGTGTTTGTCTGCTGGTTCTTGCTTACCTGTATCTTCCTCTTGCACCTTTTATCTACACAGAATGTGTGTGCGTGCTTCCTGCGCCCATGTGTGTTCTTAATCTGCAGTAGTAGTGAGGTTAATCCTTGCCTGGCAAAGGACACACTTGGTTAATCTGGAACAGGTGGGAGCTGTGTCATGTGACACACAAGCGGTAAGCAAATGATGGGGCAGCAGTAAAAGGCTTAAATGGCTCTACACATGAACAGGTGTTCAAAAGCTCTCTTCCATCTTGGCTTGAAAATAAAAGAAATATATTGATTTAACTAATCCTTATTTCATCCATGTTTGAGAAGGTTGTGTGTCTGAGAATCTGGTCTTTCTCAAGGCCACCTTAGTGGCGAGGCAAGCACCGTATTGTTTGCATTGTGTGTATAGTGTGGATTTCATTAATGGGTTAGATTGTTCAGCTGTTTTGGTAGGGTGTGTGTGTGTGTGTGTTGCATCAACGCTCCTCCATTTATCTCTTATTTCTCAAAACCAGTCTGTGCTCCAATTTTTCTGCCAACTGGTTTGGCCTTAAAATGCACCCATTTTTTCTCTATATTGGGTGAAGATCAGGTTTTTGAAAAGGCCGACACATCAATGACAGAAAATTGAGCTCAAACCAAGACTTTCTTTGTTCTGGCACATTATGTAGTTGAAAAAAGGCCTCTTTAGTTCCTATACACAACAGGTTCAGGCTAAGAAGCAACCTTGTTTTCTTTTCTTTTAGTACTCGCTGGTAGAGAGGCCTTCTGGGTTGAATTTTTCTCCTGGTTAATAAAGAAAGCATAGCTCATAGTGTCAGTCATCACTAAAGCATAATTCTGACTTCAACAGGCTCATGGAATTTAGGTAATGACACACTCTATGTTTCTTTTGTGTAAGCATGTACATGGATTGGCAATTAACATTAAAAACCACCTGCCTCATAGTGTATAGGTCTCCGTTTGCCACCAAACCAGCTCAGCTCCTCTCTATTTTTTTCAGCAATTTGTGCTACAGTAGCTTCTCCATGAGGATCATGGACTAACCTTTGCTCTTCACATGCATCAATAGGTGGGATTACATGGGACACTTTTCTCCTGTCCGAATTAAACCTTTCTAAATTGCAATGTGGGTCGCCTGTATACATGACTTGTGATCGTTTCGACCTGGTGTTTACATGCATCGACTCACCTAATCAGAAACGCTCTCAGACATACGCAGATGATCCACACTCCCGTTCATAAGTTGCTGATAAAACTTTGTTGAATTGGGTGCCAAATGCCAACATCCGCCCAGAAGAAGAATATGAAAAGACGGCATGCGGTGAAGTTAATTTTTGCCAATCTAACTGTACAAATATGTTAGTCTTTCAAAGTTGCAATGAAAAAATCACTGATGCAGACCGGTAATGTTTTGATGTCGCCATATTTAAAATGCGTCGCTGAAAAAACTCATCAAGAGCGTAACATCACGACGCTGAGCATGCGCAGACACAGCTCAAACAGAAAGCTTTCCGACACAGTGTTTACTTTCAGCGACTGGAAATCGGAAAGGCTTTCCGAAAGGATTTAGACTAGTTCCTTGCAAAGGAATGAAACCTCTTTCGGAAGGGTCTTTCTGTTCGGAAAGGGGTGTGACATGCAACATTTTCCGATCTTTTACGAATTTAATCGGAATTAGGCTATCCATGTAAATCAACCTACTGAGCCATAGTTACCCATGACCATAATTACAGTTGACCAGTTGACCTTCCTCAAACCACATTCGATCTGTCCTTCAGTCCTTCAGTCCTTCAGTCCTGCAGTTTTGGAGATGCTTTGACGCCGACGTCAAACCATCACAGTTTGGCCCTTATTAAAGTCACTCAGGTTACGTTCACAATGCAGGAAAATTCTGGCCCAGATCTACATTTTTGCTCATGTGACTTTTTCATTGTAGTGTGAACAGCACCGTCGCTTTTCACTTGGAAACATTACTATAAACACACCATTTCACCAAAAACAGAAGTTTTCCAACTAACTTTGGTGGCATGCTGTGTGTGACGTCTTTGTTATTGTTCATTTGCGCATCCGGGTCCGTTTAGGGCCGTGAACCGTTCATACTGGAATATTATGAAGTCCACATTTTAAAAAGTAATGTGAACAGCTACACAAAAAATTTCAATATTAAAAAAACAAATCTGAATAACTGTTAAGGCTGGCAGTGTGAAGATAGCCACAGATCATTATGCTTTCACATTTCTGCTACTTCCAAGACATCAACTTCAAGGACACAAGCGTCACTTGCTGCTTTATATATCTCGCCTACTTACAGGTGCCATGGAATTGAGATAATGAATGTTATTCTGATTTCCCCACTTAATAGTTCTAATTTTATGACTGATCACTGTGGGTCTAATATGAAACCAATTTCTAAGTAAAAGCAAATAAATATCAGACTAACTGCAGAGCGGTTACAAATGACCAAAATTAATTATTAATAAAAATATATTTTAATTGTATTTCCTGTAGGCTACCACTTAACAATAAGACTACCTCTAAAATAACGTATTAATGGTTTATAATAAGGGGGGAAATTAGGTTGTCATGTTTATGAACAGCTTTTCACATAGCTTTTCATTTATCATTGTGGGATGCCGTTTGGCAATATCAAGTTAGTTAACAGTACAGACAAGTGTGCTCACTATTTAGCGATAATCAGCTCTCTTATACCCTTTATATTAGTTGGTTTAAAGCACTATATATATGATATGTGTTTACAACTTCAATAGTAGACTATGTACGAAGCCATTTATAACTCTTTAATAGGGGGAGTTCCTACTTTAATTGATGTGTATCTCTTTAGGAGCAACCACTTTTGAACCCCCTGACATCTCAGTCAGTTGTTGCACCACTGTTTAACTTATAAATGTGAATACAAGACATAATTTGTTCCGGTTCAACAAGACAACATCATTTGAGTTTTTTTATTTCAATGTTCCCAGACTCTTTTTTTCTCACACACACTCTCTTGCAGTTCCTACACCAAAAAATTTAATTCTGTTTCTCGCAGACCAACTACATGCAAAATAATCTGTTTATAAGACCTGGAACGTAGTCTAATTATTCACACAGAGCAAAAAGGTCAACGTCCATAAATGTATAAAGGGAGTACACAGGATGTGTAAAGAATATCAAAATAAAACAAACATTAACAAATCAGAAATCTCTTCCTGCTGCAAACCTTGAATCTCAGAGGTAAGTGGTTGATAGCAAATGCAAGCACTAATCGTTCATGTCATTCCGGTACCTGCTGCGTCACCAATAGCTCCCTGAACCACATGTTCACCGCTGCACCACAGCGGTGAACATGTGGAAAGAGAACAGATCACAGGGGAAGTCGTCCACGCAAAGGAAGGTGGCCATTGGAGGATGAAGCTAATTTTTTGTGAACAGAAAACAGTTTAAAAAAACTTTCTTTATTATATTTTTCACATAAATTGATTTGAAATCTTGAAACTTGAAATAAACTAAAGTTCTTGATTTATCCCAAACTTTGAAAAAATTATCAGGAGCAGAAATAAGTTTTTATGTGTAAGTTTTGGTGTTTAAATGTGGCACAACTGGGAAGAAATCCAGATTAGATCAGAGACTTTTTAGTCAGTCAGCTTTAGAGTCCTAGTGCTCTGGGTGTGTATGTGGATACTTGTTTTTTCAACAATTCTACAATAAAAGGCATAAAATCAGATAGCGCTGCTCTAGAGTCAGAGTTTTTCCTTTAACTCAACTCAAGACACAATTAGATCTCACATCTTTTCGCACCAAATGCTTCCATCAGTGGCTTCTATCAGCCACGGGATATTAGTCCTCACTCACGTCTCATCCTATTGCACATTATTGTTATTATAGATATAGAGATGTTATTACTGTACTCCCACTCTATCCGTCACACTTCCTTTTCAGTTTTTTCTCTTTTAATGCCTGAAGTGTAGAACAGTCCCCCAAGATTTTCTCTTCCTCTTATTTTCTCTTTTTATTCATCTCACTTTTCTTCTTCTTTGATCTCCGACCTCCTTTTCTTTCCAAATGTGTTTTTCTAACACACCAGAATCTGTGTAAACTGGGTATGTGCCTTATATATCTGGTTCAACTGGGCCCCTTTAATCATTTTTTTTTTTTTTTTTGTCTCAGATAAATTCCGATAGACTAACTGCCACTTTACGATGTTTCCTGTGTCTTTGGTGATCCCTGCGTCACTGGACATGAGCTGTGTTCTACTCGGAAAGTTCTCTCAATCTAAGTATAGTATTGTAGTCAGATCTGATGGATGGATGGATTGTTGGGGCACGATATATCAAGCATGGTCCAACCACACCCATATTATCTTGACAGGGAAGAGCTGAATGTTTTGATCTTTATACCACTGATGAATGTTTTTAGATATGGTAGATATTATGGTTATAGAGTAATATTTGTCTTTTGAAGCTTCAAGGGGTTTTGAAAGTAAATGAAAATCTTTTCAATGAACATCATGTGATCGATAACATATCTTGCACTAAAGGTGTACTGGTGGCTACTTACAATTGTCAATTATTATTCTGGCCTGTAATAGCTACCGATTTTGGCCAATACTGAACTTTTTTGTCACTTTTCTGTAATGAAATTTAAAAAAATCTGTGTATTTTCAAGACTTTCAAAATACATTATTCTTTTGTATTTAGTAAAAACAAGAAGGACCTTGTCTCACTCAAACAAATTTCAAAATCAAAGCCAGCTTTAGGTGCTCAGGTCTGTGGACAGATTTTATTATAAAAGTAACACAACTGGAAATGTTACAATGTATGATATCCCACTTAATCTAACATTTTTATTTGCTCAAAAGAAAACAAGTGCAACAGGTTAATGCAGCAAAACCTTTAAAAATGCACCATCTTCCAGGACCTTTTTCCTTTTATTTTGGGAATTGGCCATTCTGAGAGTGGTTGTCGGGACAGCAGTATGGCCAAAATAAGCTTTGTGTCACCAATCATGCACCTCTATGGAGTGCAGATATTACAACCTCCATTCATCTAAGGCTTCTCACCACCAATGGCAGAAAGTCCTGAGGATTTAGTTTGTTATACACCTGTAATTACCCCTGCCAAACAGCTCTTGTTCGGTTCAAATGTGTCTTTTCATGGGATTAAACAAAACTACTCAACAGACTTTCATGACTCTTACATTTTTAAAGTGGTATAGTCTAAATACATTTTTGTACTTTTTTGAGTATTGCAAGGCATGGCTTTTTGGTAATTATTTGTCAACTGTTATGGAAGGATGGGAAATATTTGGGAAAATGTATAAAATATTCGCCCTAGAACCCAAAAGAAACTGTCATTAGTGAAACTAGTAGTGATACCAATGTAATTCTAAATTTGAGGGGTGGGCTTTCATGGTTAGGCAATCATTTTCATAGTCTGGACTACACTATGAAAGACTAGAGACTAGAGACTAGGCTGTCTTCGTGGAGGTTTGCACTGAATTAGTTTTCAGTGTTTTTTATTTCATTCAAGATGGTTGACTATCATTTTGCATCTACGTCGGTATGTACAAGATTTCTATGGTAGAAATGTGTATGGTTGTGTGGCAATTGGTGGACATTAAGTAGAAGCGGTTGAATTTGTCTCTCAAGCTTCTTTCTGTATTTTAACTATCCCTTTGCCATCATTCACTCCTTTCAACAGATACATTTTCTTGTACCTTCCTTTGTCTGTCTTCTTCCTTTACTTTGATGCAGATGATGTGCATAATCTCCCCATTTTGGAGCTGGTAAATGTGTTTTAGCCCGGAAAGCTGCAGACACACACACACACACACACACACACACACACACGCACACACACACACACACACACACACACACACACACACACACACACACACACACACGGACACAAAATGTGGACCAGTAGTTCCATCTCTGTTGAATAAATGACCTGGTTTAATATAAGACACAAGTTTAATTAATTCAGCTGGTCTTAAATCATGGTGCAAGGCAGAAATTAGACAGCGGCTGACTGAAAGAAAGCATTTTCTGAGTATTTGACGTATAATAGGGATGCTAAATGGCGATGAAGATGCCGTGCTTTAATGCATCAACTGGAGTCATTAGTCACCATGTTTTGAAAGTAGTTGAAGAACATTCAAGCTCACAACAATTTACTTCTTACTGCCATTAGAAAGGGATTTTAATCAATTTATAATTATCAGAGATAAGCTGATGTCAGTGATCAATATGTGCTTTAAACCATAAATCAAGCCTCATATCTTACAGTAGTTGTCGTCAGCAATCAATGTCAGACATCCTCACTGTACTTAAACAGTTACATAGTGTGTCTTGACATTCTTGGAGACACTTTTGATATATGTATTCTTTTTATCAATCCGGCTGACCGTATAATTGGGAATAGTCCATCACAACTCCTTAAAAACAGGATTCAGTATCATTCATAACTGATTTTAGATTACCTAATTTCATTTTTTTTAATTTATTGTTTTAGGCTTCTTGTGAGTTTAAGAGGTCATGGTCAATCTCACCTGAAAAACCGATTGCAATAAGCTTTGAACATTTCATCGTACAGAAAAGCTTGAATTACAGCAGAAAAGCGAAGTAATCATCAAATTGTAAGAACGGGGTACCAGCAGGTTGCAAACTTGTGTTGCCGAGAAACGCCATATCAAAAAGATCTTTCATGATGTTGTTGCTACACTAAATAAAGCCACTCGGCTGGTTGATTGATCGGCTCTGGGAGGCTTATTTTAATATGGTTGGTGACCGGTCAGGCAGACTCGGTATGTCCCCTTCCATGCCATTTTCACGAATGCGGCACACTCTGATTCCGGCTACACACACAAACACACCAAGCATGACCTACCATGGCTATAAACATCTCACCAGAATCTTTCCCCAGGAATGAAGAAAACACAAAGCTTGGGATTTGTGAAACCTGTAAGGTCAAAATGAGCTGCACAGGAACAACCCCAAAAACCTTCGGGTCAACAGACTTAATCAGAAACTTCAAAATCAATCACCCAGAGGAACATAGAAAGTTTCAAAAAAGCTAATGTTGGCAGAGAGGCCAAAGTAAGGAAGAGCACAGAGCCCGACACGAGCCCACTGTATGTATGATGTAAATTATGGTTTTAAAACGTTCAAGTAATTGTCAAAAATCGGTATCGCCTGGACGGACTTTATCAGAATCGGCAAAGAAAAATTAAAATCGTTGAACCTCTACTGGTGAATGTATCCTACTAAGAGTCTCTGCTCTAAGGAACAAGGTAATGATCGGGGATTTGTTTTTAAATTCAAATTTGTTGCTAAATGGCTTAAATATACGTACATATATAGCCTAGTAAATGATGAAGAAAAATGGGGCATGGAAAGTCTAGTCTAAAAATGTGGGTGAAACTGTCCTCTCGGTTCCAGAGCTTCTGCATGTGTGTGTGAGTGTGACAGTGTACTTTTCTGTAAACATAACAGCATTCATAGCACCCACAGAAAGTGAGGCTGGCATAGTTTGACTGTCAGTGTATGTTCCCGTGTGTGTGAGTGTGTGTGAGTGTGTGAGTGTGTGAGTGTGTGAGTGTGTGCTAATTGACATTGAGGTTGACATAAGCTTGTCATAGATGCCTCTCACTTTCCAATCATCCTTTTCCTCTCTTCTGCTGCCGTGCTCCCCCTTTCTCCTCCTTTCACAGTTATTCTGGCTCTCCCTCTTTCTCTCATTTCTTCTTTGCATATGTCTCCCCATCCTCCCCCCCTCCAGCTATCTCTTTCCTCATCTTCCCTCTCTTCATCACTTTGCCTGAGACGACTCATCTCTCAGTAATGACCTGATCTGATTGGATTTGGTCTTAGATTTCTTCCGTGGCTAATGGGCATGACCGTTGCTAGGCAGCTGGTGCCAAAACAGAGACAAACATGGCTGTTGCGCTGGGCCCCGCAGACAACAGAGAGGGATCACTAGTTTGCCCTCGCGGGGCTTCTTTGCTTGCACTTTCACTGAGCTCCATTAGGATGGTGACAGGCCTGTAGAGACAAGTCTCCAAGATGGATCGGACAGTTAGCATGAATTTATCCATCTATCACACACAGTGCCAGTCCATTAGAAATACATTCTACCAAGGCAAGTACTGGTTCTGCATAATCTCCAGGCAGATCTGTGACATATAAATGACATTTTGCGTCGGAATCAGTTAATTAGTATTTTATTTGACATGATCTTGGCTCCTCTGCTGAAAATTTGGAACTGCAATGGAAAGGTTGGCTCATTGGAAACTAAATATAACTCAAAGCTTATCACTTCAGACGTGGGAGAACATTATGGACATCTTCATTCACCTGCATTTCAATCTGCATTTCAATTTTCTATACAACAGGGCTAGCAAACATGTGACCAAGCTCCTTTACTATGTTGTTTTTTGTAAGATTATATTTAGCTATGCTTGGAAATATTTATTTTCTGTGTGTTAAGTGTGTAAACACTAGCTGAGCTCAGAACAGACGGCGTTTCTACTACCTCATCATCATCATCATCATCAATCTTCAGTATAATCAATAGTGAGAGCTCTTTATAGGAATACATTTATATAAATCTTTAAACAATATGTTAGTCATATGCATGTCTTTCTTTTAATTCTATTTAGTTTGGTAATCTTTTTTGCGTATTACTTTTACGTTGAATCGTTGGTATATATATAAACTAACCATGCTTTTATCTCTGCTCAGCTTTTAACAGCTTAACTCAGTCTTTCATTTTTTAGAAATTCTGCATTCATATTTCACAAAAATCTGCTCTGCGCTCCCACGGCTGCAATGAATAATCAATCGAATCGACAAAATCTATTATGAAATTAGTTGTCGACGAATTTAATGGTTGATTCATCAGTGACCTCATCGGACATTGCCCTTGACACCGCGTAACAAGAGGGAAGTAAACATTAGCGCCATGGCAACACCATCGCGACAGAAAACATCCAATTTGTGGGAGCATTTCTCCCTCAACACGGCCAAAAAATGCTGCAAACGGCAAGATTGTCAGAACTGACCTGTCCTGGTGTGGAGCACGTCAGTAATGCTGGACTATTTGAAGCGGAGGCACGTCGACTCTGTAGACGATGAAGACTCGTCTCTGTAAACTAGTTTGCAGGCTGTAGTGAATTGTTAATGACGTCGAGAGCACCAAATAACTATTAATAAATCACGATGATACTCTTCACGTTACAAACGTTAAAATCGGAAACGTTGCATTTATTTCAACTTTTTTTTTTGTGTCTCAGATAAATTCCGATAGACTTACTGCCACTTTACGATGTTTCCTGTGTCTTTGGTGATCCCTGCGTCACTGGACATGAGCTGTGCTCTACTCGGAAAGTTCTCTCAATCTAAGTATAGTATTTTAGTCAGATCTGATAGATGGATGGATTGTTTGGTCACAATATATCACGCAGGGTCCAACCACACCCTTATTATCTTGACAGGGAAGAGCTGAATGTTTTGAACGTCATACCACTGATGCATGTTTTTAGATATGGTAGATATTATGGTTATAGATAACTACTTGCCTTTTGAAGCTTCAAGGGGCTTTGAAAGTACATAATTATCCAATCCATGACCATGGATTAGATAAGAACGTTTCCATTTCAGCAGTAATGGGAATGTTTCACATTACTGCTGAAAGTGTGTTGCTGCCTGCTGAGTGCACAACTCTGGGTTTGGACATGACTCAGCCTAATTGTACTAGTTGACTAAAGAATGCACAAAGCACTGAATGCTTTCATTTCTACCGTTGTTTATTTTCCTTCATTTACATGGATATTTGATTTGATTTCAGAGAAACTGCTGTATTTTTTATATACATTTTTTAAATATTATTTATATATACATTTTATTTACTTTTTGTATCAGCAGCGATGTGATGAAACATGAAAGGACTAAACTCCAGTTCATCAAATATGCTGTTGGTATAGAAACCTGTTTGGTTTAACAGTCTGTTATAAAAACAGTGAAGTTTATTAAAAAGACATTTTGGAAGGAAGATTCATCTTAATTGTTTTTATTTTATTGTTGCATGTGCCTAAAACAACCTAAAGCTTGATTTGAAAGCTGACAGCAAAATAAGAGCCATTAATTAATTTTGTATTTATTTTAATTTTAACTTAACCTTTAGTCAACCAGGAGAAAAAAAAACGTTATTATTTTTATTTCCGAATTAAAAATAAAAGTAATTACTAATCACTTGATTATTGAAACGATTAATCGACTATGAAAATAGTTGTTAGTTGTGGCCATAGGTGCCAAACTGGTATGATGTTGATGCTGTCTGTTCATTAATTAATGTATTTCTGAGCCGGTGTGGTTTCACCCGAGGCTCCTGGTTGCTTCAGTGACGGATAAAAATCAGTCTTCAAGTTTCTCATCTCTTCAAGATGTTGGATCATTTCATTCCCGCCTACCCAGTTTCATCAGACTCTTTTCTGCAGGTTAGCTGCTTTGATACAGACATTTGTTTTATAGATTCCCTTTCAGTTTTCACTTGATGTTGTTTGTTGAGAGTTGCTGGACATTATTTTGGCCGCTGGTCGCGATGACTGTGTAGTTAACGCCACGACAGGATGCGTTCAAATGTTACCTCCAGCGGGTGCAGAAAAGTACTTTTCAAGATTATAAGTATTTCCTTTAAAAGTATGATGGGTTTAATAAAAAAAAGTTTAAAGTTTCCTTTCATCAAGTTAGTATTGATATCAGTTTCAGTTTATTTCACTCTCTTTATTCTCTCTCTTGAAGATAAAGTAAAGACGGCCACATTTATTCACCTTTTTTTCTTTACATATTATACATAAAAATAAACCATGTAGCCTGAAAACAATGATCAGTTTTCCTGACATAAATATTTCTCAGATTGTTCACAATGTTTTGTTATACTTTCTTTAACTGATCAGCCATTACATCATAACCACTGACAGGTGAGTAATATGATGGGTCGTAACTTTTCCAAAACTGCAAGTCTTGTTGTTGTCTGTAGTTGTTGCTAGCAACCAACTGGTGAAGAGCGACAGATTCATGGGAACCCAGTGCTCATTGATGCGCATGAGAAGCGAGGGTTAACCCATGCTGTCTATTCCAGGAGAAGAACTACTGTAGCACAAATGGCCAAAACGTTGGGACCTACACAATATTAGGTTGATGGTTTCAATTTTATGGCTTATGGATGCAAACATTCTCGTAAATTGAAGAATATTTTAATTGATTAGAACGAAATACACATCTTCTTAAAGTTATACATGCATTGAAAATGTTGAAACTTAATTTCTTCTACATCGTCATCTTTTCCACTTTTTTATCTTAATATAAACATTGCCTGAATATTTCAGGTGACAGCCTATTTCTTTCATTAAGCCTTAATTATAATAGTTTTAAATTAAATAAATCTCTGAATTTCAACAAGTGATGCTTTTCTTTTTACTTACCCTTATGAAAGTTATTAAAAATTAAAAAAATATTTAAAAAATTATTTCTATTTGAAAACCATCTGTAATCAAATTGATATGATTTTTTTTTTTTTACAATAGCAAAAAATATGAAATTAGGTTTACTCCAAATCAAGAATAATTTATTTTCATCAAAGTACCTTATATTTAAGCTGAATCATCTGTAGTTGTATTTAAATCAAGCCCAGAAAAAACAAACAAATACTTTGTTATCTTTATTAATTAATTGCAATATGTTTCATTACATATAAATTGAAGGTTGTGGGGCTAAGTATCAACCCTTGTGGGACTCCACACTTAACTAAGATTCTGCACATAGCACCAACTGGTGTCTTTTATCCAAATAACCTTTTGTCCATTTTATTGCTTCATTTATCTTGTATTTAGATCATAAAGTATGGTTGCTTATTGTGTTGAATGCATTTTTAAAATCAAAAATATACTACCACTGTGTTTCTCTTTCTTTCAATGGCTTCTGTGATTTATTATATTACTTCTAAGAAGGCTAAAGAGGAAGATCAATTTGGCCTAAAGCAGAACTCATTCTCACTTATTACTCTCTTCTTTTCTATATAATCTTCAGTGTTTTATGGGAACTGCTTTTCAAGTAATTTCAATAGGACACTGATCTGTAAACACTAAATCAATCTCTTTCACTGTTTGTAGTGGAAGTGGTACTTTGGTCCTTTCTTTTTCTGGCAATCTACCTGATTGGAAGAAAAGAATATTACATAAATTGATAGTTTAATTACCCTTAAAAGAAACTCCATTTAAAGTACTTGCTTTATAGACTCACAAGACTTAAGTGGACAGATGGAGACACTGAAAATCAAGCTCAGCTCATCTTTTGTTGGCATGATTATTCAAAGATCCTAAGACTGTTACGAAGAAAGGCTGAATCAAAAGTTCCACAGGATGGCAGGCAGTCAGTGGGGAAATCTCCAGAACCAAACACAGATGTGGGGAAATAAGATTACTCAGTTGTATAACTGATGGGCCGGAGACTTTGTAAAGCTTTTGAAATGAAAGATTAAAGTTGAGTCCAAAAACACAGTGAAAGTCAGAACAAAGATGATAGAAAAAAGGAGGGTTAGAAGTTACCGAATGTGATTGAGCCAATTGTTTTCTTGACTAATAATTTTTACTGAGAGAAATGTCAATCATAGCATCGTCAGAAATAATGACCCATAGCCACTTATATTAATTGAAATAAACACGATTTAAGTTGTTCTGTTGATTGATTGATTAGCCAAATGTTTTGGCTCTTGAGGAAATTACAGCAGCGGCCATGTTATATCCTTTGCTTTTGTTTCCATGTAATTATGGTAATGTATAAGGTTATTTAACAGTGATGAATTGGTTCTATGATTTTATGTTTTTATTTGTATACTCAATAACAAATGCATGATCGTCATCAGTAAAGTGGGATTCACATGTAGAACAAAATGTATCTCAAGAAGTAAACTTGCATACTTTATCTTGTTATTGTTCTGTAAAGGTGTTTAATTAGCCACTTTTAGCATTTTTAACATGATTTATTTTTTTCAATTGCATCAACATTTGATCCACTGATATTAGGCTCAGCTAATGAGATAAAATGAAACAGAGATACCGCTGTTATTTCCCATTACGTTTCTTCATTGGACTTAAGTTTTCAATCAGTTAACACTTCTGAACAGATCTGAACAGATCATGTCTGTTTATCATCAGATATTGTAAAACCATCCAGTAGGCTACATTCACACTGCAAGTCAAGGGATCAATTGTGAATTTTCTTTTATAGATTAGATTTTGTCAAGCTGTTCAGATTCCTTTTAAAATGAGTATTTTATCAACTCAAATATGAATAGTTCACGGCCCTAAACTGACCCGCTTGCACAAAAAACAATAAGACCTCAGCAGCAGCATGCTGTTAATGCTGAAGCAAAACATAAACGCTTTCGTTTATAGTGAGCTTTATAGTGTATATCATGCTTATACTGTTTTGTTCATAGTGATGATTATAGTTTTTAAAGTGTTTATAGTGCAGTTTTTATAGTGATGTTTATAGTTTTTATAGTGTATAAAGTGTTTATAGTGTAGTGTTTATAGTGATGTTTATAGTGTATATAGTGTTTATAGTGAAGTGTTTATAGTGTTTATGGTGATGTTTATAGTGTGTAAAGTGTTTATAGTGTTTATGGTGATGTTTATAGTGTGTAAAGTGTTTATATTGAAGTGTTTATAGTGATGTTTATAGTGTATATAGTGTTTATAGTGAAGTGTTTATAGTGTTTATAGTGATGTTTATAGTGTATATAGTGTTTATAGTGATGTTTATAGTTAGGTTCACAATGTAATTCAGTCAGCAGGTTGGAGCACTGCTGATAAAATGGGTTTTGATTTTTAAAAGCAGTGTCCCAGCTGACACTGATTTTTCACCGAGAAACCAGAAGGAAAGATGTTTGCCAAATATCTTTGCTGACTACAAATCCTCCCGATAATAATGTTATGAATTTCAGAGCAAACTTCCAAACCACGAGGATGAACACAATGAATTATTTATTCTATAAAACTGGAAGAAAAGTGAAAACATTTTCATCACAATTTTCTGAAGCTCAACATCTTCAAATGTCTTCTTCTTTTTCTTTTTCAACCAATCGTGCAAAATTTAAAATACATCAACATTTTCTATATTGTAGGTTGAATGAAAAAGTAGCAAAGTCTCTGTATAGGTGTGTCTGTGTTTGTGTGTATGTGGATGTGTTATGTGTCTCACCACAGTGCACTGCTCAACGTGGGACCTTTTAATTAAGGGAGAAGTTTCATTATCAGCCCCATTAGTCAGAGACCGTATTTTTGCTTGAATAACATTACGATACCTATTCTGTTGTTACGAACAATGTTCTGCAATTACATTATAACTGTGGACAGGGGACTTTAGAATAACTTTGATTATCTTGTTATGAGTGCACCTGCCAGCGGGTGGGATACATAAGGCAGAAAGTCAGCATTTTGTCCTGTGTTGGAAGCAAAAGTTTGTGATTTGGAAATGTCCACATTATAATTGCTGGACGACTTGGTTAGAACGTCTTCAGAACTGATGGTCTATTCGGGTTTTCCTTGTCTGGAGTGTTTAGTGCCAGCTAAAGTGGTCGTTGGAAGGACAATATGAGATATGAGATATATTATATAAATGAGATTAGACCAAATAGATATTTTCTGAACAGCGTCACAAATGCAAATGCAACTGATTAAACCGCTAACTTGTCAAATAGATTTTATTCTATGACCTTGTTTGTTGCAATGATGACACCTTCAACAACATAAATTAAACTTTTCTTTGGATCGCATATTTTATTCATGATGGTTAATCTGTTTTGGCATCATACCTTCATCAGGTCATAATGCAGTTTGTTGACAACCCATTTCAATTCTCCAAATTGCAGCAGTCTTAATCACCCAATCAGTGGTGGCCTTGAAAAAACATTTTAACAAATTTTTATTGATATAATGTGCACTTCTTTTTTTTTTTTATGAATGAATGGCAACTCTTCACAGCTGATTTGTTACCAAACCATCATCTCTTATGTTCTGAGGTTGTGGGCGAATTAATTAGATATCACTTTACTTGCTTGCGATTTTAATGTGCCCTGCTGAGGCTCTATTATTGTTTTATTTATATTCTGGAAATACCACTGTTCACCGTTGATCCTTAAATCGATAACTCAAAAGCAATCAGGTGGATCATGTTCAAATTTTATAACTCCATAGACTTCAGTGCAAGGAAGAACTGGATTAATTTTTGGAAGGTCGGTTTTATATTCCAAACACTTGATGTCCAAACGTTTTCTGTCCGTCCTTTCTCAAGCGTTTGTCCGATTTAGTCCAGCTTTGGTGCATATGAATCAACTTAACGACATTCATCTTTTCATTCTTTGTAATTTACTCACTAATGGTTGGTTTTTTGTTTTTTTTAATGAAAATTAAGGTTTTCAGACATAACTTCTTAACTGTTCCACCGATTTAGCCCAAATTCGGTGCTTTTGAATCGACTGCCGGTAATCTATCCTTTATCAAATTTTGTGTAGTAGTTCATAATTTTCTCACTAGAGGGAGCTTCTTTATAAAAGACACTGTTTTTTCGGACATAACTTCAGGTATAATTTGATGAGTTCAATCAGTAGGATTACTTGTACAATGCTAGGGATTGGGTGATTTTTGTGGATTTAGTCTTCATGCCGGGGACGGCAGTGTAGGCCATACTGAAATACCAAAAGACTCTAATTACAAAATGTTGGATGAAAGTTGATGCTGCAGAACCAGATATAATAAGGTTTGGTGACTACAGTACCGAAAATTGGATCCCCAGTTTGTCAGAGAACCTGTTGCGTGATGTGATTGCAGCTAATGTAGCCTCAATCCAGCCTACATAGTACTGTTGCTGAGGAGCTGGTCATTCCATAGCCATACATAGCCACTTTTACCTCATCAAAGGAGCAGGTATTACTTCACATTTTATTTTAAGGAGATAAGATATAAAGAGTGTACAAATTATTATTATATATGGGCCTTAGGTCACTCTGTGGTAGCGTGTGCTTTAAAAAAAAAAGAAGATCTTACTGCATCGCTTTGAGCCACAGAACATTGGTTTCCAGTTAGTGAAATGTTTTCCATTTAGCTAAAATCATTGAAACATACTTCCATCTTTTATTCTCTCTTGTATTCTGTGTCGTCCAACTTCCTATATATGTTTCTTTCCTTACCTTTTCTCTCCGCCAATTCTTTGTCAACTCATTATTTTACATTTAAGGCCTTTCCTATTCTTCACTTTTCCCTGGAATTACAAGTCTTCCTTTCCTCTCTTTACTACCTATCCACTTGATTTCCTCTCAGCTCTTACCTCTTTCAAACAAAGATTAAGCTGTTAATGCTAAAGTGGCTCTAATGAGATGCATGTGGCCGTGTGTCGTGTGCACTACGGCTACCAGTATGTGTCCGTGTGCGCCTATGCATAACTTCAGCGTGTGAAATCGCTGCATTTTTCAGGAACCGAACAACGCTTTAAATGGACTATTGATCGTACCATAGTGTTCCTGTCCTCCCTGCAGGTTCGCAAACATTCACTCACTTTGCCTGAAAGCGTACACACATATAAATGCAAATTGCAAACACAGCCTGTCAAACACACAAAAACATGTTCATATCCACTTTAAAGCAGACCTCCCTTTGAAGAAGAGACAAACCTGATTCGTTGATTCTACTTTGGTGCTGCAGGGAAAGTCAGGGAATAACCTCAATCACCAGGATCCATCAACTGGAAGCCATTAATGTTTGCTGACAATTACATGGCAATCAATCCATGTAAGACATTAAATCTAGATACTAATAATTATTCAAGCCCTGAAATGGAAATCCCTGACTTGGATGTGCATTTCCATCTATTTGTTTTAATGCACAGATTTAATTTGAGTGTAAAAAACTTGATAAAAATACAGTAACCGTAATGCTTTTTACACTTAGCTTAGGTGTAAAACTTCAAGGGTGCAATTGCTATTTGATAAGACCGTATAACAGTGATGAGAAGACATTAATGTTTGATCAATATGCCAAGCAACCACAAATCAAGTCTTCCATCCATTGTGGTTTGACTGGAGCTCTTTGGCACCTTATTGGAGAAATAGCACTGCTAGCAGATCATCTTTATGAACAAACTCCATATTATATTATTTAAAGGAGCGGATGAAAAAATGGATCTGTTCTATTTTCCTCTTTTTCTCAGAATGTGGTCTATAGTACTTATACTTAATTTGTATCACAGCGCGCACACGCACACACACGCACACACACACACACACACACACACACACACACACACACACACACACACACACACACACACACACACACACACACACACACACACACAGATCTATCTGATAATATATATTGATCGAACACACATGTTCTGCCAGATCAATATTGCACACTCATAGGCATCAATGCATACACGAATCCTGTTTTTTGGGAGTACGACACACAGACACATACACATATAATGTGCATATGGATGGATCACCTGATTTTGACGGGATTGTTGGCTTCTGGTTCATTCATGTGTCACTGTTAAGCCAGTCATTATTTTATATTGGACACCTGTGTCTAAGCTTGAGACTGAGGGATAATGTGTACATTTTAGTGCAGAGGTGTATCTGTGTTTGTGTGGATGTGGGTGTGTTTGGTGTCTCACCACAGTGCACTGCTCAACGTGGGACCTTTTAATTAAGGGAGAAGTTTCATTATCAGCCCCATTAGTCAGAGACTGGCTCGTGTTAACACTCACATAAACACATACACACTTGTACACACACACTGAAAGAGTACTGTTAGTTGGGCCGGTATGATATTTAACCTGATGCTCTGTTTCAGGATGAGAGCGTAATTTATTATCAGCAATAATGGGCAGTGACCCCATTTCCCAGCTAAATGAGAGTTTGCGGAGAGGTTTTATTATAAGTCATCATGTCGTCATTTCCATTGTAATGTATGTCGCAGGCTCCACCACGCATCGCTGCTCAGCGGTGGATAATGTCTCCTGCCGTATGGTCAAGTAATTCCTCACTGAAAGAAGAATATTATAATTAAAGGTACTATACCCAAATACCCATATACCCATATTGTAAAACATACAAGTTGTAAATGTGGAAAAATATAACCGTTATGTCAATCATTATTGCTCACATCTAATATGAAGTAAGGGTTTGACAGCTGTAGTTGGGTGATGTACAGATCATTTTTATATAAAAATAGAGAACATTTCCAAAGTGACATCTTTAGTGACAGCTTGATTTGTACAAACTCAACTCCTCAAATTTTAATATAGAATAAAATAAGGGATTAGAAAAGCTGCAAATATTTACTTTTGTACAAAAAGTGGACAAACAAGTTGAAATGAATTACCAAATTTTTTTATTTTTTATTTTTATAACATCTCAGCTTTAATGGAAAAAAACATTTGGACTAATTTTATCATAATTTTATTAAAATGTAAAAATGTATCAGTTTTACTGTTAAGTTAAACACGGATTCTGGAAAGTGGTCTTTTATTTTGACAGCACAAATACAAGTCACAAGACCAGTGCCCCTTTTTGGAAAAAAATGCCAGATAATCTTTTTTTTGACCAAGAGACTGCTGTTTCTTCGGCTTATTACGACTGATTTTATCTATCTTACTACAATTGTATAACCATACGATCCAAATAACGACTGACATGATGTTAATCTAAGTAATCTGTAAATATAGCTTCATACATTTCACCTAGCATAATTTGGATTTGAATAATCTTGATATCAATGAAATTATGTTTTGAAAAGTTTAAAATAAAAATAATAAAATAAAAATATGTTTTTATGGTACCTTCCACAATTATATTTCCATATGGCAACATTTCTCCAACTATCCCCCTTTAATAATGAAACTAATTCTGTTATTTAAGCAATTCGAAGTATTAAAAGGTCATTAAATTAGTATAGTGCAAAATAACATATTTCTCTCTCTAAAATAAGAGTCTTGAAAGCTTAATAAAAGTACAGTTAAGGTTAGTTCAGAGCTTTGAGTAAATTGATTCAATAATTTAAATTATATATGGATGTTCCTTTTTCCATATGCTTGATGAGCTGAAATTAAAATTAAATTCATAAATCAGGAAAGTCAAATTTTGCATTATGTCAGCTTTGTCATTAATACTTTTGTACAATTACTGCTGGATAAAGAATTTTCCAAATGTCACTTTTTAGTTTCAGAAAATGTTAGATTCTTTAACATTGCCTGGAAAAAAAAGTCTGCAATCTTGATATTTGTATCTTTTTCAGAACCATGAAAGGGAAAAGGGCTTTTTCTGTCAGGCTTTGAGTAGAGGACTATTTTTCTTTGCCTCTGAGAAAGTAGACATTTCAGACACAAGCCAGCGAACTGTGAGAACCGTTTTTCACAACACAGCCGGCTAAAGTAAATATTTTACTCTCTGAGTTTTCTGTTCAAAGCTTTTTACGGTTGGAATGTTTATAGATGGTGATGCTGGTAAACCTTTTACATCGTCAAGACAACATTTTAATGTGGCTTGTACTCAACCCCTCCAAAACCAATGACACTGCCCCAGCCTTAACTGTACTTTGTGATAATTAGATAAATTTAACATTAAAAAAGTCAACTAGTGCGTACTTCAGCATGTAAGAATACCCATAGTATAGTTTACAGGCTGACGATACCATGTAGCTTGGAACATTACCTCCTAACGTCATATAGTCCACAATTTCTGTTTATTATCATTACATTCAGTATTTTAGTTAGTGTGATGGCATTTAAATATTTGTGAACAAGCTAAATATAGTTGAGTATGAAAGGACAGACATCGTACATAATTTTTTCAATTTAATTAAATTTTGCTTATCACTTCATTGCTTTACTTCTAAGGTAATATCTCAAACAAGCACATTTTTTTCTTTTATCAGCCAGCGCTAATTCCCACTTGAACAACTGGGGTCTGTTTGTCATATTTGCGAGCTTACAGCAATAGCAATATAATATATAATATGAATATAATATAATATGTAAGCCGTTTATTGTTGAACTTTGTACCAGTATATTTTTTTTGATTTATTAAACAAATTGTGAATATTGTACCAGAACGTATATGTCAAAAAGAGTTTTCTGGGATAGAACTCACAAATTGTTCCAGACATTTTTTTTTTTGGGTAACAATTTGTTCCAAAATGTTTTTAAAAGTTTACAAGTAGCACCAATATTATTATTATTAGAATTTCATATATTATTATTATTAATTAACAATTCCAACAGAAACTATGCCAAAAAAGTTTCTGATACAAATTGTTTACAATTTCAACAAGAAATCATTTTTAAAAGTTCATATTTTATAAAAGACACTTATTTCGCCAAAGTAAGTTTCTGGCACAGAGTTCAGAAAAAAGTTTCCAGAAAGTATTTTGTAAATTCAAAATTTGTGTGAGAAAGTCGTCACGTTTTTAAAAGAGATGTGAGAGGGCTTTGCTTTAAGCGATAAACTTCTCTTTGGCAGAAAGTTTCTTGTACAAATTGTGAACTTTAAAAGGACATAATAGATAGTTCCTCCATGCCGTAAATGTAGTTTATTCTTCAGTGAATTAGTTTCATTCTAAATGGGCCTTAAATAGACAGTTATGACACCTACTCTCCTTAAATGATTGACAGAGGAAAATGAGAACACACTGGGAACACTCCACTCCTGGGTTTATTCTCCCGCCATCCCTATTAGGAAATAATTCATCTCTTTTTAGTTGATAAGTGCATTTTGTTTTGCTGATGACCATCAAATGTCACGCAGTTCCACAATAACTTTGATCGCAATAATCATTTTTACACAGCAGAGAGGGGAACTTTCCACGAGGACAACAAGTGGAAACTAAGCTTGTTCACTCCAGTTTATCTCGTTCCAGTGACAACCAGTCAGCAAAGCCCTGGAAGTGGCACCCTGACTGATTTGATGAGGATGCAATTAGCCCAGAGCAACATGAGAAGAGCTTCTTATCATACCAAGCACCACTTATATTTTGTCTGTGTGAGAGAGGAATATAAGCCTGACTTAACAAAAAGACCTGCTGAATATGTTTCAATTGTCAAACAATGACTCAGCAGGCTTGGACTCTGATGTTCCCACGCATCAAATTGTTTGTGCGTGTGTGGTGTGTGTATCGGTGTGTGTGAGTGAGTCCGTGTCTTCTGACATACATCTCAGTTGATCTGTACCTTTAGATTGCCTCACCTGAGCGCAAATTCTGACAGATACAGATAAATCCTGATCCTTTTTCTAAGTGTGTGTTTTTTTTTTTTGTGGCAGATCAAAGGGAAGACGTTCAGAAGAAGACTTTCACAAAATGGGTGAACTCACAATTGGCTAAGGTAAGATAACTTCCTGTCCCAGGTTAGCCCTTACTACAGGCCGGTGACCACTTCCTGTCATCCCTATGTAATAATATCCGTATACAAAGTGAGTATGGGTTGGAAATATATCAAATTCTTTTAAATATCAGGCACTTATATCATGAAACACAAATTAACTTGTCATATCAACTTCTCTGAAAACAGTACGTTTATGCTACTGAACAGGGAGCGATATTAGAATAAACTTACCCAATCCAATCTAAAAACCCCAAAACCTTTTGTGCTGAGACAGGGAGAATGACAAGGAATACAACTAACAACCTTCAGGTCTTTATGAGTAAATATTTCAGAGAAATCATTGAAATTCATTGGCCAGATAAAATCAGCACATCCCGCTTCATCAGAGGAAAAATGGGAAGGAGAGGACTACAGCTGATAAGTGGAATGTCTGGTTGTTGGTAGGGGTAGATAGAAAGAAGAGTAAGAGCAACGGTCAATGTAGGAATCTTGTTGATGGCCCATATCTTGCCTTGGATGACAATCACTCCCTAAACGTAGACAGAAAGATATTCAGTGTTTTATCACTGCTCAAAGGCAGTGTAGACGTGTGATAGGTACGAGTGTCAGGAAGCTTTCACCTTCAAGTCCCGTTTTAAGGAGTTGGGCTGTTCCCAAAAAGCATGCCAACAGAATCTGCAACGAATGTTCTAGCATATGTCTGTTTGCTGTACAGACAAATACTGCAATAAATCATGCTAATGAGCTTGTTCGGTTTGAGATGGTGTTCTAAGTACTTATTCTACGTACTTATTCCATGTTTGTAAAGGACGCTGAGGGCAGGAGAAAAGCCCCATCTCTTGAGAGGAACTCCATCTCACTTTAGCACTTTGAGATTTGATCTAAATGTAAAGTGCATTATAAATTAAATGTATTATTATTATTATTATTATTATTATTATGTACGGTATGAGACCGAAAACAAAATTGCACAAGGTTAAAAAAAAGAAAATCATGCTCTGTCGTTATTAATATCCATTGATACCATAAGGAGAAGAAATTACTATGTACAATTTTACAGAGTGATTCAAAGATGGGAAAAGGTTTGAGATTTTATTAAAGGTGCTCATGGACAACACCTGATTCTTCCCTCTGTCTTCCATGATCCGTTCTATTTATTTGAAGCTTTCCAATACTTTCAGGAATTGGATAAAGAGAAAGGTTCTTCTACCTCCTTTCTATCGGGACTGTGTTCTGTTTTTGTTCTGGGTTACGGACCAACATTTCATAGGCATTTCCTTGAAAGTGATTCAGACGCGTGGGGATCGGTCATTCCCACTATGTCCATTATCTGTGACTAGTCTTTCCGGTAAAGCTAGAATAAATAAAAGCCAAGATCAGGAGGTTGAGGCCGATTTTTGCTGAGATTGTTTTGGGAAAATCTAGAAGGCCATCTCCCTAAAATGCACTCGGTAATACCTGTCTTGTTGCTGGATTCCTGTATGGTGCACTTTGCTGTCCTGTAACTCAGTTAGTCTACCCCCCTGGAAACTGCATCACTTGTTTTGATTTGAATTCAAATTTAATTTCTGTGTTATGTGGCTGTGTGTGTGTGTTTGTGTGTGTGTGTTAGTGTGTATTGTTGTTTTTGTCTTTTGTGTGATGTCACTTCTATTTTATTTTCAAAGTTGATTATGAGGGTTATAGAGGTGTGCTGTTGTCATGGTGATGGAGGCTTTGTGTGTGTTTGTTGTGTGTGTGTGTGTGTGTGTGTGTGTGTGTGTGTGTGTGTGTGTGTGTGTGCGTGCGTGCGTGCGTGCGTGCGTGCGTGCGTGCGTGCGTGCGTGCGTGCGTGCGTGCGTGCGTGCGTGCGTGTGTGTGTGTGTGTGTGTGTGTGTGTATGCGCGTGTGTTTGTGTGTGTGCACCTTTTGAATGGGAGTCACTTCATTAAAAGTCACAGAAGGACAGACGAGCTGGTAGAGATCCCTTCCCTCTCTTTTGTTTCCCCCATCCTTTCTGTCTTTAAACTTTTCCCCTTCCTTTTCCATCCTGTTCTTTTCTTTTTCAGTTCCTTTCCACTCATCCCATTCTTTATTTTCTTTCCATCTCATATCCTTTGCTCCCCTTCTCTTTTCTTTGCCCTTTCTTTCAATTTGTTTCCCTCTCTTTTTTCCTCCTACTCCTCTTCTCCTTTCTTGTCATCTCTTCACCTCTGCTAATCTGCTCTTTCATCTTGTTTTATCCTCTCGTATATCCTCACCATGTCCCCTTTCTCTCTCCTCACCTTTTTCTTTTCTTCTCTTCTTTTAACTTTTCACCTCTTCCTCCCCACCTTCTCCTTTCCTTTCCTTTCATTTCCCTCTATTCCTTCTTCCCCCATCACTTTTTTCCCCTTTCCTTTCCTTTTTTTGGTTTTTCCATTGCTTTTCCTTGTAAGGATGCAGGGAATAGAGGAGGAGAAGCTGCAGGAGTTTAGAACAACAGGTAGGATGGAGTGGGTGAAGAGTGAGTGTCAGTAGTTATCTTTGAGAGAAAAGTTGCAACAAGAGTAAAGGGAAAGATTTAAAAGACAGTATGGAGAGCAGCTCTGCTGGATGGTTGAGAGACGGCCGCATTCCCATCGTTTTTCCTCCCCTTGTTTCATGTTGTCCGTTTCATTCTCCTTATCGTCTTTTCCTTCTTTCCAATCCTATCCCATTTTCTCATCCTGTCCTTTTTCACTCTCTTGAATTCTCTCTTTCCTTTCCTTCTGTTAATTATTTTATCAAACATGCCCGATCAATTCCTCTCCCTCATTTTCCACTTGCCTTTCACTTTTCCCTTCTTTGCTTCCCTTTCATTTCTTACACTTCTCTCTTTCTTTTTGTTCATTTCCGTTTCCTTTCCTATTATGTTCTCCTCTCTACTGCTTGTTTCCTGTTGACTCTTCATTACTTTCTCCCTCATCTTTTCTCACGTCCTACCCTCTCCTCTGACTCTCATGCTAACCCGGTTCCCTCCGCTCCTGTTTTTCTTTCTTCTCTTTCCTTCTCATGACCTTTGTTCATCATCCCCGACCTTTGCTTACTTACTTTGATTTCCTTTCTTTGACTGCACTTATTTTTCACTTTCTGTTCCACTCCTCTCCTTTCTTTTCTATTCCTTCACCCTTTTCTTTTTTTAAACTTTTCTTTTTCACCTTTCCTTTCTGTTACTTAGCTGCTCCTCTCTGCTCCTCAACATTCAGGGGAGGCAGGTGACAAGCAATTGGAGAGAGGTAGAATAGGGGATAAGAAATATCCCATCGGAAGTAGTATCCCAGATGATTGAGTCCCCCACATATATTCTCTCTCTCTCTCTCTCTCTCTCTCTCTCTCTCTCTCTCTCTCTCTCTCTCTCTCTCTCTCTCTCTCTCTCTCTCTCTCTCTTTTTCTCTCTCTCTCTCTCTCTCTCTCTCTCTCTCTCTCTCTCTCTCTCTCTCACATTCACAGCACTTACGAGTGTAAAGGGGGACACAGCAGATAGGAGATAGTATGATTGTAGGAAGGTATGAAAGATGAAAGGAAAGAGATAAAAGGAGGCCAGGATTTAACAAATGAAGGAAAGGACTAACAGCAAACGACTGAGAATAAAACAATAGTTAAGGACAGGCGGGAGAGAGGGCCAGTTACGGCCGGAGATGGACGACAGTCATGACAGATATGGAGAAAGAAGCCAGAGAGATGCCTAGCAGGGAAGCAGCATCGTGTCTGAATTTGGTGTCATTTGCTACTCAGCAGACCATAAAAAGAGTCACCCCAGGAATAAATGAGGATCCGTCGCCAGTGCCAGGATAGGGAACTGTGCTTTTTTTCATGTTTTCTAAGTACCGCTTATACTTTATTCAAGAGTATCAGCAGCTGATTCCAATCCAGTTTTACAGATACTATAATATTTCCTCCCTCACTAGCTTTTCTTGCTTGATTTAAAAAGTTTAGAAAAAATTTGCCTTGTCTACGTACTATACATGTGGGTTATGGTATTTGTAGATTTGCCTGATATAGTTCCAGTTAATATGTAGTTGGGCATGATAACCTATGCTGGTAAATTCACCTATTCCAGAGTG
The DNA here is from genome assembly GCA_037951165.1 of Lophius americanus. NCBI lineage: Eukaryota > Metazoa > Chordata > Actinopteri > Lophiiformes > Lophiidae > Lophius > Lophius americanus. The sequence continues at coordinate 4,171,504 of JBBDHG010000076.1, read as the reverse complement.
GGTTGACTTCAGAGGATCAGTTTAACAAAATGCGTAAAGTAATGCATCATCAGGCTGAGGTTTTAAGAGGAACATAATTATTGTTAAATGTGCACAGTGTGCGTTAATACTTCTAACAAAAAAGGTAATATATTTCACCTATATGAAAGCCTAATGAATGTTAATAAACATCGGCATGTTTAAGTGTAAGTCGCAGGAAGACAGAATAATATGTGTAAATGAAAGGTAGGCAGGTGGATAGGTGAGGATGCAGTAGAGGTGGAGGAGGTGCAAGAGTTTAGAACCAAAGCTAGGGTGGAGTGGGTGGAGAAGGGTATCAAGTGTTATCTGTGACAAAAGAGTAGCAGCAAGAGTGAAGGGAAAGGTTAACAAGATGGTATTGAGAGCAGCTCTGCTGGATGGTTGAGAGATGGCAGCACTGACCGGACGACAGGAGACACAGCTGTAAGTGGCAGAGATGAAAATGTTAAGATTATCTGGGAGTGATGAGTATGGACAGGATTACAAACAAGCATATCAGAGGGACAGCCCAGTCTGGACATCTTGGAGACAAAGTAAGGGAGGCCAGATTGAGATGGTTTGGACATGTGAAAAGGATGGATAGTGGATCTACTGGTAGAAGGGTGCTGGAGGTGTAGCTGCCAGGCAGGAGAAAGAAGGGAAGATTAAAGAGGAGTTTTCTGGATGTGGTGTGATGGAGGAAGATGCAGAGGAAAGAGCAAGATGGAAACAGATGATCCGCTGTGGTGATCCCTAAGGGGGATTGCTGAAAGAAGAAGGAGAAGAAGATTATGTTGAAAGTTGTTTAAGAAATATACAATTGGAAATAATACTGTTGAAAATGAGTTCTTAAGTGCCCATATTCTCCACTTGAACAGTTGCTCAGAGGGGTGTTGACAGTTAGCTGCAACATCATCGGAATGGCCAAATGGTGTAAATACATGCCCCGAATAATATGCATATCACTGTTAATTGTTAATGAAAAGACTATTTTTCCGTCAGCAGTATTTTCTGGTTTCTGGTGGGGCAATGGGTCACCATTCACATAAACATTGCCACAGCTCTCCAAATGCGTTCATAACATTTATTGGCTTTAAAGTTTTTCTGTTTTGATTGCAGTCTCCTAGTTTAATATCTCTGCTTGCTAAAGCTGCGAATGAGGCTGTAAGTTATAGACTTTTACAATTCCCATCAGTATGCTACACGGTATAAATGCTTCCTCTGCCATTGTGCTTTTTGAACCAGCTAGCTCTACTGTGTATTGTTAAGGTTGCTGAGGGCAGGTTGTGAAACTGCCTGTTTGGGGATGTCAAGACTCAGAGTTTGAACAGACCTCTCATCACAGTGCTGGTGGTCGAGGATTATGTTTCTCAAAGGTGGATACATTTACCAGTATGGCTACTTAGGGGAACTGCCAGTGGTAAGTGAGATTATGTTCAAAAATATTAGTCATGAATGATTCCTACAATCATTTTATAATACATTTGATTGAAAATGCACCTACTAATGTAGTTTAATAACCTAATTTTGTGTTCAGTATCCCTATGTCAAATGAACCGATACCGAAAAATACATTTGAAAAAAAACAAAACTGGCTGCATAAATAATTCAAAAGGGTTACTTATTGAAAAAAGTTTGAGAACCACTAGTCTATGCCTCCAACTGTCGACCCCATACATGCAATGCAGCCTTGGCATACCAATTTCACTTAATAAAGGATTCTTCTTCTATTCACACCTTGAATCATAAGTCATGAGTGACTCACATCACCGTTGGATAGTCAAACGAGTCACTCGTGACAAAAACTGTGACCTGACTAATAACCCACAATAGGACTGTATGGGTCAACCATACACATGTGACAAGAACTAACGCTGCCTCTTCCATGAGAGGTGAAATAATCTTCAAAAATTTTAAATAAATTCAGTGTCTTTCTACATAACTTCTTTAGGTCTAGAACTGCATGAATTGGAATCTACATGAAGACATTTAGTATGAGGCAATGACATACTGTGAGTTTCTCCCTGTCCCTCTGTGACCCGTCTAGTGTCCCAGTATGCAGTTATCTTCTGGAATATCAAACCATGTCTGAATGAAGCCGTAAAATATAAGAGCTGCAGGTGAAACACAGTTACAATGGTTGAGTGATCCTTTTCCAAGTCAGAACTTATCTGGCCCTGGTCGTGGAGCAGGATGAAGTCAGACTTAATCGGTTGCTTGATTGACAGCTCTATCAACCTATTAGAATATTTTAAAGCTGATTTGCTGCTAACTGTCTTGGTGCTAGTCTTTTGTCAATATTGAAGTGGGAAAATTCCTCCAAAGTAAAATATTCTATCTTTATACTGCATTGTTTGTGAGGTTGTCTCTACTATCCCATCAACACTGCCTGAGTAGCTTCAGTTTCAGGTTCAGAAACACACTTACAATTTTAATGTAGATGCGGACTTGATTATCTCACTGTGTGCTTTTTTGAACAGCCCATAGTTTTCAAGTGGAGCCCAGCTGTTTGAAAGCAGTCTTCCATTTGAAAGCATAGAACTTATTTTCTCACCAGACTTTTAACTAAAAATGATGAAACTGTCAATAAATTTTAGCTTTGGTGCAGAACAATATAAGTGAGTGTCATTTTCATAAGGTCATTAGAAAAATCTAAGGCTCTCTCTTTTAAATCAAACTAAAATGTCCTTGTTGTCATGGCATGATCAGATAGATCCCCGATGAGGACATAAAGATGCAACATTATTGAAGTTGGGTTTTACAGCTCCAAATTGCCATATTATGACAATGAAATAAAGCAAATAATAAAATTTAGTTTTGTTAAAAGACAATTCCTCATCATGTAATTTTTTTAAATTTCAATTTATTGTTTAATGGAGGAGGATGTGCAGGGAGAGATTTGAATGGAGAAAACAAATAATTATTTTTGGTTTTCAGTTAGCTAGCACATTTTACACATATGATAATGTTTAACGGTTCATTGCTGTTATCTTTATTTTTTATAATAAACTTGTTTACTGTGGGTAGCGTAAAGGTTTCCTGAGCTTTATTGTTGTTTTTAAATGGTGTTCTTTGAAGTATCAGTCAAGTTCCCTCAGTGATACAGATTTTATGTGGCGGGCTCGGGATTATGGTGGTTATCTGAAGAATTTAATAATTCCTTAGCAGTAAAGTTATATTGACAGCAAAAATGATTTTCCAGCAACAACTGTTACAGACTAGATGGGGAGCTGTGATTAAATAGTGTTTACGTTTGTATCTTTTTGTTGGTCAGTGAGAAGTGCTTTTAGAAACAAAAGAATCAGGAAACACAAGAATTTCCTTTGGCCTTAGCATGAATTATGAATTATTAAAATCTTGTCCTGTTTTCAGTTTTCATTTGAAGGCTGAACAGGGCTTCTGTAATGGTGAGCCTGGTGACAGAAGTTGCTCAGCTTACTTGTATTAAAGAATCTAATCCTTCATCTCATCCATGTGTCTGCAGCTCACATCATCATTTGCTCTGGTGATCTTTGTCAGTACACACTCTTTTGAGTGATTGGAGCTTCTAGCATTACTTCAAAAGTTGCAAACAGGAACTTGTAGTAACTTTAAATCTAAATGGAAAGTGAAATCAAAGTGCTTGCATGGATCTGATTTTTCTTAGTAAGAAGTACATTTGGTAGATCCAACATCGCCGTCACATTTTGCTCTTTGTTTCTTCTATAGAACAGAAGCCATTGTTTTCAATCACTTATTCATTCATAGCTTGATACATGACAGTCGTAGTCCTCAAGCCAAGACTGAAATATATACCGTCACTGACGTGAACTTTCAAGGCTGCTGTTACTGAAGAATGTAAGTCTTTAAATCAAAGACTGTTAAAAGGCGTGTCAAAAATACAAGTTACCAGAAAAACATTTGTAAGATGATGCATTACTTTTGCTTACATATCTGTGTCGTCGAATGTGGACAAATTTAGAGTTTTCTAACAAGTACGGTTGAAATGGTAATTGATTTTGTATGCGATATAAATGTACCGCATGCAGCAGACGATATGGCAGAGAGAGGCACGACAAATATTAATGAAGATCACATCTTCATAAAATTGACAAGCACTCAGTAGTGTAGGACTACTTTGGATATTGAAAATCAACAATGCTTGGCCTTGGGGACAGATGACCAGTTTGTAAGAAAAGAGTGAAATGAAAGAAGGAGAACAGATGCAGCTTACCCCGTATTTGTGGATATCATCCCCTTTAAGCAGATCAAAGCATATGTACTACCTATGGCTTTAATCCCTAACAAAAAAAACTGTCAACAGCTACAGACATAAATGTTACTCTATGGATTAAACAATTGAAATCAGTCACTCCATTTTCTACCAAAAATAGAAACTGAAACTAAGGAGAAACTGCGTTTTCTACAGTTTATTTACAGCTCCTGCGGTTGTCAGACACTTAATAACATTACAAGTCTCTAACTGGTGAAAAGAAGAGGTTTTTGTTCAGCTGATTAAATTGCATTGCTCAGGTTAAAGAAATTCATTCATTCATTCATTTTCAACCCCTTATCCTGTTCAGGGTCACGGGGAGCTGGAGCCTATGCCATATAACCTCGGGCGAGAGGCGGGGTACATCCAGCACGAGTCGCTAGTTCATCACAGGGCCGACACATAGAGAAACACAACAACGCACGCTCCTGCATTTATGGAATTTCCACCACTGATGCCAACACGCTTCAGCTACTTTAAATGTCACTGTGACATCATAGTTTTCTTAGGTTTATTGTATTCATTATTATAAAACCTGCCTGAAAGGAAGTTTAGAAGTACATCCTGCTACGATAACCTGATTGCAAGAAAATCGTAAATAGTAACTTTGATTGATTGAGTTCTAAACTGTGTTTGTTTTTTTTACAAAGATTTTCCTCCTTCTTTTTTATAGATATATATAAGTATGTATGCAGCAGAGAAAAGTAGCAAAAGATATCACCAATCTAAAACAAACAAAGTACAATTAATAGCATACTAATTTGGATATCAGTAAAACCAACAAAGATTAGTCCTTCACGAAGGACACTCAGGTTTGTTTCGTTAATTCAGGAGGTAAGTGTCTAGTTTAGAGGAAAAAACATGGAACTTGTCACCTGTGTTCATTAAAGTACAAATTAGTCACGATAATAGTAATAATAATAATGGCGTAATAGCCGTCACATCCCTGAAACTCCCTTAATTCAAATCTCATACCATTCAAAAATCACCACCAAGATTGCAATTCAGACTTTAAAAGATGGAGATCAGCGATAACTTACTGAAATGTACTGGTTTCACCCATACTTCCTTTTCTCAAAATGTGTCTTTACGTACTCACAACCTGAGCATTAAATAGCCTCCAGCATCACTGCCTCATGGTAATCTAGCAATCCTATTTTTACTTTAATATTTTTGTGTAGGAAAATATATATAATACACATCGAAAATCAAGCACTTGATTGTTTCTCTCCTTGGAGTGAAAGGAGAGGGGTTATTTTCTTCATGGTGGCTCTAATCAATTAGCTTCTCTTCCCTGCTGTAGCCAAAACAAACCTTCAATTTCTTTTAAGTGTCTCAAAATGAAAAGACTACAATAACCTTGAGATAAGAATGATTTAATGAAGGGGATTACATGTTTGTTGCACGATAGAAAGCATGAAAATCTGTATGAAATCTTGTTATTTAGCTATGAGTTTCCTAAACTGGAAAGTAAGGATTTGCTGGCGATGAAAGCGCCTCCGTCTGTTTTCATTCAAATCCACGGAACACACGAGACAAATGCTATCGCTCAAAGTCATGTAAAACGTGTCTGGAATATCTCTATATGTGTGTGAGTCTGCATGGGTTTTCCTCTCTGTGTGAGTCTGTCTGCATTTGTAATTCATGCGCTGTGATATGAATTTAGTGGATACATTTCACAGCTTCCTGCCTGTGAAATTGCTGATATCATTCTGGAGTACGAATCACCTCCGTAAATCAGTTTACATCTTGTCAGAAGAAACTTTAGAAATGTCTCTGTAACAGTTGGGAAGCTTTTCTGAGAAGCTGCTATCTGTATTATTAGATTCCAACTGCTCACATTCCCATTTGATGCTCATCTTTCCGAAATATAGGTACAAGTCTGGGTTTCCGCTGAAGATAACCACCTTAACTCAAGCCCCCATATTCTATTCAAAGAATAGATCTAGTTTGCCTTGAAGTTTATAGCTGAGCACAGTTGATTCCAAACTACTGCAGTTTGAAATGAGAAAAGCTCAAGTACCACAGTGAAGACACAATAACAATTAATTCATTAATCCATTAATTAATTGAAATATTTAGATAAGATGTACTTAAAAATGGTTTCAGCAAATAGGATACAACACTCCAGTAAATTTCTGAACCTTGTTGGAAGTTTGAACTGCAGTCCCATCACAAGTAAGCCGAACATTTTGTAAGGCAAGCACTGGAAAAATGGAAATCAATGGAATGTAGCATCAAAGTTGTACAGTATTTACCCACAATTCTTTGCACTCTAACATTTCTTTATGTAGATTTAAACTATTCACCGAAGTTGCATTACTGTTTTAGCTCAAAATAATATAGGCTACATATGAAATCCACACGATAGTAAGATAACAGCCAAAATGGCAAGTTTGTTAAGCAATTTGTAGACATGAAGTGAATAAATGTCATGATGAAACTGAAGAAGAATGAAAGAAAGAGCTGCATGTGAAACATTGTGAGATACTAAACTACCCTGGACAATTCACATTGGCACTTAATGATTTTAAGTGCCAGTGTGTATAGCCAAGGCTATATCCCTGAAAAGACCCAAATCCCGAGTGTTGTATGAACAACATATGTGTGGAAGGTGAAATAATAATACCACATTCAAATATGTCCAAATATTGCCAAAAAATAAAGCTGGAGTTGTTGTTCAACTGGTGAACTACTAGTCAGTCAGCATCGTTTATTTTCTTTTTTTTCTGTGTTGCTGTTTTTTGGGATGTGCCAATGCAATTGATGAACCATCCAGACATTAAATCCTTATTTCCAACCTTTGTACTTAAAGTTTTTGTAAAAAAAAAAAAAAGAGTCATGGTTTAAAACTGTACCAATGAACCACAAGCATTGTGACATTCCTTTTTAAATAATTTAACAGGGATCTGTGTTTGAACCCATTCCGTTTAGTCTGCACATAATGCCGCAAATTTCTTACTTTGAACATTTTGCACATGGTACACAATCCACATACTATTCAGAACACCATTCAGCCTGTTTAATACTGATATGTCTTCACCAATGTTAGTGTAACCGAAGACTATGGTTTTCAATCCAAGTCAGAGTTCAGGGCAACTCATGCAAACAGCCACGCCGCTTCATCTTTTTTATTGCCACTCGAGTGTCTGAGTTGAAGGACTCCAGAATTTGCTACAGCCTGCTTTCTTCAAATAGTCTTCAAATCAGCAGGAAGTATAGGAAGCATTTGGATTTGATGAGCTGTAAAATCAATAGAACATATACTTGAATGGAGGAGGTTTGCCACCTCACCTCAGCGTGTGATAATTCCTTAGTTATAAGTACCAACCAGTTTCTAAGGTTCAAGTGGTTCTGCCGAGTGCAGCAATTATAAGAACGTCAATTCAGCCCAGTGAACCGTTTTTTATAGTTGAAGAGTTGTGGAAATATGAAGGAGGCCATCACTAAATGGACATGAGAGAGTTTTTTAATGGGTGCGAGTGGGCGAGAAAGAGTAACGGTGTGTGTGTGTGTGTGTGTGTGTGCGTGCGTGTGTGTGTGTGTGTTTGTGCGTGTGCTCCCAGCGTAGTAATATTAAATGTGCATATGCTTGTTTCTGCCTATGTGTGGATTGCTTCCTGTGCTTATATTTGTGTTCATCTGTGGTTTACTCACTCATCACCCACGTCCACACACTGTGCAGTCCTCAAGCCATTCAAATAATGCACTCACTCCCAGTACCAACAAAAACACAAACATAGACAGCTGCGGTGTGGAAAATGACTCAATTACGCTGCGTATCAGGACAATTGCGAGAGGCATCAATTCGAGGCCAGAGCGATGGAAAAACAGACGGATAAATAAAGAGAGAAATAAGAGAATGACATGTGAGAGAGTGTGTGTTGGTGGGTCAGGTGGGGGTGTGAGTGGGGTGGTGTATGAAACATAAGAAAGCAGAAAGGACAGGAAATGTGAGCAGAAGATAAGAGGAGATTGTTTCTCAGAAGATTGATAACGGAATTTCTTTATTATTCAATTATTTATTTTATCCCTCCTTCACTTTTCTTCCTATATTGTGTTGATTCTTTCAGATATGCGTCATTTCTGTTTCTTTTTCCATCCTTTCTGTCTCTCTGCCGGTACTAATGCATTCTAGATGCAGAAGTGGGTTTTTTGCCATTGCTGTAATAACGCATGACCGATGGAGGGATTGAGATTTCTGCCACAATAACCAGGACAGTAATAATAAAGGAAAGATACATGATATCATTTGTACATGATGCTGATGGTAGAACAAAGAAGAAAGGCTCTTTTTTCCCGTCTTCCCGAATTCCAATCACATTTTCTCATAATTACTTACATCACTGAGCATTTCTCCATATTGAAATAATTTTATTGCACTGCTCATCATGTTAAATCAAGTGTTGCCTCAAAATTAGTCCAGCTCATCTCATTTTATATCTGCTATGACATGTCTAATTAACTTTGTGCATGTGAAGGTCATTTGTACTCACCAAGTGAAATCAAAGCAATTGATCATCTTCAACTTCAGAAGGGCCTTATTGGATTCTCATCATTTGAACTGCTTCTTGTAGCATTTTGTTGTTTTCCACTAACGTAATGTTAAGTTATTTTAGGAAAACTGAGCTCCATAAATGGACATGAGATTGTCCTAAGCAGGAGGGGCATTGCTTAGGACAATCAACAATAACATTAAAAGCACTGGTAGGTGAAGGCAGAATTATGATGATTGATATATGAGATGGTAAATTGTGATGACCAGATGACTCTGTCAGAGCTTCTCCAGAACTGATGGTCAGTGTTCCCGATCTGCGGTAGTAAGCATTAAGAAGGACAACATGTGAACTGGTGACAGGGTCATCCTTGACATACTGTCTCCGTTCTCTCTGATCCACCAAAGCCATCTAGCCATCTTCTACAAAAGATGGTCATAGTTCAAGACGCTCATAATTACTGATTACCAAATGATACTGATGACTGAGTCTGTGTGCTCTCCTCGGGCTGCTGATATGTGGAGATATTTTAATTATCCACCATTTATTATTTAGTCTTAATTATGTCCATGGTTTTCACGTTATATTTCCCAAACCACGTTCTCGCTTGTTCCTTTATAACCTTTTGAAATTCATAGAGCGTTTGAGACTATTTGCATGAAATACACTTGAACTATTTATGGGTTGAAATTGGAAAAAGTAAAATCGAGTTTATGAAATATTAACTCAATGCTCTCATTCCTGCCTATTATGAAGTCCGAGAAAATAAACCCTCTGCCCTCAGCCTGTGGCATTTTCCATGTGAAGTAACTGGTAGCTTTTTATCCTAGAATTATCAGCACTGTTAAAAAGCAGCCTCTTAGGTATTAACTGCTATATTGTCTTTAAAAGTTGGGATGGTTTATGATCACTCTGTAAATATATCTGAAGTGGTTTTGGCTATTGAAAAGCAGAGACTCCAGGTGGGGCGTTGAAACTATAACCTTTATATGGAACATTTACATTGACCTTATATGCCCTCCTGCAATTAATGCTCTCACTCCAGTTGTAGCATCTTCCAAAGCTGATGGTTGTGCTTTTGTAACTGGTGAGCGAAATACTTCTTTAGACATAAGGAATCTACTGGGTGATTCTAGATTTAATGAGAATGTCAACTGATAATTGGATAATTGTATCCGTATCTGTGCTTTAGACTGCAAAACCGGCCGTGGAGGATCTTTTTTCTGACCTGTGTGATGGACGACGCCTGCTGGAGCTGTTGGAAGGGCTGGCAGGACATGAGTTGGTATGAACACACACACACACACGTACACACACACACACACGCACACGCACGCACGCACGCATACACACACACATACACACACACACACACACACACACACACACATATCCAACAAGAGAGAAAAACAAACCTGATGCCAGACTTTGAAGTCAGCCCTGCTTCGACTCAGAGGAGGAGGATGGTCTGTAGAAGGATATCCAGTGCAGATGGAAACAGAACTGCAAGATTTTTTACTGATGAACTGTAGTCTGAAAGGAATTCCAGAGTTCAGTAATTGTATGTAATTCCTGACTTTTCTGGGGATTTTTTAGGGATTTTCCTTAAATCTTATTTATCTCAATGCATGAATAACGCATTGCCAATTGAATACAAAGATATTCCACATGAGTGCCATTTGAAAGGAAATTTAAACATTATTCGGTATGATTCTGGACATAAATGGCTTCTTCCCCTTGACTCCAGCTTGTCTTTTTCCTCTTCTTATTCATCACATCCTATACTCGGAGAAAAAACGATGAACGTTGAACAAGATGCTGAGATACATTAACTCCTTCTTGTGAGGCAGCAACTCACCCCCGACAGAAAGGAAGCAATCCATTTCTCTAGTATCTAGTCATTAGTAGCCTTTTGGATTCCGTCCACTTCACTAACTCCAGCATGTTGTAGTTAACATACCTTCTTTCATGACCCATAACCTACATGACATGAACAAAGCATTAACCTTAGATTGACCTAAAACCGATTGAAAAGGTTGCAGAAACTTTCTACTTGTACAGAAATGAGATTGCATGGACTTTTGTCCGGAGATCAAGATTTCATGATGATTAATTGCCATCCCTACGTTGAAGGAATTGAATGGCAAGGCTTAAAACCAAAACATTTCCATTTACTGCTCCCACACACAAACACCAGCGTCTTAATCAAACTTCTTCTCTTACTTTGTTTACTCATCTCCCCTCAAGCTGTCTTCACCTTCTCTGTTCTGTTGTTTGAAGGACTCCATCTCTCTCCCTCTACCTTTTCTCCAACTCTTAACATCTTTCTCTCCATCTTTCCAGCACCTTTGTTACCTCTCTGTTTCTCCCTGCTTATATTTCACCTAGAGACTTTTATCGTCTTTGAAGTTTGTTTGATACTCTCTCCTCATTTTAATGAAATACAAACATGAACACACATTTATTGTAATGTGGCTGTTTGTAGAGAATGAAAGAATGCCCTTCAGCAAAGTCTGTTTACGCCTCAACAATCACCTCTGTCTGGTGTGTGTGTTTGTATTGTGTGTGTGTGTCTGTGTTTAGGTGAGATTGGAGAGAGGAGTAACGCGTGTTCACTCTCTGAACAATGTCAACCGTGCTCTGCAGATCCTGCAGAAGAACAATGTGAGTATACACCCACACTGACACAAATTTCCCATCATCCCAATGAAATTATAAAGGTATGTGGTAGGTTAGTGAACGGTATGTGAATTTGTTAATATTAGTTAGGTAGTGCAACATTGGACAGTTACTCACACATTGTAACTAAATACAAATCTGAGGTATTTGCAACTTTTCTTGAGTATTTCCTTCCTGACATTTTCTTCTTTGTTACAATTCATAAGGAAGTATGGCAGCTCTTCTTTTTCTTACTTTCCTTTTACTTTAGAAGCATACAGAGTTACTTTATCCGAGATGAAATTACCCAACAATCTGTATGCTGATCAGCCTTAACATTAAAACCCCCTGCATAGTATTTTATCGGTCCCCTTTTGATGCATTGTGTGTTGTGACACCTTTCTGTCAGAACCAGGAGGAATATTTTCAGCAAAATATATTACGGTAGACCTTATGTGCGATTTGAGACCTCCACCGATCAATCAATGGCTTTGGGTGACCTTGAACCCGTCGATGGTTAACTGGATTTCCTCTCTTCCATCACTTTAGCACCCAACAAGATCTGAAGCTTTAGAAAAGTCCCTAAGAATCTTCATGTTTGCCCATTTTTCATGCTTCCAACCCATCCCCTTTGAGGACAGTATGTCCAGGTGCTGTCTAGTGTATCCCACCCACTGACAGGTGCCATGATTACAGTATAATAGATGTTGTTAGGACTTTACCTGTCACCTGTGGTTATAATGTTGTGGCTGATTTGGTGCGTAATGAGACTCACTTCAGTCGAGTGCTTTTCCTTGAAGTACATTTCCCTGATTATATTTGCATACGTTTACTGAGGAATTCTTTTCAATGCAGGACTGGAAAGGTATACTTAGGAATACGACAATGTAGTGGAAAATCAGTGGTGAGGCTATTAATGAAGTACTTTATCTACTTTATGATACTGCTTTTGAGCTTTCTTTGCTTTTTCCCTCTAAATTTGTGCTCATTTAAGTTGACCCTCATCTTTTCCATGATATTGGAAATACTAATTTTCTTTGTGTTCCTACAATTTGAGTTTTTCCTGCTTTTCCTTTGGGTCATCTCCATCTTTCCTCATATGTCCTTATATTCTCCTCTAGGTCTACACTATCCTCTATATACAGATTATAGTGGGTTTACTTGACACAACACAGGCATGCATTTTATTTGCATCAAAAGATGGCATGCCAGCTGCGTCTGGTTACGGTCGCTATTTTTCAAATGACCTGTGACTTTTGGTCTTAAAGGGTATCCCGACTATCGAAACTTTTATTATTTAAAACATATTTGACGATATGAACTGTATAAATGCAACATTAAATTTACTGTACATTCCGTAGTTCGTAGAAATATTGAAGAAATTATTGAACTCTTAGGCTGCATTGGTTTTTACGTTGCACTGCATTCTGGGTAGTGACGTGAAATGCTTGCACTGGCCGGCTTCTGAACCGCCTATCCTAATTTAATAATAATCCAACAGTTAAAAATGTAATCTGACCGGCTTTTTCAATTTGAAGCGGAGCGTGACATTTGGAAAACTTTACTCAAACTGAGCAAACATGGGAAACGATGAGGGATGTGATGAAGCAATAGTGGGACACAATCCCCGATGGCTGTGCTGGAATTGTGTTGCTAGGGCAACCATGAAGGAGAGTGTTTGTTATAAAGAGCTCAGCTTTTGTCAGCAGCTGTTCAAGGCCAGCAGAAAGATCATACTATTGTTGTATTGATTTCCTCCACGGTTATAGTCGTGTCTGATAGTCCGCTTTCAGACCCACTGCAACCGCCAGCTGGTTCAGATGTTAGCAGAAGAGCGTCAAGTGTCTCCTGTATTTGCCACTTAGTAGAGTGGTTGACACTCGCTACCCGTGGCGTTTAGTCTCATTGTATGGAAATATTGTAGGCACAGCATCTCATTTATCCTTTGTTTATAGCTGACAAGACCCGTAAGCTCTTCCGTCAGACGTGGTCGACAAAATGCTTGAAATGCATTAGGAGAGAAGTGACGCTAACACAGACGCCGGTCCTTTGGAAGTTGTTTACGTCCACAGGCTTCTTCCACTTTTTATCTCCTCTTCTTATCTCTGGGAAAGCTGTGAACACTTACATCGCTTGCCGTATTGCCATTCGACTGGAAAGCAGCACAATGCGGCATGATATCGATTTCTCTCACAAATGCTACGGAAACAACAACCAACTACAATGGTCCAGTGCGACAACTACCATTCTACGTCATCAACCCATAATGCAATGCGGCGTCGGTCAAATGTGTCTTAACTTTGATGGTTTATAAAGTAATGACAGTATTTTATGTGTTCTTAAACACCGTGTATAATCAGGAAAAAACATTTATGGCATAATGATGCCTTAATGTCTCTATAGTCGGGGTTCCCTTTAAGTAGACATCGCTTGACTTTCAGAGTTCATGAATTATGAATTGAAGTGGTGACCTTGTTTTTTAAAATAGACCCATAATGAGATTTGTCTGTCCGTGCATTCATTATCCAGGTTGAATTGGTGAATATCGGAGCGGCAGACATCGTTGATGGAAATCACAAACTGATTCTCGGGCTCATCTGGAGCATCATTCTCCACTGGCAGGTGTGTGTGTGTGCGTGCTTGCACAACAATCCGTACATCTTAACATGCTGCTCCATGCTTGCTTTTCAGAGGCAATAAGGCTTTTCATATTTTGGTACTGCCTTCAATATTAAGTTTGATTTTCCACAAAGCTGTTCCTGCTTGGACTGAATATTCCACAATCTATCTTGAGTTTGATGTGTCTGAGTCAAATCCCTGACACAACTATATTATCGACATGGATCCCTCAAAGTTTTACAGTGAAGATAAATAAACTAAAGTCAGCAGAATAAGTGATTAAATATAAGTTTTTTTCCCATTACGAAGCATCACTTTCCACAATGTAAAACTTTTCTTTGTCCCCAATTCACAAAGCAACACACTTTATATGCCAAGACATTTATCGCCTCATATTGATTAGTATTGTCTACTGTAGTAATATTGTTCACATCACAAGAACTAAATAATCCTGCTCATCTGACATCTGACATCACAACATTTGATATATGTTGTGAAATTGCAAAAAAACCAAAAGACTTACCATTACCATTTTAACTATCACAAAATACCATAGAATACTCATCATGTTACAGATCTCTGACAAAGGCAGCATTTAAAGAATAAGGGTCAAGCTTGGACCCAAAAGGAGATGCAGACTCGGATTGCAGTTAGTACCTCTCTGATAAAGTGCAGGGAACCAGCTACACCGTAGATTTTTACCTCAAATCAGCCATGGAAAACTGGAGGGCAATGGAATTCTCCCGAACAAGGGGAAAAGAGAATTAATCACTGAAAATTTTCACTTTCTTGGGAGTTACCCAACAAAATGAAATCAGAAGAGCTGCCGATATAACTACCACATGAAAGCTGAATAATCTGGAAAGGTATACTTAATGAGACAGGGTTTTCCTACTGCTGCTGATGACTGGAATGAAGACAGGTGTAAAGCCAAGTCCACACCATTAGGACACACCCACAGGCTGTGGAGAGAGAGATACAGGAGGAGGAAAAGGCAAGGAAGAAAAACTGGGAAGCCGTGCCAATAATGTCATATATGTTCCATGTTATACATTTGGTGTTTTATTCTTTCCCCCATAGTTTTAAGGATAATTAGGTCTGGATTGTAATGGGATAAGAGTCAAAGGTATGTACCGAAAGCAAGATCTTGACCACTTTTACCTTTCCGAAAATGTGTGTGACATTAATTCTTTTCTGACATTTATTCTTTGGGTTTACTCGATTTTTAATTGTGTCATTCTAAATGTAGCTATAAACAAAGCAATGGTAGATTTTACTCTGACTAAAGCGTGACACCAGATTTTCCCAGAATCAAGTTTCCTCTTTCCTGTTCTCGAACAATTTTTTTTTTCTGTTAAATTAACAATAGCAGCAACAAAAATATGATATTTTCTGAGATGGTTGTCACACTGATTAAAATCCAATACTATTACAAAACTTATTAGGAGTAATAATATTGCACAATTAAGACTTTTCATCTTTGTTGTATTTGTTTCTACTTATCTGTGACCAGAAAACATCAGCTAGCCCATGTCTGGTATCAATCATCATAATTTATGTGGAGGACTTCACATCTGTCGAACATATTACCGCAAGTGGAAAAACATTAAAATGTGCTCCAAGCTTTATTTCAACACAAAATTTATTCCCTCCTCCTTCTTTTTTCTTCTTCTTACTTCTCATATTTTGCCCTGATCAGAATGCCTCTACTGCTGGCCTCTGCTCCCATTCATGACAAGTCGGCATTCTGAATCAATGTCATGAATCAGTGTTTAAAATCAACCTCATGTGCATCCAGTAGTTCTAATAGAAGACACGTTTTAATTGTATTTCATTCCTCATTACGTTGAATGGAGGCTATTGTCTCAATCACGCTAGTCTTGGCATAGACTTAAGGATGCAATTAATAGCAAAACAGAAATCCATAATGAGGTGCGTTTGTGTGTGTGTGTGTTTGTGTGTATGTGCATGCGTGCAAGTGTGCGGGAGTATCTATGTATTTGTGAGTACGCCTGTCAAATGCCCTAGGGCTTAAGGTTAGCTTGTGTGTGAGTACATCGGCCACCTTAGCGTGTAGGTGTGTGAACGTAGGTGTGTATGTCATTGTGATTGTGTTTATACAGAAGACTTTGTCAAAACACGGCTCCAATTAAAGTGGAAATGCATGAAGTGACCTACTCCCAAACGAGTCCCCTTTTACCCGGCAGGCGACATTCTACAAGGAAATCACTAACAAATCTTGGTGTTTCAGAGAAAGAGAGGGAGAGAGAGCTTTAGTTGCATGGCATGTGTATTTGCCTCTTCTTTCCTAAGCGGCTGCTTTACATCCATCTAGCCAGGCGTGTGTGTATGGACAAGACTTATTCTAATTTGATTTCAGATGTAGGAACAGTCAATTAGGGACAAAACCAATCTCAGTAATTGAAAGGGAGAGGATTTTTTCAGCTGCAGGTTGCGGTCAGTGTTAACACAAATGATAGGAAGGATTGTCGGTAAGTCTGCAGGAAAAAAAACTAAGTTCAATGTTCTCCTAGAAAGGGTGTGAATATGATCTCTGACTGAGTTATAGCCTTAGCCCCTACTTAGGGCTCTGTTAGTTAATTGTGACCACAATATATCAGTGAGTTTATGTGTTTGTGAGCTGGAATTGCCAAAAGTGTGGTGAGAGAGATAGAGGAGGAGAGTTGAGTAGAAACAAAGGTAATTGGGACAAAGATCGAGAGAGGACTCTAGGGAAATGATACTCTGCCTTTGAGTATGCATATGTGCTATAAATATATATGTGTGTGTGTGTCTGTGTATGTTTTTGTTTGTGTGTTGTGTAAATGAATTTTGGGCTGATAAACAGGTGAGGGTAAGAAAATACACAGCCGGGCAGTGAGAAGTATCTCTCTCTCCCCCTGAGCCCAAAATTAGTGCTCTAAAACTGTCAACCAAAATGCCAGACATCGAGCCTGTGAGGATTGAACCACATCCACACAAAAAAGTGTGCATGAGTGTGTGTGCAAACAAGTGTCCTTTGAATGGGTGCAGGTTGTCATGTAGAGATATGTATTTGTGTATGCAATATGACTGCAATACTGACAGGTCATGTCAGAACTTTGCAGGTAAGTGGTAGAATTTATATAAAAAAAACATATTCATGGTAATATTGCAGAGCATCAGCAGGTATCATATTGTCATGGATTTTCATATTTGTTTTTTGTGCGTCACAGGTGTCTATGATGGTAATTACTAACAGTAGCCAAGCACTGTGCATTTCTCCGGGTGCATATTGTGTTCGATCGGGCATTTTTTGTGTGTTTGGCAGACAAACGATCCATTTGCAAATAATTAAATACTTGTTATTGTGTTGAATGTTGAATAGCAAACAAAATATATATTCACTTGTACACTTCACATTTGCAGATGCACTGAAAACCTACATTCCCTGGCCATACAGACCAATAGATCAGTCTATATCGATGTAAATGTTCTACCAATCAAAGCCCCCAGAGGTAGACAGGAGCGAGATATTGTGAAAACTACTGATATAATTTTCCTTTAGTTTAATATGAAAGTTGAAATAAAGCATTTCTGAAGAACTTTTATTTGCTTGCTTTTGTTTTAATAGTCCTTTAACTTTGTTTTAGTGTCCTATTTGAATGTGTTTTATTTCTCTGGAAAACACATTGAATTGCTTTGTGTGTGAATGGTGCTATATAAACAAAGGTTAAGGTAATAGGAAACAATTACTCAGTTTTGTTGGCAAAAAGTTAGTAATATATGTTCAACAGGGCACAGTTGTCTGTAAATAAATTTGCAGCCTTTAGGGTCCCAGTGGAGCCTCTGGAGTGGTGTTTACTGCAGCTATTGAAATGTAAAAGGGGTCAGTCCCGAAGCAAGAGACTTTGGGCCCTGGAGGAAATAAACTAACAACTCGCCTGTTCCCCCACTAACAAGGTAGTCATTCATAATTAAAACATTATTATGATGCCACCAAAATCTAATCACTTCTAGGATATTCCCAAACTACCCCTGGATAAGATTGCATGCAAATCTGTCCATTCATTTTTCCACAATCTTACTAACAAACAAGTAGAGGAACAGACAAACCAACGAGGTTAAAAACATTACCTCCTTTGCAGAGGTTAAAAACAGCATTTGACGATTATGGCCTAACCATGAAGGTGTATCACTGTGTTTGGAAAGAAGTAAGCTAATGAGAACAGTTGATACCATTGATGCCCGAGACCGTGAAGTGGGTAAATGAGACTGAGCATGTGTGAGAGGTGAGAAAAATAAAGTGGAATGAACACTAACTGTGACCCGAGTGGGCAAGGGGATAGTCTCCCTGACTGAACTTTCAATAGATCGGTGACAAAAAATGGGATGGCCATGATTCAGATACTGATTGCACTATATCCTGTTGAATGTCTTTATAGAAGCATTTTCTTCCAAATCTATTTCAAAAGGGGAACATTATTGAAAAAGGATCAAAAGCCACTGATCTAGATATACCCTCGGTCATTATTTTCTTTTGAGTAACTGCAAAATAAATCTAAGTTTTAAAAGCCCAGACTGATGGCTAGTTTTACAGGCTTAAATTCAAATAGAAGTTTCAGAAAGGTGAAGGTGAAATAAGAAAAAGGAAGTTTTGTTAATAGGGAAATGTTTGTTTGTGATAAATATCATGACCAACCATTTTATTTCACCTTGAAGAATGAGAATTAAGTTGTGGCAAGTTGTTTCACATTAACTAGCAGGCGGTTGACAGGTCACTGAATTACAAAAAATCAATGGAATTCATCAACATGGATTTTGAGTATCTTCACATAATTTGATGACTAATCATCCAATGGTTGTCAAGTTGTTCTTTCCTCAAAATCACATTCTCTATCTCACAGTTGAGGAAATGTTAAATGATCATCAAAGCCATCAAGATAACTAAAAAAATATTTTGCCAGTCCATCAACAAATGCTTTGTGTTAATGTTACCATCACTAGACCTATGGATAATCTGGACCGACATTAAAGGTTACACAGGCAAGAGGCACTGTGTAACCAAGATACGTTTTACCTTCTAACAGTGAATCTGTGGGTATATGGAGAGAGTTTATCATTTATTTCTGACATTGATGCAAAGAATATTGCAGTCACATCAACTCTGCTTAAGTGCATTTATCCATATGAAGTAATTAGCTTAGTACACTCTGTAAACAAAATACACAATACACAGAATATTTTCTCTGGTAAACAGTCATTGATCAATATCACAAAATGGCGCGACCAGGCCATGTCAACGAATGATCGGACACAAAACCAGCTAAAACTTGGTGATCGTTCCATCCATTTTCTACTATCTCATACTCAAAAACTATCAGCGCTCTCCAAAAACCACACATCTTTACATTCACATTTTCATATCTATTGCTTGAACTTAGAGAGGGCTACAGAAGGAACCGGACGTTTATGAAAAACAAATCAAATATGACAACGCTTCTCGTGATAGTTACCAAATTAACTTTTTTATTCCCCATAAAAAATTCAAACGATGTAAGAGCATTACTGGATGATTAGGATCAAATGTACTTGAAAATACTGAAGATGGCCAACAATAAATAAAAAAATATGCATTACCTGTGGATGGATGGAGAGAGACAACTTTTAGCTTGTTGCTCTGCTCACGGCTCGTTTCTTTCTACTATATCTACTGACGTGTTTGAGGTATTACACTATGTCTAAGTTGAATGACAAATGGCTGAAATAATTCCATTCTATCCCACATACAGCACTAACGCGATAACTCTTTATAAACTATTTCATGGATAATTTTCAAATTCTTTAATGCCATAGATCTTAGTGCGAGGAAGAACTGGATTGATTTTGGCAAAGGTCAGTTGCATCTTTCTGACACAAGGGGAAGCTTAACTCCAATTCCATATTTGGTGCAAATGAGTCGACTTGAGGAGATCTATTTTCTATATGTTAAATTTTACTCTGGTAGTTAATCTTTCACAAACTACGGGGAGCTTTTTTTCGAAAAGCTCTGGCTTTGGACATAACTTCCTAACCCTCGGTTCAATTTATTCCAAATTAGGTGCATATGAATCGACTTCGAGAAGATCTATCTTGTATATATCACATTTTACTCCATTAGTTAATCTTTTACTCACTCGGGGGAGCTTTTTCCAAAAAATAACTTCCAATTTAATTTGCAG
The DNA here is from genome assembly GCA_037951165.1 of Lophius americanus. NCBI lineage: Eukaryota > Metazoa > Chordata > Actinopteri > Lophiiformes > Lophiidae > Lophius > Lophius americanus. The sequence continues at coordinate 4,151,279 of JBBDHG010000076.1, read as the reverse complement.
CGTTCCATCAAGAGGGTTGCTTGCACAGGGGTTTGGGGGCTGTTCCATTGCTGTCGGGGACGACAGCATAAGGCTAGTTTGAAAATAAATCAAACTATCTTTGCAGTATTTTTATTAACTTAGAATAACTGAGTTTTTCTATTTTATTTGCAATTTCACAATATATATCTATATCAACAGACATCATAATCATTTATATAATGGTAACTTTGCTAATTAGGTAGCACAGAAAAATAGAAGAATATTAATTAAACAAAGTTGTTTCATATTGAGTTGTTCAAAATATGTTATCAGAACTGGTTTAATTCAATACAGGACATGTTACAAAGCACGAGGATTGTAAAACGGATTGAAATTTACGGTGTGTAACAAGAAACGTATTGAAAATGATGACTTCATGATACAATACATACATACAAACATTTCAATCTCACTAAAGCTCTACATTCTGATGCCCTCATCTGTCTGTAAGAGTGCATATATGTAAGTTTTTATGATGTACTTTGTCGTGCACAGGTAAAGGATGTGATGAAGGAGGTGATGGCGGGCCTACAGCAGACCAACAGTGAGAAGATTCTGCTGAGTTGGGTTCGTCAGAATACGCGTCAGTATCCTCAGGTCTGTCAATGTTTCCTTCTCATTCTCTCATATAATCAATCTACAAGCTGTGATACTGCATTCACTGTGACAGCAGCTCTTATCCTAATTGTAATTCCATGATTCCATAAAAGATGATTATTAATGGGAATGGAGAGAGCGGTTTCTCCATTTAAAAGCAATAACTTCAGATCTGATGAATAATGAAATGATGTCCTCTCTCAGAATGTTTCAAACCTTGCCAAAGACCTTTAAACCCATTTATTCATATTGTCCATCTGAGCCCACTCACTGGATATCTAGAACCCATCATGAACAGATTTTCATGAAGTTTGATGGAAAGATTGGCTCAATACCGAGGAATAAAGCATTTGGTGTTGGTTGTGATCCAAAGCTGGGATTAGAGCCATCAGATGATTACCATTTTATAGCCCTTAGTACAAAGTAGAAGACAGAAACCTATAAAATTTTCACAGCTCGAAAAAAGAATTCCTATAAATAATTTTCACTTGAAAGTGAGCTGCAAATACTAGCGAATATAACATATAACATAATGTATATGATGATCAAGATACACAGCTTTATCCTTTAAGAACGTGCACAGCTTTGTCTTTTATAACCTTATGTCGTAAAAATGTATATATTGTATGATTTTACCATAAAAACAATTAACAATAAACGGTTTTCAGTTTTAAACCAAAGCACAGAATTTCATTCTGGAACATTCGCGAGATAAATGCCTAATGAAACTTTGGAGATGTCAAAATTAACATCTTTCATTCTTTTTGCTAATTCTGTGTGAAACAGTAAACATATTGTACATATTTAATAGTACATTTTATTTTTTATCAATCTCTACAGTGTATTTACCCTCCTAGAATGTAAAGCGTGTATAACTAAGGGGTCTGAGGTTTAGCAAACACTCTGCGGTACTTACTGAGCTCTATACTCCCTGGTATTACATTTAAAACCCTTTATTTCCTTTTTTTTAATAAGAGCCTTTCAACCCATGTATTAAAAGCTTAAACATTCAATTTTAGAAAGAAAAAGACATCTTCAATCTATGTAATCTAATATATAGTATGACTATCAATATGGAAACCAGTGCTGAGCTGATAGTGTTTCCACAGTAGGTGTCACACTACATTCACGGATTGGCCCTTTAATATCCATTATATCTCTCCTCAGGTCAACGTGGTTAACTTCTCAAGTAGCTGGAATGATGGATTGGCCTTCAATGCCCTCATCCACAGCCACAGGTACCACATTGCGTTTATGTATATGTGTGTGTGTGCGTGTGCGTGTGTGTGCGTGTGTGTGTGTGTGTGTGTGTGTGTGTGTGTGTGTGTGTGTGCGTGTGCGTGTGTAAGGACCTTTATTGCAAGGAGTTCTTCTTATTATTTTCATGGCCTAAAAGAATCGGCATTTGGCGGCTTCACAGGGGCATTTTTCTGGCGTTTCCGGGTGTTTTATTTGTAAAAACTCCTCCTAGAGCTTTGCCCAGATCAACACTTGAAATTTTGGTTAATGATACTTAGAAGCCATAGATACAAAAGGTCATCAAAAGCTTGAGTTTTGGTCCAACGGTTCTGGACCGAATATGGCGGTGCTTATTCTGACCACCCCAATTTACAAGTATAACAAAATCTATCGTACAACTGCACAAAACCGAAAACCAAATGTGACTTTTTGCAAATTTACTGCATGAAATGAGCTACTTGTACTCGAGCGTCTTCAGTTTTATGTGTGTGATCAACGGAGTTTTGAAAAACTACATCTTCACCTTCCAATCAATTTTCCTCTATGTTTTGCAACTCCCATCGTTCTTTAACATCCACATTCTTTTCATTGGATTCCTGCTGTAATGCCTTGTATATTTTTGGCACCAACATTTCCTCCATTCTAGCTGGTTCTCCACAGATATTTTCCCATTCCTTATGTATCTGAAAAAAATGTCTTAGCTGTAAGAATTCATAAAAGGTGTCTACTGGTAAACTAAATTACTGTGAAAGTTGTTCAAATGATTGCATAGTTTTACTTTTGAACATTTGTCATATTTAGATTAATCCTTTGGTCATCCATTTATCCATTTACTATAATGGATGGTTAAAAGTCTGGATTTTTTATTGAATATCTCATAGAAATATATGGTCCAACTCATGGGGCCGCCAGTCGTCCAGTAGTCCACAGTCAGGTCCAGGGTGGTGCAATTTTGAACTGAGTCAATGTGACACCTGCTGTTGTAACGGGTGAACTACAAAGGACTTGTGCACAAAACTGAGGACGCTCGTGTACAAGTAGCACGTCTCTCATGCAGTAAATTTGGGCCAAAAGTCACGTGTGGATTTTCGTTTTATGCATTGTAGAATTGATTTTTTATACTTGTAAATGCACATTTGTACTTGTAAGACATGCTATAGTTGTCTGTAGCAAGTTTTGTGTTTGCAAAACAGAAAACATTCGTTTGTCAATCATGTTTTTCCTTTGCAAATCCCACTCTCTTTGCCGCGGATCAGACTGTATTTCCTCGCGTATCATACTCTGCTCGCAAATCACACTCTGCTCGCGGATCACACTGTCTTTGCTCGCGAATCGTTTTGCGTTTGTGTGCGGACTTTTGGCAGGAATTTAACTCCATAGAGGACCCTTCATCACTGCTTTCAGTTTAATTAAATCATCTTCTTCCTCTTTTGGCAGTTTCTCTTAGGGGATCCAACTGTTGTTCCTATTTTGCCCTTTCCCCTTTCCTATATATCTTCAGTTACACCAACCAACTGCATATCGTCTTTCACCACATCCAGAAATCTCCTCTTTGTTCTTCCCCTTTCTCTCCTGCCTGGCAGCTCCATATCCAGCGTCCTCCTACCAATTTCTAATAACCAATCTGTCCTTTTCATGTGTCCAAACTATTTCATTCTGGTTTTTGTTACTTTCTCCATAGATATGTAACTTGGGCTCTCCCTCTGATGTCTTCCTTTCTAATCCTTTCCATCCCTGTGACTCCCAAGGAAAATCTTAACATCTTTACCTCAAGCTGTGCCTCCTGTCCATACCGGCTTGTAAATCATGTCCTTCACTGTTGCTGCTAAACTTCTGTCACTCCCAAAACTCTTCTCCGCCCATTCCACCCTGCCTGTATTCGCTTCTTCACCTCTTTTCCACACCCCCCGTTGCTCTGAATAGTTGACCCCAAGAATTTAAACTCCTTGACCTTCTTCACCCCAACTATGTGAATCCTCTCTTTCTTTCACACACATATATTCTGTCTTGATGCGAATGACCATTATTCCTCTCCTCTCCAGTGCATACCTCCACCTTTCCCGGGTTTCTTCCACCAGCTTCCACTACGGATCACAATGTCAGCCTCGAGCATCATAGTCTATTGAAACTCCTGTCAGATCCCCTCTGTCAGCCTTTTCACCTTATCACCATAGCAAACAAGAATGGGCACAGGGCCAATCCTTGCTGCAGTCCCACCTCCACTTTAAACCCATCCTACCGCACACTTCTCTGTCACTCCAGACTTTCTCATGCAATATCACAATTCCTTGGCACTTTGTCTTACACTATCTCTAATTCCACAAAGACCCAATGTAGCTCCTTCTGGACTCTCAAAACAAACATTGCATCTATAAAGCTCTTTCTTGGTATGAAACCGTACTGCTGCTCACAAATTGAAACGATCTTTCTTAACTAGCTTCCACTACTTTTACCCAGATCTTCATTGTGTAGCTCATCTGCTTTATGCTTCTGCAGTTGCTACAGCTCTGCATGTCACCCATGTTCTTGAAAATAAGCACTAGCATGCGTTTCCTCCATTCCTCAGGCATTCTATCATTCTCTAAAATAGTGTTTTTGTCATAAGGATCGATCGTTTTACATTTTTCATTCCATTCAAAGCTGTTCACACGACAGCTTTACTTATCCTTGGAAATGTTTGATATACAGGTCTAACATATCTTCCAGGATTCTCTCTCTCATTGTCTTCATTCCTCAGTTCCCCAAAGTACTCTTTCCATCTGGCCCTCACATCACCTCAATTGGAAGCACATTTCCATCTTGTCCTTAATAACCCAAACCTGCTGTGGCTGCCCAGTCATCTAGCAGTTCTTCACAACCACCAAGGGTCCGTCTCAACTCCTCCCTGAAGTTCACACACTGACCAAATAATGACTTTGAATCAATTTCCCCGGCTGTTGTGCAAATGGGACAGACAATAGGTGGTGACAGCACCACCTAGAGGACAGCAGAATTGGCATATTTGCCGTTGGCGCCCTGTTCTCTTCACAGCGGTAGCAGGCTAACGCTGAGCACATGTGACAGACGTGAGAGAGTCTGGAGATGCTGTCGAGAACGTTCTAGTGCCTGCAACATCCTACAGTATGACCGGTTTGGCAGTGGGTCAATGATGATCTGGGGAGGCATATCCTTGGAGGGCCGCGCAGACCTCCACGTGCTAGCTAGTGATGCCCCGACTGCTGTTAGGTACCGGGATGAGATCCTCAGATCCAGTGTCTGACCGTATGCTGGTGCTGTGGGCCCTGGTTTCCTTCTGGTGCATGACAATGTCTGGCCTCATGTGGCCGGAGTATGTCAGTGGTTCCTGGATGAGGAATGCATCAATGCTATTGACTGGCCCGCCTGTTCCTCAGACCTTAATCCAATCGAGCACTGAGCATCTGGGGCATCACGTGACATTGCATCCACCGCTGCCACGTTGCACCACAGACTGTCTAGGAGCTGATGGATGCCCTAGTCCAGGTCTGGGGAGAGATCCCCCAGGTGATCATTCGTAAGCTCATGAGGAGCATGCCCAGTCATTGTTGGGAGTGCATAACGGCACGTGGAGGCCATAAACACTACTGAGCCACATTTTGAGTTGTCTTGAGAAAATTCTCAAAAGTTGGATCTGCATGGGATCTCATTTTTCCCCCTTGATTTTGAGTATGATTCTGAATCCAGTTCTCAATGGGTTGATGATTTTTATTTACATTGATCGTTCCTACGTTATTCTGTTCCAAATTACACTTTGTTATCAGTAAAGACTTTCAACTGGATTAATTCATTCATCCAGATTTCGGATGTGTGATTTAAGTGTACCCTTTGAGAGTAGTGTATATTATTTCATTATAATAGTTAATAATTTACTCACGATGGGTAGTTTATTGTGGAAAATTTCTCATCTGTAACTTCCAAAATACAATTCCAGTTGTGTTTAAATTTAGCTCATATGAATTGACACCAAGAAATCTGTCTTTCATAATGGAGCTCAGAACAAATAATTAACTGCATTTATTTTCATTATTCAGTCACTATGGGATGCTATCTTATACTGCATATATCCACAGAAATAGTTATTAACTCTATTAACTACTTGTTAAATATAATTGAGTCAATATTGACTGTTTGAAATTATTAATGAATCACATTTAATTTGAGGTATTCAATCAGTGGGATTCCTTGGAATCTTTGGGGATTTGTTTTGTTTTTTTTGGACGACAGCATAGGCCTATTAACACATTCAGATGCTTTATACTTTACATCCAGAATAATAACATATCCATTCCGGGTAAGTTGTTTCGATGAAAAGCTGTGAATAAATGAGAAAATGAACGAACGATTAATAACTTATTCTGTTTACAGATAAGGAATGAATGCTGGATGAATAGATGGATGAGGGGCTGAAACCATGTTAATCTCTCTCCTAGGATACCCATGAGTGTCTGGGACTCATGTCTGGACGTGGGATGGAATTATGAATTAAATCATGCTTTGTTGGCGTTGACATCTGTTAGCAGAGGCCTTACATAAATTCAAAATGTGAAATCACACCCACCAAAGCCATCATCCTGCGATTTTTTGCTCCATGCAAACAGTGTTTTATTTACTGAAGAGCCGACTTCACAAAGCAAACGCTGAAATCAAATAACATACAAAATCCACATACGATTGTTGATATAGTCTACATACATGCTTTCCAGAGTGGACATTGTGTACAGCTAAGAAACACTGGCACATGGATGAATAAATGGTTGCTGAGGTAAAGCAACGAGAAGTTAATTACAGTGTATTTTGATTTTAAGATTATTAATCAATTGGCTATATAATAAAAGTACTTTATTGCAAAAATGTTTGCCCATTGGCTTTAGAGAGTTATTTCTGTCTCCCTTTGCTTATTGCCTTCGGAAGATTGTGCAAAAGGCAACAGAGGAAATTATCAACTAAAGATGTCTTCTAAATAACTATAATGTTCGTCATCATTTGGATGTATTTAGATTCATGGTTTCCTGATCCCTGCTTGTTTCCACAGACCTGAGCTTTTTGATTGGAGCTCAGTGGAGAAGAAGACGTCTGCGATCGACAGACTGGAACATGCCTTTAATAAGGCAGAACAGCACCTGGGGATAGATAGACTGCTGGACCCTGAGGGTGACTATCACACACACATACACAAGTTATTCATGATAGGAATATTCACATATAGTTACATCGTATTTCATGCCTTCCAACCACGCACCTAAATTGGCCAAGTAAAACACGATCTGTCATCCTGGGATAGGCTGTTGCCATAGTGATAATTGTGGTCATCTTGGTGGAATGACTTGGCCAGTGATGCTTTCTTAGCCCCATAGGTTTTCTCACCCACACTTAGTTGACATTGGCGTCATCAATTAAGGTTGAGGCTGCTAATGACGTAATACTAGTTTACAGGCTCTAATTCAAAACAGCGGGGTAAAAGTGAGGCAAGCCGGCAGGGTTTTATAGGCAGCACCGGCTTTGGTGAAAACCTTTCCCACCCTGTCAAAATCATGAGGCTCTCACCAATGAGTGGGTTCAGGTTTCAGTCTGTGTACAGGTAGTTTGCGAGAAACTATGTCTGACACTACTGTAAAACTGATTGGACACCACTCCTGGTTCTGCTCACATAAAATAAAGGCAGCCTGATTAAACAGAAAATACAAGTTTTACATCATAATTATATTTGTGAGTATTTTCACCGTTGGAAAATAAAATAAAGAAAAACACCAAAATGTATTAATAAGTTGTTGCAGCTGGACTACACACCCCCAGAACTGATCACTACCAGCCAAGATCATTCTAATATTACTTCATTCAGAAACATGGAGTAGATTCATAGGTGTCACAAATGAAGACTATACCAAAATCAAAAGAAATTCTAGCATATACAGAATGACTACGAAGGAGGCAATTGGAATACTAGTAAGGATTACACAGCTATTGCCTAGGCCCTGGGATGCCACAGATCTACAGTGAGTCACATTATCTACAACTTTGAACATAGTGAGCATTCACAGAATTGGCCAAAGTTTCAAAATTCATCCAAGAGCATGTAGACGGCTCATCCAGGAAGTCCCAATACATCCAAAGAAAACATCAAAGGAACTGCAGGCCACACTCACCTCAATTAAAGTCGGAGCTCATGGTCCACTGCAAAAAATGACCTTCAAGGGAGAATGGCTAGCCCACAATAGTGTTAAAAGTTGACTGACTGTGCTTCAACACATCTTGAGGACACAAAAGCTTGACGTTATATTGGGGGAATATTCTGTGGACTGCTGACACTTGAGTTGAAGGGTATAGGGGAGCATGAAGGGTACAGTTTAATGTTGTGGAGATACTTTGCTACTTCAGGGCCAGGGCTACGATAATTGAAGGATACAAGAATTCAGGTCTCTACCTCATTGTTATGATTTTCGGAAGGAGACTTTGATGTTGAGACTTTCACATGTTTTTTGGAACTTTGAGCAGCCAAGTAAAGTAGCGTCCAATCTCATTAAATTCAAGAAAAGGAAAACATCTCAACACTCATTGTCTCTAAAACTCACTCAATAACAATCTACATGAATGAAAAGTGCTGCAGGAAATATATCAGTTTTTGGTATTATGGGGAGAACTGCCTGTTTACTGCCATTTTAAACAGACCTTTTCGTTTTTCAGAGTAAATATATTATATTTACATATCTGCTGATGACCCAGTAGATTTATTTTCTGACGTTGTCCTTCTGTGTTAAAAACTTTTGCATAAGAATTGAGGAAATTCATGCAATTTATGCATTTATGCCGTCTGATTTAGTCCAAATTTGGTACGTATGAATCGAACCATGGAGATCTATCTTGTGCATATGATATTTTACTCTAATAATTACTATTTTAGTCACTAGAGGGATCTTTTTCAACGAAAAACACTTTTTTATGATTCAGTCCAAATAAGGTGTATATGAATCAACAAGGGAAGATCTGTCCTTTATCATATTTTTCTCACTAGGGAGAGCTTTATAAAAAAAACACTGTTTTACGCACATAACTTCCCATTTCTTTTGATGACCTCAATCCAGAATTGGTTGTACAATGTAGGTAAGGGTAGGGGCTTTTCGGGGATATAGAAATAAAGTGCACCGTCCCGTCTCAGACGCGTCATTAGAACGCTGTCGCTCTTCTCACTAGTGGACTTGGAGTTTCCTCAATAAAGCTACTCACTGAGCGGGCTAGAAAACGTGGAGTGGATTTCAGTCTTCTTCGGCCGATAGAAAGACTCTCTGCTCCATCTAGTATTAAAATTGAAGTCTTTAATTCACAATCTCTCACAAACAAATTATGGCCCATACATGACCACATTCAGGACAAGACTTTGGAAGTGATGTGCCTTACAGAAACCTGGCAACAACCCGATCTTTTTTCTGTCCTGAATGAGACCTGTCCCATTGGTTACTGTTACCTCCAGAAAGCCCGCAGCACTGGTCGTGGTGGTGGTCTGTCTGTCATCTACCGCAGGGATTTGGACTTGTCTCCACCGCCGTTGCCAGAGATCTCTTCTTTTGAATGCCTGGCATTTAATTGTAAGCCCCCTTTCTCCATGACCATACTTCTAATCTACCGACCATCCAAACCAAACCCAGCCTTCATCTCTGAGATGTACAACCTTTTGTCGACATTTTGCACAACCTCTGCCAATATTTTAGTACTTGGAGATATTAACATTCATGTCAACTCCCCTGCATGTCGTTTTGCATCCAAATTCCTCCGAATACTGGAATGTTTTAATCACAAGCAACTTGTCGATGTCCCCACCCACACTATGGGGCACACTCTGGATCTTGTCATCACTGACTCTGCTCCTCTCAGCAATCTTCTTGTGTACGATCTGAGTGTGTCCGACCACAAGGCCGTTTCCATGGAATTGTCACTTGTGTCCCGCTTCACCAAGCCAAATTCCTGAAGTCAAATCTACTTCAGGAATTTGAAACACATCAACCCAGAAACCATGACAGTTGACCTCCAGCATCTTCTTTCTGCAAACTTTGTATCAGCCAATGACTCATTAGATTTCTACAATAACTCCCTGAGTAGCATCGTGGATCGTCACACCCCCGAAAAAGTAAAACAGTCACCTTCTCCCGCTCAGCTCCCTGGTTCTCCAGCGAGCTACAGAAAATGAAAGCAGCTGGGCGTGTCCTTGAGCGGCATTACAAGGCTTCAGGTCTCACTGTCCACTAGCTAGCCTTTCGGGAACACCAAAAGGCCTACTCAAAGTTCCTAAGAGAGGCACGGTCACTGTTCTTCTCAAACATTATCAAAACCAGTCCAGGAAATTATAAGCAGCTGTTTTCCACTATCAATCATCTTGTAAAACCACAAGCTCCCCCACTTACGAAAATTACAGCTGAGCACTATAATAATTTCATGGCTTTTTTCAAATCTAAAATTGACTCAAACCATTCTGTCCTTTCTGGTTCCGCCACTCTACCTATCCAGTCTGCTTACTCACAGTTTGAGATCTTCCAGCCTCTAAAGTGCTTCCAAGAAATCTCACAGCAAGAGGTTGAGTTTATCATCAGGACGATGAAACCCTCCACCTGTGCCCTCGACTCCTTTCCTACAGCCCTAGTGAAAACTAACATCTCGTCCACCAGTCCCCTGATCACCGCTGTAATAAACCAATCCCTCCAGGCCGGCTTTGTTCCGTCTGCCCTAAAAGCCGCCATAATCAGACCACTCCTCAAAAAACCTACTCTCGATCCAGAATTTTTTTGCAAATTACATGCCTGTTTCCAAACTCCCATTCCTCTCCAAATTACTGGAAAAAGTACTTGCTGCCCACCTCCAGGACCACCTCAAATACAACAACCTCTTTGAAACCTTTCAGTCTAGTTTCCGCTCCGCCCACAGCACAGAAACAGCTCTGCTTAGGGTTACAAATGACCTAGATGCTGGTTCACCTTCCCTCTTGATTCTCCTTGATTTGTCTGCTGCCTTCGACACAGTTGACCACGGAATACTCCTACACCGCCTACATCACACCATTTTTACTCAATGCCACCGCCCTAAACTGGTTTCAATCCTACTTCACCGACAGAACAGAATACATTTCCTTTGGAAGTGCAAGGTCCCGGACACACACCGGTCCCCCAGGGATCTTCCCATCAGTCGATATGGACTCTCATTCCATTGCTACGCTAATGACACGCAAATTTACATAAAAACTGACACATGTTCCTCTGCTGCTTCTCCATCTTCATCGTCATCATCATCCCCCCTGTCAACTCTCCGCGCTTGTCTGGAGGAGATAAAGGTGTGGATGAAAAATAACTTTCTCAGGTTGAACAGCTCCAAAACCGAAGCAATTTTAATTGGCACCCCACATCAGTCCCAGTCTTCCTCCATAACCAGTATTACCTTCTCTGGTCACGACATTCCCCTCTCTTCATCAGTCACCAACTTCGGCATAAGATTCGACTCTCAACTCACTTTTGAATTCCACATCAAAAACATATTTAAGATCTCTTTTCACCATCTCAGAAATATTTCCAGACTCTTTTCTTCACTCACCTTAAATGAAGCTGAAAAGCTGGTCCACACGTTTGACTTCATCAGACTGGATTGCTGTAACGCACTTTTATCGGGATCCCTGATAAAAGTCTTCATAGACTTCATTATGTTCAAAACAGTGCTGCAGGTCAACCTTTCAAGGATCACTTTTGGAAGGTACTAACCACTACACAGTGGCAACACAAGGCAAGAACTGCAATATGTGGACATGTTCTGACCCAGTAATCTAGCCTTCCAAATTTAGAAAAATTGGTAAGGGACTTTAGATACTTGAGAAACAGATTGTGTCAGCTGTTTTTTAAAAAGTTTGCAGATTTGTCATACCAGTGTGACAACAACTAAGCAACAGTGAAATGATACAGTCCCATTCCATAGGCCTACACTAATTTAAACTATTGGGAGGCCTAAAATCTGTTCATCACACAATCTTGAAGGTCTATATGGTCACCATTAGAAATCTATTCCAAAGGCTAATGGAAATGGCTGACGGAAATGGTTGGCAAGCAGCCAACTTAGATTAAATGAATGAAATTGAGTACATGGGATAGGAAGCATGTATAAACACAAAATAAAATCCTTAGAATTTCTCTGTTATATACTGACATGAAATTGGTTTCCAACAAAAACTAGTTAGAAACTATGACCGCAGTTTTGTCTATGGTATGCACACACATGTCTGTCTTGGCACATACACTCATCTCGGTTACTTTGTATCTGTTGACTTTGTCTTTTCATCTGTTATTTTGATTTCCCTCCATGCCATCTCTCTCCTCTCCCCTCTTTGTTTTTCCTACAGTGATGAGCTAACATTACGCTTCACATAACTCTCTCAACAAACCCACAACCATCAGTTCATTAGCACTCCGTTCTTCCCTCTGTTTGTTTGTCTGTCAGCTCTCCCTCAGCTCACTCTCTTTCTTTTCTCTTTCTGCAGTGCAGTCTCTTATGCTGTTAATTTATTCATTCATCTGCTATGTTCCTTCCCTGCTGTCCTCTGCCTCTATTACTTTGGCCCCAAGCTGACTGGCTGGACCACAGGCTCTTTGCCCCCATATCTGAGACCACTGGTCTATTCTACTTTTGCAAATGAAAAGTTTTACTCTGATTTAATTTAGATGCTCTTGGCTTTAAATAGCTGCCTAAAAAGCAGCAATGATTATTCATGGCCAATAAGAAAAAAATATTCAATTATGTGTTTGCAGCTTAAAAACTACCGCCTATTCATTGTCTCTTAGGATATTTTACATTTTCATAAACCATCTCAATAATCTCAACTTAAAACTATTGTTTTCAATTATTTTCATATTTTATCACCTCAGAAATATTTTTAATGATTAATTTTTAGCAGTAAACTACGCAGATCAGTCACATTAAGTTATGCTATGGACATAACTGCAACATACAGGAGGATTGGTTGAATTGTCGGAGGATCTGAATTTAGTTTTGTCCCACAAATACTGAAACTTTACCCAAATATTTGATACCCCCTCCCCTCAAAAAAATATTCACTGTCCTATCACAGAAGACAAAAAACAACGGTTTATATTCACATCTAAAAATCTGTAACCAAAGCGTGATACATTTTGCTTCAATTATCCAAATTGACGAGTAGCTCAACTTCAATTTTTACATAGCTTCAGGATTTATGTGCTAAATATACTATATTTACAATTCACAAACAACATAGTCCAAAACTCCTTCATTCCACCCTCTACCTTGACCGTGTCCTTAACTCCTGCTGAATGCTGCTGTCATTCTCCTCTCATACATATCCTGTACAACTCTAACATACTTCTATGTGAATTCAGATTTCATGCAATACCACTAAAAAGACACCATGCAACTCCTTCAGGCCTTCTTTGTACTTATCCATCAGCACTCTCAAAGCAAACACCAAACATTGTGTCTGCAGTGCTCTTCCTTGGAAAGAAATCAAACTGCTGCTCAAATTGCCACCTCTTTTCTCAACGTGGCTTCTTCTATTCTTCCTCAGATCTTCATTTGCCATCAGCTTTACTCCTTTATAGCTGCTACAGTGCTACACATCAACTTTGTTCATGAAAATCAGCACCAGTACACTATTTCTCCATTTTTCAGGGAACTCTTCTCACTCTCCAAGATCATATTGAACAATCTTGTTAAAAACACCACTGATCTCTCACCTAGACACCTCCATGCCTCCACCGGTATGTCATCAGGACAATTTGACATTCCATTCTTCATTCTCTTTCATGCTGATCTTCCACTCTTAGCACTCATTTTCTTCCTTCATAAGTTCTCCAAAATACCCTCACACTCTTCTCACTTTTTAGTGCATTTCCATCTCCATCCTGTCCATCACAAACTCATTCAATTTCAGCTCCCAACCAAGTTGTGGGGCATAAGCACTGACAATGTTCATCATCATACCTCCAATTTCTATCATCATACTAATCACTTTGTCTGAAACCCTCTTCATCTCCTCAGAGGGGTTGTCAAAGAAATGTGACTGAATGATCCTTGATCAATTTCAGCATCATATTCTCTTTGGGTTTTTCTTGAACTTTGAAGCAAATGGTTTGTTGTTCATTACTCAAACAACCATTAACAGGTAGGGACATTGGTCTAGTCCTTCTCAAGGTACAAAAAACAGTGATGTATTTTTAAAATAGCATCAATGACTCCATGGAAGGTTTGCGTTTTCCTGTATTGTAATTACAATATTTCTTCCTTTGTTCCTATCAGTGTGGCTATTTTTGTCCAGAGTGCTTTACATTAAGATCTTCCACGACAGGGTCGTATATAAATGTATCGAATGAAATATCTCCCTTTTTTGCTCCTCAGATATGGCTGTATCTCACCCCGACAAAAAGAGTGTCATCATGTACGTGACATCACTCTTTCAGGTGCTTCCTCAAAGTGTTTCAATGGAAGCCATCAAAGAGGTGGAGACACTGCCACGGGGGAACCCAGCGAGCGTCACGCGTGTGACAACAGAGGAACATTACCAGATCCAGACCCAACAGCGCTTTTCCCAACAGGTAGAACCCACACACACACACACAAACACACACATACAGCCTCAGCATCAATGATATGTGACATATTCACGGCTCATTGTTTTTATATTTAAAGCAACTTTCACTGAAAATTCATAAATTTATTAAAAGATCAAGATTCCTGTCTCTTTCAGTAGTAAAAGATTCATGCGTTCATAACAGAGCAGTTTGAACAAAAAACGCTTTTTGAGTCTGACGCACCCTCTGCATATGATCTGTTCAGAAATACTTCCAAACAATGGATGATGATCTACCTACAGCAGTGGCAAATTTAGCACTGTGCAACATGGGAGGTTTTTCAGGATGGCATCATACCTGGGAGAGGCATGGCACAAGTATGATTAAAACAAATCTGAATGGTGACTTCACTGATTGGTTTATAATCGCTCATGCAGCACGTCAGGTTATTTATAATATCGACATATGGGTTAATTACATCGGATTGGGCGGCCATCTGGTTTTTTGAGCAGACTGTTTTTTCACTTCAAAAAGGAATTTCAGAGCGTTCAGAATGTGTAAAGACGGATATACCTGGTTGGACCTGACGTTCACATACTTGCTCTTCTTCATTGGATCATAATGTCTCATTCCCTCCCGTCGTGACATGTCTGCATGACAGGGGCACGCGTATCCGACCGACCTCGGTCACGTCAGGGAATGCCCAAGTCGGGATCGGATTACCTTCTGATCCTTCAGTTACCTGCTAATACGCCGCCCCTCCCCATCTCCCTTCATCTTTGACAGTGTGAGCAGCTTAATTGATCTTGCTCACTTATTTGTACAGCAATGTAATGCTGTGTTGGTTGCTCTGCTGCGACCCACAGATCTGTCCAGCAGGGACAAATATTGGATGTAATTACACATCTTCATGATAATATGTGTAGGCCGCAGCAAAATTATTACAACTATAACACACAACAATAAGAACTTTGCCTAGGGCACCACACGAGCTAAAACCACCGCTGACTAGAAGAAACAAATCTCCTTCTGCTTCTCCAGCCATTTCATTTTCATTCAACCATCTACTATCTGTTGTATTATGATGATGATTAAATGTAACGTTACTTGCCTGGACTGTATCTGGGAAAGGCTTGCTCAGGCAGTGCAATGCAGAGAGCAGATTTGATTTTTCAGACAGCAGTTTAGGGAGCATTTACTCTGACTTCTCAAGTGATCATGTTATTTAAATTGTGGGAAGCCAAAATTCTGTTTGGGATGAAAATTTAAGCGGTTTTACAGCCCTGCTGTTAATGTTTTGCATTTATCTCAGAGGCCTGCCACCAGAGAGAAGGAACAACAGACTAATGAACTCCTCCCCAAACAAGTATCCATAGTAGATAAATATTATATTCTGGGCTCATATAAGCAACACCAATCAATTAAAAGCTTTTTACTTAATTAACACTATTTTGCTGCATTTAGACTTTCTAGCTTAAGTTGTTCGATTTATTGTGATAGTTGGATTAGATGAATAATATCACCAAAGGCCTCCTCATGTGTGTACCTTGATAGGTTAACATGAAGAACAATTTCACATCAGTTTTGTGTCTGAATAAGGGCCAGATTTATTTTTCCCTTCAACAAGTCAAAACTGCAATGCTGTTTCTAGGACTGACCTTTCTTTTGCGTAGCAGCAGAAGAATGAGTCGCCTTATTATTTTGGTTACACATAAAACAATAAAGTCTTTTAAATTAAATAGGGAATGAACGTTTTACTGCGTTTCCGAGGAGACTCTTCTCGCAGCAGATTAGCCTATAAAAAAGGATGGCTCCCTCTGCGGTGTCGCGTAAAAGTGAAGAAATATGTCATTAGCAGTTTTTCATGACACAGCGTGGACTCATTTCTGTGTTTCAAGGGGGAAACGTGTCACCAAATTAGAACTGAACGAGAGTCATAACATAGTGACTCTCTGTTATATGATATTAAACATGCAGCATAATTCTCTATAAATGATCTAAACTGTTCAAAGGAAATGTATTCAAAGCTTCAACACTAGTCAGTTGGATCACCCCCATTCCTTATCCATTAATGATGCAGCTCATTAGTGACCTGAAAACAGGTCTTCTATAAGGATCTGAGTTCATAACTCAAACAGCAGTGATCCCCCTCCCTCTGTGGACAAGTTCCCAATGTCCCATCAAATCTGATTAAAGCGAAATACGGAGTGCCATAAACACAAGCAAAGAAAGTAAATAATACTAATCGATCAACAATGGTTCCTTAATAAGTGATTGGACATGATAAATATTTACTTAAAATAATGAATATTGCTCTTATAAAATTGAACATTGAACTTAAAATATTTATGATTGATTATGACAAGCTTATTTTTGAGAGGGATTCAAAGACAAGTTTATTTTCAGTCTCTTAATGGCTTAAGAGAAAGCTAAACGTGAAAGAAAGAAAAGTTTAAAAAAATATTTAGAGAACTGAATTGCTGGTTGCCTTCCAATTTCAACTTATTAAACTCTACTAAGTATAAATTCCCAAACCATTTGGGAGGAAAGACAACTATTGTGCCTTACTTTTTTTGTCATAAAATAACATCATCCTGTTACCATAGCAACAAATTAATAATGTATTAAAAAAAGCTTCAATTACAAAAGATCGGCAACGTTGATATCAGTCTTGACTTTTGTCGCCTTCATGTAACATTAAAGATACCGCCTACATTATAACATAACGTCCGGTTCATTCACTTTATACTGCTTCCGGTAACATTAACATATGTTTGTCTCAATTACTCCAAAATAAACATTGAACCTTTCTGCTATTATGACATTTATGACACATAACATAATTTAGTTTTTAGTTTTGCGTCTTATTCCACAAAATATGTAATTATCAAAAATAATTTTAAACATAAACAATTTATAACATAAGACACCATTGCTGACCTGCCATGGAAATTGAGTGCATTCTGACGGTGGCATTTTCCCTCCAGCTATCCTTGTCTTTGTGTCAGTGCAGTTTAGTGTCACTATCACCATGAGGGCAGCGTGTAAGTCCCTGTATGTCATTATTTATCCCATAAATGGCATTTGCTCTGCATGCATTGTGTTTGTGTCAACTGTGTACTTCATGGAAGTTACTTTTTTTAAATCAGTGCCCACACAAAAAAAAAAAAAGATCTGTCACAGTATCCAAAAGATGCTGTGCTCCTTTGAAGCATCAACACAGCTTCTGACATCTTGCCACTTTATCAAGAATACTAAACGGGGTTGTGAATTTCTAAGCGGGACCGTCTGTCTGCTGTAGCATTTTGAGTGAAACTATAGGGGATTATAGGAAACAAGGAGCAGTTACCTGGTCTCAGATGTTCTCTGATGTGCCTTAAATCAGTGCCATGTCGTGGCAACATCAAGACTACAATTAATCAAGGTGTTCTTATACAGGGATCTGTAAATCCTGAAGAATAAATTTGATAAGGAAGTGTCATGTAATGGCATTAATGTGGAGACACTGCTCCAAAATTAAAGAGTCACTCTTTTTCTGTACTTTTTTAAATAAAGTGGGATGCACCAGACTCACGAGCATTGATAAAAAGGAAAAAACTCAGTTTAAATTTTCTGAAATTATTAATTTGATAATGAGTCCATTAGATATCATAGTGGAGCCACAAGCAGCTGGTTTCCTGGAAGACCAAGCAGTATCAAGAGGAGAAACTGCAGCAAATTGACATCATATATTCTGATTGTAGCTGCTGAGGTTTGCACTGAGAGTCTAAAGATTTGAGCTGCTCCTTAAATTGTATTAGAAAGAAGTTTACTTGGGGTCAATCGGCTGAACTAACATCCTTGCAATGGAAAAAGCTGTCTGGGGTTCACTCAGGCAGATTTTTCTCACGAGGAAAAAGGACGGGCTTGGCCGTGTGAGCGGTAACATCAACGAAAAACTGGCACAGAAGGAGAGGTGAGCACAGACTATTAACAATAAGGCAGACATGTTAAACTCACGGCCCGCGGGCCACATCCGGCCTGCACAACAATTATATCCAGCACGCGTGAAAATATAAAATTTGTATAATAATGATCCCGAACGTCTACAGTACACACACCCAAGATACTGCAAATCCCAAAACGCACTGCGATAGTCAGCACGTAAAATCAATAGCGCCAGCGCTTCTCCCTGCTCCTCTGTTGTCAGATATAAGCGTTCATTCAGTTACTCTAACAAACATTAGATTCATTCTTAGAGGAGATGCAAAGGAGAACGGGAGGAGATATAGTTGATACATTTGTGAAAAGAAACCGTTCATTGGAATTTAATCTGTGAAACTCTGTGAAGCTGATAGAGAGGGAGACACAAAAAGAAGTTTTGCTGATATATTTTGAATTTAATCTATAATTTGAATATTTTCTATTTTGTAAGTTTGTTACATGTTACATAAAATAAGAATAAAATTGTCATAGTACCTAAGATCAAAAATGGCCAGTTTGAGTCCTGATCGGCCCACGATCTGGACATCTTTAATTTTGGCCCCTTCGGCGATTGAGTGTGACACCCCTGCATGAAGGTAATGATGCAATGAGACACAGCTTGAGGGGAAATACAGTGGAACACGATGATCTTACACAAATGAGGAGAATAGAAACAACAAAGCAAAAGACAGAGATGGAGAAGGAGTATACGTGAAACACACAAAGGCAACACATAGACAAAAGGGATTAGAAATATAAAGCAAATTTAAGGAAGAGAATTTAATGTTAAACAGAACAAAGAAACCAGAACAGGAAGTGTAAAGCTAATCAAAACAACAAGGAGAAGGAAAGGAAACTGAGCCGGACGATAAAAACCAGATAAAGAAACAGGATAATTGGATCAAACAGGATAAACCAAGAAATAACTCAACGGTCAAGACAAGTTGCCGGATTAGTTGACCAAGGAAATCAATAATTTGATGAATATATATGATTTAAAGGTTTTTTAATTGTCATTTCACATGTTGAGCCCACTAGTCCAACCCATAATGCCCCCTCTGCTTGCTGCCACACCTGTGTAGATTTGACAAAATAATTGCAAATGCACACTTGTGGTATGATGTCAGCTACAAAACCAACTATGAATCGTTTACAATTATTATGTAGGAATAAGAATGGAATAACTGCTTTTAACAGCGATGCAGTCTTGCATAAATCTATAAAATATACTATTTAATAAATAATAAATGAATAAAACGTTATAAATTAAATATTAGCTTTGAACTCGTGTTACTATATCAATTAAACATGAGTTGTAATATTTGTTTTAGTGAATATATTCCTTCTTTGCTCTCTTATAAGCCCTGGCATGAAAGCCAGGCAGTAACAGAATTGAAGTAATTCACCTTCAGTTACCATCCATTTTCTATTCCCATGGCTGAGTTTGAAAGTTCCGTTCAGCATCCATCCAATCACTGTCCATCTGTTCATTCATGCACTCATCCATCCATTTGCAGACAGAAATTTAGTTGAGAGTCCCACGGGAAGCAAGCAGATGTTCTTTTCCACGCTAACTCTCCGCTGCACGTCTCAGGCATTGAAGGAAATTCGGTCCACCTTTCACTGTGGAGAAAGCCAATCTCCCATCTCATTCTAAGAAAATGTGGGTTTTTCGGAATGAAATTGACTGTTAAATTGAGACAGAAACTGAATGAAAGTGCAATAAAGAATCAGCCCAATCGACACAAATTGGATCCACCAGCACTGACCTTTAGAGCAGAGTTAGTCTGAGGTCATAGACATGCTATCATGCCAAATCGCAGCAAGATGAATTGAGTTTCCTGGAGAAACAACTGGTCTTATTATTATCACACTGAGTGTAATGGCCACGTCAACCCCTCCCTTCACTTCATCGGCTCTCTGTCCGGGTGGAGAAAGGCCTTTTGCTCCGGAGAATCTGATGGAAAACGAACGATCCACGGATGTAGACAAATGTGGAAGGGGAATGAGTGGATTGTGAGGTAAATAAAATGATGTGGGAAGGTGAAAGGATATGTTAAGATGTGCTGAGAGAAGAAAATGTGGTGGTTGGGGGGTGAAGAATGAGACAGTCAGGACAGATAGGCAGTGCGAGGAACAAGTCAGATGCCAATAAAACAAGCAACAGAGATGACATAAAGTTACTGACGGCGACAATTATCTGCCTCCTCCCTCATCTGTCATCATCAAAGCGGCACTGTCACCTCCTCCTTACGTCAACACCACGCTACGATCACCTGGGACTCAGACAGGAAGAGAGAGTGTTGATGGAAAAAACACAGGAAAAATGTAATGTAATGTAAAAGAGACTGAGATCATTCCTTCAAAGCAGATAAAGCCAACTTCTTCTCTGATATCGTCTGAGGGATTATATTTTACTTTCCAAGCGCCGTTTGATGCGGGCTAGGTCGCCTCTGGCCGCCTGCTCATTTATAGCAAGAAAAACACCTAATCCACCTTGAAAGATGGAAAGCTGGAAACAGAGGTCAGTCAGAACAGGTAGACAGAAAGAGATATAGATAGGTAAAAAGAAGAAAAGAGATGAGACAGATAAGAGATAGAGGTTAGAGGGGAGATTGATAGCTGAAGAACAAAAGCCGTTTCTGGGAGTTATTAAAGTTCTATCCAGGTTATATCTGTGGTAGAATGGTTGACATGGTTTTAGTGAAAATGTCCTTTTCCCCTTGCTGTCTGAAAAAAATGATTTGGGGTGAGTTAAACAAGTAGGAGAATTAGTTGTTTGTACTTTCAAAATAAGAGCAGAGCTGTTTGGCATCTGTGCAGTTTGGGTCCTACCTAATTTCAAACTTGGGAGAAGGATTTTTCAAATTAAGTCTCTGTTACAAACTCAAGGTCTAAGACCTGAATACAATACTTCCTCACATGAGATGTCTTGACCAAATAAATTCCTTCAGTAGGTGAAATACTGAAATAAACAAGAAAATAGTAATTATCTTATGTTGCCTTTGTGAGGTTTTTATAGTAAGTGTTTTATTCACATGATAGACATAAAAACATTTCCTTTGGTATTTTCAAGGCTTTTTTAAGTCAGAAGTATTAAGATTAAAGCGTATTGTTAAAAGTATGGGATACAATATTCCAAAATTACGACTACAATATAATAAAAGCTATTTTCAATTTCATCATGTTTCATAAATGCTTTATTTGCTTGATCAGAACTAATAACAGTTCTAAACATTGTGAGTAGATCATCAAATGCTGTATCAGTAAAAAGATGTGATACACTCTGGAGATGTTGCCATGATAACGTCTGGGATCTGCCTCATGACAAATTGAGTAAAACCACCTTACTCCCTCAATTGACCCTTGACATATGGAATCTTTATTTATTATCTGGGTTTTGAGTCATCAACAAAAATATGATTTTTCAAATGGCTCGAAACATTTTTCTAGATATAATTTTTATGGAGATTTTCACAGATCTATAAAAACAATTTGAAGGACTGAATTTGCATTACACTGACAATGAGCAGCCATAACATTAAAATCAACTGTCTAATTCTGTCTCAGCCACCCATTTGCCACCAAAACAGATCTGCCATGCACTGTGTATTCTGACACCTTTTAATCAGTACCTGCATGAACTTTTTCAAGAATTCCAAAAACACCAGCACACCTTCACTCCTGTGCGTCACTGATCCTTGGTCATGACAATAGTTGGGTTTACATTAGACTCTTTTCTCCTATCCCAATTAAACCTTCCGAATGCAATCTCATTCGCCTGTTTACATGACTTGCGATCATTTCCGACCTTGTGTTTACATCTACACATACATTTACATTCGTCCATCTAACCGTCCAACTATGTTAAACTCTTTCAAAGTTACAATGGGTAAATTACTTTCCGATGCAGACCGGTATTGTTTTGAAGTCTGCATTTTATTTTCACATCATTTTTAAAATATGGACTGAAAAAACAAACGCATTACGTCATGACGCTGGGCATGCACAGATACAACTTAAACAACTTTGGACAGCTCAGAAAACTATCCAAAACAGTGTTTACATGCAGAAAATGGGTATCGGAAAGGCTTTCCGAAAAGACTTAGACTACCTCCCTGCAAAAGAAAGAAATCTCATTCGGAAAAGGACTTTTCTTTCAAAAAGGGGTGTTTATATGCAGCATTTTCTTTCCGATTATGCTTCTTTTCCGAATCTATTCCAATTTAGGCTGTCCATGTAAACCCACCTTATGTTGTTGGTTCTCCTTCTTAGACTGCTTTCCAAGGAAATAAGCACTGCAGATCGGGAACCAATAAGGACCCAAGACCTTCAGTTATGGAGAGCTTCACGCTCAAAATATGCAGTCGCTTGTAATTTATCCCACTCACTGACAGGTGCCATTTAACAAGATGATGACTGTTATTCTGACTCCACCTGTCAGTAGTTTCAATGTTATGGTCAATTCCTGATTCCTTTGTAGCGTATTTGGGGTCATTGCCCCATGTCTCTACCTATCTCTGTTTATACACTGTGCCCAAATACATATTCCCCCCTTCCCAATGCCTTTTTTAATCCCCATAATCCAGTACATGTGATATCATGAGTTGTCCATGCCTGTTTAGTTTTTAATTTCAATTGGCCTCTATTATTTTTTTATATCTTGCATGAAGAAAGTGACAACATTATCCAGACTCTGCATCTCTGCCGATATCCACCGAAAATTGAATAAAGTCTTCAATCGGCACACCTGCCACATCGATCCACACCTGCACAAGATATCTCCAAAATCCATGAAAAGTTTTTAACATACCTTGTGAATAGACTAACAAATATGAGTGATCACAAAGCTTCCTCTGACTCCTACCGCTAGAGAGAATAAATGGCCGATGATTGTGAATTGTTGATGACTGCAGTTTAACTGCGCTGCTGCTAGACTGGAATACATCTGAGGGTGAAGCAGGATATCAAAGCCAAACAGACAGGTAATCTCTTTTCAAGGAGCGATCACAGAGTGGAAAAGTGGTGACTTCAGCACGTAGAACGTTTGTGTCTGGAAAGCCGAAGGTGTCTTGATGGGTTTGGTGGATCTGAAGGAACCGGAGCTGCTCACATCATCACTTTTGACTCTTGCCTGTTGTTCATTCTGTCTACATCCTCTGTATAACACAGCTGTTCTCTCTCTGTCTGTCACTCTTATGTCTGCATCATCTGTTTTCTGGTTTCCATCCAAGGCCTTCACTAAGCGTCACATTTGAATTATCCTACTGAGGTGTCTTTATGAAAACTTCTATCAGTAGTGATGCAAAGTGCACTCACTCACTTCAATCTTTCTATTTTATGCTGGTTTATCCCATACATGTCAACTCCTACTGAACTCTCACAAGGCTCGCTCGCGACTGCAGCACTTGACTCTCTGGCAGAATTCTACTTTTGCTACTTTGCTACTTCAACATTCAAACTGAGTGTTTTATATCCATTTAAGGGTTTTCAATAAAATTCTGAGAGATCCTCATTCGTTGAGGTTGACATTTATAGTTTATTCTTCAAATCCAGTACTTTAAGTGGGGGGAAATGAAGTGTGTTTTACTCCTCTGAATTTTAAAGCAAATATATCAGTCAACAGACTGAGCTTTATATATATCCATCTTCAGACTGCATAAAACCTGTAGATATTGGCATTCACCAAAACAAAAAATAAAACACTACTTAATTTTTAAATGTGGTTAATCCCCTCAATTATTTTATTTTTTACTTCGGCGAATTTTAAATTTCACCTAAAATAGGCCTGACATTTGGATGGAAACAAAACATGTTTGATTATTCATGTTTCTTTCTCATCTTCTCTGATTTTTTCTTTCCAGTTCCTCCTCATCTTACATTCCCATCAATCCGTGTCTCTTTTCTTGCCTTCTAACTGCTTCTTCATTTTCTGCTTCTTCTACCTCTGTGTAATATGGCTTTTTGGATCTATTGCTTATATGTTTTGCATTATTTCGCTTCTACTTATTCTCCCTTTGCTGGACTCTCCTACCTCACCTATCAACTCTGCCTCCATCTCTCTCTGTCCTATTCTCTCCATCTCTCCCTCAGATCACAGTGAGTGTGGCTCAGGGGCGAGTGCGAAGTCCCTCCCCTCAGCCTCGCTATAAAAGCTATGCCTACACCCAGGCTGCATATGTCAAGTCGCCCGAGCAAAAGAGGAGGCGTTTTACTGATCAGGTCTGTGTCTCGCAACGCTAACACTCCACGCTAAATGTCCATTTGTCCATGCATGATATGGCTGCACAGCTGTTATATGTCTTCTATTGTATGTCGCTGCCATTGGTATAAAAACAAAAAAGTCCTTCATAACAAGTTAACTTAACCAATTTGAGCAATATGTAGGTGCTTATTTTTTCCATAAAGCTATTCATATTTTATTCTTAGGTGTTGTGGCCTTTTACCCAGGACAAATGAAAATACACTAAAATATTCCGTTATTTTTCAGATTTTTATCTGGTGTGGTGAATAAAATAATATTTCAAAACCTAATTATGGACTTTGGAACTTGTTGGAACGCACATTTTTTTTGCATTGTGACTATCAATCGCAGTTTGATTTAATTTGAAATGGAATTTGCAAATGATGTGATTAATTTTAACAATCCCCAGTCAGAAATGATAATCAAGTGCTTACAGGGACTGTGTTTTTTTATGAAGCACTAGTTTACTTTAGCCAATGTTGTTAATTGTAACTCAAAATTAGGAAAACAATTACTTTGACCTTCATACAAACGATACCAACATCCTGTTGTTAACTAACTATGACCGGTTGATTAGCTTACCTTAGCATATAAAATTCCAAGGACGGGAAAAAGCAAACGGACTTACTCGAAAGGTCTAAAATACAACTACCAAAGCTTTTAAAGCTTACAATTTATTGTACTGATTTTAAAAAAAAATCTTTATTAGTGTTTCTTGTTAATAAAAAAAAGACCAAAAGTGTTTGTATCATTGTACCGTGTTCACTATGAAACAATCAAGAAATGATACCAAAGTCATCAAACTTTTACTTTGACTAAATACAAATTAAAATTTCCTGATGAGAAATTATGAAAATTTTATTTTAGAATAAATATTATGTCCCTGTGTTTGCGTAGATCCCATTGGGTGCTCTGGCTTCCCCCTCCACTGCAGCTTAATAGAATATAGGTGAATTTATGACCTTGAATGACCCGCAGTGTGAATGGTTGCTTCTCTCTATGCGTCAGACCTGTGATAAACTGTAGACTTTTCCGGAGTGTATCCTGCCTCTCGTAGTGTACAGCCACCCCATGAACCTACACTGGACACATACATTCAGAAAGTGGATGGATGTCTTTTCGTCCATAAAAGGTGGAGACTTCTAAAAACTTATCCACTCTCAATGGGTGAAGGAACAAGAGTACATGCAAGGGACACAAAGGATGGTGATCTGTACCTTAGCAGGGTGAGGCCAGAGGAGTCTGTGGTTGAGCCCTGCAACAGCCCTAACATGCAAACAAATTGGTCATCCAACCAGGGCATAGGCTAAAAAAAAATGGTGCTGGTCCCCTCTGAAGTTTCCCAAAAGATAGATGGAGCTCAGAGTTTCTCATCTCTATCTGGCAAAGAGAACATTTTGAGGTATTGGGACCAAAACAACCTTAATCTATTCTCAAACATGAAACTGCGAAGAAGCCTAGCTTGCTGGCACGGATCAAAATTGATATGCAAATTAGAATGTATTCCTTATCAGGATGGGTTTGAACTACGATTTGAGCCCTTTTCAACCCGATATTAAGCCACACGACCATCCGGGGCCAACTGTCAGTGCATGTCAGGTGTTGGTTGTCATGCAGTGTACGTGGGGGTGTTAGTACTAGTCAGCAGCTCCCGTACCACAGTTGGAAAATCGGACGGTTTTCTGACATGTTAGAGATTTTGGTCAGCCAAATTTCTTTGGCTGCGCTTTAGCACAGTTCAAGCGTTGCCACGACTTGACCGATTGAGGTTAATGCCTTTTTTCCTCAATGCGCCTCTGCTAGGTGGCTGCAGCGCGTCTGAGTTGCCATGGTGCATTATGTGGATAATAAATAACATGTAGTTGTACAATATAAAGTGCAGTTTTGTGGCTGGTAGCAAAAGCACAGCAAAGAAAAAACTTAAAGGTTCGTAGCTGTCAGAGTAAGGTAGCTAGCTTTCAAGTTGACAAGCTATACAGTCAAAGTTAGCTAGCCTACCTCCAATTCTCTATGCTTCCTAGACAAGCCATAATGTCCATGTTGTCTTATCCACTTAGAAGTCCATATATGAATCCTAATCCTTGCCACTCAGTGTCCATATACACCATCCCGTTTATTTTTTATTTTTTAAGAAGTTTTATGACACAGGATAACAGAAATGGTCCATGTGCTTGCAGGGACCAGCAGTTAAGTGTGATCACTCAACTCATACGTGACGATTGTACATTGCAGTGTGAATACAGCAATCATGAATTTCTGCAAACGCTTTATTCGTACACTGGGTGTTGTAATCGAACAGGCTCATCTCTGAAATCATACAGCGTATGATGATATTTTTTGCAATGCTGCATTTTTCATCATCCAAGCTCATTTTCATAAGTTTATAAGATAAATTTGTTGAAAAATTAGTGGATCAACATATAAAGACAATAATTGACAGCTTAATGACAACTGATTGAATTAGAAAAGACAAGGTTGCTTTTACACCTGACAGTCTAAACCGAGGTTAAAGAAATTTTCATTACATACCTAATAATAAGAATAATAGATTTAATTTATAATGCACTTTACATTTGGATCAAATCTCAAAGTGCTACAAAGTAAGCACTTTGTAGCACTTAAAAATATTAAAAGCATAAATAAAAAATAAAATAATAACTCTATAAAGACCTGACCAAAAAGCAGCAATGTTAATTAAAATTATAGGTTCTGCTAAAAAGGAAAGTTTTAAGTCCCTTTGACTTTGACTTTGGACCTAGTCCAATTGTCACCATGTACATGGGCTGCACCTCCTTCTACTTGATGATTGATTAGTAGACTAGCATACGTCTGATGTCAGGTCTCCACTCCTCTCATGTCCTCTCTCACCCACATAGAAAATAAACTCAAAGTTTCAGCCAATATATGTGTTTTCTCCAGATAACTTTTTATTTCTACATCTTGGTTTGATGCCTTATCTCTTCTTCTCCCAACTTTCTTTCATGACGTCTTTCTTCCATTTTATCTTCACCTTTTGTTAATTGGCAGTGATAGCCAATGAAACTTCCTGGGTTGGACTGAAAGACGATAACATTTAAAAAAAAGAAGTTTCAAAATTTGATGAAACCAAAAAAAAATTGAGCTTGACCCAGACCAAGGCCACCTCTTTTTGTTGGACTGAGATCTGTCTTTTTGATCCAGATCAAACTGAATCTTGTTAAGATTGGACCAAAGAAGTACAAAAAGAAAGTTTGTTAAATTGTTAACATTTCCATGAAGTAAAACTAATACTAAAATACAAAAGTTCTGATTCCTGTGAGGATTTTCTCTTTCTCTGCTGTCTCTAGTTTCATATATAGCATACAGATATGAAAGCTGTATCAACCTCTTTAATTACTTCTCAGAAACTAAGTTTGTTTCCTATCTAGAATTCAGTAATATCTACATTTTACTGAATTGTTGCTACTCGGAACTCAATGTAGCGCTGCAAAGCACTATCCTTAAACCGCCAAGGATCACACAACTTCTAAACATCCACCTATCCTGTATTTTTTCCTTTCTAATACATGACATTTGAGGATGTTCAGATGCCTTTTTCAGGCTGATCCCAAAGGCTCTTGTAACCATGTGCCCCATAATTTACCCTGTCATCTACTCTTCATAGAATAATTCAAATATTTAATGTACCAGTAGGGTGTTTGACTTAACTTGACTGGACCCTAAAAGACAAAGGAAAAAGATAAAAGATAATTTGTCTGACAAGCTTCATGTGAGCACACCCACTGGTCTATAAAATGCAGGAAGTAAAACAAAGCGTTACATTTAAAGTAATTTTACATCCTTAGTTTGCCGTTGGTGAACATTTTTATATGTACAACCTAATGCATGAAGGTGTGTAGTTTTTTGAGGGGTTAATAACCAGTCCTTACTGTACGTGTACTTGTTGACTTTTCGAGCTAATTTGTCAACCATTCAGTCAGCACAGACTGATTTTCGAGCCTCTACCGTAAGAAGAAACGAACATCTTTGTGTTTCAAAAATGAGATAAGGAGAGAATGGCGCTGACTGAGGCGGGACAGTTATCAGCATGCTTGATGGGCGTCGTGTATCTTTCAGTTCCTTATTACCAGAGAGAAGAATAGAGTGAGAGGAAGAGCATGGAGCCGAGATAAAAAGAGAGCGGTTGTTAGTGTCCAGATCAGTGGTGGGCACACACAGAGAGATATGGGGTGAAAGGAAGAAAAAGGGAGAGAGAGAGAGGTCCAGAGAGAGGACAAAAGAGGACAACTTGTTAAGTTTGGACAAAGGCCAAAATTGCTTGTCGGCACCAGTAATGGCTAACACTAACAGGCCTCTCCTCATTTCGCTCTATCTTCTCTGTCTCCCACTTTTCTTTTATGCTGCCCTGTTTTTTTTACTGTCATCTCTGCCTCCTTGCCACCGATTCTCACTTCTAACATGCTGTCTGTTCTCCCCTCCTCTCCTTTCCCTTCCTCATTCCCCATACATCTCAACCACTTTTTCATTCAACCCTGACACCCCCTTCCTCCAACTATCCTCGAATCCCTGTCCTCTATAACACTGTGTCTCTGCACGTTATTTCCCATTCGTCCCTTTCCTCTCCAGTTCCTAAGTCCCGGCCAGGAGGAGCTACAGCGGGGCCTCAGTCCTCTGCCTCCGGGGTCCACTAGCCTGGAGAGCTACCAGACTGCACTGGAGGAGGTATTGTATTATCCTGGCATAGAGTTGATACATGTATCATGTATTTCTGAGTCTGTTAACAATTCCTATAAAGTGTCTATCAACATTTATGTTGTATGTTTCAAAGCTGTAGTTAATTGATTCCTCTGTGCCCTGGAGTTCCTTTCCCCCCCCCAAAAAAACTATATAAATTGCAGTGTGTGTGTTCACTTTGCAGTTTATTTCTTATTTAATCCTTCATTCACCATCTTGCTGCCACAAATACTCATTAGAGTAATTTCCTCTCAGAAATAGTCCCAAAATTCCCAATATCCTCTCGTTTGATTAATGTTTGATTGAAATCTGTTTTTTGGACATTTCTGAGACTTTAAATCAAATCTCATTAGTTTTGACTTGTTTTAAAGACGTTGTTTTTTCAGAAGGAAACAAGGAATTTATTAATGACAATATAGAAAATAAAATGTTGGCAAACTCAACTATTAATGTAATATTAATCTGAATATCAAGGTGTTGACATGGCTGCTGTCAGCTGAAGATGGGCTCCAGGGTCAGCCTCCCATCTCCGACAATGTGGAGGAGGTGAAGGAGCAGTTCCACACACACGAGGTGAGAGTGTGTCTCACGGCTTAGAACTTTCCTTCTTTTAGCTGCTCAAAAATTAGTAGTCACCAAAGCAGTGTCTAATCCACGTTGTTGGGCATGTAGGGACATCCTGGTATTGAACATAAGAGGGAATTAATAGTTCCCAGAGAACATATTTAATACTATGAATTTCCTGGAGTGCCTATTTGTATCCCCAGGGAGTTTTTGGATATTATGGAATCTCGTTTTTTAGACATAACTTCCTTTTTTCGGACCAACTTTCTCACAGTTGGTCTTATTTACTCAATGCCTCATAGAAACAGTTACGTTGAGTTAATAAGGACTGTTTGAGATTATTAATGAGTCACATTTAATTCCTAGAGTTCAATCAGGGGGAATGCTTGTACAATATGGGGGAATGGGGGAATTTCTGGGGATATACCCTTTCTGTCGGGGATGACAGCAAAGGCATCTGAAGTGAGAAAGGACAGAAATGGACTGGTATTTTCTTACGACTGTACTTAATTATACTTTGAAAACTATTACATAGTTAACTAAAATATATTAATGATTATTAATTATTAGTTTAACCAGTATGCAACCTGGACAAACAGAGAATGAAGAGAAGATGAGGAGGGATTGTGATAGAAGGGTATCTGCCCTGAAACAGCAGCGAGGTATATGTGCCGGTTTGAGTCTGGATACTGGTGGTGGTGGCTCTTGTCTCTGATGAGTCTTATTTAAAAGACAGAAGCTGATGATAGGCTAATGAAGAAGGTTAACATGTTAAATCTTTAAAGATCTTAGTTTTGTGATGATGATGATGATGATGAAGATGACAGACCAGCAATAATGTGCCGCTGAATGTAGCCATGGAATAATATGAAAATAAAATAATTCATAAAAAGAATAATTACGCCGGCACCTGCAACCCGGAATAGGGTTAGCGGTTACAGATAATAAACGAATGAACAGACAAACAGATATTTTTCTCTGCAATAGAACAGAAAAGTTCAACAAAAAGCCAAAATCAATCCAAAAGAACAAAAGTATTGAAATCGACTAGTAGAAAAAAAGGAGTGTGAAGTCTGCAGTAAAGAGTGACAAGTTGCCTTAAAAAGAATTCTCTACTTTCCAGGAAGGAAAACATGTTAACAAGACTCAACATAATAAGCTTAATTCATCAACTTAAATAAAATAGATTTATTCACAACAGTAAGATCTGGCTCCCATTATTTCTCCCAACACCGAGAAAATAAGCCTTTCTAACATTGAATTGTCGTGTGAATTCTTAAGTTGCTTTCCCAAATAGAGAGCTGATGCAGCAAACAGCAGCTGCTTTAAAGGTAGCTGTGAGTGCGGAATTAACACTGAATAAACACTTTCTATCGACTTTCATGCTCTCAAAATCAAATTAACACTGACCATTTTGCTGTGTTGCACCCTTGAAAGATCATATACAATTTAGGTGCCTGGAGAAAATAGATTAAGCACTAAGGTACGGGATACAGCTGTTTTTTGAGAGCCATTAACGTGAATAAAGAGGGATTATTTGATGGGAGTGGGTTTAGTGATGCCAGGCACTCTTCTTTTGAAGGGGCCATTGGACAAAATGAGTAAGTCCTCCTGAAAATGTTTTGTTCGGTCTCTCACTAGGGGTACATGGTGGAACTGACCACCCACCAAGGCAGTGTGGGGCGAGTCCTCCGAGCGGGTGCTGCCCTGCTGGCGGAAGGGAACCTGAGCGAGGAAGAGGACACGGAAGTCAGGGAGCAGATAAACCTCCTGAACTCCCGATGGGAGCACCTGAGAGTAGTCAGCATGGAGAGACAGTGCAGGTAGATGTTCCCCTTCAAGGGTCTAGGTTGGGTTTTCTGTTTTGATTTTGGTACTACTATTTATGTTCCTGTGTTCCTAAGACCTTCATCATCAGGTAATATGTCTCTAGTTTCATGACAGAATACCTGAAAGATGCCCACCAGCTTCAGATATACTCTCTTTCAACACTACTCCAAAAAATTAAGGCGACACTTAAATCGCAGACCAGATCACGATGACAGAGATATTTAAAAGGACAGTGTTTATAGATGTACATTGTGTAATTCTTTTAGAAGAAAATTAGTTAGACAGGTTTTGAAAACCAAAACTATTATCACCTTGAGGGCTGGATTCCAAATCACACCCAAAATCGAGGGGAAAAATTTAAATCACAGACTTCACCGATTGAACTTGTGTGAATTCCATCATACCAACCCATAATGAGTCCCAGGAGTACCTTCCCCATGTGTCGAAGGTACTCCTGACTACGTCTGGGCATGTTCCTGATGAGACGGCAAATGGTTTCCTTGGGGATCTCCTCCCAGACCCGGATCAGAGTATCAGTAACTTCCTGGACAGTCTTTGGTTCTTCTTGGCTGAGTCTGATGCACGGCTTCATAACGTCCAGAGGGTTCTAAGTTGGGTTCAGATCTGAGGAATCTGAGGACCAGTCAATGGCATCAATGCAATCACCAGGAACTTTCTACACACTCCGGCTACATGAAACCTGGAACTTTGCTGCACTAGGAGAAACCCAGCGTCTACTGCACCAGGTCTGAAAATGGGCCTGAGGATTTCATCCTGGGACCTAGAAGTAAACAGGGTACCATTGGCTAATACCTGGAGGTATTTGAGACCCTCCAAGGCTATGTTTCCCCAGACCATCTCTGACCCCCCACCCTGATGTTGCAGGCAGCATAAAGTTCACCGTGGCATCTGCAGACTCTTTAACATCCGTGACATGAGGTCAGCGTGAACATGCTCTCATCTGCGAAGAGAATGGGGCACTAATTAAAATCCTACCATTGCTGGTGTTCTTTGGTGAACACCAGTCCGGCTGCATGGTACTGGGCTATAAGCACATGTCCCATAAGAGGACGTTTGGCCCTCATGCTGTCTGCTACAAGGATACGGCTCTGGATCTTTGCTGTCCTGCTGCTGTGTTGTTGTTCTTCTACTGACCTGTCCAGCTCTCCTGGTGTAACGGACCCTTTTTCTGGTATCTCCTACACGCTTTAGAAACTGTTTTTATAGACATAGTGAACCCTTACGTGACGGCATTTATGGATGTCCCATCCTGGAGGAGCTGGACTACCTCTGCAACCTGAATTGTTTCCAGGTATCACATCATGCTACTAGTACTGACAAGAACACTATCAAAATGCAAAACTACAGAAAAAACCGTCAGGGAGGATTAGAAGAGATAAATGGTCCGTGCCAACCGCCTGCAGAACCATTCCCTTTGGGGGGTTGTCTGCTGTTGCCTCTCCTGTCCACCTTTTGCCCCTTTCATTTATACCAAAGCAGGTGAAGCTGAATCACAATCACAATCACTTATGCTTCTAATGGGACAGATCCAGATCCCAGAGGTTTAGCTGACAATTTGTTATATAGTGATAATTAAGATAAGTCTATAACGATGTACTGGCTGACCATGCGTTCTGTCATTATGTTTCTGTTCCCATATTTGTTGCAGCTAAACCTCTAGGCGATCTAAGAAGTGGTCAGAACTTTTTATCGGTTGACATTTATGAAGTTCCACAGGGTTCTTAAAGCAGGTTCTTTAAGGGTCTGGAATGCCCATATCTGAGCTAAAATTGTGTCAATGGGTAATTTAACATTTAAGCTCTGTTCTCGAGTTGTAAGCTTTGACGCAAGGGAGCAATTTATGTGTGAGATGATATCATGTCAAGCCAGCATTTACCTTCTCGGTTTGAGCCCACAGAGTTATGTAGAGGTCTCTATGGGAACTCATTAGGATGTATTTGGATAAAAAGGTCCTGGTGCTACTACTTTTATCCGCCCAACATGCAAAGCATATTTTAACAGTTTGCAGGAGGCGGGGTATCACAATTTCAATCTGAAAGTATAATTTGAGATGTAATTTATTGACAATCAAGTTTAATTGTGGCACTCAAAGCAAAGAAGGTTCAACTAAAAAAATCAGTAAATGATAAACTGGTAATAGGTGTTTACACTCCACTAGTGAATTGGACACTAGCCATTGCCGAAGCCATGCCCGAATTTGTTAATGGTGAGGGCAAACATTCCTTACTAAGTTTCTGCTAATGAGTCTGTTCACAATTCCAAATACTTAATGAGTTCCATGAAGGGAGACTTCAAAAGATTTAAGAAAACAAACTAAGAGACACAGATCAAGAATTCAAGCACACACAAATAATATCCAGCACCGAACTTCAACGAATAAACCAGGCTAATTTCACATGCTTTATTTCTACCATTACTTAGAGTCCAAAACTAAAGCTTCATCACCTCACATTAAATGAAAGCCCCCACAATAGCCAACTTTCATGGATACAAAGAACAGTGGCATCTCTAATTATTGTGTATCAAATTATAACTGACACTGAACCAAATGTAATGAACTATTCAGCTATCTTCTTTGATAATCTAGTTGATTCAAGCACAAAGCTATGCAGACATGTCCTCAGCTACCAAATGTCTTTTAGACTAGATAGAAAGGCTATGTAACATTCCAGGGTATATAAAAGAGCTGTAAATTTCCATTTCTGCCTATAAAATCAGCAGGATCCCTGCCTGGGGCACTAGCATTTTTAACCTGCCCTCGCTCTTCTTTGGACAGTTTTTGAGCAAGACTCTGTTTGGGATAATGCCTACGCCTGAGGTATCAACATGCACAGCTCATTGAATTGTGCTGTGAATTGTCTCTCACTCCCAGACTTCATGAGGTTCTGATGGGCCTGCAGCACCAGCAGCTGCAGCAGCTCACAGACTGGCTGGATGAGACTGAGGCAAGGATTAAGAGGATGGCGGCTCAGCCAATGGGCCCTGACCTGGAGGATGTAAAGCACCAAGTAGAAGAGCACAAGGTAGGCAACCCTAACCTAACAAATTTAGGTTAATGTGGATTTCAGGCTAAAAGTATCCTATAAATTAACTCTGGTTAGGTCCCTTCTCTCTGAGTTGTAGATAGGGTCTGTTAAGCTTTTCGATGAGCAACTGCCGAATATAATTTTAATATAATAATTGAAAGACATATTTCATGAATTAGCTAGCTAATAAAATGCTGAAATGCCTATTGTCACTGTTGGATTGTATTAGCTTCAGCAAGCTAATTCTTTAATGACTGAATCTTCGTGAATCTTCACTGGGTGGTTGTGTGAACTTTAGCTAGTTCATTTGATGGTAAAAGTATTAAGTTAAAGTTTAATTTATTAGTTCTTAAAAAGTAAATTTGTTGTGTGGAGTTGATGGGAGAATCAGCATTCCAAAGTTAAAAGCCAATCAAAATAGTGTGATGCCAAAAAGACGCATGATGTCGCGCGAAATGCATCGTTTTACAATGAGCGGTGGGAACATGAAGATGAGCACACCAAGCATGAGATAGAACATTAAAAGTTAAGAAGCCCAAGTTGAGCCAGCCACAAGCCCCCTTAAACAGTCATATGGGCATCTTCAAGGCAGGACTCTGATGAAACTGGTGAAGTTTGGGACAAAATTGGACAAAGGAAAGTGTTGGTTTTAGCACAGATTAAAATGTGAGTTATATGCCGCCATGGTCATACCTTTCAACTTATGTAAAAACTTTTGATAACTTTTCATGTTTTAGACCATCTCATAGCCAGACCTTTACCCATAATGAGAGGTTTGGTGCCGATTGGCCCATTTACAGTGGAGTTATGATGACTTACATTTTTGTGGCGAGTCACCAATATTTGCCGCCAAGCCACACTTGCACGATTATTCAAATATGCACATCCTTTAAAACAATGGATCTCCAAGTTGTTCAAACTGGAATATCTTAAGAAATCAAAGTAATATGTGTTCTAATGTAATAGATTTGATTATTTTTCTATTACAAAACTGTGCTTGCACTCAGAACTTCAGGTATATTGACATATCCTCTTTCAGGTACCAAGACCTATGACTTTATGCAAAGAGAAAATGATTTCATGAATGTCAGCAAAATGATTCACTGATATCCGTGGACTTTTTGTCTTCTCTGCTTCCAAAATTTCAAAGATACATTTTTCTAAAACACCATTCAGTGAGTTAGAAAAAACATTTCATAACTTTTAAGAGGTTTATCATAAAGTAGTAAGGGAAGTGATAACATAAAAATAATAATGACATCTCATTTCATATAGCTTCAAGACCTTTAAGATCTTTAAGATCTTCAACTTCCAACAAAAAAAATAAAACTCTTCTAGTCTTCTTAGTAATTCCCATTTTTCTAAACATAAGACAGCTTATCATTTGTCTTGCTCTTTTACTTTATACCCCATTAGTACAATTAGCATTCAAGCTTACTATTTCATTTTCATTAATCAACATTTTACATAACCTTATGAGTTCTGATGACCAAACATTAACCCGGCCTTCATAGACCAGATTAAATAATGGTAAACATGCCATTGTTTGGTATTTCGCAGCATAGCACCTTTATAATCTAAAACCTTTTTCTTTATTTATACCAAGTTAGTTTTAGGGTTCATGCTGGCATGAGTTCAGGTACCAGAGGGTAAACCAGGATTTGAACTAACTCTAGGAGACGTGATCACATCACTCCTGCTCTAACCTCTTTATACTGACTCCAAGTATGTTTTAAAGATTGTACTATAATAATGTTCTTCATGGCCTCTCTCCCAGCTTTACCGTACTTGTATTTGAGATAATTCTGGTGGAGGTCAGTCGTCTATTCCAGGGGTCTGACTGAAAACAAAAGAGGATAGAGTGTTTGCAGTCAGGACCCCCTGGCTCTGAAACATTTTGCCTGTGGAAATAAGGTTGTTATTTTACTTGAGCTTTATTTTCCTTTGAATTGGTTTTATATATTTTCTCAAGTTGTTTTTAACTTCTGTGCGTCCTGCACTGGTTGGTTTGTAAAGAGGTTTTGAAAAGTGCTCTATAATAAAGATTAGCGTTATTTTATAGTGTGATATAGGACAAGGTTTGTCACATTATTAATGCATACACTATGCAGGAAGTAAAGGGCTTGTTGCATCATGAATAGATTGAATAACATTTTTCTCTTCAGAAACTCTGAATAGTTGATTCTTCAACTTTCTGCACAATAAGGCAATTTAAACATTCATAGAAAAAAATTTAACTTATAGTGTTATCTCTGAGCCTCATAAAGTTTTCTGTCCTTGTAACTTTGCAATTTGTTATATTTGAAGCATCACTCTCATCTGAACTCTTGTGATCTCACAGGAAACCAATAAAGTTTCCAATCAAATTCTTCAATTGAATTGCCATTTTTTGAAAGGATTTTTTTTTTTTTTTTCCTGTTGTGCTTTTATTTGTGTTTATATTCCTGCGTCACAGCTCCTGCAGGAGGACCTGGAGATGGAGCAGGTCAGGGTCAACTCTTTGACCCACATGGTGGTGGTGGTGGATGAGAGCAGTGGAGACAGCGCCACCGCTGCACTGGAAAGCAAACTTCAGGTGAGGACACACATAAAGCAAGATCAAATATTGTCACATTTAAAATTAGTGTTAATTCCATCATGGAATTTGGAAAGTCTATCCGTCATCTCACCTGTTCTCTCTCAGTGGGAATTGGCTCAGCACTGCCATTTGGTTGTTTCTGGGTTAACATAGATTGAACAGGAAATGGTTTTGTCTTTGGTGCTGTGCAGTGATTAAACCTAGCCAGTGAGATATCTGTCCTAGTGTCCTGCTGACTCTGTTAACTCTCTCTTAGTCATAACTCCAGCCAGGGAGCAGACATTGCAGCCTGTTTGTGCAGATTATTCTCCAAACTTGTATTAGCCTGTGATGTATTGGCTAAGATTCCCTTGTTAACTTCCATACATGCAGAATAAAACAGAAATTTAGAGAAGCAGCAACTGATATCAAATACCTTCTTATATGCTTGCTTTGATAGCAGCAGAGAGCTCAAGCGCAGTTGCACTATGGCTTGTCTTTCTATCTTACTTTGGTGTGTATTAGCAGGGTTGTCGAGGAGGTTGGACACAGGACTGCGTTGCCACAAGCACATTCAAATCTCTTCTCAATGTTTTTTTTTTTTTGCTTGTTTTTCTTTTTTTTCAAATGTCAAGATTGAGATTTGATTCGTCCTGTCAAACAAATTATTTGATTTTTTTTTCAAAATCACTGTAAGCTGTTCCAAAGATTACTATGAAGCTTACAGAAATTCTGCTATAGAAAATGTGATTCCAGCCACTATTGTCACGGAAATCTTGGAAGTTTGACAGTTGACTACGGAATATGGATGCTTAATGAAAAGCCATCCTTAAAATAGCTTTAGTCAAATCCTAAATGCTGTGCAGATAATTATGCCGTTGTGTAGTACTTACAGGAAAGGTACAGTCACTAGATTATTTGGCGGCCTTTTTATTTTCTATGTTAAAGTCAATTTCAACCCTTTTTTTCTTTTGAAAAGAAAGAAGAAAGAAAGACTCCTTTAATAGTCACATAGAGTCATACACAGTACAGCATAGTGAAATGATTTCTCTGCATTTGACCCAGCCCTGAGGGAGCAGTGGGCAGCCCCTTGTGGAGCGCCCGGGGGAAAAAAAGAGTAATGTGTACTCAGATTGTTAATTTTTATAGTTTGGATCATGGTCCATATCAAGGAAAGGTGGTTTTATTGTTCATTCTGATCCATTGTTCTATTATAGAGACTCTGGCCTACAGATCGGCAGTTAGATAGTTTCTAATTAAGCACTCAAAATGCTGAGAAGAATACATTTCACTAATTCATTCACACACATACTCATATACTGTATACACATATTTCATGAACTTCCTTGACAATTAAAGATCAGAGGGATTCAATAATATCTAGTTTTTCTTTTATCTAGTCAATAATAACACTTATACAGCCCTGATACAATACCAATTAACATGTTTACATGTGTGTGTTTAACCCAAGCTTGAGATTCAGTGACTGTTTCTCAGAGTTTTTCAGCGTCCACATGTGTGTCAGTGTAACTGCGGTTATAGGTGATACAGTTCAAAATCTAAACAAGTTCGATCAAACAGAATCATGCTGTACTCACCACGCCATTTGAAAATACTTGCACTTATTTATCAATTCATGCTAAATTATGTTTGGAATGAGTCGGAGTGTAGAACCGAGAGAAACTGATTTCCTATGTTGAGTTTTATTTTTGGGAAATTCTGTCCTTGAGACATTCTGACTCTGATGTGTGGCTGATGTGTGAGCAGGTCAGTGGGTTGTTGAAGATAGTCGATTGTGGTGTTATTGTTTCTTGTTGAAGAAAAATACATCCAGTCCTCCTAGATCCAATAGAGAAGTTTGCTGTGGGGTTTGGATTTTATTAAGTATACTGCACACTGATGAGCTTACAGAGCAGGTCTGTGAGTTGACCCAGAGCAAATGAAACCAACAACTTTTATACAGTAATAATCAAAGGTGGAGGAAAGACGTGAGAAGTTAGGTGTTGTGTGGCAACCACATGAGATGCAGCGACAAATAGGCACAAAGGGGAAGCGTTGTGTGGTAACCACATGGGGGACAAACCGTTGAGTTCTGAAAATGACTGCCGAGAGCAGCTCCTGGACCCTGAATTGGAGTATCACATGAAAATGTGTATTCCTTCTTCAATCTGTGTGAGATTATGTGCAATCCCCACATTAAAAACATTCCGGACTTCTGGCTTAGCGGTCAATGGAGTAACACACCTGTGTAGAGGTTGCTGCAAGTATTTGAAAACGATTACCTTGGGCACCATCTTTTTTGACTTCTTTGGTGTGATTTTCCCAATAACTTATCAACGACTCATGGCAAGCCGAAGCTGCCTCCAAAAGTTATATCTGTTAGCAATTTGTCGACACAAACGCAGCGGTCTGCTGAACATGTTACATCCTCCGCGCTAACTCCTCTTCCTGAAAAGACAAGGCTTCTGCTCCAACCTGGGTCCTTGTCCATTCCGACGTCAAGGATGAGCTGGTCTCTTATCTTTGATGTGAGATGGCGCTAATTTTTACGACTGCAAACAGCACTGAGTGTCAACTTATCATCCATCAAAATGGAGTTGCGATCAGTGAAATCAGAACTGTATGTTAGAATTACGAATAATAAATCCGATATGAGCGCTCTGAAGAAAAAAACGTTGGTGAGATTGAAACCTCCCGCTCCACCTGCACTGATGAAATCGCCACGCCGCAGGCCACAGTGGATCACCTGTCTGCCGAATTGTAGAGGGTTGAACATTAATGTAAGGATCCAGAAGGAAGATCTCGGCGAAACAAAATAAGAAAAGTGAGAATCCGGGGGACTCAAACTATCATCATCACTCATCACACCTCATCCACAGAGGTGCGGCGCTCTTCACTTTACTCAAAGAAGCTATTCAGCTCGCAAAAAAAGACACTTTTGGATTTTGTTCATCGCACTCTCACGCCAAAGCCTGACAATCACCCTCGCCCTGTCATTGCCCGGCTTCATTATCATGTGTTGTGTGTAGGC
Organism: Lophius americanus; assembly: GCA_037951165.1. Taxonomy (NCBI): domain Eukaryota; kingdom Metazoa; phylum Chordata; class Actinopteri; order Lophiiformes; family Lophiidae; genus Lophius; species Lophius americanus. The sequence goes on along the minus strand of JBBDHG010000076.1, from coordinate 4,110,889 downwards.
ATTTTGCGTCGTGCCAGAGCCAAGCGACGGATCAAATCAGCGTATTTTATTGAACAATCCAAGGGAATAAATCAAGGGAATAGAAAGTAGTCAAGTTACAGTTAAAATTCAAGATAGATCTGCATTACTTCTATTCCTCCCTCTCTATCAGCAGTGTTTCGTGGAATCCTTTCCAATGAAAAGTTTTTAATCACAGGCATCAACAAGTTCAATCTAAAATCAAGACATTTTTAATCAATAGCTTTAATTCATATTTAATATGAGGAGTAAGGAGCTCACTCATACTGTTGCTCTTGGTTGATGCACCGGCTATCGAATGGCATTCTGGCACTTGTGTTATCTGTGGTGTTCGCGCTGTTTTATTATCTGTGGTGTTCGCGCTGTTTACCAGCCATCCAGTTAGCTTTCAAAATGATATATCATGCCATGGACCGGATATCATTTTTCTGCGGGCCGACATATATGTTCTCGAGTTTTTGCCCATTTAAAGCGACTTAAACCTGATCTAGTGTTTCTGCAGGAATTCCACATACATAGCAAAGATCAGGTTGGACTGAATTGCCCCCTTGTTACTGAGGATGTCCCCTCAAATGTTAACAATAAAGCTAGATAGGTTGCCATTTTAATGGTAAATCAATTCAGTTTTCAGCTTCAACAGTTAAATCAAATAAATATGGCACACACTTAATTGTGTGCGGAAAACTATCTATCTTCTGTTACTGTCTCATTGGTATGCATATGCCCCCAATTTTGAAGAACCACACTCTATGAATAAGCTATTTGAATCTTTCCCTATTAAACAATAACTTGCTTATCTTCGGAGGAGACATACATTTTGTAATGGACCCGAACCTTGACCGTTCTAATCGTCCAACCGTCTCAAACATCCTAAATGTCTAGATCAATATTAGATTTCATCTAGATTTAAATCCAAAGGTCTTCCGTGGTGTAATCTAGAGTCTCAATCATGTGTTTTATCGTCGTTGATGTCTCTACTTACCTCTTCATTTCCAACAAATCCCGCTGGCTTTGCAACTAATGAAGTGGTCTACATTAGCTCCTATGCCCATCTCACACTATGGTGCTTTAAGGTGCTGTTAAAATGAATTTTTCAAAAACTCGATGGTCACAAATTTATCCCAATGTCACTGACCGCTGTGACAAATGTCATAATAATAATAATAATAATAATAATAATAATAATAATACATTTCATTTATAATGCACTTTACATTTGGATCAAATGCAAATGCCTTGCACTAAAATATTGCACATATGTTCTAATTTTGTTCATCTTTATTTTGCTTTTGGCAGAACTACTTTGATACTATGTCAAAAGTTCTTTGTATAACCATAAAAGTCTTTCCCCATATTGCCGTATTTGGCTTTCCTCTAATCATTTGGATGTGAGGGCTTTTGCCTCTTTACTGGCAAGACACCAACTTCTCCTTTGTTGGAAATCGACTGTTCAGCTGCTGAATGATATAATGTTGTTTCTAAAGCTGGAGAAGACCAAGTATTCACTTAGAGGTAACAGGTAAAAGTTTTTCAGTAAGCTTTTCAGTTTTTCAGTGGCAGTCTTTTATGACTGCGACTGAAATATCTGTCAAGGAATGTCAAACATTCCTTGACAGATATTTCCTGGAACCAGGACTAGTAGCATAATATTTATTTGTTTATTTATAGTAAGTAAACCACCAATAATTTCTATTTTTAACAAATTAACATGTGTGTGTGTCTGTCTTTCTGTAATTGGATAAACCTTTTTGAATCCTAATTTTGTAATGCTGCTCCATGTATGCCATTACTTTGAAATCCAACTTGTCTTCTCGCTATGCAGGATTTATTTGAACTTCCTTAAACTCAATGTTGCCTCTTTTAACATTTTTGGAGATCCCTTCATTCTCCACTGTTGTATACTAGTTATATGTGTGTGAGTAAATTGAGAAAGACACACTGGAAAATATCAGCTCTAAGAATTATTTTATTAATGTCCAAATGTTTATGATCATCTCGGCCATTAATAGGAAAACAGACCAGGGAGAGGAGTTTGGCTTCTACCTGGATGATGAGCTGATGAGAACCATTGTGTTTACTGCAAATATAATCACATGCTCCAACAAACAAACACAAATATGACTATATGGGCCTATATGTTCTGTCCAAAATGTTTTAAATTCAATCCAGAACAAAATCAAGAAACTTTTTGCCGACTCATATTCCTCTGAAGTCTTAAACTTGGACTGATATTTGATTCCAGGTATGTTGAATTGAAACTTTTAAGATTGATATACCTTATAATTTTGTAAAAATATTTAGACAAAGAATCTACTTATATTTATGCAGTTATGGAAAACTTTGTATCTCTTACCACTTGAGAAAAGATCACATGAGATCCTCTACAGGAGTTCCCAGTAGCGTCATATTTGATTGAGGAAAGGTCAAGTTATGAAAATGGATGGATAAAGTATAACTTTTATTTTTAATTTTCAAAGCTCAGCTAGTGTTATTTGTTTGCTTTGATTTATTTTGTTGTTTCTTTTCTCAAATTGCATAACCTAGCTATTAACTGACAAATAAAAATATATTTCTCTAAAATATAAATTTAAAAAAATATTTTTAACAAATATTTTTGTAATCTGATTGGTGTTTTTTTTTTTTACTTTGAAAGAATACATCGACCGTTGTTTTTATCTTTATAACTTCATGCCGTTCCTTGTATTCCCCAATCGGGTGGATTACATGAGCGCTGCATGGACGCGTCTATAACGAGTTGTGTGTCTGAACTGTGAATGGATGAACAGAGTAGATATCTCATTCGGTGGGGAAACAGAAGTTGACACAAGGAGAGGAAAGAAGGGTCAGTGTGATTTCATCTTGTGAGGTTCAATCTGTTATCTTTGGTGGTAGGTGTCTGTGAGGCCGAGGTAGATGTGAGCAGAGCTGGTGGTACGAACGAATAGGAAATTAAGAGATTTGGATAAATGGATGTGACAGAAACTATTCCTCAGGGGCTAAAAGGTTTTAGGAGGTGTTGATAAAAAATGTCCTATTTACTGAAAGGTTATTAGTTGAAAATAAATCTCCTCCCAAGCCTTTTCTCAAAAATTCATTCCACTTCCATTTTGAAGGAAAAGATTAAACATTCACCAGCTCTTATTTATCAGTCACGAGGCATCAATCGTGCCATGCGTAATCATACTTAACATAATTAGAAAGTAATTCACACTGTTGGACTTTCCGGAGGGTTTGCTGTTGCTGTTTCCTGCAGTGTAGGTTTTTAATAAACACAAGATGTGAGACAGACGAGTAGTTGAGACAGAACATTGTGTAATGGATAGCAAAAATGCAGATAGAAGGTGCCTTGACCGGTTCCTCCCCGCTTTTGAACTGTCAGTTGATTAATTACAGGCCATTCATTTTAAGATTAGCCGACTGAGCTTCTCGGTCTTTAGCTGCTCGCTTGCCTCTCACTTTATTCCGTATAATTTTCCTCCTTTCTTCTTCCCCCTCCCTGCTACTCTGTCACTCTGATGACTCCGTTCAGCGTATATACGGCGTCTTTTATCCTCTCCAGTTAAATGGAACGGAAGAATGTCTCTCCCATTTTACTCATCTAACATCTAGCTGCCAATATGCCGATGAAGTGGAGTCAAGAAAAATGTACTTTTACAGCTCAAAGCATCTGAGGCCAAAAGACAAGGAAGCATACATTTGAACTGTTTCTTTCTATTCTAATAAACTTCACAGTTCTCACTGAGCACCTCATGTTTTCAATTTAAATACCACAGATTTGATGGAATTCATATATATTTCTATGTCAGATCAAATCAAGAAATGTTCGCGGGAGGAGGAGGAGGAAACATTAAACATAATTTGGTCAATAGCAGACAGCTAGTCGTTCTAATTTTAGAATTGTATGTTACACGTGATGGCCTCTTTTTCTTTCTTTCCTCTTAGTTCATTTGCAAGCAGTTTATAAGCATTTAATACATGTTTGTATGAGTAGTCAGCAAATTTAAGGACATTTTTAGGGTTCATTAATGTAGTTTTTTTTTCTCATGGCACCTTAACAAACACGCTTTAAGAGTTGAATTAAACCAAATACATTCAGACAGCTTTCAAAATAAAATGTGTGGCTTTTCTTGATTATTGAAAAATGATTAAATGTGACCTAATACTTGTTATAGAAAATGCTTAATGGCCAAACAAATTTCAAAATATTTGTTTTTTTACTAGCATAATTATCTTAATTGAAGGAACCCAGTGCTTTTATGCAGTCCTGTAAAACAGTGTAGCCAGGTCCCACCTCATCCGTCTGTTGGATACTGTGCCTGAAAAGTCAAATTAAGAGGATTACCAAGTACCTCAATTTCGGAAAACTTCCATATCGTTTGAGATATATTTTTGGCATCTCTGAATTTCATACCCTTCCACAATCATGATCAGCTCTGCCCCTCTGGGAGAGAGAGGAAAACAAATCAAGCTTTGTTTTTGCCAGCTCCGAAAATTAAAATGACAAGTGAGAACTTGAATCCATCATCCTTCTAGGCAGCCTGATAAGTGTTTCAGTTATTCTGGTGAAATCATTTAATAAGGGTTCTTTGTATGCTACAGATATTTATCTATTTTTTTATGTGTGTGTGTGTGTGTGTGTGTATGTTTGTGTGTGTGCAGGTGCTAGGTGACCGCTGGGCAACCATTTGTAGATGGACGGAAGAACGTTGGATTCTGCTTCAGGAGATTTTACTGAAATGGCAGCACTTCACTAATGAACAGGTACGATCTAGTGTGTGTGTGTGTGTGTGTGTGATACTGTATAGCTGAAGCAGGATCACAACATTACTTCCTGCATGTATAATGAGATGAGATCACTCAGATCGTGTATACTCACATCTAGAGAAACAATTCAAGCTGAAACAGTCTTCACATACATTGAAGGGTTGTTTAAAACAAAAAAGATATTTTACATTTAATTTATGTCCACATTGCCTTTGCAGTCATGATTTCATAGACTAAAGGATTGAATCAACTCAAACTTTGAGCTGATGGTGAAGAAAGAGAAATTATCAGTAGAAATTTCACCAAGACCCAGAATCTGTGATGAATTTCATGGAAAACCCAAGGATCAAGGATAACTGTATTAATTTCCGGGGGGAAAAAATGTTTTTCCATATATAATACAACAACAAAGCAACAACAGCAATTATTTAAAAAAAAAAAAAGTATCCAATGGTTTATGATGTAATACAGTTTAGAGCCATTTCAAAATACTGTACATATATGTTTAAATGAATCATATACACTCACTAAATCCAACAAAAAACATATTGTAGACTTTCAATCTCATGACCAGTTATACTATAACAATACATTTTCATGAGAATGCTTAATTATATGCTGTTTTTGATAACGTTTTTATAGAGATGAGTCCCTCATGGTCAGGTTCTGTGGTTAATAATGGAGGGAGCTTTAATCACACCATCAAGTTATGCAAGAGTAAAATATCCTTTTTATGTAAAAGCCATAAACTGGATGTAAATTGACACCTTTAGGGTGATGCTCCCGCTTTGTTGACTGTTTGATGTAACAAACAGACATTTTGAAGCTCCTAAACAGAACCAGTATTGTTTTTTTATTTATCTGCTGTTTTGTTTTTGTTTTTTTATCATTTGGAGACTGGATACAGTGTTTAGAATTTTGAAGAGATTGTGTTGTGTAGGAGTTAAAATTTCGAATGTATAAATGGGGGCCAGAGTTCAGATGGGTGATTTGATCAAGTAAAACATAACACTATTCACTCAGTTCATGTGAAAATACAAAAATCAAAAATGTGAAGAACAAAAAAAATAAACAGCTAAACGAAAGAAAATGGAGAACAGTCAAAATCTAGAAAAGTCAAATAATGGTGATAACTAATATAAAAAAATGGGATTCATATAGTTTATATTCAATAATACAATTATGTGCATTTTATGTAGGTTTACTTCCCGTAATGGGTCAAAAATGATTGAATGGGGGCCGTGTGTCACTACACACATAAGTAGAGCTTCATCGTTAAATAACCTTTCTAAATGGCTTACAGACATTTATAATAGCCAGATTTAATTTGATAAATAATTCAGAACATCAGGAAATACATTGACTTCAGCCCCTCCCCTCACTTCCCCTCTCCTCCCCTCTCCTCCCCTCTCCTCCCCCCTGACCAACTCTTCTAATCTTTCCGTATTTGTATGGTCCTCTTTTCTCTGCAGTGTCTTTTTGACTCCTGGCTCACGCAGAAAGAGGAGCTTGTTCGCTCCATCAAAACCTCCAGTCTGAACGACCAGGCGGAGATGGTGGCCTGCCTCCGTCGTCTTTCTGTGAGTCTCCCTGCAACATCGTGAAAAAAGAGGACATTCAGGAAGGCTTTCACCCACTGGATATTATGTGTGTGTGTGTTTATGTATATGTGCTCCAACAGACGGTGAAGGCAGACCTAGAGGTGAAGCGTCCCACCATGGACAAGCTGTGCACCATGAGTCAGGACCTGCTGTCCAGCGTCAAGAACAAGGAGGTCGCCTGCAAACTGGAAGCCAGACTGGACAGTTTTGCCCAGCGCTGGGACAAACTGATCCAGAGTCTGGAAAAAGGCAATTCCCAGGTATACCATACCCTACTGCTTCGTAATGAGGGGGCAGGAATAGTAACATGTGCCCATGTGAGAAAATTTTGGAGAAATGTACTTCCTTTTTTCAATTTTGGCAATAAACAACTTTAGTTAAGTTATCTTCGGATTTCAGTGTTCAAATTGCTGCATTTCAATTCTGCCAGCTAGTTGATTGCTCTTAATTTCATCCACTCAGTGCCCAACCTCTTAACAGGTGTGATTAGCTAGTGGGATGAAAACCAGCAGGAAGTTGCAACTCAGGGACCAAGAGTTAAGAAAAGACTTATGGATTCAAGAATAGCAGCTTGAAACGAAAAGACAAGGCAGTGAATGTGTGATGGCTTTCCAAATAGTTTTTCTACTTTGCAGCACTTATGCTGAATTAAACTGGTTTTCTGTCTAAAATAAGTCCAAGGTCTTATCTTTGCTGCGAAAAGAATGCCGGTGTTTATCTTAATGAGGAAATAAAGGGGTTGACGGGAGGACTGATGTCATTGAACATCTAGAGAAGCTTATGTGACACAGTGTTGGAATATTGGAGATGAAGGGAATAATAACAATGTGTGCAGTTTCCTGGAGGTTCTGTCCTGATGAAGATGTTTCAAATCAATACTGTCCTATAATTGTCTATCTTCATAATCCCCATTCTGAAAATGGTCAATTGCCGTTTGTTGATTATGATTTTGAATTTTAATGTCAATTTCAATCTTAAATTTCAATATCAAATGGCATTTTTGGCATGAGAAGCAAACATTTCCATGACCAAAGCCCTCAAACTTCTGCTGTGTTTGCAGTAAATATTCCTCCCAGCTAATAAGCAAGTTTTTTTAAATCTATATTTAATGTCTTTTTCTGGCTTAATGTACTCTGGAGCGTAACACTGAGCATCAAGTAAATGATTAGAGAGATGTTTTATATGATCAAGCCATTACATTTTAAAGAAAGTAATGGCAAAGTCAAACTTTTTTATAACACTGACCAAATTGTTGCTTAAATGAAACGAAGGTGCCTAGACTCCTCAAAAGGCAGGCCTGACTATCACTTTTTTTTAAAAACATTTCATTATAACCATTTTGCTATATTTGAACACAAATTATATGAATAAAGTCAGTATCTGAAAAATACTGCAGTACCTCAATTAAAATTGCTTAATAAATCGTAAACACACCAAATGTAGATGATTTGCTCTGTTCCATGAAAATGCTGGCCAACAAATGCACTTCTTCCTCTTCTTTCCTGCAGTGCCAAGCTATTTCAGGAAATTAATGACCCTTGATGTTATATTAAACTGTGTTTATGCAGCTGTGTTTGAAAATGAAGGTCATCAAATCACAAATGTGTGAGACTATTACCGTCTTTACTTTCCTTTAATTGGATTTGTTGACTGAGACAAATGTAAAATAACAACAGCCTGATCTTGTCATTCATTCGATCAGTTTTATTCACATTTAATGGATTATAACCTTGTGAAATTTTCTTCTGTTTTTTTTGTGTAGTTGGGGAAGATATAAGTTTGTTTATTTATTTTTTTTAAAGGCTCTTGATCCTTTGAAAATGTTTTAGTGCTCAGGCCTCATCCTTCCACCAAGTTTCATAGAACTCCGTCCTAAAGCGTAGGTAATCCCGCTAACAATCAACCAAAACGATACCAAACAAATAATCAATCAAATAATAATCAAATTATCAATCAGAATTTATTGAATTGATAATTTAATGAAACAAGGCATTTTTTTTCCAAATTGTTCAACTGGATATGCTCATTTGAAAGATTATAATAGCAAATGCAGTGAACAGGACAGTATTACTTTAACAAACGTTAAATGTTTAGATCAAAATCAGGCCTTTTAGACATAGAAATAATCATTTTCTCATGTATCAACAATATTTAGAAATCCCTGAGAAAAATGCTGAAATATTTAATGTTTTCCTCTTTGAAATATACAATGTGTAAAGTATGAAAGATATAATGTAATTTGATTTGTTAACTTTCTCATAAACTGAACCTTGAAATGTCAACAAACAGCGGTTGACTCGGTCTTACGATATGCCTTACTATGGAGATTTCGATAAGCCATATATAAAATCATGAGTACGGTTCTTAATGGGTTTTTGCTGTGGATGAAAGCAGCAATCTATGTTGCACTGGAAAGCCTATATTTGGTGATTTTGACATGAACATGATCAAATCTTGACTTTTTCAATTCATGAAATCAAACTATTTTTTCTTGATGTCACTCATAACTTTTTGATCATTGATCAAAATGTGATTTATATTTTCATGTTTGTATTTTATAATGAAAAACTCACTCAAGCACTAGTTACATTTTCTTTTGGCTTATTAGCACAAAGACATACACTGGAGTGAGAATCAAAGGATTAAGAACATCAACCTATTAAAAATAAGCGGATGAATAATTTAGACTCACTGACAGTCCCGGTCACCTCTGCAGCACACTTTTCCCTGGTAGCACTCATTTCATAACTGTAAATCGACTCCTACCCAACCTAAAAAAACACATATGAACTTATCTGTGCAGTTAATCATAGAATTTTGTAAATAATCACATTAATATGGTTTTTAATCATAAAATGTGCATTTTCTCCTGTAATCATACTTTCTTTGCAATATCACATTAACTTGTAAAACAATTCTGCTGCTATGTTAAATAGTTAAATCATGCACAAATGCAAACATCTCATCACTGAAATCCCTGCATGTCACCGCTGATTCGGTACACATAAACCAGCACTCACACACACACATACACACACACAAAGACAAATGCATGCTTACATCTGCAGTGGTTGATGAAACACCAGTTTCACTTAAATTTTGTGTGTAATTGATCTTGACTCATAGCCTCCTGGGACACTGTTATACTCACAACGTGTGTTAGTGTGCGTGTGTGTGTGTGTGGGTTTTGTGTGAGTGTAGGTACTCAGACAGATGTGAGAGTGTTAAGTTTTCATTTGGGATCTCTGTGATTTTGACAGACTCTTGTAAACTGATGTAGTGCCTGCTGTTCAGTTTGCCTGAATTTTATTTTCGGTGTTTGCGCATTCAGCTCTCTTCAGCTGTCATCGTGGCCCAGCAGTCCGACAGGAGCCGCTCTGTCACGCCAACTATTACCAAGGTGACAACACGGGAGAAGGTGACAGTTGTGCGCCAGACCCGAGAGTCGCCACCACCGCAGAAGAAGAGACAGGTCGTGGCTGATTCTGAACTGAGGAAAAGGTGAGAGTGTGTGTTAACCCTCTTAGAAGTTCTACTCTAAATTATGGATATTATAACATCCAAAGCTTCTTTCCTAACATTTGCGAAATGTTCAGTTACATGCACCCATTTCTGCTGTTCAATCTCAGCCGGTAAGTGAAGCAGCACCGCAGACACAGATATTGCTTATCTGCCATGTGGTAATAGAGGAAATAAAACCCATGCTAGTAAAGTAGGAGGTCCTTGAAATCATTCCGTAGTGAGTAATGAAGCAAGTAACCTTGAGGAATGGTCTGTAATGCAGTGGTTGAAAGTCATTTAGTCCATTCACTCAATGTCTGTATTTCAGTACAGTTTTAAGGAACGAGTATTTTTGTTTCACACTACTTTTATGATTCTATGTAGAAAACTTTCAAACATTCAAAACCGTCTTAAAATTAGTTAAAAAGATTTCTATTTTCTATTTCTATTCTAGCAAAAATATTCAAATGTAACTTAGTTACATCATTAACTGATTAATACTAATATATTAAAAACAAAGTTCAAAGCCACATTATTCAACTTAATTAGTTTAAATAGCTCAGTAGAACTGATTCCAATTTTTTTTTCCACATTCAAAACAAACGACTACTTCTTAATCTACTGCAGTCTCCAAAATGATTAAACCCGTAATAATGCAATAGCTTCAATGTAATTGTACATTGTACATTTAAGTTTCTTTGTGCGGTACCTATAAAACGATACATAAACTCTCATTACACAGTCATAATAAATAGTAAAAACAGCATTAAAAAAAACGTTGAGTGTAGTTGAAGCCCTAGCATAATTGTACTATTGTCCCACATGTGTTGCACATAGCAGCTTAGCGTGCATCATATGAAGCTATAGGGTTATAGAAAATTAACCCACATTATGTTATGAGATAACACTGTCCATGTTGAATATTATAAGGTTATTGAGGTTGCTGGGGCGGGGAAGCAGGGAGGCAATGTTTGTCCAATTTGTTCAATCTTGGGTAGAAACTATTCTAAAGTCTGGAAGTGCGAGTTCTTAAAGTTTTGCAGTGTCTTCCAGATGGCAGCACAGAGAAGATACGGGAACAAGGATGAGTTTTGTCCTGTGTAATACAGCTGGCCTTGCAAAGGCGGTGGGGTTGGAAGATATCTTCCAGTGTGGGCAGAGTGGCCCCAATTATTTTCTTTGATGTTTTTGTTACTACCTCGGTTGTTTTTTTATTAGCTTCTGTGCAGATTACAAACCACGCTGTAATGCAGCATGTTAGTACATTTTCAATAGAGCACTGATAGAAGGCTCTGATCTGTAGGTAGCTTTATTTTTCATCCGTGTGCTTAATAAGTAGTGACACTTTGAGCCATTTTAACCAGAGCAGTACAATTGATTGTCCATATGAACTCCTCAGAGATATTGGTCCCTAAATAGTTCAATCTGGAGACCCTCACTACCTCCTCGCCCTGGATGACAATAGGAGAGGTCCTTGATGTTTTATCTGAAGTCTATTATAATTTTTTGGGGGGGTTTATTTTAAGGGTCAGTTTGTTGTCTGTGCAGAATGGTTCCTGTCATTTTATGGATTTCATCTCTACATACACACATCATCTGCAGATTTGATGATTGTGTTTCAGGAGTGTGTGGGGATGCAGTCAGGTGTGTATAGTGGGTAGAGTAATGAACCGAGCACACAGCCTTGTGGTGCTATGCTGATGGACAAACGTGAGGAGAGATGTCATAGGAGTTTGACTGTCAATGGGCGGTTTGAAAGGAAGTCGTCCATCCACATGCAGAGGGAGCTGCTGAGATCCAGCTCAAACGATTTGGTTGTGGTAGTCAATGGTGGGGACAATGTTATTGAATCTCGGGCTGTAGTCTGTAAAGAGCCTCCTCATATATGTCACTCTCTGGTCAAGGTGTGCCAGCTGACGAAAAGTATAGTTTGTCAGTAAACATATCATACAATGGGAGTTGAATAATTTGGCTTTCCATGTGTAAATAATATGCTTCATAATAAATACTAAAATAAATATCATCTGATGGTGAAATACAATGTGCTGACACTGTACAAATGTAATTTTGGTTATGTGACAGTTTCCAAAGCAATACTTTCAGGGGTGCATTTCTGTATTCGCATAAAATGGCACTCAAATTTTACATAAAAAAGTTGAGTTACCTCCAGGTGAATACGATGAGAACAGTTACACAAAAGTTATAATAGCTGCTTTGTCAAATTTGAGAAAATATCACTGATGATGTCATAGCAATTTCATCAGCTTTGTCCTGAAATTCACTACAAGCCCCTTTTACAAATGAGGGGAATGGAGTTTCAATGATGTGGGTGTTTACCATGCAAGCCAAAATATGCATTTTAGTTGGATTAATGGCAATGAGCCACAGCAAAGATCAAAACCTGAAAAGAGCCAGGTTCAAAACAAGCAAAACATATAATTTCTGGTCAGCTAAGTTCATGCAAGTGTGACCAAAGTAGTAAGAACCCCTCTGCCTTATAACATTTGAGACATCTTCGTTCTCATTGAACTCTCTGACTCATGATTCATAATCACAACACTACTTAAAGCTAATACAGTCATTAAAGTAACAATATTTTGGACTCTTCTATTTCTGCCTCTTCAAAGCAGAGGTGTATTTGCAGTACTCGGCAGCCTCTGAGTACTTCTTCCCACACTGCTGTTTTTCTGCTCTTAACTTAGATAATGCTAGAAGAGAATGCCCTTTCATTATCTCTTTTAGACTAACTTATTCTGTAGTTTAAATAACTAAACCGTAGTTGACTTTAGATATAGTTTGGAGAAAACATCGATATAAATGGATGTATATGTGTATTTAGTTTTGTTTGTATGCTTTTTTCAATTTCAATATTTTTACTTGAATATCTTTATAATTGTCAAGCATTTGGTTCTTAAAAAATCTCCAACTCAACCCATAAGGTTGGAATGTGTAGTCCACACGCTTGAGTCCTCTACCAGAGGCCTGGGAATTTGTTCTCCACAGAGCTGTTCCTAGGACTTTACTCCTGTGGGCATAGACCTGAGATGTTCGTAGCAGGAATCTGTTGATGCCATTCTTCCAGTCTGGGGGTAACAGCGCCAAAAATCCTATCACCACTGGGACCACTTTAGCTTACGCTTTCCACATCTGTTCTTCTATTCCCTCAGCCGCTGGTGTTTCTTGATCTTTATGCGCTCATTCTTCTTGATCCAATCAGGTTGCTTGGCTAGTCGCTGCTTTACAGCCAGGACCATGGAAGTCCCCCAGGATGCGATGCTCCTGGACACTATCCCAGCCTCATGTTTGGGCCTTTCTGTGTATGCGGGCCCAGATAGCACCTTACATCCTATTACTAGGGTCCAGCCAAGGTGTACAACCTTCATTTACGCTGTTCAGTTCAGTTCAGAACTGAAGAAGCACATTGGATGAGAAGTTTAATGTCTTAACGCTGAAACAGAAGTCAAGTTGCTTTGGACTCAAACCACACGGATTAAAATTACCTGAATGATTGAGATCCTACATAGACAATATCGGAGGTCACAACTTTTGTTCAGTTAAAAAACTTTGATATAATATATAATTGAAGTGTATCTTAATTTCTCTGGGTCTCCAGGTTTGACGTGGACTTAACAGAGGTCCACAGCTACATGACCCGTGGCGAGGCCATCCTACAGAGTCCTGAGTTCTCTGTGTCACGCAAAGATGGCAGCATTCAGGAACTGTATGACAAAGTGCAGGTAAACATAGTGTACATGTTTATGTGTCTGTGTGTGTGTGTGTGTGTGTGTGTGTGTGTGTGTGTGTGTGTGTGTGTGTGTGTGTGTGTGTGTGAGTGATGCCCTGCAGAACTTAGGCTACTAAAAACTACATTGCTGAAATGAAAGGGTTTCGTAATTATGAAGTGATTTTATTCTCCTTATAGTGATGTGAGTGATTAGTGATGTGAACTGTAATTATACATGCATCATTGATGTGACGTCGTAGAAATATGAGATGCAGCAGTGTCCAACCTGATGATCACTTACTAACTTATTCAGCTTTGCCTGTTTACTGGCATCCTTTAAAGCAAAACAGATATTAAATACAAACATACAAAACAACATTGTAATCAGGATGCAGTAAAGTAATTAATCTGATAGGAGGAATAATATAAGGAATAATTTAGCATTTTTGAAAATAACCTTTTTGCCAAGAGAACAATGGAAAAATCAATACCTCTTTCGTTTGTTTACTAAAAGTATGAAGCTTAAGCCGATTAGAAAAGCAGAAAGCTTTAAATCAGGATGAAACTGTAATGAAGGGGGGGAAATTGATCTAACTAAAATGATATAGCTCATTTGGCTGGATTTCTCTGCATCTTTTCATGCTTAATGCTAAACTAAGTAATCAATAAAATAAATAGAATATCGTGAGCGCATAAAGCTAATATATTGGTCTGTATTTACACATTTTACATAAAAAATATGGGCTGCCAATTGTTATGCTGAAATTAGTAATTATCATTTAGCTTCAAACAAAGACGGAAAAAATGCTGCAAAACTTTTTAAATGACTATTTAAGCAGTTTTACAGAAATATTTAAGAAGTTTGTCCTGTTGCTTTTCATGTAGAAATATACTTTAATATTAATACATAAAGAGTTCAATCTAAATGTAAAATGCTAAACCTCAATTTAATTTCTAAATCAAATATACATGCATACCTACATATATATATATATATATATATATATATATATATATATATATATATATATATAATAATGATGATCAAAGTTATTTGTTTGGTCAGGACATTTGCATTTGCGTCTGTCTGTTTATTTGTCTAAACAAAGTTCTACTCACAGTCAGCCCAAAAAGTATCTTCAAGCTAGATGAGTTAGGTCAGCTCAAAGTGTAACATGATTAGTGATCAGTGCTTTTTAAGTCACAAAGGAAGTTTTATAGTCACTAAATCTAACAAGAAAGTTTTTAGGTTGGCAACGCTAATTTGGTGACTGGCAGGTAATTTACTATAGCTTGAAATGAGGCTGATAAGAATGGAGAGGTATGCTGCCGTTTCTACTAGCTCTGACAAGCTAAGCCTCTTTCATTCATTGTTCTGGTTTTGTTATCCCCAACATTACTGCTTCGATTCAGTCTCACCTTCCAAGAGAACTTTGTCACATTACATAGAGTAGTTCTATCATTTTTCATGTACAAATATTGTTTAGAGCTCCTTTAAATACATCAAAATTGAAAATAATGAGATTAAAATAGAATAGAGTAGCATTAAATTCAAGCACTGTAACGAGATGCTCATCGTATTATAATTTTTCATTTAGTTCTCGTCCTTTAAATATATGACAAGCATTTGCTGCAATTTGAATTAGAGGCAGAGAGACATTCATCTGAGTACCCTCATAATGAAATGTAAACATTTCTCACTAGATAATCTTTACAAATTGCTCACAAAGTCCTGATGCATGGTTGCTCATAATAATAATCAATTCAACCTGCAGATTAAGCACAATAATGGTGGGTTATTAGTCAGCAATTACAGAAGTGCTAACAAATCAGCCATAGCAATTGAGTCAAACTCCCATACACAATTCATAAAGCTTTTAAGCTCTGATGTGAACATGTGGGTAACTTACCTTATTGCGTTGTAAACAATGAATGGTATAAGATGCAAGCAGATCAATTTTCTGCAAGAGAATCTCATCTGATCTCAGTTCTCTCTTCATCTTTGCTGTCAGCTCATCTCCTGACAGCAGCCTATATACAGTGAGAAATACCATTTTAAAAAACCACAATATATAAAGTGTTTCAGAAACTGTCTGCCAGAGCCCTTAAGTAGTCCCATGATAAATCTGAGGCGATCAAAGATAGACACAAGAACTAAAATACTTTTAGTTTAGGGACTTATTTAAGTGTCAAAATTCCCACTGACTCTTACGGATCTTAGAAATCCTTTAAAACGAATATTCTAAAAGGAAAACATCGATTTTCATTCTAACTGCTCACAAATGATGTCAACACATTTGGTCTTAAGGGGTAGCAAGTTTATATTGAATAGATTTAGGTTGGTCTTCGAGCCAAAATAGCTGCATATTAATATTTAAAGGACAATGTCACCTTTGGAAACAAGCTGATGCACAATCTTGCTGAGAATTAGATGAGAAAGGAGGTAGATTTTATAAATTCTTACAAACCACAACAAAGACTGGAAGCAGGCAAACAGATGAGGAGTTTTATCTTTTAGTTTTATCTTGAAGACCAGTAGCAGCCAGACATGAAGCATTAGCAACACCAAACTCCAATATCTGTTTATGGCTTTATTTTTCCTTGCTAATCCTTCCATGAACCTAAGCTAATCAACTTTTAAAAGATAAATACTATAACTAGTTTAGCCCCGTTACACAGAACAGGGATTTTATTTAGCTATATCAGAAGAAGTTTTGAGTTTGCACTCATACTATGCAAACTCAAAACTTCTTCCATATTTACCTTCTGCCTTTCCTGAGAAATTTAGTGACATTTCCATTTACACAACTGTAAATCCAGGTAGTATACTTTTTCCTAACCTTAACTGGGATGTTGGGCTTAACAGTTTTTGCAATAAATCGTGATTAAGGACGTCACAGCATTATAATTTTAAGAAGTTTACGAGATTTTCTTGCGTATAGGTGTGACTGTAATTTACACAAGCCTGCCTACATAAAAGGATTATGGATGAAACATGTGATTTAAAGTTAAAGTAATGCCTCAGACGGCATTTTCACGCAAGCATCAAACAACAGATACAGCTTTGTTCTGATTATCATGAAAATCTTGAAACTGTGATGGTGTGACACCAAATTGTGTCTTCCCTTCTCCCTGGAGAACCATCAGCCATATAATGACCGACACCCAGCTCCTCGAATACAATTTTAATATTTTGCTTTCAATGTCATAAAGTATATTACAACAGTGTCAACTGGAGTTTTGCTGAGCGTGAATTTATTGACTTGGATAAATTAGTATCTGAAATTATTAATGCTTTTGAAAGTTGGAACAACAGAAAGATTAGTTTATAATCACTGAATAATTCATGTGCAAATTATTCTGAATATATTGTCTGAGCTTTGTTTTTAACAACATAGAAAATTATTTTTTCAGCTGGCCAATCGCTGGATACTTTTGCATTGCCTGCCTTTTAAAGCTCAATTCTAAAATGATTCTACTATACCGTACATTTATTAACTTTGATATATTCTGTTGTTTGCCCTTGAAATGACCAGACATGCTGAGGTTGTTCTGTATGTTACAAGATCAGAGGTGGATGCAAACTATAGGACTTCTTATTTTTTGGGAGTACTGATCTGTTGAACTTGATATTGATTTTGGGGTTTGGTTTAATGTTTCTTTGCAAAATCAATTGTCCCTCTGCTGTTTTTTTTTTTTGTTGTTGTCTTTTTGTGCCTCCTTGTCTGTCTCCTGTCTTTTAACTTGCTATCTTGCCCTCGGCCCCTTGACTTTCTATCCCTCCACTCTTTCTCTGTGCCATAGGCAATAGAAAGAGAGCGGCCAGAGAAGTATCGAAAGCTTCAGGAGGCGACCCGCACGGCGCAGACTCTGGTCGAGCAGGGTAACATGCACACTTCATTCTCATGCATGCAAACACATGCACGCACACCCTGTCTGTCCCCATGGCAACTCCCCCACCTGTTCCACCCTCTCTTTGTGTCTCCATAGAAACACAAATCAGAGAGTAAGAGAGAGAGGGAGAGAGAGACATTTGTACTTGATTGTCCTCTCCTTCTTCCTTGCGCAATTATACGGCTCCTAAAAGCATAGAAACACTCATGTTTACACTTTTCACCTTTATGTATTCCATTCTATAACTTTTCTCAGCAGCAACCAAATCACGTGACAGTGTAACTTATTTAACTGCAGAATAATGCATGATAATAAAACCCTGGACGAATCCTAGTAAAGCTTATCAATAAAGTTACACAATCATCATTAAGTTCATCCTTATAGTCGCATTAGATTTATGTCATTATTCATTGTGATGCTGTTTAAATAATTGACATTTTAGTGAAATTCACACTTAATTACACTGCTACTGAGAGTTAGATAAGTAGATAAATTCCATTCACTCATGTGGACAAGCAGTGTAAGTCAGAGCTATCAACTGGCTAGCATTGATTGGCATAAACAGTGGAAAAATAGGGAGGAGCTTGTTTGTCGCTTGGACGTTTTGTACAAATACAAGATATAACATTCTCATTTGTTACGTTTAAAAGATGATGGTGCAGGGTTTTTATGAACAGCTGGAGGGGGTTTTCTAAGCTGCTGTCTACAGTTCAGATATGGCCGTTGTCATTTCTACTCTAACTCTTGACTCAAAGCCAGATAAGTATGTTTTACCCAATGTAAAACTTTTCATTCATTTACTTCCACTGTTCACCTGCCTCCATACCCTCACACTGTATTTTTGTAATTAGGCATGTAGGGAATAGAAAACTATAAGTTGCCGTTTCAGCCAGCACCCAGTTTGCAGGAATTTACGGACTATCAGCAGCTAGATAGTCCATGTAACTGCTGACAGCGCTTCTGAAATAATTCTGTCACACTTCCCTAGCTGATTCCTTAATGCGATTTTAAAAGGTGCTAACTTTAGAAAGCTAGTTAAAGCCAAGCCAGCATTATCAGATATACGTAGAATTCTTTATTGTTTTAATGGTCAAAATTTACAGTTATTCTGATTCGGGAGTTCCAAAATTGTCATGTCAAGAAATATTTAAATCTATAAGTAATTATAATTTAAAAGATAGGACTTTGCTCTATCGGTTTACACTTTATGTTGGCCATTTGCATAAAAATTTTTTGTTAGCAGAGCAGATATTGGTGGTCACCTCAAGTCACGTCCAGATGACATTCCCCGGATTCTGTATGCATTTTGTGTGTTTGTGAGACCAGTTGTACCTATCTTTGTGAGTAACAAAGGATGTATCACTGTGTATTCATGTGACGGCCCCCTCTTTCTCTTTCTGTCCCCCCAGAGGGGAGACGGGCTGATGACATTGCTCAGGCAGCAGAGCAGCTGAACCAGCGCTGGGTTGGATTCTGTGCCCTGTTGGCAGACAGACTGGCATGGCTGGCTTATCAGGCAAAGGTACACACATGTCCACCCCTTTTCTCCCCCCACTGTTATACTCTCTGTCTCACCAGGTGTACCAAATAATGGTGTCGTGCCTAAGTTTCCTCAAATACACCAACTAAGCTGAACTGTAATGATAATAAAGTATAGCATTCGCTACAGCATATCTCCATTTCACGATATTTATTTTCTAAGCAACAACAGCAGTATATTAAAGCTGCTTTGCTACAGACTATAATTATAAGAATGATCAAAATATGTACAAGCGACTCTCAAATTCTGATCCCGAGCCCTTGTAAATGATACATTTTCATGTGAGTTGTTTTTAATTAAAATTGTTATTACATACACTCACTGCACACTCACTTCCCCACATGCAATTGAAACAGTGTGAAGAAAATGTCTAAACAGTAAAGTGCATGGAAAGCCGAGCTTCGTACAGTCTCTCTTTCTGCAGTCCTCTGAAGAGTTAAACAGACAAAAGACTTCCTCAATGTCTGTTGAGCAGCAGAGACAACAGTCTGTCACTGAAGGTGCTCCTCTTCTCCATGAAGGTTGTGTGTAGGGGATGATGAATATTGCCCATGATAGACAACAGTTTACTGAGAATCCTTTTCTCTGCTACCGTCATAAGGGAGTCCTGCTCTGTGCCGGCCCAAGCGCCAGCTCTCTTCATATGGCTTGTCATTCATGAGGTGTCCCTCTTCTTGATGCTGCCCCCCCAGCTCCCCAAAGTATAGAAGAGAACGCTGGGCTCAACTGACCAGTAGAACATCAGTCGCAGCTTGCTGTGTATTTTGAACGCTCCAAGTCTCCTCAGGAAGTAGAGGCAGCTCTGTCCCTTCCCGGGAATGGCGTCCATGTTAATTGAAGAGTCCAGTCTTGTACAGATGAAGTCCAAGGAACTTGTATGATGTTGCAGTTTTCAAATCAACCCCCTTTATTGAGACCAGCATCAAATCCTATTTATCTTTTTCCTTTATCAAATATACCGCCTATGATTAAAATATGTTAATTTAACTTAATTGAAAATAATATGACTAATCATAATAATGTCAATGCTCAGTGTGATTTCCACTGACTGCTCTTGTCTGCATATGTGCAGACACATGCTGCCACTTCTTA
Organism: Lophius americanus; assembly: GCA_037951165.1. Classification (NCBI taxonomy): domain Eukaryota; kingdom Metazoa; phylum Chordata; class Actinopteri; order Lophiiformes; family Lophiidae; genus Lophius; species Lophius americanus. The sequence goes on along the minus strand of JBBDHG010000076.1, from coordinate 4,090,755 downwards.
GGGGTTAAATGCTAACCTGCGACTTTAAATGTTCTCTCCGAGTGGGTTCTTTCCACAAACCTGTAATGGAGATGAATTGATGACTCTGAATTGAGCTATTGTTTGGATTTAAATGTTATCTATTCAAATGATGGACATTGTGACCACAAAAAATTTGCCTATAAAACCAGGTGGACTAATACAAATACGGTGCTTTTACATTACACTTTTACCGTTCTATATAATGGGAGCTACTTGATAACGTACAATTTTTTTTATGTCCGACCTTAGATGGTCCAGTAAAATTTTGCCGGCGCGGGGGGCACTGTGAGCTCTCTCCCTCTCCTACTCTACCTGATTTCTTTCTTAAGATGACCTGGGTGCTCCACCACAGTGGAAATGTGACCGGGAACGAGCGCTCGTTCTTGTGTGGTGCGTCCAGTTCACCCACTGGAAAAGACTCGACTGATTGGAGTTTATTCCAGTGGGAGAGATGGCTTGCTCTCAGCCCACAATCTCGGGGAAGGGATTAGATCCGGGCAGGGATAGGGCCACCAGCGTCCGTCCCTGTTTGGCTGCTTGGAAAGTTGCTGTGCGGCGCAGACCCTCTAAATTTCACATATTGGACCTTTAACTGACTTTTGAAATATTTGCTGGTAACTGTGAGAAAAAAACCCACATCAACCAACAATAACATATGTGCAAAGTGTAATGAGTATTCTTCGTCATAATTCTGTGTTTATTTTTATTTTGTCTATTATCGCCCGCCAGATCTTATTTGTTTATATTTATCTGGAAAAATACACCTAATTGCATTTCCAAAATACAAGCTTATGCATTCATCCTATATCATATTTATAGAGTTCATTTTTTCATATATCATTTTTTCATATATTTTGGACTATTTGGAACACAGAATGTGTATCGTGAAGGGAAAAGGACAGCGAGGCTCTTGCCAGCCTTTTCAGTTGACTGTTAGACGTAAAATATCAAATTTAGTTTGGTAGTCACTATAATTGAGATATGACAGGGTCTCAGGTTCTCCCCTTTGTGAATGGACTTTCTTGAGATACGGTTCTCCAGCAAACAATGAACAAGTTTGAACAGTCATATTTCTAAAGATGAGAGATTTTGTGTGACTGTTTGCTCATGTCTTTGTGGGAACTGAATGGCTGATTTTCACCTTTATACAATATGTGTCCCCTCCAGGTACTGGCCTTCTACAGCTTGTTTGAGGAGTGTGAGCAGACTGTGGACAACAGTGAGAACTGGCTCAAAGTCCAGGCGCCTCCAGCACCTGAACCTGAACCACTCAAAATGCAGCTGGAGCGATGCCGGGTGAGTTAAAGAGTGTTTTTGAGTCCAAACATTTGAATACCTTACCCATCCAACTTTTGAAAATTTTGTTTTAATTTAATATAATTTACAGTTAATACTATATTTTCATCACTTATTCATTCTATATGTCCATTTATTTGGCCTGTTTGAATTTCTATCTTTTCATGCATCTGTTTGTCACAGCACTGTTCTGTAAGTATTTGATGTTTTTTTTTATTCATAAATTCTAACAGGGAATAGATTAATCATGTACCTTCCTCACTTTTTTGTTGATTAGAAACTATGGTGACATTTTTAGTACTTTGTTACTAAAGGTATTTTTCAATAAGCCCAGTGCTTTAAATCATGCCCTAATTAATCTGAACAGATTGATTGAACAAGTCAAGAAAATATTTTGTGATTTTCATGTTAGAAAACGTAATCGTCAAAGTTACAATTTGAACTTGTGAACATGAAAACAGAAGGTGATTAACCATGCTCTGGATGAATGACAATCTACAAAGACATCTTTCCAATAAAAAAGGGAATTCTGTTTTCCTAAAAACCTGTCAGGATTATATTCAAATAAGGGTGGGAATAAACATGATAAAAATCTGATATACAAATATTTGCCTGTATGGTAAATTGCTGATTTCTAGGAATGGCCAGCATTTCAAAATGAATTTCACTAATATGTTTATTGTGCATTTTATTCTCCCAATAATCGTCCTTTAAGGAGAAATGGATCCAGATTCTGATGGGTTGAATGTAATTAACTAAGTCAGGACAGTAAAGCCTCTTTTGTGTCATAACTCTAAATCAAAACTATCAGAACACTAAGGAAATCCAACCAGAATTGTCTTTACAATAAATAATTAAATAAAAAGCTGGAGCTGAAACAGGAAGAAAAGCTAACCTATAAATATTTGACTTTTTCCCCTCATGTCGTACAGATTAAACTTCTTAAAACTTTAAGCATTTTAGTGGAGCTTTTCTTACTATGAACAAAGTCAAGCTTGTTCATATATGCTGCTTCTAGATGTTACGCTTGCAAAGCCAAAACCAGTCTTCTCAGCTGACTTTTGGCAAGAATATGAGCAACAGTATTTCCCAAAATGCTTCGCTGTTCTTTTCAACTTGCGATTCACAATCTTTTAGAACTTCCCATAGGGAAAGACGCAGAGTAAATATCATATATTATGTAAATATCATACTCAGACATCACCTATGAAAACCATATTTTTTAGATTCAGTATCACTTCCACTCCGAGGGAATATAGTTGCCTCTGATATCCAATTGCAAATAGACATCCACAAATTTCTAAGTCTGAGGCCATGGTTCTCAGCCGGGAAAAAGGTAGAGTGCTCACTCCATGTTGGGGAGGAGTTTTTGCCCCAAAAGGAGGAGTTCAAGTATCTCGGCTCTTGCTCACAAGTGCTCTCGATTTACCGGTCCGTCTACGTTTCGACCCTCACTTATGGTCATGAACTGTGGGTCATGACCGAAAGAATGAGATTGCGGATACAAGCGGCTGAAATGAGTTTTTCTCCGCAGGGTAGCTGGGCTTAGCCTCAGAGATAGGGTGAGGAGCTCAGGCATCCGGGAGAGGCTCAAAGTAGAGCCGTTGCTCTTCCGCACCGAGAACAGTCGGTTGAGGTGGTTCGGCATCTGGTTAGGATGCCCTCCGTACGCCTCCCTGAGGAGGTGTTTCGGGCATGTCCATTTGGGAGGAGACCCCGAGGCAGACCCGGGAAACGCTGGAGAGATTACATCTCTCTGCTGAAACTGCTGCCCCCACGACCCGGACCAAGATAAGCGAAGGATAATGAGACAAAACATCCAAAAATCTGCTCTTAAGAAAAAAAACGCTTCTTATTACTGCAAATCCTAGAATCCAACTGAACAACACACAGGGTGTGAGATCAATAAGTAGAAAACAGTGACCTGGTTATGTAGCTCCCTTATATCTGTTTCTCCCTTCTGTCTGTCTTATGGCTGTATTAACAGCTGGAGGTGTGTGTAAGTGCTTCATCTGAATTTTACACAAAACACCATAAGCCGAACTCTCTACAGGCTTCTGTGGAGGTGTAGGGCATGTTTATTTGTGCTCAAGCAGGTAGCTGCTGTGAAACAATCAGGAAAGCTTTGTTGTTTTGAACTCCAACCCAAGAAGGAGGCACAAAACTGCCACTTAATGCTATAGATTCAAAGTGAAAAATATTTTTTCTATTGGCTGTGTGATTCTGATCAGCTCCAAAATGGATGTTATTTTTCCTTGACCCACGCTACAGCCTTTCATCAAGTTCCAAGAAAATTGAGTCAGCAGTTTTTCCATTATCCTTCTGTGAAAAAGAAAAAAACAATTTGGAGTGAGAGAAAAAAACTCTCGGGTCAAGTTAACCAGAAGAAAATACAGGCACCTGCCCCCGCTTGAATGGGCCTGTATTAAATAGTAAGTAACCACATAGGGATGGTTATTTCAATCAACAATACTATTGGATGGTCACGTGGAATTGTTCGACAACCCCTTATCCACAGTGCTCAGTGGTGGAAAGGATGCGTCCTATGTTTTCAGCAGTATGTGGCACTGGCAGTCCTTTGGTCTGCAGAGCTGCCCTTTGTCCGTAAATCTGTGGCATAGACAACTTTTCAACACCATATAGCTACACCACTCAAAAACTGTTGTTTTTTAGAAGTCACTACACAAATCCCTTTAATAATTGAAAACCCTCGTCTTCATCAAGGCAGATGGAAAACTTGTCTTAGGCTGATGTAGGGGCTGAACCTTATTGAATTATGTGCTCCGGCCAGAATCTTGGAATAATTAATGTAATATCACTTCAGATATTGATCAAATAAGTCAGTAAAATATTTGAAATTCAATTGACCTTTTCTTTTCAAACAGGCTGTTTGGTCTAAATATGAAATATGTATGTAACTACATTCAAAAAATACAGGAGGAACATTGTAAACAAGTTAATACATTATGCATGCATGATGGAGGTGATTCTTCGGAGTGTCCATAAAAGTAGACAATGGTCAAAACGACAGGCGATGGTTGTTCAGTTGGTAGATTTGTTGCCCACTTATCCAAAGGTTGGTGGTTCGATCAGTAGTATAACCCCGGCCTCTACAATCCACATGTCGAAGTGTCCTTCAGCAAGATACTGAACTCCAATTTGCTTCCAATGGCCGTTCCGTTGGTACATCTAAGGTCCGCCTCATGGTAACTTTTATCATCACTGTATGAATGTTTTTGTGAATGGGGGCTTACAATGTAAAGCGCACTGAGTGGTCGAGCAGGCTAGAAAAGCGCCGTATAAGTACAGTCCATTTAATAGACGACATTATTAAATAACTGGAATTATGCTAATTGGGTTGAATCCTATGGCATCATCTCCCCTTGTCACTAGAGGGGAGGGTTCATGGATTGTTCAACACCAGTGATGGTAATGTGATACCATGGCAGTAACTGTGGTACCATAGTAGGAACTTGCAAGTTAGGCTCATTAAAGGTTTTATTAAACGTTTGGCAGCTCTAGTCTATTCCTGTTGTTTCTGACAGGCACCTAAAGGTGGCGTTAACATGCTCTTCTTCTTAATAACGTTTGCAAACAGCCTGTAGCTGTATTACTGCCATCCTCCGGTGGTAGTTCCACACTACGCCATCCCTAGTACCAGCACACACTTACGGTATAGTGTGTCATACATGACATCCTGGGAGGCTTAGCTGTTTTGACATAATTTTAATAAATTTGGAACGATGTTCAAAATCTTGCAGATTATCAGATTACAGAAGAGTGGACTATTGGTTTTGGAGGAGGTATATTCTCTCCAATTGCCTTTTCTAGGTCAGCATCCGTCTCAGTTTGGCAGTTTGTCTGCCAATAGGGTGCATTTGTTCTCAAGTAGACATATAAGTGATCAGGGGGTGGAGGGAGTATTGGCCAACATGAAACATACACATACTTGTAGGTTTGTATGTAAATGAAATCGTAACAACATGAGCATTGAAACACAGTTCTGGATAAACAAAAATCTGAAGGGAGAAATTAAAGGACAAGAGGTATCAATAATGTGAGAAAACACAGGACAGAGGAAGCTATAGAGTAAGCAAAGCAGACATAATGCAATGCGGAAGAGGAGGATGGGATGATGTCCTGGCTTTCAAAGTAATTTAGAAATAAGAATGGAACAAAGATGAAGAAAAAAAAAAGGGAGAAATTAAGCAATTAAGCCATGAGAGGAGATGGAGGGAGGAAATATTGTATTTATAGATATGTCTCCATTCCCATGCAGACAAATTCACACAAACAAGGTTTCCATGAGAGAGGAGGCGACACAAAGACACAAATGGAAAGTGCTCCACATTTTTAACACTGAATTTCTGTCTATATTTTAACGGGAAAGACTTTAGAGAAAAAAATATTTACCAAACTCTTGGACGACATTCCCAACGGCGAATCATACTGCCACCTGTTAGCTTGTTAAAATATATTCTGCTGAGGTTATAAATGCATTTTTTTGACATTTTCATGAATAAAGAGTGTGTCCCCAGGCTTTAGAATAGAGAATTGCTCACACTCCAGGCTATATCAATAAATTCATCTGAACTTATTCTCCTTAATTTCCTCGTAATTAAACCAGGTCTACAAATTAAATTGTGAATTATTTGAATGATGATTCTATTCACATTCTATATTTTTCATTAGACATTTTATGAAAAGCGCAAAACCAACATTGATTGTATTATCAAAGGAAGATCTTCACAGCTCACTGTGTAACCCATATTGATGAATTAAACCTTTTTCAACTTTTGAAATAGCATTCTGTTCAGCTCTTCCAAAGGTTCATGATATCAGTATTATCCATGACAGGTAAACACACGGGCCATTCAGCGTGTTGTTTTTAATCAGGACCGCCTTCTCATTATATTATTGGCAGTTTTGCTGATACCACCACTCTGTGTCATCGTTATCAGTAGCTGATAACATTAACCTCCACAGCTATCTGTTGATGTTTGTGGATTATCCCACTTTAAGGATCACGCATCAGCCTTAGAGAACAAAGATAAGGACCCTGTAGCTCATTCAAACACTTTTGTTCACGTTCATCTTTGTTCCTGCTCACTGGGTGCACTTAAAAGAGGCATATTTATAGCATTCAACTAATATTAAAACACAATGCTCTGACATCAACCACTGAAGTAATAAAACCTGCCTTCACGAGGGATTATGACTACAACATCAGAGAATATTTGATCTGAATTACTTTTTTATTTGACTCTTACTGGAAATCAAATTACTTTGTTATAGATAATTGTAAACAGTCATAGTCAGCATACTTTCCAATGGGAGTAGTTTGCTCTACTTTGAAGACAAAGAAATAATAATTTAGTATTCATTAGTTTGTGCATTTATGGTTTAAATTAAACGTAATAATATAGTTCTTAGAGTCAATGCAGAGTCAATGACATCGCCCTGTTAGGTCTCAAAGTACATCATAATATGAGAACAAATAGTTGCTTGTCAAAAATAAAGACAAAAAAAAATACAATTAATTAATTAATAACATAAAACATTCTGACCTTATAATGAAATGAATGAAAATGTGAGTAAAAAACATAAACATGTGTTTATTTACAGAGTTGTGAAAACCAAACCACATTTAAGATCTTACAGGAAAAAATATGCAACTTTACACTTCTCTGTCCTTCTCATGCTGATAAAGCTTTAATTTTTCTACATTCTCTTTATAGTTTGAAGTTCAGGAGCTACAATTCAGTTGTGCTGAGCTGGTCCAATTTCCTGCTTGGCTGCCTGTTCATTAACATTTGGGAGTGTATTTAAATATTTCTGTAGAATAGAACTTATTAATGATAAGGTAAATGGAGGGCAACTTCAGATGATAGCACAATACTTTTCAACAGATTACTTTTACTGGAGTAGTGTCGGACTTGTTTTTTCTCTGTAGTTATGTGTGGTTACTCTTTCTCTGCCTCATCAGTCCCTCCATAATGAAAGTTTGTCTCCCATGCCTGGTCTTTGCAGGAGGAGGTTGCTCGACTGGCTGCCCTGCAACCCCAGGTGGACGTCTTGGAGGAGCGGCTTAATGAGCTGAAGAAAGAGAAGGAAGGAGATGAAGACCCTTCAGCCTTCCTGGATGCTGACATCAACGCCTTCGAAGAGCACTACCAAAAGGTCCTAGAGGAGCTGAGGGCGAGAGAGAGGCAACTACAACTGAGTAAGAGAGCAGAAATGCCGACCCACTGTAAAAACTCAATCTTTCCTCAGTTCCCGAGTTGACCTTTTTCACTAAACGTTTCAACCTTGTATTTTTCATTTTTATAGATTATGGTCACAATTCTTTCGGCTATATACATGCCATCTAAAAAATATTTTATTTTATTAGTGAAAATATGTACAATTTGATTTCGTTATTAGAACTTGGGTCTTATCTTCATAGGTGTAGTAGACATTATGCTTATGGTTGATGACATTACAGTAACTCCACTAGAATGTGGGCACTCATTAATGCCTTAATATTATGTAAATCATTTATCTTACAGTCATTTCAAACTGAGGATGAATTGTATTGATTACAAAGGAAACACTAAGATATTAGTTGTGTCAAACTATGTACTTTTGATTGAATTGCTTTCTATTAGAGGCATGTTCGGAGAAACTGCAGGAGGTCAGCGTAACACGGCTGTCAGCATTATGCTGATAGTCATGTTCACGCAACTTGTTCAAGCAAAAATGCAGTTCAGGCAAAGAAGGAGTATGACAAATTCCTCCTTTGAAGACTAAAATCCGTCAGGCATTTCAAGGAAGCCAGATCCTCATTCTGCATGCCGAGTCAGCTGGAGAGGACGGGTTAGAAAATAAAATTTAAGTAAATTAATGAATAAATTATTTAATAAACTATCAGCATTATGTTCACCAACAAAAAGTCAATAAAATACTCACACAACCATATTTTAAGCTTGAGGTAGCAAAGTTCACACTGATGATTGCTACCATCAAATGTTGTTGCTGCTTTTATATATTTTGCACCTGTGAGGATCACTCACTCAATATACTGTATTTGTTTTTTTTTTAATACTATTACTGTTTGCAAATGATTGGATTATTTTTATAAATTGTGATATGGTTTGTCTGGCAAAACTTTCTTGAACGACCCAGGTGTAACAACCATTCACTTTGTTGACGTATCCTCTGCCGAGATATTGAATCTGCCAGCTCCAGTGCTTAATTAATGCCAACACTGACCTCTGATGTCTGTGTATAGAGGTAAGAGACAAGCTCATTGCCATATGGAGACTTTCTGGGAATAAGATTATACATTTTATTTTACCACTTGGTCATAATTTTATCGGCTCCAATTGCACAACCTCTTCAAAGTGATACACTCACGCTAACATGTGTAAAAATCCATATTTAGTTCCGTAAACACAGCGTTCTGGGTGTGACATCACGTCTTATTCTGCGCACGCGGGTCACTTCAGGTCGACTGCTCATGCTAGAGTCTGATGGCAGTCGCATTTTAATTATAATGGGAACAACAACGCAAAAAATCGGATCTTAGCAAAAAGTCGGAATTGAGCATTTAGACCTGCACTGTGAACGTAGCCAAATACTCTGCAGCTGCTCTTCTCCTGAGCCTTCAACCTCAGCGTATATATTCAGCTCACTGAGCCCCCAGTTCTACCCCCAAAGGAACATCAAAGGAATCAAAAGAACAAAGGCAGCAATTGTGACGTTACTACTCCAAACGGCTTATTAATTTGTTTAATCTTATTTTAAATGCTGCGAAATGTGACATCACCAAAATATAATCATTTCTATGATATGCCAAAACCTACCTCTGGGTAAAATGTCATGCAAAGCTCTTTCCTTAATGTTGCTCACAAACCAACAAATAAACAAACATTAGTGAAAACGTAGCGTCCTTCCTTGGCAGATATAAGTAGTTATTACAGTTGTCTAACAAATGTAATGGAGTAGAAATTACTGTCTTTCCTACTGATACATAATTGAGTAAAAATATAATGTAACATAAAATGGAAATACTTGAGTATAGTAGTAGTAAAGTACCAAAACATTTTAGTCAGAATAGTACTTGAGTAATTGAGCTTAGTAACTATCCACCACTGAGTATGACAGAATCTGCATGAACTATTTAAGCTATTCGTACTAAAGCAGCTCTTCTGTGAGATCAGACAACACTCACCAACTGTCACTCGTTGCATAAATATGCCTTTGGCACCTATGACCCTGTTGCTTATTATTATCAGAATTGTTCGGTTAGGTTAATCCGCCACAAGAATAACCTCATTTGTTGCCTCTGCAAGGAGTTCCAATCAATTACAGTTGGACCACCAGTCACATGCAAAGACAGATTCCTTGTCTGTTTATTTTTCTGATACAGTTAATGTCTAGTTCTCAAGTGAAAATAATGAAGGAAGCTCTCATTCATTTGCCCTTTTTTTAAGGGTAATCAGCATCATCCCGCCACTAAAAATCCTCACCTTACATGTCAGAGAAGGTGATTCAAATTATACTACACAATAAGCAAACAATCGGTCATACATCGTCACCTGCCTCCATGGAGAGAAGAGAGTTGTTTTTTAGTCCGATTTGTAGTCCTACCCTCACTCACTTTGTGTGTTTGTGCGTGCGTGTGTGTGTGTGTGTGTGTGTGTGTGTGTGTGTGTGTGTGTGTGTGTGTGTGTGTGTGTGTGTGTGTGCTGCATTCAGTGAGAACATTGACAATGAGGCAGAAAAAGAAGCTGGAGGCTGCAGCCATCAAGACAAAAACAAACTGAATCAGACAGACACTGTGAAAAAAACAAGAGCAAAAAGCTATTTATATCAATAAGGGCTTGTATTTTGGCCAAAAAAATGAGAAATCAAAAATATATACACCGAGAAAATGACTCTCAGGTAGAAGATGCAAAGAGTGGGGAGAGAGGGAGAGGAGGAATAGTTGCTGCGAGAAGAAGAATATGTAGAGAAAGATGCTGACAGGTAGACAAAGACAATTTCTTCCCTCGTGCTGTGATTTTCAAATCCATGCTAAGGGGTGTGATCTGTCATATATCCAAATGCTCACATTGCATCACAGAATAAATGCACAATTAAGGAACACGTAGAGGAGAATTTGTCTACAAAGAAAGTAGCATGAAGATTTTTTTGCTTATTTGAGTTTAATGTTTTTTCATCATCAAGCTTTGAAGTCTTTAAGGCCAGCCCTGAACATTCCTTTCACTTTGATTCAAATCAGAGAAGCTTCACCAGGAAGGGAAGAAAAGAGTGAGTTTACCAGGATGGTAAAATAAAAACTGATGAATGCACATTCAGTCACTACTCTAAATGAAAAAACCAAACTTGTGATATGTAGTTTTTTGCATTTCAATGATTCGTTCCTTTCTAAATATGAGCTCTTATATAAAACCAAAACATACATCCTCAATAATTGAGATAAAAAGACAACAACAGAAATTGCTTTATATTTACCTGACAACATTGTTTTTTACGAAGAAGAAATAAAGAAGAGAATTATGTGTCACACGTTATAAGAGACACAATTATCAGCCATTTAATTAAAACCACCTGCCTAAGACTGTGTATGTCCCCTTTCTGCGGCTAAACATTTCGGCAAAGATGTACTGTGTTCTGACACCTGTCAATCAGACCCAGCACGAACTTTTGCCGCAATTATTTCTCCAGTAGCTCATAAATACATTGACTTAATTTAATTTAAGAAAATTAATAATAAACTGAATACAGTCTAGTCCTAAGTTGCATTACGCCTCATTGTGTATGATTGTCTCTATCCTCCCTGCCTCCCCTCCGCCCTACTTAGTTATCATACAATCTGATGGCCGAAGGTATAAAGGTTGTCTGCTCCTCAGACAAAATCATTTGCTGCTACAGATTCCATTGTAGCAAGATAATAAATATTATTCTGATTCCAAATCTGAGTGGTTATTATGTTATGGCATATTAGTGATCAACAATTGTACTGGATTCAGGACAAATCATTTCCAAATTTCATTCCGATTTTTGATTTACCTCAGTACTACTACTTCAAAGAACTTAACAATTTCCCTTAGCTAACAAGTAAAGTTTCTGGAGATCTATATACTCCACTTAATCTAGGAAATTGTTATTAAAGGATAAATGTTATTATTTAAGTGTTAACTTGTCACTAAATGTTCACACATCTCCCAAAGATAAATTCTGCTGTTTAACGAGCTGGCTGATACTTTGTATAATCTCTGGCTTTTCTAATCTTTGAATGACACTTGAATGACACTTGAAAGTCTTCTAATAATCAAGACATCATGCATGATGAAGACAGGTATGCACCTTTTGAAATTATAGGATGACCACTAATGAGCATGTCTGTGTAATCCAAATGTTATGTTTGCTTCAACTAGACAGTTCTGCTTGTGTATGCTAAACTCAGTGGGCTTGTTTGAAGGTGCAGCTGTGTGTTGTCAGAAATTTCTTTCAATTTGACATGATTTTGGTGGAAAATATCATGGGTATATAAATATACCCAAAGTAAGCTTATACGGAATGAAATTGCATGACATTGACCAAAGAGACTACATGAACAATTTAAATACGAATAGAACTGATGTGAACTGATGTGAATGTGATGTGAATAGAACTGATGTGATGGACAAAGAAGTATCTGCAGAGCTGTTAGAGCACCAACTAAGGAGAATGTCAGTGATTCCAGTCAAACACGTCACCTCTAGAGTAAACTGTCATAAAAAAAAAATGCAGTGGTTATATTTTTGCAAATGGTATAAATGAATTAACTAAGAAAATATATTATATAATGTTTGTTTATTTTTTGCAACTCTACACAGGTATAAAAATAATGTGTGTTATTCATCTATTATTTCAGACGGACAATTATACCAGCAAACTTTTCAAAAACATAGCAACCCAGGAATTGTATCCCTTTTCATTCAAATGGATGATAAAATATTTAGATATTCAGGTTGATATTTGTCCAACGTGTTTTCAGTTTTCAGTTTTTAAACAACTGACAAATCTTTTTGTGTCTCCCTGTGTGTCTCTAGTTTTGGAGAGCTTGCCCCCGGCTCGATATAAGGAAACCATATCAACACTGTTGGCATGGTTACAAAAGTGCGAGGCCAAGCTGGCCATCCCATCAACAGCTGTAATAGAGTATCCTATTATGGAGCAGAGACTGAAGGACATTCAGGTAAGCACACACTGTTCTCCAACACTGCAGACAAGTGATATTTTTCCTGTTTTAATATTTTATCTGTCGTAAGCAAAAACTCATAAGGAATGAATTTTAAGGTTATTTGCTGTCAGAGCGAAATAAACAATCTTTGCACTTTTGTTGCTGGTTTGATAACATTTTCGCTTTACTTTCACACACTGAAAGGTGATTCAAAAAATGAAAACACAAATTAAAATGTTGCTCATGAAGAAAGCGTGCTGAGCTCTAAGCAGACAACTTGTGACTCATTAAAGTGTCTCCCATGCTTTAATGAGTCATTATTTTTAGTGGATAGCCTTTTATCCACTTCAACTTCTTTCCAACTCAAGCAGGCACGAGTTGGAAAGAAGGCAGGCACAAATCCTCCTATTTTCTCTGCTAATTGAAGTGTTTGGAGTCTTGTCCTTGTCCTTTTATTCCCCTGTCAAATATACTGTGATATTAATTTGTCCCATTCAATTAATTGTTTATCCGTTATTTTAATGGGGAGAGTCTGAAACAGGTAAAATATCTTGGGTCTCTTGTTTCGTCTCGTTTTGTTATCCTCCGCTAATCCTGGTAGGGGTCGGGGGGGCAGCAGTTTCAGCAGGGAAACCCAGACTTTCTTCTCCCCAGCCAAATCCACCAACTCCACTAGGAGGATTCCGAGGCGTTCCAAAGCCAGCTGAGAGATGTAATCTCTCCAGCGGGTCCTTGGTCTACCCCGGGGTCTCCTCCCAGATGGACATGCCCGAAACACCTCCATAGGGAGGCGTCCGGGGGGAATTCTGACTAGATGCCCGAACAATCTCAACTGACTCCTCTCGATGCGGAGGATTACTTTGAGCTTCTCCGAAATGACTGAGCTCCTCATACTGTCTCCAAGGCTGAGCCCAGCCATACAGCAGAGAAAACTCATTTCAGCCGCTTGTATCCGCGATCTCATTCTTTCATCATGACCCACAGTTCTTGACCATAGGTGGAACGTAGATGGACCGGTAAATCAAGAGCTTTGCCTTTCGGCTCAGCTCTCTCTTCACCACAACGGATCAATATAGCGTCCGCATCACTGCAGACGCTGCCCCGATCCGTCTGTCCATCTCCCGCTCCCCTTTTCCCTCACTCGTGAACAAGACCCCGAGATACTTGAAATCCGCCTTTTGGGGCAAAGACTCCTCCCCGACCCATAGTGAGCACTCTAGCTTTTTCCAGCTGAGAACCATGGCCTCAGACCTAGAGGTGCTAATTCTCATCCCGGCCGCTTCAAACTTGGCTGAAAATCGTCCCAGTGCGAGCTGGAGGTCAGTGTTCGAATGTGCCATTAGGACCACATCATCCGTAAAAAGCAGAGACAAGATCCTGAGGCCACCGAACCGGAGACCTCCCGCCACTTGGCCGCGCCACTCCAGCACCCTCGAGAGGGTATACAGCTGGCTCAGCGTTCCACGACCAGGACAAAACCACATTGTTCCTCCTGAATCAGAGGTTCGACTATTGACCAGACTTACCATTCTGGTCGATAGATACCAATGACCATTTTCAACTCCTGAGACGCCGGACGGTTTGCCAGAATTTCTTGTGTCTTCTTCCATGGTCACACCGAACTTCTCCCACGATTGGGTTTTTGCCTCTGTGATTGCCACAGCCACGTGTCGCTTGGCCTGCCGGTAGCTGTCAGCTTCTTCAGGAGTCCCACAAGCCCGCCATGCTCTGTAGGACTCCTTCGTCAGCCTGACGGCATCCCTCACCTCTGGTGTACACCAGCAGGTTTGGGGATTACCGCCACGACTAGCACCTCCTCGCTCCCAGCAGCCGCCTCGGCAATGGCAGTACGGAACATGATCCACTCAGTTTCCATATCCCCCGCCACCCCCGGAACGGGGGTTGAAGCTCTGCCGGAGGTGGGGTTTGAAGACCATCCTGACAGGGTCCTCGGCCAGACGTTCCCAACAGACCCTCACTATTAGTTTGGGCCTACCAGGTTTGTCCAGCTTCCTCCCCCGCCCTCTGATCCAACTCACCACCAGGTGGTGACCAGTTGACAGCTCAGCTCCTCTCTTCACCCTAGTGTCCAAAACATCCGGCCGCAGATGAGGTGATACAACTGCAAAGGATAAAGGGTAAACTCCACTACACAGACAGAGAGCTGGCGAGATACAAGTAAACCTACTTCAGCCCACCAGCCCTCCGTCTCTCACAAGAAGCAACTCCAGTACAGTAGAAGGTCCAGCCCCCATCGAAAAGGCGGGTTCCAGAACCGGTGCTGTGCATAGAGGTGAGCCCGACTATATATAGTCGGTACCTCTCAACCTCTTGCACAAGCTCGAGCTCCTTCCCCATCAGTGAGGTGACATTCCATGTCCCCATCGTCAGCTTTGGTAACCAGAGATCGGACTGCCAAGGCCGCTTCCTTTTCCTACTGCCCGATCCACAATGCACCGGACCTCTGTGGATTCATCTGTGGGTGGTGGTCCCACGGGAGGACGGACCCATGTCCCTACTTCGGGCCAAACTTGGCCGGCCCCAAGGGTGAGGGCCCGGCCACAAGACGCTTGCTGGCGGGCCCCTACCCCGGGCGTGGCTCCAGGGTTGGTCCCCGGTAATCCTCCAGGCAGGGTACTCGAGTCCTCGATTTTTTCTGTCATCAGGGGTCTCGACCGCTCTTTGTCTGACCCTTCCCCTAGGACCTCTTTGTCATGGGAGACCCTACCAGGGACAAATTGCCCCCGACAACACAGCTCCTAGGATCACTAGGGTACTCAAACCCTTCCATCAAGATAAAGTGGCGGTTGTCGGAGGGGGTTCATTTTCATTAATTTCAGATTCAATGCATGACTAAAACTCAATATCGTGGTCAAGTTCCATTTACATCCTGGTTTAACAAATTCAATTTTAAGGCGTATACAATTTGTTTTATCCTTTCGGATGGTTACCCCTATGTATCTCATCTGATCCAAATCCCAATTCATCTGGATGCTAGAGTTTATGATCTGGCTAGGCTTGCAGTTGTTGCTTAGTATTTGGGTCTTCCAAATATTCAACTTATAAAATGAGTCAGAACTAAAAACATCCAAAAATGATAATACCTTCCAAATTGTGTTCTCTGGGCTTGACAAATGAATCAAACTTCCTCTACAAACAATGAGATTTTGTGTTCTTTCAACATTTTTATACCTGTAGTATTATTGTCCGGATTGATCCCCTGCCTTAGTGTTTCTATAAAAATTGCCAACAACAATGGACTTATTGTTGACCTTGTCTGGTCCCTTTTTCCTGGCCAAATTAATTTGGAAATGTCACCGTTTATTTGTATTCTTGTCGGAGTCTGTCACTGCTTTATACAACCTGTTTGATCTAAATGTATTATCTGGGGAAGGATTTTTTCAAGTCTCTTTGCCAATGTGGGTAGAGATCTTATAATCTGGGTTTTACATTTATTGGTCGATAACTTCGACACTCAAGTCATCTTCTCACCCTCTTTTGGTATCAAATAAATCACTGCTTCTCACCAGTTACGTGTATTTCCACCAGACTTAAGCACAATAAAGACTTTTAACCACTCGGAAGGAAATCCATCTGGCCCTGCTGCCTTAATGGGTTTTAGATTTGATATTGCCTTTTTAATATCTCCACCTGTAATGTTCCTAATTAGAAACTTATTTTGTTCATCTCTAACTTCAGGGGATTTTATTAGGGCAAAAAAAATCTAAGCGCCATCTTTTTTTGGGCTGTGCATATACATTTTTATAAAAAGTTTGAAATTATTATTGTATATCATTTGGTCCGTACTTAAGATAATTTGTTGTAGGGTCCTTTATTTAATGAATTGTGTTGCACACACACTCCCAAACCAGTAGCTTAGCGGATTTTTCCCCTGCTTCATAATGGGGTTTTTTTAATAAGGTTTTTTTAATGTAATTTGAATAAATTTCATTCAATTAATTATTTTTGTTGTGTGTTTCTCTTTTTTCCTAGATTCAACCTTTTTAATGTGTGTCTTGTGTTGTGTTAAAATTATTTTTAACTGATCCAGTTTTTCTTTTATTTACTTTCGTAATTAAAGTGATAAGCTATTACCTTACCCCTCAGTACAATTTACTTTTTTCCCAAAGAATTGGTGGAGACCCTTCCCCGTTATGATTTTCATCAAGATAATGTTTAATATCCATACTGATTTAATGTGTCATCTGATTTAAAATCAATTTGTTTAACCTCCAGATAGTGTTCTTATGTTCAGGACCTAATATGAAATCCATACACACTGGGGAGTGATCTGACAAATCCATGGTACCAATATTGCGATTTATCACGCTATATAACTCTCTCTGGGACATAGAAATATAGTCAAGCCTAGAGTAGACAGAATGTGGATGAAATAAAAAGGCAAAATCTCTTTTTATCGGATTCAGATCCAACAGATTTCTATATATCTAGAGATGGGTGGAGTCTTACATTAAGTACTCACAGGATACCCTGAGCATCCAATATTAATAGTTCAAAGATCTGTTTGTAGAATTTCCATGCAGATCTGGGAGGAAGATATATATTCAGGAAAGTAACTAAAACAACCTTGCAAATATACTCGTAAAAATACAAACTTTCCATCAGTATCTTCTTTTTATGTATATGCTCAAAATTTAATTTACTAGAAATTAAAGAAACAACTCCTCTCATCGAACCCTCAATACAGGACAATGAATATTGATTAAACTTCCATCTCTTAAGTTTTTCGGGTTCCATTTCTTTGAGAGGAGTCCTGCAGGAGAGCTATTTCTGCTCTGTCCCTCTTCAGTCTTGCCAGAACTTTGCTCTTCTTGATTGATTTTCCCAGACCATTCACATTAAAAGTGATTACTCTAACTGACATATTACTTCGCATTTTGTATCTTTGGGTGGGATATAAAGCCTGTACGTCATGTCATGTTCTACGCCCCTGAGGCTAAAGAACAGTAACTCAAAGACCATCATCAACTGCTGACGCAGGAACAAGAAAAAGTACCATGTCACAAATGTCAACACTGACGACACTTACCGGCTTCTGCCTTTGTTGGAAGATGAGCATAAATGGAAAATCTCTTCCTCTTGACAATGGAAAACGGCCGTCTTTAGCTTTTAAGCTTATGTGTTGGTCCATTATATCTTGAGTAAGGTGTTCCGACGATGAATTCGTCCTCCATACGCCCTTAATAATTTCTTCCTGAAAAGTTCAGAAACATCTTGGACAATATGTTTTCTAAACACCTTTTGCTCAAATATTATTCTCAACCTTGTTTAAGGTTAGCAGGAAATAAGGTATATTGTTACCTATATTTCCATCATGGCTGACGTAATTATCAGTTACTCTGAAGCCTGAAGGCATGGATCTGCTGCCAGTCCGTCTTCTCCTGGTTCCCCCAAAATCCGCTGACTCGCCAGGTAAGTTGGTTGATCTCATCCAAGAGGGAAGTTGGGTTTTTCAAAACCGTCATCGGTATCCCCCTCTCTGCCATGTCAACTGTTGCTACCTCTGCCAAGTTGTATATGACAGTACCTTCAACAGTGTCAGCCTGGCCATGAAGGGAATCAGGAACCTTATATTTCTTTCCTGGAGCACAGCTTTGGCTTCTGCATACACTCCCCTTTTTTCCTCAGCATCTCTGGTGTGTAGTCATGGTACAAGTGAACTCTTTTTTTCTTAGAAATCATATCCTTTTCTCTGCAATGCTCTTTTAAGAACGTTTTCCTTCATTCTGTCGCTTGAAAACTTTACTACGATTGTTCTTGGGGGGGCTTTGGCTGGGGCTTGTGAGCAGTTGCGCGGTACGCTCTTTCCATATTAAGTGCTGTAGATGATGGAAGCTCAAACCTGTCATCAGCATATCATCCAAAAAAGTAGCCATCGAAATCAAGCTTTACTTGGTTGCCTCTTTTACCCCATGTCATCTAACATTGTTGCGTCATGAATGCCTTTCCAAATCTATCAGTATAGCCTCCGTTTGCGTCTGCAGCTTCACTTGCTCCGTCAAATTGACGGCTGTATTCGGGTCTCCGCGGTGTTAAATTGCTCCTCTGCTTGTTCCATTCGTTAGTAGATTCTGTTAATATCCTCTCTTATGCTGATTATTTGCTGACTGGAGTCCTTTCTTATTTTTTTTATCTCCTTCAAAATCAAAAACATATTAGCACCCCGACATGACTACAGATCAAGGTCCGGTCGTGTGTCGTTTGACATAATGCCGCTAGCTTGTGACATTTGGTCGTACTCTTCCTTGTCTTGCTCCCCCTTTATCCTCCTTTGTTTATCTCAAGTTTTCAGCGATGCCTCTTGCACTCTATGTTCCTTGAATGCTCCTGCCGCAATTCTACAAATGATGTGAGAATGCCGGCCTGTTGGCAAACTCTGACAGGATATTGCTTCCAAGTGGACAGAATTTTTTTTTCCGGAGACAGTATCTGTAACCATACCAGTTTTAAATTTGAATGATATCTCCTCACTCCAAATCTCTAAATATCACAAGCGTAAAGTGTTGGCAGATCTAACATCCGCTAAGAAAATAATGGTGTTCTTTTTTAAACACCAGATTTCCTCTGATTGGAGTCCAAAACATTTAAACTACTTTGATTTATCATCAAATTTATCAGGGCTTTAAGGTTGGAATAATGGCAGTTTTCAATATCATGGGTCTCACAGATGATTAGACTGGTAGGTGTGTCTATTATATCCCATCAGTGATTCAGCTGATAGGTGGATTTGGTCTGTATGGCTGTTTCTGCTCTTGACAACACTGCTGTTTCAATCTGTTTACAAATTCCCATAAAATGCCCAGTGGCACTGGCTTCACAATCCTAAGGGTTGTGTAACACTGTAATCAGTTTTTACTACACCTATTAAAGTTATATTACCACTAGCTTTGCCAAACTGCCAAAGCAGCACTCTTTTAAATTATGCTTTCCTGCTTCTCTTTGAGGTGCAGGTAGAGCATAGAAAAGAGAAAGAAAACACATGACATGCCACATTAGCCAAGAGTCTGATTCATACCTACAACCCAGTGAGTAAATTGCCTGCATCTGATACGCCGGGTCATCCCCAAATCACCTCTATAAATATAAAATCCTTCTTGAATGAATAATTAAGGCAGATAGAGTGTCCTTTTCAAAAGAAGGGGTCATTTACAGCATAACCATGTGAAAATAGAAAGGGAGATTTTTTTTTTTGCTGGAATATTCAGGAATGCATATTTTTTACACCTCTGCTTCCACACTGCAACATTTGCAGGTTGCATTGTTTCTTGTGTTTCTGCTGAAAAGACAACAGAGCTGTTTAATGTTTCCCTCAGCTATTAACAACCCATGACGAAAATCCCAATTCAGTTTATAATGGGGAGCTTGACTGGATTGCAAAGTGTCAGACCATAGGAAAGCGAAGTTGATGGAAAGTATTTCTCTGATTGTTGTGGCTGAAGCTCAGTGTGGTTGGTCACAATCCTCTGTCTGTGGTTCCATTATCTCCAAAACTGGTGCCCTTTACTTTTCAACAGTCTTACTGTATATAATGTCTTGGCCCTAAAAAGATTGAATGCATCTAATCAAATAATTAACGTTGTGATAAAATCTACTATCATTGTTCCTTTAAAACAGAAAGTAATCACCATACAGTATCAACATAAAATTACAACTTGCCAGCTATTAAGTTTCCTTTGGACCAAAGCCCTTGAAATTTAAAGCAGCAGCCCTAATAGAAACGAAAGTGTTTGGGGGAAAAATCCAGAACATTAAAATTTTATGTGTTTTTTCTAGGCAAAATGTGTGAGGATGAAAGTTTTAAAAGTTTTAAGTGAAAAGGCAATATTCTGTGGATTTTTTTGTTTGTTTGTTTTTTGCTCCATCGGCCCATTGATTGTCCTCATCTCATTTTCACTACCGTTTATTTTCAACTTTTGGGCAGCCCGAAAAACTTAATCTTCCTCTGCCCCAGACTGTCGTCAGCTTCCTGGCACTTTGTGCTATGAGTGAAAGGTCACAACAATGCGAGAACCTTTTTTTAGCGAGCTGGGCCTGCATCTGGTAGAAATGAAATCTTGTAAGAACATAAAAAGATAGCGTTGAGGACCTCTGCCATCTGATTGTCACTATTAGTCATGATTGTAGTCAGGAGTAATTACAATGTTCTTAATAAAAAAGAGAGTCTTCAGATCTATGACCAGGAACTGAAAAAAGCAAGGCTATAGTTTTTCTCAGAGATTATCAATAGAAATAATAATAATTCCTGCACATTGTTTCTTGTTGTAGACAGAGTGACAAACCCAACAGCATCAGTCCCAATTGAACTGCTGTCCAAAAATACATAAAATGACTTTGCAGCTTTTTTCATGAATACGATATCAAGGATAAGACAAACAGTATGAAGCTCCAGCTCAGGAAACATGATAGTATCACTTGTGCCTTCTTGTCCTCCACTCAATCTCGCATATTTTATGCTCCGAGATTATTCAGCTTTGACAGAAACTGTTAAACAGTTAAAGTCAACGACATGCTTCCTTGATAGTCGGCCTACAAATATGTTTTTAATTGCATAGCTTCTGATGTTTTGCAGATAGTGAACAATTCTCTTCGGTCAGGGCAGTATCCCCAGGCCTTGAAAACTGCAGTTATTAAACCACTCCTAAAGAAATCTAATCTGGATTTTTCAGCAATAAATAACTACAGGCCCATATCAAACTTTTAATTTCTGGGAAAGATCATTGAAAAGACAGTTATTCAGCAAGATCATGCTTTTTTTGGTGTGAAACTATCTTTTCAATGAATTTCAGTCTGGATTTCAACCACACCACAGCACTGCACTTATTAAAGTCTAAAATGACATACATCTGAATAATGATGCATCCAAAACCTCTGTGTTGGTATTGCTGGACCTCAGTGCTTCTCTCGACACAGTGGATCACAACATGCTGCTCGGCAGACTGGAAAAGTGGGTGGGACTTACTGGCACCGTGCTAAATCGATTCAAATCTTACTTACAAGATAGGGACTACTTTGTCTCATTTAGAAAGTATGAGTGTGGCAAACAAAGATCACATGCGGGGTTCCTCAAGGGTCCATTCTCAGACCTCGTCTATTCAACATCTACATGCTGGTCCTAGCTCAGATTATAGAATACTACAACATCTCTTATCATGCTAATGCAGATGACACACAACATCTGTTACACACACAAGTCCCTTACTTTCACTTAGTAAGTGTGTTCATCAAATCAATGAGGGGATGTGCAAGAATTTTCTCCAGCTCAATGGAGACAAGACAGAAGTGATTGTCTTTGGCCCCAAAAATGAAAGGTCAACTATCAATGCTAACCTTGACTCCAAGTCATTGAAAGCTACAAATCAAGCAAGAAATCTTTGTGTAATTATTGAATCAGACCTGAATTTTAACAACAACTCAAAAGCTATTACTAAATCTGCCTATTACCATCTGAAAAACTTTGCTAGAATCAATGGTTTTTTGTCTGAATCAGGCAGCTGCATCTGGTCCAGAATGCTGCTGCCAGAGTCCTTACTAACACCAGGTACTGGACCATATCACACCAGTCCTTAAATCACTACACTGGCTTACTGTAAGTCAAAGGATAGATTTCAAACTCTTGCCTAATGAACAGACATGTTGCTCACTGACATCACGTTGATATTTCTATTGATGAAATATCCTCCTCAGGATAATGAACTACATTTTGTGTAATGGCATTATGTTTGGCATGTATGGCATTTGGGTCAGAAAGCATGCTGAATTCACCCACTTGCGAAAAACCCTTTGAATTTCTGTGAAGATCTTTGATTTTGTGGAGCCTGCTTGCATCTGTTTAACATGAAGAGAGCAAGTCGAGTTTCTTATTCTGCTGGCATGTTTGTCTATGTGTAAGAGTGTTTACACCTGCCATCATGAGAGATGGATGAGTAAAATCCCAGTGGAGAGAATCAGTGTATCGGTGAAATAATTAAGTGCAGATAAACACACACTGCCTTAAAAATGCCAGTGCAGCTGTGTCTGTAAGCATACAGTATGTAGATGAATACACACACTCACATAAACACATGCTCACACTCACACAGTCTGTTTTACTTTGTGGAGTTAATCTGTATTTCTAAACAAACTATAAATGGTATTTTGCAATTTTTATATGCATATATCTTTATCTTCAACTTAAATCAAGGTCATAATAGAGGAACGTGTGTGTGTGTGTGTGAGTGTGCGTCCTCTTAAACACGTTAATAGTTTTTTTTGCATTTCGGGCAGATCAAGCCTCGTAGCCTGAGATTAATTAAAGTTGATTGTAGATAATGATGAGGATTCCACTCTGCATACTTATACACTGTCATTAATTTTCTATTTGATTCTTTCCTCTTGTCGCTCAAAGACGAGGTCGCTGCACATGAGTTACTGCAAATACTTCCTTCGCCCTGATGACAGCATCATCTCCCCACTCTAGTTAGCCTTTTGATTAAAATAATGAGCCCTCATTATTAGTAGAAGTTTGAAACCTGACATAGCATCCGAAAAGCAAAACCGCTGATATCACCAAAAAAAAGCCCTGATTGGTTGGGGTAACTGAGAACTTGCAGAGAAAGGATAATTAATGTTATCTACAACCCCAGCTAAGTTATCAAAGGCCTGATTACAGCATTCAATGACTGATGATATGATTTGGGCGTTAATACATCTTGTGATTGATTTGTGATTTGGTTGAGAGGTGAGAATGTGTTTTGGCGTCGGTAATTGATTGAGGTCTGCAATTAATTTCCTAAAGCTCACAGCGTCGTTTACAGGTCTACAACTAGAACCCATGATTGTTTGGTATTTTTTGGAAAGGAAATCAATAGTATAAATTGCTCAAATCATTGGTTGATTATCCAAATTGCTGCCTTTCGATTTTCTCCTGATTGATTAATTGTCACACGGGCCAACAAGTGGTAGACAATCAAGGCAGGGCTGGTGTAATCCGATTTTTTTATGTACACTATAAAAAGACAGTTGGGAGCCTTTAGTTTTGAGCCTTGTGAGGCAGCAAGGCTCAAAACTAAAGTCAGTCTGTACAGGAAAACAGATCTGACAGTGAGCAGGCAAGAGTCAACAATATAATAAATGGGAAAGGTCCAAATGGAAAACAGAATAAATACTTGGAAAATGCGGCAACAATAGAAACACACATGTTTATTTCATTGGCTGCAATAGTATTTTTTGTGTTTGTTTGTTTTTTTTACTTCAAATTAGTTTGGTCTTGGTAGACTAATGTTGTGTTTTAATACAAATCAATACATGTGCAGAATTTTTTTTAGTGTTTTCGCTATGTCAAGTTTGCCATAAAGCAGCAGTCCCCAGCCACAAAGCGGACCTGTATTATACCGATTTTTGTATCCCACAAACTGACTATAGTTTTGATCACATTCATGTGATCATGCAAGTACGTCGTGCTAGTACATAGGATTGAATATAAAGCTGAATAATTGTTTTTGAAAACTATGTACTGATAAAAGAAACATTTCAACATTAGGTTGTAGGGTTGTAGGGTATTGGCGCCTATTCCAGATGGCAATGAGTAAGAGGTAGGGTACATTTCATCATAGGGTCAACAAATACACAAAAAAATTACATTCTCACATTCATATAAATAGGCAACATAGACCCACAAGTCAACATGCATGTTGTTGGAGTGTGGGAGAAAGCCATTGTAATCGGAGAGGTACCACGGTGACATGTGAGAACATGCAAAACAACTCTCCGATTGGTTAAAGTGGTTTTCTCATTTTGAGGCAAAAGTGCTAATCACTAAATTATCACCTGGTTCATTAACTAGTTGTATCATCTTTCATAGCTTATGCATCTATATAAACAACTATCTGTACAGCTGTGTTACGGATTCATTTGTAGTATACAAATATGTGTTTTGTATTGCATCAGAGGGTGTATAATAGAGATTCTACAATATGTGAATGTATTATTCAGATATGATCAATCAGCCCAACCACAATACAGATACAAACACCATTTGATTTGCACAAATGTCACACTGCTTATTCTCAGTGTCAATTCTCAGTCAATTAATTACACGCATACACAAACACACACACATACACACACAAAAATGCTCTGACCAATCAGCAGATTTTGGGAGTAGAGGCTAATGATTGTCTATCAAGGATAGGTCTCCCCATATCCTTTAGAAAACTACATAAAGTGTTGCCCGAAAGACATCAGAAATTTTTTTCACGCACAAATTTGCAATATGAGCTACACAGTCTGGATCTCTCTCTCTTACACTCGTCTCATTACATCTTTTTGTCTCTCCTTTACCTCTGCAGGCCCTGCAGGTGTCTCTAACTGAACATCAAGGGGAGATGGACTACGTGACCTCAGCTGTTGAACAGGTCTTCCAGAAAGCTCCACCGGACATCAGTCAGAAGTGAGACATGCAAAAATTGTATCCAGAGCTATTTGATCCATAGGATGGGCTTGATTTTGCACATAAGGGAACTGATCATTCCGTACTACAGTGGTTCCAGTCTGTCATAGCTTCACAGTTCAGATTTTCTCTGAGACCTAACTTGAAATCCATCATCCATGATCTCTCTGTCCATTCTGTCTATCAGTGTTTTCCAAACCATCACGTTCTATCTTAAGAGTTTAACAACAGTTGTCGGATGCTCCAATGGACATTGAAAGATGATCAAATGGTGTAGTTGTGCATACATACAACACAAATTGTACTAAAAAATATTAGTTTCAAGATACCGATGGCCAATAAGACCAGGAACGATTTCGTCAGAAACACTGCCGAAATATATAACGTGTTTTATCATAAGATGGTGTCTATTATATTGTCAGACTAGTTTTTGCTCTTGTTGTAGACACGAGGGAGGGAAGAGTGATGGAAAAGGCAATCACAAGAAAGCTTTAGCGGTATCTCAGAGTGGTTTTACACTGACCAACATGACATCATTACAACCATACCTAACATTAAGTTAGTTAGCGAGATTGTGTTTTGATTTAGTTAGCGTGACTATTTTTGTTAACATCAATATCATTATCAACAGAGTGACATTAATAACAGAATTCATCCTGAAAACCCAGATCCACACCGTGTTCAAAGACCTTCACCAGTGGTCTTCCTTCTCTTCCATTACTTTAATCATTGTTGAATAAAACAGGAAGTCGGTGGGTCTCATAAGCCTTTGTTGTTGTCGGATTTATTTTCAGAATCATCACATTACAAGTTTTGCAGTGGTTTTTATTTCCAATAAGTCTAATTCTGAGTCTTATTCTACCCGTGTGCAACGTTCATTCTGGCTCAGGTTTTTCAACTGATTCTAGTGGGAATCAAGGAGTCCATGTAAACCCACTTATTGTCATGCTAAATGGATCAGAGTCAGAATTTGGCAGGTCATGGATCCCATGGAGATGCATACTCTGGCCTTTAAAATAAATTTGAAGAAATTAATGTATTTTTGTCAGTGCCTTTCTATGTTAGAACCGCTGGTGATGTACTGTATATTCATGATTGATGATATCTGCTCTTTCAGTAGTATCTTAAGTCTTTTTTTTTTTTCTTTTTTTTTTTTACAATTTCTTCTATACACACCTTTCTTAGTCTGCAGACCATGCTAAAATTTCCTTGGCTCTTGCTTAGGGATAAATATCCCTGCAATGACTGCATAGTAAATATTCTACATATCTCTAAAGGTATCACGCTGAGATGGACGCCATCATGGGACGTTGGAGACGCCTCAGCACCACGCTGATAGACAATGCCCAGAAAATCCAGGAGCTCATGGCCAAACTGATGCAATTTGAGGTGAATTGATTCAAACAATTATGGGATATTCTTTGGAAGCCTAAGTAACACAAGAATTTGACCTGACTAAAATGTCTGTTTTTGTCACTCCACCAGAATGACGTTAAGACTTTAAAAAAGTGGATTGCAGATGTGGATGTGTTCCTAAATGAGGAATGGCCGGCGCTTGGAGACTCTGAAGCTCTGGAGAAACAGCTAGAGCAGTGCACGGTGAAGAAAACATAAATCTTGATGAGGATTTAGACCAATCTATTATGTTTGATGTCATATTTTAAAAAATAAAGACAATGAATGATTATCATTATTATCTGGATTTTTGTCTACCTGTGTAACCTCCCCTCTGCACTTTAATTGGGTAGGCTCTGGTAAACGACATCCACACCATCCAACCCAGTGTCAATGGTATCAACGAAGTGGGCCTATACCTAAAAAAAGAAGCTGAGCCGCCATTTGCCATTTACATCCAAAATTTGCTGGACGAACTAAACGGCCAGTGGGAGAACGTCTGCAAGCAGGTGTGTAAATGTCATGCAGAGGGTCTTCTCCTGCACTCATGTGTCCATAAAATTTTTAGTGTTTTTTCCTCTCCTTCATTCCTTTATGTAGGCTTATGCCAAGAAGTCTGCTCTTAAAGGTGGACTCGATAAGACCATGGCTCTGAGGAAGGAGATGCAAGAGATGCAGGAGTGGATCAACCAGGCTGAGGAAGACTACCTGGAGAGAGACTTCACATACAAGACGCCTGAAGAGCTGCGCAAAGCCGTGGAAGAGCTCAAGGTGTGTTATATACAGCAGACATAAAAGCTTCTGGAGAATCCGACAATGTGTGCATGCTCACAACAGAGAAACAGATAAAGACAAATATATATACAGGGAACCTACATGAAAAAGTCTGAAGATTACTTTAAATTTCGCTTTATGAGCTTCAAGTTTTAGAAATGTCTAGAATTATATAAGGAAGCATGTTCAATTTAATATATTTAGATTAAGATGGATGAGCGGGTCTTTTTTCTGTTCAGTTTCTATGTTTAATTTTCCAACATTTTTCACAATGATCTATCTTTTTTTTTTTACGTGAAATAGTTTATGGACTTTACATTTTTATCTGTGGTGGTGTGGCTTTGATCTGTAGTGTATGAGGACGAACAATGTGTTAAGATAATTTTGAAGAAACAACTTTGCTGAATACCATGCGACAACTTATGTGATACATTAACTTTGACTTAGATTGAGGTTATTTCTTATATGCAAATCCATTGCTTTTCAGCCCATGTTTTCAGCCAAACAAAGCAGTGCTTTGGCAGGGATAGTCTGGCTAAAGGCCAGGTGCAAACATTATTTGTTTAAAGGTCGGCGCACTGCATTGGGCATTGTTTTCTATTAGACAATGTCTACATTCAGATTCAGATAACTTTATTTATCTCAAAAGGGGGAATTGCGTATGACAAATCCAAACTCCTATGGAAGATTAATAAATTAATCATCAAACATAGTTATTCAGTCTTTCTGCGATATTCCAACATAAGCAATATGCCAAAAAATGACAGAAAAAAATTTTACATCTCAAAATGGATACATGTCTCCGAGAACAAGAACAGACAACACACTCTGGCACCCACGGGTGACCATGGATGAACTCATAAGTATCAGGAGCCAGGTGATAACAACACAGAGAGAAACAAGTAAAATAAGACACAATAAACACATGTAGGTAAGAAACAAATTCATGACTTGCTGTCGAGTAGTCTCTGCTATATGTTTAAAAAGTTGAGAGAAAGACCTTTAGAGAAGGCATGAATATTTTTGAGAAGGCAAATAACATAAGTTTCCCGTCCTTCACCACAATAATGATTTGTATACATGCTTTCAGTAGCTGAACATTGTCCCCCAGATGTTGATTGTTCTGTGGATTACATGGCTTAGACAGACCTCTCTCTTTTCTATCTGAGATCACTCACAGCCATATTGAAACTATCCTGCATCTCATAGTTTTAGTCCTAAATATATAGAATGAGGTGTTTGTTGAGTTTCAGTGGGGCCCTGTTGGTTATCCCTGACATCTTTAAAATCGTGATCACCTGTCTGACTCTGAGATGCTGCCGTTCTCTCTCTTTTCCTCTGTCACTCTTATAATCCTGTTTTATTCCAGGTCGATAACGTCCTTCTCTTCATGGCTCTCCTTTCATACTCCAAGTAAAAGCCCTTTTCTTTCTTTCTCTCTTTCTCTTTCTTCTATTCTCCACTGTACTTTTTTAACTTTCATTCCTTTAATGCAATGTAATTGTGATGTAAATTTATTGGACTATTTTCTTCGCAACAAACCCGAAAAACATTGGCAGCGTTAGCCCACTTCCATTCACCCCTCCTTCCCGAACAAAAAAAGTTTACTTGAGAGTATAGCTGAAGATTAAAAATTGATTTCACTTAGCTGACTCTTGCTAATCTCCGCCTCCTCCCTTTCTCCTTTGACCTCCTTTTCCTCTCCTCTTTCTGCCTTGAGCTTAAAAGAAACTTCATTCATGAATCTCTTCACTCGTTGATTCTCCTAACCCCCCCGGCTTCTTCTCCCTCCATTTCTCGTTTGGGAAAGTATTAGCTACACTCCTTCACTCATTGATTTGTTGGCTCACTCTTTGTTCACTGTCTGTCTGTCTCCTCACACTCTGGCTTTGTCAACAGAAGATGCTTTGATTCATTTGGTCGGGCATCCATCCCTCCGTCCATTAAACCCTCTCTCTCTTTCTCACTGGTCTTTCTTTCTTCCATCTTTTGCTCTTTAGCTTTTTGATGTGCTTCACTGATACAATAAGGCTTGTTAATGCACATATACTTAATTGACCAAACTTAATTCCTTTTCATCCATGCCACTTTTTTCATTCACTGTTTTTGAGGGCTATATATACTTGTCATATACATGAATCGTGTCTGATTGAGCATAGTTTGAGTCATCCCAACAGCAGTGTAGGTCATTTTTGTCTACTCTTAGCTCCAAAATGAACAAAATCGATCTCATGTTCAAATAAGACACTACTGTGAATGAAAGTATTGTGAGCTGCCCCTCAAAACTGCATATGTGTCATTAATGTTGGTTATTTCATTTCGGTCGTTGTTCTTTCAGGGATAAAGATGTGTTCCATTTAATCGATCGCAGCTTTGCATGATGGGGGAGAACTACTTTGCTGCCCCTTTGATTCCAAGCGACTTGAGATCATTATTGAACCACAACAGTCTAATTGGTCTGTAAATATTTTAGGAACCCATTTTTCCTTGGGCTCTCTGCAGACTACCAAGTGGTTATATTGAATAAGTGATTTGTCATTCCCTAGTGTGTAGAACTGATATTCCATGATCCTGTTATAATAATGCAAACCCTAGACCAATCTTCAATATCTTTTTTAAAGTTTTTAAATGCATTTTACACGGAAACAGCACTTTTCATATTGATCTCACACAGATTGTGATGCTTTGCTTGTAATGTCTTGTTCAAATCCAAATCCTTATTTTACTTTTGTTACAGGTACTTTTTTCTGTCTTTTCAGTTGTCAGCTTGGTTTAAACTTTGCACCATGATTTATTCAATGTATTAGAAAAAGAAAAAGACACTAATAGTGTACTGACTGATCTGACAGTGTAATCTGATTCTTTTCTTCAGTAAATGCACTAAAACCATATGGAAAATACACTACTACAGGTCACCCTGCATTCAAACCTAACTTATGTATAGATATGTAAATATTATAAGTACTCATTGTGCAGTAAAATGATCCCTCTCAGTGTTTCAGTATTATGTTTTTATTTTGCTGCTGCATTAATGTGTAGGCTCACGTCACATGTTATTAAGGTGGATGTCAAAAAGTAAGGTTATTTTAAACTTCTTTATGTGCTGGTGCCTAGTTTACTCTCTAAGGTTATCATAGCATCGCTGATTTGAGAGAACCGCTTGTCTCTAAAAAGTCAACTTCTATGTTCAGCCTGTTTTCAGCTTTGTGACGGTGGATTTTCTATACCATAGATTTTGATTTAACGCCACTTATTATGTTTATTCTTAGTATAACAATCCTCAATAAGGATTTTAAATAGTTTCATTAGCTTAGGAAATAGGAGAATTTTCTCATTGGATAAACAAACTACTTATCCTTCAGTTTATCTTAAACAGTCACATATGTTTGAAGTAATCGAGTAAAGTACAAGTTCCTCTATTTATACTAAAGTGCAGTACTTGAGTAAATAAACTTAGTTACCGTCCACCATTACAGGAAATCCCATTTTTTTTCAATGCTATATATACAATTTTTATGACTTTATTTAACATAAACAAAGAAATGAATATCTTTGCAACTATTGCCTCATTATGACCTAATTAACGAATTTAATTTGAGAGATATTATTTCGAGGCTGGTGGTTGTCATTTGCTTTCTTTAGAATTAACCTGCTGTTCCTGAATCAACTCAATCATCTCTACAATCTTTGACAAACATTACTTACGAGCTTATCTCTTTCTTTTCCTCCCTATCAGCGGGCCCAAGAGGAAGTCCACTCTAAGGAGCTAAAAGTCAAACTTCTGACTGACAGTGTCAACAGTTTCATCGCTAAGGCTCCACCGACGGCCCACGATGCCTTGCGGTCTGAACTGGATGTGCTGACGGCCAACTATCAGCGCCTGTGTAGCCGGCTGGATGGGAAGTGTAAAACTCTTGAGGTACATCTTAATCTGTTTCCCCTCACCCTCTTATTCCAATCACAAGTTGTATATTCATTTTTAAGAAGGCGTTTGCATGTATTTGTTTGCAAATACACTTGAGTCAAGGCAATGACTTGGGTGCCAGCATACAAATTACCTTTGGCGATCATGTTCAATATGAGCGTCTTCAGAAGTTGGAAAATAAAGTCTATAAATGAGTGGGTAAAGTAAAGTTAGCTGTGAGAGCCAGAACTCAACAGTGTGCTCAAATGGAAAATGATCACGCAAAAAAGAGACCCACAAGTTAAACACCACATATTATTGTCGGCCCGGCTACAACAGAAATACAAACATCACAATTACTTATTAACTATAGGATGTTTTTCTTGCATTTGCGATGACATTTTGCTACAATATATGAGCTCAATCAAAAAGTCAGTTTATTGATCGGGGTAAAAAATTAAAGGAGATGGAGAGAAGATGAAAAATATTTCTAGAGATACATCCTTCTGTTGAAAGCAAAGAGTCAACATTGTGTTTTGAAGTTAAGAGGTTTAAATCTGTATATCTTCCATCATTTAAAGAAGTATAATGTATATGTTTTGATAATTAGAGCAATCTGAATTCCATAATACAACACCCCTGTTGTGCTTCAGTGGCCGTGTTCTCACAAAATCATAAATACTTATGTGTAATTAGACAACAACTATTATTGACGTAAATTGGGTTCCTTTCATTTTTGCAGTATGCTGCCATTTTTTGTTGTTATTGAATATCAGGGGATATCATATGCTGAATGAGACGATTTGTCTCGGTTCTTCCTTAAAGGGAAGGGATGGGCTGAAAGAAGAAAAAGATTTATTCTACAGGGCCAGGTCTCTTTTCACCCTGACAATTTCTACATGTTCCCATGTTTTCCGGCAGAGAACCATGGCCTTTGATTTGGAGGTGCTGAATCTCAGCTGCAGACCGCTGTTGCTGGAGGTCATGGACTGATGAAACCAACAGAACCAGATCAGCCGCAAATTGTAGTGATGTAATTCTAAGCTGCGAAAACTGAACATAATCCTCACTTTGACTTGGCCTTGAGATCCTGTCCATGAATATCAAGAACAGAATTGGGGATAAGGGTCAACCTTGACCGTCCAAGTCCAACACTCACTGATAACTTGTCTGACTTTCTCCTGAGGATAAGGATACAAA
This sequence comes from Lophius americanus, assembly GCA_037951165.1. Classification (NCBI taxonomy): domain Eukaryota; kingdom Metazoa; phylum Chordata; class Actinopteri; order Lophiiformes; family Lophiidae; genus Lophius; species Lophius americanus. Next base: position 4,058,505 of record JBBDHG010000076.1, on the reverse strand, counting down.
TCTCGTTTTCGTTATATAAGAACCAGATGGCTTGCAGCGATGGCCCAGGGACCCCATACTGCCGCAGTACCCTCCACTGGAACCCATGGGGGAAAGAATCACTGTCCTTCTCCAAAACCAAAAAACCCATGTAGACTAGATGTTAGAATTCCCATCTTGTAACCAAGCCTGCAAGACTAAAAAGTTGGTACACCGTTCCACGATCTAGACGGAATATGCATTGTTCCTCCTGCAACTGAGGTTCGACAATTGTTTGGAGCCTCCTTTCCAGTATCGTAGAGCAAACTTTCTGGATTTACAACACAAATTCCGGTTCCCCATGACTGCCTGACAGTGTCCAAAGCCTCAGTTGGTGAACTAAAGGGATGGACATTAGGGTCCAGTGCAAAATAGTACCACATCTAAACTGCAACACATATTTTTAATGAAGTAGATATTAATTACATACACACATTTTTTAAATTTACTACATAAATGAAAGCAGCATTTTCATGGTTATTTCAATCCATTGTAAATGTCTTATCTTCTGTTTATTCTGCAACTGAACAAACTTTGACTTTTAACCTCTCTGTGAAGTTAATTAATTAATTTACATGGTGAGATGTAGAACTTTTGTGGAGTGTTGTTTTGCTTCTTCTTTCAATGAGAGAAGTCTTGACAACAGTTATCTCTTTGTTTTACAAAAAGAGAAACTTGGCATTTTAAAAACACCCTTGACAAAATGCTTTTCATCACTGGCTACCTCTCAAAGCTATAAACAAAGGCTGTAACTAGCAGTTTTGTTGCAGCTATTATTATATCAAGAATACATGTATTTTTGGATTATATTGGCTTCAATCTTCATGTAAAAGCAGGTGAGCAGGTGTTGCTTTGACATTCTATACCAACGCTGAATACCTCAATGCAAGACAACATGAAAGGAAAGTTAAGATTGCATCTTCATTGGATCTCACCAATCCTGATCTATCTGACCTCGCTCCTTTCCTCCCTATTTCTTTCCTTCTAATTAAACCATTTTCTCTTCACTTTAATGTCTTCTTCACTTTCTTTGTCTTTCTAAATCTTCGGGTGATTTTGCGTGTGTTCTGCAGGAGGTTTGGGCCTGTTGGTGTGAGTTACTCTCCTACCTGGAGCAGGAGCATGCCTTCCTGGACCAGCTGGAGCAGAAACTGGACGAAACGGACAACCTCCAGGGAAGCGCCAAGGGGCTAAAGGAGGCAAATGATGTGAGTAGAGGAAGACGAAGAAGGACATCAGAATAAGACAGCTGATTTGTTTGTATTAATGAAAAAAGACAATGCCAAGAATCCATTCTTCTATAGTATGAAAATGTGCGAGCACCGCATATACGTGTTCCAGTTTTTTATCTTGAACTTATAATTCTGCTATGTTGGGGACATTTCTGTGCACCAGCCTTTGGGTAGTAGACTTTTTGGCCTGTCAATAATAACATGGACCGGGTGAGGTCAGATAGATAGACCAAAAACAAAGCAAAAGGTCAGGACCAGGCAGGAAACATAGCCTCCTTGACAGAGTTAGTAATACCATATTAAAATTAGAGAGAGCCTATTCGATATATGTAAAGTGAAAGTAGGGTTTGATGGGATTCATAAGATGCAGGGATGCATTTTTTATTTGCAAAAATCTAATCTGAACCAAGGAAAAACACGAGAAAGGAGACAAAACAATTTATGGATGAATTTCGTAATCTTGGGATGAGTTATTTCTCTGGCATCATCCAATACCATTGTGCAATAAATAAGTTTATGATATGTCCGTTCCTTTAATGTGACTCAGGTACTTTCGATATATTAATGACCAACCTTGCATCGAAATTGCAGAAAAATCTAAATATCAAAAGGAAAATCTACTTAAAATAAGTGAAGCTAGTTTGTGAGATATGCTCCAGATATCGCAGTGACTACTCGTGGTTTCTGCTGTATCTTGCAGCAGGTGATACCACGCTGAGTCGCCCACGCTGCTATGGTTTTGTAGCAACCCAAACCACAATCATCCAGGGACACCTCCTCCCACAGACCAAATCTGTATCTCATTTCATTCTGATTGGATGAACGTGTGTGGATGTATGTGTGCTTGTGCCAAGAATGAATACTGATTGTATAAACCTGTCTGCATTCAACAGTACAACCAAAGTTATGGTTGACATTTAGTTGCGTCAGCTTTATCTTCCTGTTTACTGGTTGGCACCCTGTCCCAAAAAAGCCTCCATTAGAAAGTCACCTGAGAGGGCAATTGGTCACATTTTCTCTACTGGATGGGAACCCTAAAGGGCACTTGTCACAGATTTCTCCTTGAAAGGTGCCTCAAGGGGCATTCTGTAAAATATTCTCTACTGGAGCAGCACAGTCTCACATATTAGAAACTGGAAGGGCACCCTTCTCCAATATTCCCTTCTTGAAGGGAACCTTATAGGACACACAATTCACTACCAAGGGGACAACCTGGAGGACTCTGTGTCACATATTTTCTACTGAGACGACACCCTACAGGACACTATGTCACCATTTCTCCACCAAAAGGGCACCCTTGAGGACAATCTGTTACATATTTTCCACTGGAAGGACACCGCAGATGGAATTCTGTTACGTATTTTCTACTGGAAGGGCACCCTGGAGGGTACTCAGTCACATATGAAACCACTGGAATGGCTCAGTCACATATGAAACCACTGGAAAGGCCCCCTAGGGCAGCAGTCCCCAACGTTATTTGCATTGCAGACCGGTTTCAAATTAATAGGAATTTTGCAGACCGATGTTAGGGGGCAGAGTGTTAATCATGACTAAAATATGTGCTGATATATGCCGAACAGCATGACCGCATGTCTAATATTGTGTAGGTCCCCCTCCTCTGTAATGCACTGTGTTCTGATTTCTTTCTATCAGAACCACTATGAACCTTTTTAGCTATTCATGCCATTGCAATTCTTCTGTGGGATTAGAAAAACGCAGGCCCACCTTCACTTTCTATAATGAACGTGGCATCCATGATTCTGTTGCCAGTCCACCATGCAATCACAAGTTGCCCAATGCCAAAGTTGTTCAGATCCTTATGCTTGCCCACTTTTTGATGGCATTTTTTTTCTGTGGACAGAAAAATGTTTTTTTTCAAACATTCACATTGTATTTTGAACATAAATATATTTGAGCAAAGAATAACTTACCCGAGCCCAACAAGGATCTACTTTGTGCTCAGTTAGTCCATTTCCATGTTTTCTTGCATGGCGCCAAGCTGGGAGAGCATTCAGGGGTCGCACACAGTGTGACGATGTAGGAAGGGTGGGAGAGAATGAGATTGTGCCAGCGTAAAGGTGAACATCAGCACACATTGAAGAGATCTATGAGAGAACAAATTACTCATCTGAGCGAACGACATTGAAATGCATTTAGAAATATTTTTCTGTGCACAGAAAGTCAAACCGCACATCCAGAATGAGGAATCCAGGCCTGACATTTTAATGGGCTCATATTCTCTATAACAGATCAGAACATTGGGTTACAGTAGACATTTTATTGTGATTTATTTACCATAGATGTTTTTCTAACATGGGCCATCATTGTTATTGGTGATGCAAACCAAACCTCAACTGCTGCTGAAAGTTAAAAGCTTACCTTTAAAACCTCCACGAGACTTCTAAAGTGAAGCTGATACAGAACATTGCATACATATTTGTCAAAGAAATCAAAGAACGAAGCTAATGATGCTACTCTTGAATAATAATTTTTTCAATCTGTAAGACCAGGATTTATTTATATCTATTTAAATTATTGCATGCATGAGTAGTAGAATCAGAAACATGAGCTTTCAGATTTAGCACTTAATGTGATTTGTAGCCGAGAAAGTGCAGCACTATTGGGTTTTAATTGAGCGTAAATTGAGCTTAAATAGTCTGGGCTGGATGTTGGAAGGTTTATCCTTAAGGGCGTCGCATGGATTCATTTTTCCTCATCACAACCATTCTAAACGGACTTCGGACATCCTCACCACAAGCTTAGCGTAGAGAATCGTTACCTTCACTCACTCCGAGAAGCCATTAGTCTTCATTCCAGTTCAAAACCAAAGACAAAAGAAAGTAAAGGAGAATAAAACACAGGAACAACTTTATAAAGATTGATGAATGGTTAAACGACAGGGCATTGCTTTTGGATATTGCGTTTGAGCTGAGAGACAAATATTATTCAAGCCAAACAACAAGGTTTGATCAAAAGAAAATCAAAACACTTGCATTTACGTTTTAGTCACTATTGTCCTGCACAGATCTCAAAGGATGGAAATAACTGAGCACGATCAAATTAATAGATGATCAAAATAAAACAGCAACTATCTGTAAAAAAAAAAAAAAGAAAAAATGATGAAGTATAAGAGAAAGGGAAATTACCGCAAACAAAGAGAACAGACATGGTTTTCTCCTTTTCTGTTTTTATTAAAGGAGAGATGTGGTGGGAAGTGCTTTTCGGAGAGTGGGTTTATTTTAATGATGAATATGGATCATATATTATGTAAGTAGCCATTTGGTGGAAATAAAGACAGATTTGATGTTTGGATTTCTCTAAGCTTCAGGAGACAGGCCACACCCAGAGGGCAAAGTGAAGTGAATCCACCTGGATTTATGTTGTTATTTACAATTAGAGACATAGCAGTAATGGGTAATAAATCAAAAGCCTTGCGTGTTTACCTCAGTTTAACTGAACTTCTGCACATTGCATTAGATGTTACATGCAGGGATTTGCTGAGTTCAAAAAATGCAATAAAACTTAAAGCCTCTGGTTTCATTTAATGTAGCACAGAACAGCAAAAATGCAAATATCTGCCCACTCAGCTGTATTTTACAATGCTTAACAACTGACCGATCAGCCAAACAGCTTTGGTGGATTTCAGAGGATATTAAGAGCTGTTAAATATCAAGGTCAGATGAACAAGAGCTAATGGACCTCTTTTAGCCATGGCATCTTACCTCGTACCCCTTCATAATTTTCAATATTCCTATTTTTGCTTCATTTTATATCGTCTATAATCATAACTTTATCTGTTCTGTCTGTATGGCACGAGCTGTGTTTATATTACTCCAACCATCAAGGTGGAAATTTTAACTTCAAAGATTGTCTTTGTAGTTGACGTGTGTTATCATGTGTCAACAGAGTCTCAAAGTTCTTTTACGGCACCCAGATGACAACAGGAACCAGATTCGAGAACTTGCCCAGACACTGATGGACGGAGGAGTTCTGGATGAACTGATACAGCAAAAACTGGACTCCTTCAACACACGATGGGACGAACTTATGGCGAGGGTAAGATGCGTAGGAAATGAATAGATGAAAATATTAACAGTGTGGCACAAAATATTATGGGGAAAGATAAATATTACATTTCACATATTGAAGAGTTAGTGAGGCATGAATCCGAGTTTCAGTGAGCTTCACCACAGTTATTAAAGTAATTATATCCCAGAAAAGAGGAATAAATGAATCACGACCAGCACGTCCCCCACACATCATTCGCGTTAAATCTGTAACACAAAAGCTAGGTCATGGGTCGTTTTCATATTTCATAAACCCATAGACCTTAATTTGAGGAAAATCTGGATTGATTTTGGGAAAGTTTAGTTGCATATTTCTGCCACCAAGGGTAGCTTTATCCCACAAGGTTTTCTGACCATAATTTCTAAACCGTTGGTCTGATTCAGTCCAAATTTGGCATATGAATCGACTCAGGGAGATCTATCCTTTATATTTATCATACTTTACTTGAATAGTTCATATTCACGCACTAGGGAGCTTTTTTGAGCTCCCCCTTTTTGAGCTCCCTAGAGGTTACGTCCGCTTTTCCGGACGTAACCTCCTGACCGTTGGTCAGTTTTTTTACCCTTACCTCCGTTGATGTATTCAATTATGTCCAAATTGACTCATGGGAATCCATGTAAGGATATTATCTTGCATATATTAATTTCCTTTATAATAGTTCATATTTTATTCATTAAGATTAACAAACAGGCAAACAGTTTTTCGTCCATAAATTCCCCATAATAACTACATTTTTGTCTAAATTTAGCTTATATGAATTGAGACAAGGAAATCAGTTTTATATCTGCGCTGAGAAGGAATAGTGAAGTATTTTTATCTTCATTATTGAGTCCCTATGGGATCTTATCCTGGAATATATTGCTGTCTTCAGAGAAATAGTTAAGTTGAGTCAGTGTGGACTATTTAAGATTATAAATAAGAGGCATTGAATTTTAGAAGTTCAATCGGGGACACTGCTCATTCATTGCAGGGGATTAGGAGCTTTGGGGGACAAGGGGACAAGGTAGAGCCCTTAAGGGAAAAAAGACGAGTAAACGGCAGAGTAGGGCTAGTTTTTCCCATCCTACATAGCTATTATAATAATTGTTTCTTTTTGCCTATATGTGGATAACAACATATCATAATAAAACCAATAACAATAACATTAGTAATAATGATAATTACTAAAAAAATCTGTCAGTTTAGCAGTAAATCTGCATTCCAGCCTTCACTCTGTTAATAGTTGTGGGGGGTTTTTAACTTGGGTTGATGTCAATTTTTCTGTAATCTAACTTTTTATAAGGCACAAAAAATGATATAAAAGTTGAAAAAATTGTTCAACTAATTATAGCAATAGTGAATTTTCTTTAATATGAATTCAGTTTTTGTAAGGAGTTGAATTTTTGGTTTGGACTCCGGACAATAGCAGCGTGGTTGAAAGTGAGTTTAATGAATTAAGTGGCAGAAGTGCTGAGGAAGTGAGGGAGGCCGGCTGTGGGCAGAAAAGGTGTATGATTAGGGCTGGATCCAATTATGGCTGAGGATATTTGGGTTGCAGGGCCTGATGAAGAGAGGTGGACAGGAGAGGCTCTGCAGGGGCTTCCTGAGCACATGTAGAAAAGTGATTAGGATCAAAAAAACACAAGAGAAAAGTACATGGAATGTATCACTTATACATTTAGCATGCCAATTGGTCTACCACATCGGCAGCAGAGATATGGGTGTCATGGCTGAGCCGTCTGTCTGAAAGGAATTATTTGTTGCAGCCCTTCTCACATCCATATCCTTTTCATTTTCCCTTCAAATTCTCTTCTTCCCACTCTTCTTCTCTATTATCACACCTATATTTTTCCTCTTCCACTTATTTGTAATCTTTCTTTCCATCCTTATCTCCTCAATTGTATTGCTATTTTTCCCCTTCAACCGCTCATTCTGGATTGTCTTCATCAATTTCTTCGTCCTCTTTGCTCTCTCTCATCATCCCTCATCCTCCCTTTTAACTTCCCTGCCTTCTACATCTCATATTCATCCTCTTCTCCCAAATTCTTCCTTTCCTTCCTTCCGGCCATCATCAGCCATCCTCAATGGCATCAATACGTCTTTAGACTCTTGTGGTGATCCTAACAGACAGATTACAGTAGACACTCTTGCACGCACCCACCCACACATACACACACACGGAGAGAGAGAGAGAGAGAGAGAGAGAGAGTCAGAGACACACATTGCCTGCTGGGTTGATCCTCCCTTACAATAAAAACAGATTAATGTTCTCCTTGCAGCCTGATAAGCCTCCTTTTGTTTGTCTACATTGTCAAAAAAGTGTGTGTGTGGGGGACAAAGTCCTCTTATTCAGACATTTCCTATATTTTGAGAGGAAGTATCTTCCTTTATAATAACCAGAAGCGAGTGGATAAAGGGGATTTTTTAAAATTCATTTATTTCATCTTTTCTTTTTAAGTTGGTCGGTGCTGGTTAAAGAACACAAAGCAAAATGCCTTTCATTATTTTGTGGACAGTTTATGAATTTTTCATAAAATGAACGGTTTAGAGACATTGGGTACAAACTAAAGAATTTAGGAATTATAAGGTGGTAGTGGTTTGATTTTCTTATCTTACCGAAGATATCCTTAATCGTGCATCTTCAAATTGCTTTAATTGTTTAATTTATTTTAGGTGAAGTCTAATTTAATCCACTCCTAGTTCGGGCTTGGCTTGATTAATTTTATTTTATTTACTTACTTGGCAAGGGACTATGTACACTAATAAACATAAATGTTAACATTTGATACATTTTACCAGAGTAACCCAAAGGCTAATTTTCAACTGCATCTGGGTTCAAGACATCCAACCAACAACATTAAGTAACAAAACAACAGATGAGGGACAGATGAAACGTACAAAGCAATATGACGCCATGATGAAATAACATTAATCACATGCACATACACGTCTCATCAGCATCTCCTGCATGAACAACTTTAAACAGCAGGATGTTTTAATATATGAAAAAAGCAGATATGAAAAAAAGGCAATGATTATAGAGATGGAAATCTTTAAGCAGAATTTTTTGTTGGCTTTAAAGCTCCCAAAAGTGCTGCAGCTCGTTATATCATAAATAGATAGAAATAAATATACATATTGACAGAGAAAGATGACTGACCGAAAAAGCACTACAACCTACAACCTCACTATACAATCACATGTGGAATATATTCTTGTGGATGTTGCCGATTAAACAGGTTAGAACAGAACAAAGTTGCTTTTTTTTTTACTGCTTCTACAGTTTGTCTACGACACTTTAGGTTCAAATCAAAGTTAACATTAAACAAAAGGGATTTCATATCTATTTCCTCCATAATTCAGAAAGAAAGGATTCTTTAGTGGGAGTGTCAAATAAATGAATGTCAAAACTTCTGCAGTATCACATCTAAGGAGTGAGTGTAGGGGTCCAAGTAAAAGCTGAGACAGTGGATAAGTCCATAATCCAATTATATCAATGTCCCATTTTAACACTCATGTAGATATAAAGCCAGCCTGCTCAGGCAAAAAGATGTTGCTTCACATCTCTGTCTGCTCTTCAGATCAAAGAGACATGTTTGCCATTTTAATTTCAACTCCTTGTAAATGCTTTTGTTTGCAGTCATTGTATTCAGGGCTACATGTCTGTGTGTGTCTGTGTGAGAGAGAAATACTGTAAGTAATAAGTGAAAACTGAGCATTTAATGAGAATATGTATCCATCAGGCGGGGAAATGGAGTACATCGCTACAGGGAAGGTTCTTATCAATACGTGTCTAAATATTTAATCTCTCTCTAGTTCTCTCGCACAAACTATCATGGAAGACTTGAGCATAGAGCACAGAATGCACTAAAACCCTTAGGATGCATCCAATGGCAAGATTAGGAGGAATGTGTGTGTTTGTGTGAGAGACAGAGAGAGAGAAAGAGAGGGAGAGAGGGAGAGAGAGAGAATGGTTACCGGGCTCAGGGCTATACTTGGAGCCATTATCCCTCTGTATAGGATTAGCATAGTCAACTGTAACCGCATCTAGACTTAATGTATCCCTCCAACACACATGAGCTGACACAGGTTTATGATGTAATAGGTCCCTTTCATTGTTAATCTTGTCAGCAGTGACCAGTGCAACGAACGAAAGGAGACTCTTAAGCAGGAGTCGGGGGTCCGAAGCCTCCTCGACAATGGGCTACACTGGATTGTTAGTAATGCTGTTTGTATGTGGAAAACCTTGATGTGGTCAGACAACCGGAGGCAGCATGAGAGAAAAACCCCTGAGTCCGACCTTCAAGAGGGTACATTCATGGGAGATTGTTTTGTGTGTGTGTGTGTGTGTGTGTGTGTGTGTGTGTGTGTGTGTGTGTGTGTGTGTGTGTGTGTGTGTGTGTGTGTGTGTGCGTTGTGTATGTGTCTGTTTATATATGTATATGTATATGTGTCTGTAGATATGTTTGTACTATTAGAAACTGAATAGTTTTCAAAAGACAAAGACTTTGTCATACTATGAACCTTATTATATACACCTTATTATCTGATGAACTCTCGCCAGCAGTTCGTACCGCTGATCAGTATCAAACCAGCTTTGAGGGAGGAGCTGGAGATTCTGCAATAGAGGAAGATATTATAGCTCAATCGCTAAGTTTTGGCATTTGCTTTTATTTTGACCCTTTTTGAAAGCTCATAGTATAGACTACTCCTAAAAACGTGAATAGTATTCAGCTTGATGTATCTCATTTGGAGATGTAGTCAGTGGTACATATACCTGTTCTGGCTATAATGTCCTGTTTGCTTCTATGCTTACATGCCCGCAAATTGATAGATATCAAACTTCCTTATTTTTCACAATTTGTCAATTTTTTTATTTATTTTTTTATTTATAAGCAGCTGTGACGGTAGAGCTACTCATCTGACGGTCTGATTTCAGATGTTGCCATATGGTACAGTCTGAGTCTGTGGACAGGCTTTTTACACTTGCAATCCAAAAACAGAGCTGAAGAGTAACAGGCTTAAATATATAAATGAAACATCCAAAGCTCCCCTGAATGTGGTTTAGAGACGTATCTTATTTAATTCTCATTGATTCTTCATCCAGATTTCCAAACTGTTGTGTATGGATGTATTTATTTTATCTTACTGATGTGTTTCCTATGAGCGTGTTTTCTGTTTTATGGTACCTTACTTTGTCTGTATGCTCTCTACTGATGAGGTGAGGTGTCTTTTGTGATACCTCAGGCGGCGCTGAGGCAGAAAGAGCTGGAGAAGAGCATCCAGTGGGCCCAGGAGAATGACAAGACGCTGGGGCAGATTCAGGAATCGCTGGCCAACACCGACCGCCACCTCACAGCGTACCTGGCTGACCTCATTGACGCTCAACAGATACCGCAAGAGGCTCAGGTAGCCATTGTGTTGGTTGTATTTCAGGAATGGCATGAATCAAAGGTTGCCTGGGAAACCTCTGCTGTTTCCGCTATGTTATTCTTTCGTCTTATTGAGTTACAGATTTTGTTGCTGAACCTCTTCAACCTTTTGATACTTTTGTGATCCCCTTGGAAAACGGCCTTAGTGCAGACAGATCCGTAAACACGCTGTTTTACTTCATGCCAGTAGTTGAGTGTCGAACTCCAACACCACAGCGTAACAACACTGCGTACAAGTGATAGTCCACCATTGCTTTGTTTACTATTTGGTCCATGCATGGTCATCAGGCTGATGACTTAATAGCCTTACGTGAAGCGGGGCCTTACTGCACTGTATTCACTGGTGGAACTAACAGTCCTGTCGGAGGAGGGCAGGAAAGCTGCTGTCAGAAGGCTCAGGGGGTGGCAGAAAGAGCCTCCCACAGACTATGGCATAAGAGGGAGTACAATAGCCGGACCGAACTTGGCATCCACTGCTGACCCTTCAACAAAAGAGTGTTGTGGTGAAGACTGGCAACCACCTGATGACTTCTTCTCCTGGCCAGGGCTACATTTAATAGAAATTGAGAGAATAAGGCATCCCTGATGAAACAAAACCTCACATTGACAGTATTGGTGGTCTTTTCAAAATATTACACTCTGGAACCCGATTCCAAAGTTTGTATTTTCAGCCATCCAAAAGGCCATTGTCATGTTAACGAAAGGTCGAAACCACAACAAAAGGTTACTATATGCAAGAACCCTTGTCCTGTAAACGTCTCCTTGAAAAACTCTTTTTTGTCTTTCCTCAATGAATTGAACTAGTGGCCGGGGATCCTAGCTTTCTACAGTATCAATTGCCCTCATAGGTTGTGCATCACATGCGCTACAAATAAGCAGCCACAGAGCAATCAGACTACATTTACCACTTGGACACAAAAGCAAACAAAGTCTGAAATCCAACGTGTTTATGGCTGTTCAGAACAGCCATGGGCAGGGAGAAATTCACACAGTCAAAGCAAGGAGGGAGACGTGATAATCTTTCAAATATAGGTATTTTCCAGCATTCCCAGACGTTGTCCCGTGAGGAAATACATAGTATCACAGTTGGTTGTTAAAAGTAAAATTGACAGAAATTTCTATGATAAGAATGAACAAGAGAGAGTTGAAAGAAAAACTTTGATTCTTTCTCGCCTTCACACAGCAGGCCAATCACTACGTGATACGATTGTAAATTTCACATCATCTTTTTCTGCAACTGGATCCAACAAGTCGAACCAGTAATACTCTTTAACAAATGTTTGTTGTATTAGCTAGACTCTTCAACCAGACCTAAAAGGACCCCCCCTTGTCCTTCAGTAATTAAACTGGACCGAGCTGCTATCACATGTAATTGTTTTACCCTCGGTCTTTTTGAAATTAAATTAAAAAGATGCTGCTGGTTTTATTAATTTGCCAGCTTCCCATCAGTAATTTTGGGTTTCAGATGAGTCAGATGTTTTCAAGCCTTTGGCTGTGTCAACATCCATCATTACACAGACATACACAGACAGAAGTTTGTAAAACCAAAGAACAAATGGCAAATGCAGTTTTTCCTTTCTGTGGTCCTTATTAGGCCTGGAGCTCCTAACTATGGAGCTTACATACTCTTCATCTACATCTCTTTATCTGTAACAGCTCCCTAAGAAATCTAATCAGAGGTCATGAAATAAGCTAGACTTGAATAACCTATATATATAAGAGAATTATTTATGGAAAGGTGACAGACATGTGGTTGTGTGGATTACTTCCACGTGTGTTCTAGACCACCAGTACAAAGAATCACAGCTCTCGCTCACACAGACACGCACACACACACACACACACACACACACACACACACACACACACACACAAAAAACTTAGACAGGGATGAGAGAATGATTGGATTAGAGTGGTGTTGTTGAGCATATGTGATTACAGGTCAGTTGGTATTTAAAAAAAAGAGAGGGTGATAGAAGCAGTGTGCATGTATGTATGTAGTTGCATATGTGTCTACATTTACATGTGTTCGAAAGAGACAAAGAGTTTGGGTTTAAGATAAAACATCTCCCCTTGATGCCTACTGCCCCCTTGTGGTCATCACATGTTAGTACAATATCATTAAATTTGAACGTGCATAGGATTAACTATTAAAACAGTATTCTTAATTCTTTTTTTCTTTTTTTTTAAAATTAGTTTGTAACTGAGTTCCCTTACTGTGATAGATTGTATGTGTTATTTCAGTTAGTTTTTTTTATCACAATCACCAAAGAGGTTTTGTTTTCATTTTTGTCAGCCTGTTTTTTGGTTCTTCAACAGAATCATGCGAATACTACTTTCCATGATATCCCAATTTTGTTTGTAGATGTTACTTGGAATAACTATATAAATATAGTTTCATATGGTTTACTGGAAAATTAGTTCATGAGCTTAATTGGATTTAATCTGACTGTTAGCCTTAGAAGAGTTATGCCGTTAAAGTTCCTAATGTGACATTTACTTTGTGTTTGTGGGCTGTGTGTGTGTGTGTGTAACAGAAAATCCAGTCCGAGCTGTGTGCCCATGATGCAACCATGGAAGACATGAGGAATAAGAACCAGGACAAAGAGCCATCGCAGAGGATGATGGGGCAGATAGACATCACCCAGGTACATACTCACCCTGCACGTGTGCAAACACACAGAGAGATGGAATTAGGAATTCTATGCATTTGTGGAAAAATTGTGTAGCATCTTGTGTTGTCCTCATCTGATGTCACATGACATCATTGGCTGAAGAGTGGTGACACATGGAAGCTCCTCGTCTAAAGCTGCAGACCAAAAGATTCAGGTGACACTAGTCATAACCAACAGTTACAAACTCAGTGGACCAAGCAAGTTGTATCTGGTTGAGTTGCATCGTGGGTAATATAACACCTAGAATTCCGAAAGGAAAAAGATGGCATAGAAATAAAAAATAATCTATATCACAATGCATTTTTGCATAATTAGTCGTAAATGGAAAAAATGATAGATTGCTGTGCAATTTCAAAATTCTTGATTTTTTTTTCACACTGTAAATTATTTGGATGTTAAATGTGTTGAGCATCACAGACGCTGAAAATTATCAGGCAGCTGAGCTATATTTATGATGCAGGTGCTGGCATTTTGGGATGGCTGTTATAATTGCATATATTATAAATATAGGCTAGTTAAAACATTTTAATGCTACAATTAATCACCACCTCTGCCTTCTCATTTATGAGTCCAAAGAGCAGGATCATTAAACAAGTCCAAATGTAAAATGTTTGGCCTTATTTATTCGGCAGGAAAATAAAATTCTCCGAGACTGCAGAATTGCTTGCCAGTGTGTAAAAAAAAAAAAGCACACAAAGTCAATTAAACCATCAGCATTTAATCCTGGTGTCTTGTTAGGAGATTTAAATAATTAATGCAGGTCCATGCTGTGCCAGATGAGTGTAATGAATTCAATGTGTGTGTGAGTGAGATCCCCTGCCAAATGTTCTCAGCAGGCTGATACACAGTCCACTGGAAACATGGAGGACGCTCCTGTGACTACAATTTGCAATTAACTTATCTGTTCTTGTTTCTTCTTTATTTTTTATTTCATCATTTATTTATTTTCCGAGCTTTGGACATTTTAGTGTAGAGAGAACACATATCTTTTATGTTAAAATTTGATTCATAAAAATGTTTGCTAAAATACTGGATTTGTTGAAGGTATATAGAATGTTTAATGTCTCTTTATTTGCCTTGTCCTGTCTTTGTGGGTTGTGTGTCTCCCCTTGCTTTGTGCAGAAAATGCTGATCGATGTTTGGACAAAGTTCAGGCTCTTCCAGAAGCCAGCCAACTTCGACACTCGGTTGTCCGAGTGTGAGCGAGTGCTAGGTGGGGTCAAATGTCAGGTGGGCTTGCTGGAAATTGGCAGCGTGGACCAGGATGTCGTGCAGTCACAGCTAGAGCAGTGCATGGTGGGTAATCAGGGTGCCCACCATTATGTGAATAAATATACGTTTATCACCTGCTATCTGTTTTTGTCCAGCAGAAGTTGTACAAAGTGCTAAGTGAAGTGAAAGGGGAAGTGGAGACAGTTATAAAAACCGGCAGACAGATAGTCCAGAGGCAGCAGACCGAGCATCCCAAAGACATGGATGATAGGGTGACTGCCCTAAAGCTGCTCTACAACCAGCTAGGATCACAGGTTCGTGCACACACATACACGCACACAAACACTCATACACACACAGGGACACACAATCATACCAACCAGATGGAGAAAATATTTTTTTCTATGTGTGTATGTTTGTGTGTAGGTAACTGAAAGTAAATTGGACCTGGAGAAAATTCTGAAGTTGTCTAGGAAGCTGCGGAAGGAACTGAACGGGCTGACTGAGTGGCTGGCTGCCACCGATGCTGAGCTGACCAAGCGTTCTGCTGTGGATGGAATGCCCGGCGACCTTGAGGCTGAGGTGGCATGGGCACAGGTATGACACACACGTAAAGACACAAAACCTAAGGTCCTTGGTCTGATTCTGCAAAGAGACTTCTTGTTATGAATTGGGCAGTGCTACAAACCGGTATCAGGGATTATGGAAATTAACCAGCATTGAATCTACTGTCCTAGTAAATCTGACTTATGAGGTAAGGGAACTCGAAATCGGTTCCTTAGATTTCCAATGCTAGTTCTCTGTGAAAAAAACAACAATAACAACAATAGCAACCACAAAATAAAGACATTCTTTACAAACAAATCATTTTTTGTAATTTCTATTTAGAATACATCTATGTTAATCACAGAGCATTTATAGAATTCAATATGAGATCTTGCCCTCTGCAAACAGACATATATAGTGGTTTTACCGTGTTGTGCTACTTTGCTGAATGTACTGAAATGCTGCGAATCACCTTTTAAAACCTCAGATATGTCTGTGGATAGGAAATTGGATCTAACCAACTACAGATCCAATTTTCACTCTTTATTTTATGACGTTAGTTTTTTGTCTCAATTAACTCATGTGATGTCATCTTTAACTACTAAATGTTGCAAGCTAGTCTTAAACTGCTGATTTAAGTTTGCTTGATAAGACGAATGAGAGAAAACCAAAACAATATTTGTTGGTGGTAAAACCAAATCAATGAGCTGAAAGATGCTAAAACTCTCAAAAATAGTTCCGAGGACCAGCAAACTTGCTAATTTCTGTGAGCTCAGATCTTTCACATAAGAATATTCATAATGCACTGTTAAGATTAAAACATTATCATACAATTAAACATACAAAATTCACAATACACAAAGAAACAAATAGAATGAGTGTCTAGAAATAATGTATAGTTGACCATCAATCTTGTTTTTTTCTCTCACCATGTGCACGTCTCTTTATCCTACCAGTCCATCCATGGGGATACAGAGAAGCGTCAGCCACAGCTGCAGGCTGTGGTGGACCTCGCAGAGGCCCTCAAGGCAGTGCTACGGGGCAATGGGGGTCTAGTGGATGACAAAGTCAGCCTGCTGCACTGCAACTGGATCGCAGTCACATCCAGAGCAGAAGAGTGGCTCAACCTGCTGCTGGTCAGAGGAATAAATACAATTAAAAAAAAACAGCTTGTGCAGCTCCTGTCTTATCAGTGCTAAAAATAAATCGAAGTCTCTAAGAATAGTTCATTTGAAGAGTTAATCTTGGTATTCTGGAGAAATGAATACCATCTACAACTCTTCTCTCCTTCACAGGACTATCAGCGACAGATGCAGAAGTTGGATGGAGAGATTGAGGAAGTGAACGGATGGATCGATGGAGCAGAGAAGAAGATGAGTGAGATGGACAGCCAGGGACCCAATGACGCTGTGTTTAAGGTGGTAATGTTTTGATTTGTCTTGATTTTCACTAAGGCTCTGAGTGTATTTGTAGATTATATGTGAGGGAAGTTGATTTTAGGAACGAAAGAAGTATATGGTACGGAGGGATAAATCAACCAATAAGAAAATCTCAAATATACATACATGAAAAGATCACTGGAGTGCAGAATATAGTTAGACTCGATTACTGTCAAGAACATTTGTTATTTTTCCTTGTGAATTTTATTTTTAACGTTTTCACAAGTACAAACCCATGCTAAAAAGTATATAAGAAAATGGAATTATTAGAAATAAACACATATTAGAAAAAGAGCAGTCTATGTGATTTTTTTCCTCATTCTCAATGTCAGGAAAACTATAAAGTCAAATACTATATATACTAAATATATAGTATTTGACAAAAATCATTGGAGACCACTAACCAGTGGTGATCCACAACCAGAACATTGCCCAGGTAGACTCCTACAGATACCTATGAAAACTAACAATAAATGAACATGGACTGTCCAAGTAGAATATAACTGTGCTTGGGTCCAACGGCAGCTACATGTCCTCTGTGGGCTGAGGGTGTTTGGTGTCAACCACAAAATGTTGCTCCTCTTTTATCAATCCATAACATAGAGCATCGTGAGGAATGGCATCTCCACCTGGTTCTGCAACCTGGCTGTCCAGTTGAGGGCCCGGATTACTCGGTTTACACAAAGAGCTTTGAAAATAAAGGGATTCAGGCAGCACCCCAGAATGTCTAGAATGTCTTTGAGGAAACAATCACCTGACAGGCCCAGAAAATTATTTCAGATCCCACTCATGTCCTTCACCTCACCTCAGGCAAACGCTTTAGATTTGTCAAGGGCAGACTAAACCCCTTTAAAAACCCCTGTCCATCAAAGCCTTAAATAAAAAGCCAATCCCCTGTAACTGCTGCTCTTTTTGTTGTTATTAATCTTACACTATGCACCTTATGATTCAATTTAAGTGCAGACTATTTTATTCTTCTTATTCTTATTCTTACAATATTAACTGCAGGCGTCTTGTACAAGGGCAGGGTGCAATTTGCTAACGTAGTCTGAACATGTGTGTCTGAGAGTAAGCACACTGACTGGTGTCAGTCTTTTTTATACTTACTGTCTGCATGTTATTTTGTATTTTTGATTCCTGTACGTGTCCGTGACAAATTTCCTTCGGGATGATAATGTCTATCTTGATCTTAAATATTTGCAAGCAGCTAAAGACTACATAACTTTTACCATGGCAGAATGAATTTCTTCTTTTAAATAGCATTACGTTTATAGTAGTCAAAATTTTACTTTGAAAACAATCTTTTTTCTTATTTTGTTTTATCTTATTTTATACTATTACATTTTTTTAATTAAAAAAACCTGAACCCAATTTTTCAGTAGTTTCAGAAAGTAAGATATAAGTGTTCATTGTTTTAGCTCATATTCATTATTTTGAATTAAAAATCATAAAATTGGAGTTGGGATATTTAAGTGAAACATTTCAGGGGAATAAATAAAACGGTATTTAACTTTCATTAGGATTTTCATCTGATCACAGGCATTTTCACATCCACACACACATCAGTTTTGCTCTTTTGTTAAATCATCTCTGTAGATCCTTGAATGAATAAGCTAATTTCGCGTCATTGAGAAACATATTTATGACTTTTGTCAAAGGTTGACCTGCCTAGAAGATTTAAAGTAGCGTCCACATTAACAAGGAAGAAGCTTCTGTTAGCCCAGAAAGGGGTAAAACGACGCAAACATTAGATTGTAGCATGCGTTAATTTTATAATCCAATTCAAATTTGGCTTTCATGCTTCAGGTGTTGCGTGCAGAGCTGGAGCTCACCAGGTGTAAGATGGACGGGGTGAGAGATCTGGCCCAGGAGCTCATGTCCACCAGGGGGGAGAACTGCCAGGTCCAGGTGGGACCCAAAATGGAGCAGCTCAACAAGAGATTTGACACCATCACACAACGTATCACCTCTGGACAGGTAGGGGAATTGAACTATTATACTCTTTGAATGCTTTTGTTTTGAAACATCAAAAATGGCACCCTGTCTGTCCGATAAGTTTATTTGTCCTGCAAGGTTTTTCAACAAATACGGCTTTAAAGTATATAATAATAATAATAATAATAATAATAATAATAATAATAATAATACATTTAATTTATAATGCACTATATCTCTCTTTTTCACATTTTAGTCAAGTTCCATAATCTAACATTCCTAATAAATTTAACCAAACCCACTGGAACTCACAACATGTACGTCTCACCTACTCCCCCTAAATTCACTTTAAACTCTAACTAAGTCGACTTCAAACTTTCACAATACATTTACCCCAAGGTCTCACTAAATCTGCCGAGACCTCCAGCTAAATTTACTTTCTTTTGCCCAATCATGACCTTCCCTTCCCCGGGTGTCTGTTTACCTGTGTGTGTGTGTGTGTGTGTCTGTGGCAGACGGCAGCATCAGTCAAAGAGCTGGAGCAATACCACAGCGAAGCACAGATCTGGCTGGAGCTCCTGGAGGAGGAAGTCAAACAGGGGGAAAACCTCAAAGAAGAGGACTTCCAGGAGGACAAGGTCTCACACATGTGCCTATCAAAAGATAATAATTGTGTTTATTTTGTCAGCTCTTCTAAACAACATGTGTGCCATGCAGGACTGTGAAGAAGGTGCAGTGAATGAGTTGCTGTTGAAAGGAGAGAATCTACAGAAGAGAGTCCCGGATAGAGACAAGAGAGAGCAGATCAGATTGAAGCACAAACAGCTGAACAGCAAGTACAACACCGTTAAGGTAATACACACGCACCCTCACACACACACACACGACACATAAACACACATACATATATTGCACTTTTTCTGAAACAATGTTTTCCACTGTTTTTCAAAATCACTGAGATAATTATATTGATATTTTGGCAAAACAGAGCCTTTACAAAGGCAGTTAACTGGAGTTCTGCTCGGAATTTTCTATTATTTCTCTTTTCAAGCCTTGTTATGCGTTCCTTGCATTGATTTTTTTTTTAAAAACCATTTCATATTGTTTTTTTTACTATTTTTCATATAGTCAATGTTATTTGAAAAGTGCTATATAAATGAAATGTATTTATTATTATTATTGTTATTATTATTATTTGAAAATGTGGTTGATTCAGGAAAGACAGAGCATCTCTCTTGGATATATAATACCAGTTTAGCTTAATCAAGTTGTATTTTTCGTCTTGATTCGAGACATTGTTACTCATATCTTTAAGTAAAGACATGTTCATTTAAAAACTATTCATGCCTTTAAGGGTACATCAGGACTTTACCGACATTCAGATGAATTCCCCTCAGTTCATTCATCTTTTGAGCTCTCTCGCATCACTTGCTTGAGTTCCAGGCCTCCACATACAACTGCGATAATATTGTCTTCCATTTCTGCATCGTTGTACTACTGACATAAAATTGTGATAGCTAGATTCAGATTTTTATATGGAGGAGTGCGTTATTGGTTGCAATTTGCTTTTTTATTCTCTGCTTCACATTGACATTTTACCTAATCATACCTTTCAAAAAACACAATTTGTTTTCACTTTGAACACATTAGTCTGTGTTGCATATTTAAGCCTATTAGCTATTTTGTCTGTTAGCTGTTAAGATAGGAATCTTTTGCCCACTGAATGCCAATATCTTATTAGCTTTGCTCTCCTCACAACATTTCAACATAACATTTCAACATTTGCTGTGCCCATTGTAACATTATCAGGGAGAACAATAGGGTGTGTACCTTATTGATGGGGAGTTTGTGTCACTGTTTTACATAATATTTGTTGTGGATTCACGCTGAGTAGTGACTGATATTGTCCATAGTAACAGAAGTGACAATTTCATGGGTCCTGAACTGTTACATCACAAAGATGAAAGAAGCACGGGGGGAAAATCCATGTTTTTTTTCTTAAGTGTAACTCAAACTCCTGAATCCACAAGTCTGATATTTCATTGTCATCTGATGTTTGTTCTTGTTTCTACATCGTTAAATGTGTGTGTGTGTGTGTGTGTGTGTGTGTGTGTGTGTGTGTGTGTGTGTGTGTGTGTGTGTGTGTGTGTGTGTGTGTGTGTGTGTGTGTGTGTGTGCGTGCGTGCGTGCGTGCGTGCGTGCGTGCATGTGTGTGTGTGTGCGTGTAGGACCTGCGTTTACTCAGGAACAGGAAGGCGTTGGCCGTTGCTCCCCAGTGGTACCAGTATAGAAGAAAGTCACATGACCTACTGGCCTGGCTAGATGACATTCAACGCAGCGTGGACCAACTGCCTGATCCACCTGAGGGAGAAACGGTCAAGGTGACAATACAGACACTCATGCACACACACTTATAAGATGAACATACACAAGTATATATAGTATGCATAAACAATGATATTTTTTCCTCATGTAAAGAAATTACGATTAAGTTTGACCTTCAGGCAGGTTCTCTCTGAACTCCAATTTATCCAGATCCTCAACTCTCTCTCCATCTCAAACTATTTTTTTTTTTTTTTTTTGATCCTTCTACATTTCTGTTGTACTTTGGTGGACAAACCTGCTAACTTCCTTGGTTTCTTCCCCCTCCTCTTCTGCTTCTGGAGTCAGAGCTTTCCCATTCGACTCCACAAGATATGACTGCAGATCAATTCTTATCCCCTGTGGATGATTACAGGGTTGAGCAGGGATTTCTGCGTGATGGAACCACAGTTGGAAAGAGAATAATTACACAGTGTTGTGTGGGGCTGTTTAACATAAATAAATCCTAAATTATGAGGTGGTAGTATAATTTTTGATATATAATAGCTTGTAAGAACCTAGGCCTTCTGATCTTCGCTCCATATTTTACTTTATATGCTTCTTAGTTTCATGTGTGCAATGTATCAGCAAATCATGAAAAGAACGGGAAAACATCATTTTTATTGGGTGTTATTGGTCCAAACAATAACCTAACCTAACCTTCTAAAACTTTATTTTAAGTTAGTATTTATTATTTAAGTTTATTATCAATGAACATGTTGTTTTAAGGTAATTATTTATGTATTTATTCATTATTGAATTTTCTAACAAGAATCCCGATAAGAAATCTGCTACTGAAGTTTAAAAAAGTTAAGAACTCATTCATAAATATGAAACAACTTCTGAACAATAAAGGTAATTATTGTAAATTTGTGGTAATAAAGAATTAACCAGGCCAATGCTGTCGTCGTTGTTCAAGCAGTCCCCATGATTGAATTCCCCAGAATTTAATTTGAGGTTACGGTATGGGCATTATTTTTTGTTTGAAAGAAAAGAAAGAAAAGCTCTACAAAGTAAGAAAATATGAACTGTTAGAGTAAAAACATGAGAGATATATATATATATATTATATATTTTCTTGTGTTGATTCATATTCACACAATTTGGACTAAATCAGAGAAACAGTTAGGAAGTTATGTTTGGAAAAAAGAGTTTTTTGTAAAAACACGATATATACAAGATTGTTCTCCTCCAGTTGATTAATTTGCATCATATTTGGACTAAATCTGAGCAATGCTTGAGAAATCATGTCCAGAAAACTTTTGGAGATAAAGCTCCCCATAGTGTCGGAAATGTAGAACCTATCTTACATAAAATCCATCGAGTTAGTTTTATCTTTGGGGATATAAAATTTAATGGCATTACGCATTAACACGATGGCAGCAATGACAATTCCATAATATCCCCTACTTTTCAAGGATATAAATATGTATGCAGCCAGTAAATATTAGAATGATAATTATCGTTCATGCAATTGACTATACGCCAATGCTTCGTTTGAAGGTTATACAAATAAATTACAAAAAGTAAAGATGGCGGGAGACCCCATCACCCCCTCTTTTTTTGTGTAATATACTGAAATAGTAACGGGCCTCATTTTTCAGTTTAATATTGATGTTAACACTGCTTACAGGTGCCTAATGTTTGGGATCCTTTTTGAAAATGTTGATGTTGAAATGGTTTGACAAGAAAAGCCTGGATTCTGCCTTTTTTGTCCCCACTCTGACTCATTGTGTGTGTTTTTCACTTTCAGATGATCACTATGACATTTCGCTAAGCGGACGTTTGATTGCTCACCTCAGACTCACCTATCATTGCCGCGACTGAGATCCCTCATTGCCTGTCTGTCTTTCTGTCTGCTCATCTTTCTGTCTTTCTGTCGCTTTTTTTCACCACCACACTCCCCAGCCTAGCACACACACTGCTTCTATTCCTTTTCAATGTGATTTTTCTCCTTCAAATTGTAAATAAAGTCTAAAGGCAGGTTGCGCCTTCTAATTATATAATTCATTTTCTTATCTTATATGGATGTATATATAATATCTCTCTACAATGAATATCTTATGTATATTTGATGACGACAAACATGATATTTTATCCCTTTTATTAATGGTTTTGTGTCTTTGTTGGAGTTTGTGCGAGTGAGTAAGTAAACATGTCTTATGATTTTAATTATATATTAATTATCAATGTGTGTGGGTGTGTGAATGCGTCTTACTCAAGTACATCAACATGCCTCTCTGTGCCAACCCCCCTCCCCCAAGCTCAGCCACTAGCAAGTGACCTGGTTGATTTCGCCCAATAGGAAATTGGCTCAGAGTTGGACAAGAAGAAGGAAGAGCTTAAGGAGGTGCAGGGCTTAGCCAATCAGCTCTCAGAGGCTGGAGCCGCCAATCTAGTGGAGCCCCGCCAACTCCAGCTCAACAAGCGCTGGGTTGAGGTGGAGGGCAAGTTCATACCCTTCAAAAGACAATGTGTGAGTTTCAGTTAGCACAACTTCTTTATCTTCAATACTAACAGAGAATAATACGCTGATACTAATATTCACACTACTATCTAAGTCGATCACTAGCGATGGTTTCTAACTATTAGCATGGAAGCCTCCTAAGGTTGTTATAACATCTGAGCATATATACACCTTGGACATTTATTCATACATATTCCTGTTACTATAAATTATAGATTTTTATTTACAATCAAATAGCAGACATATAGAGGGCTTTCATTTGTCATTTCAGGCCTCACAATTTCACAATATATAGATATGATGTAAATAGCCAGCAACATTCATACAGTTGAATATCTGAGCTGGGATGAAACCAACACATGCCAGTCAACTCATTTGGGTAAAACACCAATCATCTATGGATTGATGGAGAGATTGATACCCTGCATTAAATATGAAGGTAATACTGGAAAAGCTTGGCTTTGCATCAAAACTGAATGCTGGGGGCTCAAATCCCTCCTAATTAGAGACAGGACTGTCAGTTTTCTATTATTTGAATGGGAATTGTTGGCATTATAGTTAGCATATAGACTTGAGATTGGTGTCAATCATTTCGTCCAAGTATTGGCAAATGAGCAGGTTTTTCACAATATAGGAATATAAGTACTGGAAGAAATTTAGGTAAATAAACATTCCTCTATCAACAAAAATATGTGTTCACAGTATAACTATGAATAAGTGTAGTGTGTTATTGTTTTGTAAATCCCTGGAAAAGACCAAAAAGTACTTTATGATTTCCATACCCACTAATTCTCAGTGGGTAAGTATTCCAGCTTTTTTTTAATACATGATGCATGACATCATAATCTTATCCTAAACTTGGCAAAATAGTCATAGTGGCTAAACAAAAGTTTTCTGAGAATTCTGGCTGAAAGCCAAACCGTTACATCTCAGCCCTAAGCCTGCTGGTTTCTATTGGTGTTAGTTGTCAAATATTCTGTAGTTCAAAACTGCACAAACATGGGTAAATGGTAAATTCGGACTATTTTCAGCAGTTGATGAATCCACATACTGTCACTTAGTAAGTAGTTTGCCTGTATTTTTAATAGTTCTTGGTCAATTTTAGAGCTTTAGGGCTCAGAAGAATGAGATCTTTTACGATGGGATTCACATGCAGACCATTGATTGGTGGTTTTGGCCTGCAAATGGAATCTTTCAGCCAGTGAGACAGATACAGCATACGACCTTACAAACAATTTAAGGGTATACGGTATGTGCTGGTTTCATTCTCTCATGAAGTTTTTAAATATTTTCAGCAACCTAGAGTAGCCCAGAGTTATTAAAACATTTCTGAATCAAAACCAGTTAGATTGTTCCCTAAAAAATAAAGCCTGTGTTTTGCTTTTTTATACTTTGCTGCATTCTCATTCACATGTCCTATGTGCACATGTGAACGACAACGACGACCACATGTCTGAATATCATTGTTTGCTCTGTCTGTGAACTGCATGCCCTCCTCCTGTCAACCAATCATGTGATATACTTGCAGTTTCCAATCACTGAGGATGTGTGTACCGTGTCAGCCAATAACATAATAAACAACATACACTTAGAGCACGTGATTCCGACTGTTGGGCAAATACACATCTGTCACGGCAATTTCAAGCTGCCAATAAAGCACTTTTTTCTGTGTACTGAAAGGAATCTGAATGAAGTATTAAGTAGTGTTTTAATTAGGACCAAATCTCCTGCTCTCCGTCAGTGAGATACAGTGAACTGGAAGCTGTCAAGGCCACTCAGCTGCTCCACTCGAGCTGTCTAGGCACTTCAGCACATCACTCAACAACTCTCAAGCAGTAATTGGCCCACATCATTACTCTCCAAGCTATTCTGAGTTCCCTGTAATCACAGGCCTGAGTTAACTTAAGAGCAGAACAAAACCGCATAAAAACATACATAACATAAACTTCGCCTGTCATCCTGTAAGACAAGGAAAGATTTTGTCATGATCCACGTGTTCAGAAGGCATCTTCCCCGTCAAATCACTTAATCCTTACCGGCCAAAGCAGTTCTATTGAAGCTGACTTCTCACCCTTTTTTAGCAAAAAAAGTGAGAGAATTTACTTGTAAAAATATTCATATGTATATAAATATTTTAACTAATTACAAAATTCAAATCAAATCAAACTTAATTTATTTAATGCCAATTTTCAACAAATATTGCCGGCAGGTTTAGACCAAACTCTGTTATTATCCTACAGAGACCTAAGACAGCAGTGAGAAAAAAAAGCTTTTTAATAGGCAGATACCCTGAGCAGAAACAAGACTCAGGGTGGACGGCGTACTGCACTACTTCAATTGTCCATCCAATCTATGAGGGGGACAACCTTATTTTTGTAATTTTCCATAGTGATTAGGCCTGTCATTAATATTATTACAAAATTAGTATGTATTATATTTGCAAAATCATAAGAAATGACTCCTTTCCTCTGTGTAAAACAGCTAGATGAAACAGAAATGTCATATTTTTTTACTATTTCCCTGCCGTTCTCAATTGTTTGATGCTACACTGGCTCTAATGATGTCATCTGGTTGCTACGACAGGAGAATAAAATCATCCCTTAGTGAACTCCGACTGTTAATCTCTGGAGGAGTTTATTAGAGTGGACATCATGGATCATTTAATCATAAAGAACACCACACTGCTGCAGGGTCACATTTTGGTTTTATCCTCACCTCAATCGGAGAGCTGTTTAATTTGACTTTAATTTCACATGCTTTAGGTAAAGAAAGTCTCACAGGATATAAGTTTCCTGGCAAGACTCACCCCATTATTAAGCTGTATCAAAGGAAGGAAGGGCCCGACCGCACCGCAGATAAAACACCACTTTGACACGTCTAGCTGAAATCCTGAGTCCTTATTCTTCATTTAAACTCCCTTCAGTATCTGACCAGCTATGAATCAATGTGGTGTGTGACACAGTCATCATATTGTAAAATCAGAAACTGGATTTATATAATGGGATTTTTGCTGGGTCTTTAAAAGTATATGAAATAAAACCTCTTAAACACTTTACGTGTTTTAGACCTCGCACACTTATTATGTGCGAGGCCTTAACTACGTTTAGGTAGGTTTTAAATATGTTACTCATTTAACGCTGCTTCAACAAAACTCAACCCATTTAAGTTGAAGATATTAAGCCCTTCCAAACCACATCTCCTCAAAAACTGAATAGAATCTGATTAAATTTCTGATATAAAAGTGAAATTGTTGTTAAATTTAATTTATAATGGTCTTGATAATTCTCAAATTTCCAAACCAGCAGAAACCCTGGTATTAGCATGGTGTTGTATGCCCTCTTTCAAAGATTAGGATACCGAACAATGCAGTACAGATGTATATTCAGTCCAAGCAAGAGAGGCGCAGATCGAATCAAAAGAGTCAACTGTCAACATTCAATCTGGAAATAAGATGACATCAACTCAAAAACTGCAAAAATTTCCACAAGTTAAACGTGGTATCAAAAAAGGCTAGAATAACTACTTATAAAAGTTTGGGCCTAACCCCTTGTTGAAAATGAGACTTTGACAGCCTAAACTAGTTTCCATACAGTAAAGGCTGTTTTCTCCTTTCATTGTCTTTTTTTGTCAATTTGCCGCTATGCAGTTTGCGGAAAATGAAATTTCGCTCGAAGCCTCTCACTCTCATCATCTAGATCTGCTCTCCTCTCATGTCAACACTCTATATCACACGCTGAAATCACAAACACATCACACAATATCAAAAAGGCTCAAAAGGAAAAACAAAAGTGCAAGCGGGATGTGTGTGCGGTCACTACGAGAGCAGGTATTATACAGACCAATATATTAAGCCTGTCAAACTGGGTTTTATCGCTGAATGAATTCCTCCTAAAACTTGATTTTTAAAGTTTAATCATGGTCCAATCATTCTCTTACTTTATTCTGATATTAAAGGATACATTCACATATCTATGTAACAACACTCTCACACGCGTGTGTACTGTATGTAATAGCTACTGTGATCTTTTCTCCTATACCCATAGTAATGGTGAACAGATTCTTTCAAATTTTAAAATCCGTATTCTCTGTTGTGTGAGTTTGACAAATCAATAATATTTCAAAAATATTCCTGGTACAAAATTTTATTTTTGTTGCCATAGACAATCCTTTACAATTTTCCAACAAGGAGATTGTAAAATTCCCCCCGTATTGAACTAGGTTGCAGCGGCTTCGTAATTAAAACTAATGTCAAACTATGTTAATTTATGCTTAGTGAGTTGGAAGACCTTTATTTTTAGATCATGCAACACTTTTATCAGTACACTCAGTGATTTTACTTAAATCATACAACTTATTGTGGTATTACCAGTATTTTATGCTGGTAATATTGTTAACAGACAGTTTATGTATTATGATTTTATTCTATAACTACCAAACTAACCTAGTAAGTATTTACCTACTAAATAAAGGTATAACCAGTAGTTAAAGGCAGTAATATTAGTGTCTACATTTATGTTAACATTGATGTTTGTAAGCAAAAGCCCGTCATTAAAATGGTGGAAAATTCATTGTGTAATTATCCTGTAATTAAGTGTAATAAAAATTACAGTACCTTAATTTGCAAATAATATCATGAGATGTAGTGAAAGTACAAAGTATGAAAAGGGATAGAAATAAGTGAGAAAAATACCACAAAATTATACTTAACATCTGTATTTAAATTATTAAACTAATTAACCATTGTCATTCAGGGTTATTTTAATACAGACTGTAAAAAAAAGTGTAAACATTATCCTTAAACTAATCAGGTTTGATAAATGATCCATGTGTTTTGATTGTTTGTGCGGGTTTAAAATAATGCTAGATGTTCAAAATTTAATTTTTCAGAGCACACCATTCTGTTTCCCCAGATAACTGTTTTTCGTACATTGTACATGTTTTGTACAATGTGAAAACACTTTTTCAGACATGGTTGCCTTGTGAGAGTGTGTATATATCTGTATTCTTGTGCTTTCTTTCACTGATAAAACCCAGTATGACAAAGCTCTCTGCAACAGCCATAATTCTAATTGTGAGCAGAGAAACTGGGACAATGGTCTTCCATTTCAGTAAAAAATCCCCTGTGTCAGATGGAGATGGAGGTAGCTTTCTCAACTGAGAACAGTTAAAGGGGCACACCATCAATTATACCTGTATACTCACGCTGTGAAAATCTATAACATGTGTAGATAGAAAATATCGGCGCTGGAGGAGGTTTGGCAAGTCTGACAAAAAATCTCGGATGATGTCATTGTGGTAAAATCTGTGTAAAAAGCCAGAGATGTAAACTGTGGTAATTGATTGAAAGATGGACGCATTCACCTTAAATTCACCCGGTTGCCAATAAATTTGAATCATGGAAATATTTTTGGTCCTGACACCTCAGTTTAAACATCAATGTAAGTCCCCTGTTTGATTTCTCTATAATTATTTGGCATATGGGTCCTAAACTGAATAACAAAAGCAAAAATGAATGATTAAAAAATAGCAAATATACAATTTAATGGAACAGATTACACAATTGTACCCATGCAAAGTATTTAAGTGGATCTGCTGGTGCACAATGTCCATCTCCTGTTTCTGACATTATTACTTCCACACTGGGCAAAACCAGAGCCGACTTGTTAACTATTAGCAAGCAGCAGTCATTAACTTCCTGCAGGGCTGCTAATAATACCAATATTTGTTTTATATTTTAGGTTAATTAAAAATGGTCATTTAACAAAAAAAGCAATTTCCCAGGTGAGAGGAGCTAAACAGTGAAGTGAAATGAGCTGAGGCGAGTGTTAATATCCCAGGGCACACTGGAGAAGAGCTGCAGGTTCATTTGCTTTGCAAAATCAAAGTATTGTGTATCATGGTCAGGGGAAAAGTAAAAATTATTTTAATTTCCATTTCAAGGGTTGACTCATAACTAAATGCTCGAATAAGTTTAAAAATGACTTGTGTGAAGCTGGAATATGATCATTATATACAATAGAGATCAGCTGGTATCTGACAGGCTTGAGAAGATCTGGGGCCTCATTTGCCAAAATTCCCCAACGGAAATTAATATACATTATGTAATTTATATTAGCTTTAAATATCTGATTTGTTCACAAACAAAGTTTTCATACCCTTCATACACCAGATATCTAATGAAGAGAGGTCCCAGATCAGTTCCTTAAAAATGTGAATATATTTGATTGTTTTCTTTAAAGCCACAATGTTTTACCTGGTTAGAGAGTTAAGATATTAGACAATAATTATTTGGAATGAAGTCATTATATCTTTGCCTTTTGCTGATCTGCCTCTATTCCTTGTGTGTTTGTGAACATTGTGGTGGTGTTTCCCGTGTTTCTTTGTGTCTGTGTGTGTCCAGGTGTACCGAACCGAGCTGCAGGCATTACTGCGGTCAGTGTCAGAGACGGACTTCAAGTTGAACTCTCCTGAATACTGGCCTGCAGCGTATTATAACCTGCCTCAGCAGGAGCAATGCCTGAAGGTCAGCCTTTCCTCTGTGTCTCTGACACCCACACAATATCTCTACATCACAAACAATCACTTCAACACAGTTGATTCTCTTAAAGTGAATATAGATACGTGCAGAACTATTGCTATGACATTGCTATAACAACTTACATTGGACTCCTTTATATATTTCAGTGTAATTCCATCCTGATAGAAATATTTGTTTGGTTTTTCATTGTAATTAGGTCATATTTTTGCATTGCATTATGATTTTATTTCTACTTACTGCATTCCAAAATGACATTTAGTTTATTTAAAACATGATATTATATCGTTGTATCACAGTAATCTATCATTCCTCTTTATCTAAAGAAACAAGATGTCTGAATATTTTCGTCAGTATGCTGTTATAGCAAGAATTCTAAATGTTATTAAAAAAGAAATGGGATGCTTCTTAGCTCAGTCAGTAGAGAAGGCACGCCATGTCTTCCTATTTCCTGTTTCTCTTCAGCTGTCTGAAATTGTAAAGCCTATTGACAACATTGAAAAAAAATTCTACTGACAGAAGTATTTTACTTAGTAATTTAGCAGACAATGTCTAGAAAAGACACTAATATCCGGTTAATATTGTTTGCTCAAATGAATAGTTCCACAGTTTGGGGAATATGCATGTTTGCCTCTCTGACAGTGTTTTAATTAGAGGATTGAGGATAATCAAATATGGGTTCAATATGAGCCAAACTTGGCTTTGCATAAACTCTTGGCAAGACGGTAAATGTGTCGACTGTATTTCCAAAAACATGTCAGTCATTCTAGTGTCCTTCCTTGATTTACCCCATAAGGACCCAGACCTGTTTATTCTCAAATAATAATGTGTGGGATATAAAATATAACACGTAGAACGTGGGTTTGTAATCATTTGTAAATTATGACTCTCATCCGAGATCTTTAACATTACTTTAACTTTCATGGGATTTTTTTTCTCCTGATATTTAGAAATATATCAGCTTGACATTCGTTTTTCACTTAGGATCGCAGATTTTTCCTTTTTTTTTTTGGAAAGCAGTGTTTCTAATGTCGATAAATGTTGGATTTGCAATTCCACAACATATATCAAAATTGCAACTTTGGTCAATAAATTTTATACCATGAAAAGAAAAGATATTTAAAAAATGTATTTTATTCATCAAATTGTTCAATATATAGCAAAAACTGGTCTAATGTAATAGAAGACGTATTAGAGCATTAGGATTGTAAAATGAATTGAAATGTACATTTAGTAACAAGACACAACCTGAAAAGCTACACTGGTGTGATGTTTTTATCCTACTTCTTCTTCAAAAAAAGATGAAGGTTAAAACTGTATCAGGGTCTTTCATAGCATTCAAAAGATTAGTGGACTGTGGTTTTTGTATTAGCTAATGTGCGATTTATTCTGAAGAATAAGAATGCTTTGGGATATTTCAAGATAATAAGATTTTTTGTAATGAGAATCTTGTAAAAGCTAGATAATTTGGTGTCTTGGATAACTGGATAATGCCAATATAACATAGAAATGCAATAATTTGTTAATAATAGTCTTTTAAAATCAAAAAAAAATGTAAATGATAAACTGAAGATAATGTTTTTGAATATCAAATGGAAATTTTGAGTTTTTCATCAGTTAAGTCTTATCTCCATGGATGGGAAAAAAAATACAAAAGTCGCAGTATACACATCACTCTATGTGCCTCCATATTAACTCACAGGAGGTCAAGGGGAGTATCAGCAAGCTTCGAGGCCCAGTGGAGGAAGCGTTTGGCCGCAGGGAGAAGATGGTGTCCGGGGCTCGGCCTCAGGAAGGCCAGAATATCAGAGAAACCGCAAGCCTCCTCGGTACCAACTGGGATAAACTGAACAAGCTCTACCAGGACAGAATGAAGTAAGGATGGAAAGGAGGGATTGAAAGACACACAATATATATATATATATATATATATATATATATATATATATATATATATATATTGATCTGATTACATGAATATAGACTCACTCTCTACAGCCATGTGACTGAAAAAATCAGCACGATCTGTTTGTGTGTTGTTGTGAACATCAAGACGCTGGCAAGATTGCAACTCCAAGTGGCAGAAGCTTGTTTCGGATCAGAAGGTGCTGGAAGAATGGATGAACGATGCTGAGAGCACTTTGAAACTGGCCGAGAGTGAGCCAGTGGCACATAGACAACACCTCAGGGTAATACACACACACACACACACACAAACAAACATACAATGACTTATGTGACTCATTTCTGTGCAAATTTAATGTGATGTTGTCACACACGTGGCCTATTGTACTTGCAAAGCCGTTTATCCCAGTAGTGGATGAGTTAGATTTCATCTCCAGTTTCCATTAAGCCCTGTGGGATGATCTTTTTTTTCATATTTATTTTCTTCAAACCCATGCAACAGTGCCCTCAATAATTGCTGGCGGGAACTTGGTGACTGGGATGGCCAGTCACCAGTCAAGGACAAAACCTTTATTTTTGGTCTGTGGACCATTCTTGCGTAGATTTTGCGCTGTGCTTCCTATCATTGTCCTGCGTGAAGACCCATTTAACGTTTCCTGATAGAAGCTTTTAGGTTTTCATCCAATATCTGCTGGTATTTGATCCATTCTTGAGTCCATGGTACCATGTCAGTGTTTCCAACTGGTTGAAAATGTATTTGCGTTGGTGGGCGCAGCATGCTACGGATGGGTTCACTAATAAACTTGTCAAACAAAAGTTTAACACTTATTCCATTTATTAAAAACGAATGACCATTTTCTATCTTTGTTCAAAATAAATAAGTTTTTACGATTTAAAATTAATTACCATTTGCATACAAATAATAACTCTATATACCTTATTTCAACATAAATAAAAACAAATTAATAACTATTTACACACCAAACAAATGTTAGTTTGTGAATGAATAAACACTCAAAATAAATGTCTTACTTGTAAGATCACTCTATTTCGTATTTCAAAATAAAGGCTGACATGGCCAGTCACAAGGTCGGCATTCTACATGAAGCAGTGGATTAATTGGGTCTTTACGGAGTCCCTGAAGTCCCATGAGAAAAATGTTTTATCTTTTGCGCATAACGTACCTTGTGAGCACAAAATAAAGTCAGCATTTCAAAGGTGGGCTTGTTCTTTTTTAAACCACTAGTACAGCTGCTGCTTGTTGTCTTTCTGAATGCACAGCAAATGATTCCTGCGGATGATGATTCCATATCTAAATGCAAAAGCTGTTAGAATTTGACTCTGTAACCTATTTCTTCTGTTTATGGCATAGGCCCATAATTATTTTCATTTCATGCATTTAGACTGCACCTGGAATCCTTTGACTCTCATTTGAGGAACTGTTTATCTGCCAATGTTCGCTAACGTTCAGGGCGAGCCGAGTGAAAGGACAA
This sequence comes from Lophius americanus, assembly GCA_037951165.1. Taxonomy (NCBI): domain Eukaryota; kingdom Metazoa; phylum Chordata; class Actinopteri; order Lophiiformes; family Lophiidae; genus Lophius; species Lophius americanus. The sequence goes on along the minus strand of JBBDHG010000076.1, from coordinate 4,025,208 downwards.
AATTAAAGTGCAACCTCTGGCAGTACCCATTGGTACGCAGGAAAGGCCACCCCAAGCCAAATTGGTGCCCTAAGTGGAATTAGGTAACCCCTTTACCACCACATATTGCACCCAGCTGATGGTGTCCCCCTCGACCATGATGCCCTAAGCAAGAGCATCGTCTGTGTAAAGGAAGTGGTGGGCCTGTACGCAGGTCTGTGTACAACTCCTCTGGCTATGCAGGACGAGTCTGCTTTATTAGATAACAATTGCAGGTTATAGGTGTAATTGGCCTTAATAGGTCTTAATTTACCAGGCCCCATGGCATCAGGGATCCACCACCAGACTTCACAGTTGGTATGAGGGGCTTTTCTCTATGTCTTTGTTTCATCCATCTTTGACATTTGTTGGCAAAAAGTTCTACTTTTGTCTCATCTGAACTATTACCAAGTGCCACCAGTGTTTTTTGGCAGAATGTTGGCACTTGAATTTATATGTACTGCAGAGGCTTTTTTTTTTGATCTGATGGTGGTAAAGACTCAACTGACCAATTCTCTATCTGTAGATAGAAAATAGTCGCATGCAGAAGAAAAAAAAAGTTTTATTTTAAGAATGTAATGCTTTTTTTATTTTGTTACTTGAAGAATAAGTTGAATTTTGCAAATAATTAAAATTAATGATCATGGATAAAGACAATAATGACAATTTTTCGTTTTTTTCTTTTTTTTTTATAAATAGGCGAAAAATTCTTGTGGGAACTGTATGTTTTACACACTAAGTCAAATTTACTGTTACAATATGAATTTACTAAACAGACAGGATACGACATTATGATGTTTTTCATGTTAATATGTCTCAGCATAATTAATTCATAATCAATTTGTTGTGAAATCTCAAATTATCATATCAAAAATTTTAATAATTTATGCAATCATCAGGACAGTTGTCCCACTCTTCATCTCTTTTTTCTATAGAAAAATTAAATCAGTCTAGTCGATAGTTGATCGAACTTTTGATAAAGAATGTTAATATGAATAGTTGTTCAATTACCACCACCACTCATCAAAATGGAGTGGTGGTGCCCTGCTTTGCTGTGGCTGCGCTGGCTGCTGATAATAAATCATATTCTAAGACTTTTATCAGGCAGGTGCAACATAATTTTAAACAGTTGTGGACCTAGCTACTCTAAATGACAATAAAGTTAATCTTGAATCTTGATTTTGGATTTTGAATTTATAGCCAGGCCAGAGGATCTGCGATGCAATTGCTACAGCTAGACCTCATAAAAGTGATGTCACTATGTGATTATTTTTAGCAGGTGCTGCTTTTTGTACTAAGATAAGAGATCAGAGCAAACTTTATTGATGCCAAAGACAATCATTGTGCCAGAGATTACCTCAAAATTACAGTAAAAAAACTTACAATTAGTGAGTAAAATTAAATATGAGTAAGAGTATTTGAATATTATTGAAATTATAAAAATGTATGTGAATGTAAATGAACAACCAATGCCCAAGAATAACAGCAAAGTAATGATTGCCCTATTGCACGTAATAATAGTATTGTAAAGTTATATTGCACATGGTGATAAACAGTATTGTAATTAACTCTATAAGAAGTAAATGTAAACCAGTGCCTAATGATAACAACATGATGAGTGTACTTTACTTGCATCATAATATTTCTGTGAAGTCAAGACATGCTCATCATCTTCATTTTACTAAAACAGCATGCTAAGATTGGCCAGTTACCAATAAACACAAAGTCTAGCTGAGCCTGATGGAGAATTCACGGATGTATCATACGGTCTAGCTTCTTAAATATGAGTAATTGCAAATGTGTATTATGCAAATAAGTATGTTAGACCTGAATTACCAAAGTAAAAACGTATATCAAATTTAGCCTAATTTATATTTAATTATGTGGTGTACCATTCATTAATTGTCTTTACATAATTGACCATCACCTGTTCCTGACGAAGACCATCCATGGTTGAAATGTCAGTCGCTTCCACACCAAATTGAAGACTCGCAGCCACACATGAGATCGATACGCCAACAGTGTCTTTACATACTGTTGAAATTGTAAAACATGAAATAACAACTCTTTTGAAAGTAGTCTGGCCATTTGTATTCCAACTGCATGCCGTAAAAGCGTTGATTCTCCAGATTTAAAATTTGGTGTTTACTTTAGAAAAAGTACATGTAATGGAGTCAATATTGTTCTTGTCCGCCTCTGATTAGTGAATAATTCTCATGACATAAAAATCCATGAGAAAAAATTGACAAAACAACATTAAATTACCTTTTCTGGTACTGATCTGAAGCCAGTACCACACACACACACACACACACACAAACACACGCACACACACACACGCACAAACTGACACACAAACACACACACACCCACACACACACACACACATACCCACACGCACACACACTGATACAGACCACAGGCTTTGGCACACAGATGGCTGTTGTCAAGTAGAAAGGCAGTGAATATCTGACCACAATACAATCAGACCACTTTCTTTTTTTAGGACTTATGTAACAACGTTATGTCATCTTCTTTGTCATTTGAGTGTTGTATCAACCCCAAAGAGTGAAATTGAAGGATTATGAAGAGCAGTTTATTACAGTCACGGAACAGTGGGCCTCTGCATCACTGAGAGTTAGCTTAATAATGTATGAGGAGTCATTTTCAGAGAGGAGAAACATATGAGAGGGTTTTTACACAGATGTCTCACTGCGTTTGGTTGCTGTGGTTAAACTGATGTACTCAACCTTGCATATTAAGTATCTGGGTGTTGGTTCTTTATCAGACATTCTTTGTCATTCATGCATTACTGCCATTATGGGGAGAAAAATCTTTTAAGATGTCACAGCTTGGTATATTAACCTTCTTTTTGAATGCATGTCAAGGTTACATTTAGTTCATAAGCGTTAGTAATAAGGTAATTCTAAGGTTATAAAAACATGACTGTGAGTGTGTGATTGTGTGTAAATTCTGTCTGTGTGTAGGTCTGTAGATGTGTGTGTGATAGAAAGAGACCATCTGCAACCTCAAAGCACAACCTGCCCCCTAAATTGCATCCAGTTCTGATCTTATTTGTCTGTGGCAGTTGTGTGTGTGTTGCACAGACCTGTAGTCTAATGCCCTCTTATGGGGAGTGACATGGTGTTTTTATGTATGTTTATTAGGACCACAGGCACAAGCTTCCAGCCGTTCAAAATGGGATTCACCAAGTTAAGAACACAACTTGGTGAATCCCACTTTAAACTGCCAAACACACTTTGGCGGTTTAAGAAGGCTTCTTGAATCTAATGTAGGTGTTCTCTGAAGAGTCTTCTTAAGAACAATTTCAAGAAAATTCCTAGGAAATTATGTTATAGTTACGTTTGGTGAATAAGACTCAATGATGTTCAATTTAGAATAAATATTTTAACTTGTGTGGCCTTATATTCTGTCTACCAGAATGCAGGTTTGTCCCAGTGTGTAAATACAAACCTAATAATGAATCTCATCATCATATGTGTGATTTTGTGTGTGCAGGATCTAACAGAGGATATACCTATCCAGGAAGTGGTATTGGGAAGATTGAACACTGTAGGAGAGGAGATCAGCCAGTTGAGCACACCAGATGATGCCTCGAAGCTCGGAACACAGCTTAAATTACTCAACTCGTGCTGGGCCAACGTCTGCCTGCAGCTCAACGCACGCAAGAGGAGGTGTGTGTTTGTGTTTCTGCAGGTCACGGATCATCCAATTTGAAGCATAATGATATGCTATTTCATCCACAACAGTGAACGAAAAATAATAAAAAAAGAATAGTAATAAAAAAAAAGAAAGTTAAGCAAAACAGACCAGGGGCCTCATTTAATAATGCTACTCATTATTAAATGTCACTACGTCACTTTCAACGCAATCCATCTAATCTATTATCAACACATAAACTTGATGGAAGAATGTACGATCCTCAAAGGGAAGTCTGACCAATGTGTGCGAGCAGAAACTGGACAAAAGGGGAAACTCTGACTCAGATATCAGAAGGATGGATTAAGAAAACAGTGTGAAATTATTAACAGTGGGTAAAATAAATCCAAGTATTAACACTAAAGGCTGTTTTTATATTGAATAACCAAACAGGTGTTAGACTGATCAATTATTATCAAACAATATTTATATGCTATCGGACTTCATTTTCAAGAGGAAAAAAGTAAACCATCTGACAAAAAACGTTAAACGGAAGCCCTTTTAGATGCCTCAGTCAGGCAAAGACTCCCCAAACTCCCCCACTAGTGTTTTATCAATAATAAAATACTGACCGCCTGTAGCACAGCCGCTGGATGTGTGGCATATTCCTTTTGTTTTGTGTCCAACAAAGTCATGCAACTTCCTTTTAAATAGCCAAAGTCCGAAAACTAGGAAAAGTTTGAAAGATATCTGTAATATAGCCTGTCCGTCCGATCATCAACAGTTTCACTGCGTCCAACACCTCTGCCACTCTCAGACCACTGCGTATGTGATTTATAAAGGGAAATAGGCATAGGATGTGCATGTGCAGTTTTGTATATCAGAAACATTTTTGTGTACAGTTTTCTAAACGAGGGCCCAGAACCACAATTTTGGGTCGTAGGATCTTGTCTTGGGGAGGAACCTGCAGCGCGAATTCTTCATACAGAAGCGGGACCATGAGGGGTATTCGTACTGAGATCAAGCATTTACAACTAATTTGTGTGTTTGTTTTTTATAACAGATTATGATTATGATTGTCATTATTTTATAGAGTAAAAGTATCATTAAAACTATTCTTCATATTACATGTATACATACATTTTACACGTACATGTTATTGTTTAATAGTACGAAAGACAGTTTTAATGAAAGACAGTGATGCATCACGGATCATCTATGATACACTGCACAACTAGTCTGTACTTACATACATACTGGGGAATTCTTTATTCACATCTCACCTGAAGAGACAATGGTCAAGATTTGATGAAATTTCAAAAGTTTTTTTTAAAACCCTTAAGGTGTGAATATTAGGATTTGTTTCTTCAGTTGGCCTATTTTAACATTTTCAGGTAAATATGAAATTAGGTGATTTTCATCTGAGTTTCCTCACATTCACCAGTGACAAAGGTTACGGTCTATCCACATCAACTACAAGTTTTTCCAGTAGCGGGTCATCTCTGTGTTTGGACAAGCGGTTAAAATGATAAACTAATTAACAATAACACGTGTTTTTTTAGACAGGCCAGACTTGATTGAACATTCATCATGAGATGAGCATATATCATTGAGTTCTTTTTAGTTTCATACTTATTTATCCTTTAATGTAATCTTTCTTCTTTGACTGGAATCCATGTGGAATTGAAATTTTATGTATTTTAAAAATAGAATTTAGTTACACTGTACCCCTCTTTTGTGCCTCATGATTGACGATGAGGACTTTTCTTCGCAAGGTTTGTCCCCAATAAGTATCTCCCCATGTTTACCTCTTTATCTACCTGTATCGACCTCTTTTCCTGCTGCGCTCGTGTCCTGCAGGTCCGCAGAGGCATGTACAGCAGCTGCAAATCTGCAGGAGGACATGGGCTCAATGCTGAGTTGGTTGGACAAAGCAGAGGGCGTCCTTGCTATCCCTCTGCAGCCAGCAGAGCCACAACACATCAGCGATACTCTGGGCAAAGTCCAGGTATGTGTCTGAGTGTATGTATTTACATCATTTCATTGAATGAGCTTGTCTCTGATATGTTGGCAATGGTTCCTTATTAAATTCTGCCAGGTACATGTGGAGAAGCTTCCTGCCAAGCATTCCGCGATAGAGGATCTGAACGCCAGACAGAAACAGATAACACTTCCTGCTGACAGACAGAAAGACATCAGGATCATCAACACTCGCTGGGCTCAGGTCAGCAGCTCCAACAGTGAAATCTGCTCCTAACAGCATGCAGGCGTTTTCTAAGAAGAAATCTATCAATCATCAGAGCGCTACACCGGGTACAGGATGTAGTTTGTGATAAATGTCATCAGGGTTGCTTTATTTCTTACACCTGGGTGTACAGTAAGGAGCCAAAAATGCTTGAAGCTGAGTATTTTTACACTGATGGATTTACGGTAGGATGTAAAGTATACATATTAAATCGATGTGTTTGTCTGGATAACAGAAGTACTATCACATGATTTATTGTTTATTAGTTATATAGACAAATTAAAGTATATTTATTTGTCATAAGAGACACATTTTCTACTCTGATGTGGTTACAACACTGCACAAGCCTTCATAGACTTACATTAGCGGTACAGTCACAATGTTTTTCTCTGTTAAGGCCTAGACTTGTATCTGGACGTACAATACTGCTGACCTGAAAAAAACCTTGGAAGTTTCAGAATGCTGTTCTGTAGACTGTTGAGACAAAACTGTAACTTTTCAGGCCTGTGAATCAGCAGGGTGTGTGGAGGAGGAAGGATGAAGCATATGTTAAATAAAAAAGAGCACCCCACAGTGATGCTCGGTGATGCTTCGGGGCTTCCTTGGGCACTGGAAACCTGCTGTGTGTTGAGAGTAACACAGATTCCATCAAAAAACTGTCTTGCCATCTGTGAGGAAGCTGAAGATTGGCTTTATCAAAAGGGAAATCATCCCAAGCAGACCTCAAAGTCCACCAATGCATTTTTACAGAAAAAGAAATTCTCGAACCTTCTAAAGTGGTTGTCAAAGGTACCTGACTTGAAACCCATAGGAAATCCATGATGTTACTTGAAGAAAGTTGCTGCAACACATAAACCGGTGAATATGGCTGAACTGGAGGCATTAAAGCATGAGGAATGGGTTAAGATTCCTCAGAAACTCAGTAAGAGGCTGGTGACTGGCTATTCATCTCATTTGCAGTTAACAGGTCTCTATATTGTTCTAACGATGCTTATCATTAAGGGTTGAATATAGATAAATATTAAATATTGCAAATAAAGTGGGTGTTGAATAATTTTCCTTCCAACTGTATTGGCCACTGGCCACTTTATTCATTGGTGTTTTGGCCACCAGTCAATGGTCCACATATAAGTCAATTAGCATGAAAGTAAATGAGACTCTGTGTATGACTGTTAGTTCTGAAAAAGTTACTTGGAATGTCTAGTGAGCTAAGCATCCAGTGACTCTATATTAACTTTTCCCTCTACTGGAGTTGAAGAGGGGCAAGCTAAGCTACAGTAACATGGCCAAAGTATTTAAGTTGATAATTTATTGTTTTCACACTGAATCCACTTTAAAGTCAATGCTGTGTCAGTCATCAATAAACCTGGCAAACAGATAAAGAAAGCAAATGTTAAGTGTTATGTTCAGAAAAGTTATTTCCACTCCCTGCTCCAAAACCAATCATAGCAATAATAACTTAATTTGTGTCTGCTTTTGAAAATCTCTGTTTGTATGGATTTGCTTTATTCAGAATAGAGGACTTGCAGAACAATCTGTGACACCTAATTCCTCTTGCCCTCGACCCTACCGTATTTCCATCAAGAGAAATCGGTTTGTGTGTCTGCATTCTACTTATGATCCCAAGGATAAGTACATGAAAGTGTCATGCTAAAGTGCTTCTGTCATCCATACACACATGTATTTATATGGCCATGGCATCACCTTTTTTTTTCATATCAGAACAGAAACCTCTACCGCGTTTGAGTTTCAGAGATGCAGACATATCCTGCTTTGACTCCCCTATGATATTATAGCTTGCTAAGTTTACCTGAACAAACCAAAGCTTGTCTGTGTTTAGGTCTCCAGGGCTCTGCCTGAGCGTCAGCTGGAGATCGAGGGTCTGCTCAGAGAGTTGGAGACTCTTCAGTGTCAGCTAGACGACGTGTCAGCCTGGGCATCCGACACCAGAACCAAACTAGAGCAGAGCCCTGAGGAGCCACCATCAAAGGTAGCACTCAGGCGCTCCTATTTTCGCATATATATTTTTTTTGTATTGGACATTCTTAATTACAGAGGGATAAATATGTTTGTACAGCATATTCTAGTGTTGCATCTCTTTTTCTCCAGCTCATTGAGGAAGTGCAAGTCAAGAAGCCAGAAGTGGAGTTTGTTTTGGAGCGAGCCGATCAGCTGCTCAAGGAGAGTCCTCCCAGCCAACCAGACAAGGTGAAGAAATTAAACCCTCTGCCAATTTGCCAATTTTATGTTTGAAGGAACCAACAGAATTCACAAACTGTAACCTCCGTGTTTTGGAAGCATTTTCTGCCTCTTTTTTAATACAGAGCAATGACAAAAATACATTTTTGCATTAAAAATGTTCAGATCCACTGGGTACAAATTAATTTAACATTTTTTTCTTTCATCTCTTCACTACTTGTACTTAAAATATTTAATCCAATCCATATTATGTTCTTCCTTAATCCATGTCAGAGACCATCACAACTTCTGAAGATCAAAGATTCTGAAGCACATTAGATTTGGAAAGGAAAATCCTGAGTTTTATGCATCTCAAGTCTTTGACTGTCAACTCAGACTCTGGCTGTATGTGTGTGTGTGTGTATTTGTATGTGGGCGCGTGCTTGTGTGTGTGTGATATTTGACAGGTGAAGTATACTAAGCTGAGAGAAGACTGGACTGTGATCCTGGAGCTGGTGCGGCAGCATAAACAGAGGATGGCTGCTCTGCTCATCGCCAAAAAAGCCAGTAGGTTTTTTCTTTTCTTTAGTGTGGGTCTGAGTTTAGTGAATGGATATTAATGGTATTTCAGCCATCCCTGTAAGATCCTTCATGGAACATCAGTTAGAATTCCTGCATTTTAAAGTCCTCATGGAAATTCAGTCAATTTCTTATATTATCAAAGGAATCAAAAGGCTTATTACAAAAGGCTCATAATAGTGCGGTGATGGTGTTAATAGAAATGGCCTAATGGTCGGTACGGATCACAGGTGCTGGAAACTGAGGAGTGCACCTTCATTTCACAATTAAATTAATATTTGATTACAAGTCTCATGGCTCGATATGCTTAAGGTTTCAGTGCGTAAAAGCATGTGCAAACTTGATAGAATACACAAACAAATGAGCAAGCTGATCTACTAACAGTGCGTACTGAGGATTGCCTCCGTTAAATGTGCAAACAAATCATGCGCTCTCCATTTAGTACGCTTGCCTTTATGAATGTCTGATCTCGGGTGTTTCTATTCGATGACACTAAATACTGTGGGGTGTCGATCCAAATAAGTTAATTTAGCACACGCAATGTGTTCACTAAGCCTGAAAAATGTAAGGAATTGCATTGCTTTTGATTGCGTCTGTATTTAATCATTTAAAATAAGGTGTTAATTGTAACAGCGGTCAGTCCGCTCTCTGTCAAAACATCCCGGGACGGAAACGGGTATCACACACAAAATTTTCACTTAAATAGTACAGCCCTCACCATATTTGCACCTAACGTCATTCACGCAATTATTGTTAGTAGACATCTGCAAAGCACAGAAAAACCGTGCAATATATTAAAAATGCACAGACAATTTAGAACTTCCTATTTTGGATCTTAGTAAATCAGGCCTTTAAAGTTGAATTTCAGATGAGTTTGACATGGATGGTTCAGTTTAGACTCTGGTTTAAATTTCTCCTATGGACAAACTATACATCTTGATTATAGTTTTTTAATCAAAGAATAGTGGAAAAATATTTTTCAAACTGTTAGATTCATTCATTTGTAAAATAACAAATTTTTATCCAGTCTATATGCTAAATATAGACGACTATGTATGTTTCATTCTGTATCTGCTTTTTAGAATAACAATCTTTATTTCATCATTACAATGGTGGTCACGAAAAGAGGATTGTGTTATTAATTTACCTTTTCTTAGACAACAAATAGTGGGTTTGCCACAGTGGGTATAGGACCACAATGTGATAATAGCCGATATGAACAGATTTTTCTGTGATTACGTTTTTTTTCTTTGTTTTGAGAAATTGAGTGCAGAGGTAGAAATATGAGAAGTCATAAAAATAATAATTTTAATGTCCTGTGTTTGTGTGTCCCAGATGAAAGTCTGACGGGAAGCTCCCAGCCTGAATCTGCAGCTCTAGCTCAGTTCAACAAATCATGGGCTGAGCTCACCGATTGGCTAACCATGCTGGATAACATGGTGCAGAACAAGCGCGTAGTGGTCGCTGACTTGGATGACATCAGTGACAACATCAACAGGCTCAAGGTCGCCATCACTGTTTAATTGAAGTAAAACATAATAAAAACTGAGGGAACTGTTCTTCAGTGGGCCACATTAAAGCAGGGCTATATAAATGTTGGTGCAAAGAAAGCTGATTTGTCACAGCTGTATATATAATTAGCATAAGTAGCCTGATAAATGGAAACGGAAACTAACACCACCGGTTCACTGGTTCAGAGTATAACAGCAGTGTGTAAAAATATAAAAGGGTAACCACTACTTTATCTGTCTGAGTCATTTTGATGATGAATACAGTAATTTATCATAAACACATATTTGACAAACATCTATTGTGTATTGAAAGGCATCCCTGCAGGAGCTGGAACAGAGGCGCCCTCTCCTAGAGAGACAGGTTACGGCAGCACAGAACCTGAAGAACAAAACCAGCAACCAGGATACTCGAAATGCCATCACTGAACGCAGTGAGTCCCACACATACCACATATATATATATATATATATATATATATATATATATATATATATATATCTCATGAGAAAAATACTGTTTCATCTTAAAGAAAAATATAACATGCAGTATTTCTGCATTAAATGCAGCCAACACATCATAACCACTGAATAATTGAATAACGTTGATTATCCTATTACAATGGCACCTATCAGTAGAAGGGTTATATTAGACGACAACTGAAGATCTTGTCCTCAAAATTGAGGTGATGAAACTTGGAAAATTTGCAAACATAAGTGTCTGAGCAACCACGAAATAAGTTGGGTTTAAATGGACACTGTTCTCCTTTCAGAATGAATTAATTCAGAAAGAATATTCCTGCTTGATTGTATACATCTAATTGGAAATGTTGTTTACATGAGGCAACACATCATCATCATCATCATCATCATCATCATCATCGGAACAGCTGTCAACAGCTGTGAGGAGCACAAACCGACAAATAGATGACGAGTTTTATAAGAAGATGGGATGTCTCTCGTGTAATCAGGCAGGATTTGAGTTATTGTGATGATTTTTGTGAACTTAATCACATCCTTCAAAATTAATCCCCCCGGGAAACATAGCAAGTTAAGCTAACGTTAGCAGAGCGGCTAAAGCTAGCAAGAGCTCAGAGCCAGCCATAAGCCCTGAAGTCCTTGAACAAAGCCAACGTATAAGTTATTAGTGAGGGAGTGTTAAACTCACCCGATATGTTACGTCAACATCAACATCATCCAACATAACGATAAATGCAGAAACTCCTCATAACGCGCTTTGTGCTGAAAAACCACCGATGGTCAGAGACCCTTACAGAGGGTGCTCTTTAATTACTTCATTATTTGTTGCTTAAACAGTATATCAGGACAGCAGAAATGTAGAAATGTTAACATCAACATCGTCCGACATAATATTAAAAGTCCTCATCATGTGCTTTATCCTGAAACCCCAGGGCCACGCCATGGACAGAAGTCTTTCATTTATTCATTCTGCGTAACCGCTTATCCTGTTCAGGGTAGCAGGGGCTGGAGCCTATTCCAGCTCTTTAAATACTCAATTCATGCTCCATAAAAAGTTGGTGGGTCTTATCCACTTTGTTGTTCTGGAATTTATGCTTCAGTATAAATTGCCGACCATAAACTTTCCATCTTCACAGTTTTCCAGTGCTTTTGAATATGTTCACAGTGTCCGTCTAGCAAAGTTCTTGACTGTTTTTTCTCGGAGATGTTTGTTTCTTACTTGCCCACTTAACTTTGTATTAAAAATGAACTCTTTGCGATGGTCTAGATCATTAATACCGTTATCGTGAGTTGTACCGCTGGGCTGCGCTAACCAGGGATTATTCTGAAACACTGTTTACATGTAGCGGATGCCTTTTCGGACATCTTTCTGTAAGGACTTAGACTACCCCCTTGCAAAGGAAGTCCATTTCTTTCAGATGGGGCCTCTTTATTCCTAAAGGGGTGTTTAGATGAAGTGTTTTCTTTCTGATGAGGCTTCTTTTCCGAATGTATCCAGAATTATGCTGTCCATGTCAACCCACCCATAGGCTAAATCTTCATGGCTCAATGACCGGGTCAAATCAGCAGAAATAAGCTTTAGAAAAATAAGTTAAATGTCTTTCTTTTCTATACCCATGGTCTTTAAAACAATGATGAACACTCGAAAGAAAACGTATTCATTCATTTCCTCCCTGCATTTAATTTCTTTTGCAGCTCGTTTTGCCACATAACAGCCATTAGTCTCCTTCTGTAGTGAGTGATGAAGTTTGAGATCATATCGGTAGATCTGAGACCATTCCCCCATACGGACACTCTCCAACTCCTTCCTATTCTGAGGTTGATGCTGGTGGACTCTCCTCTGCAGTATATCAAACAGTTGTTCTTTGGCATTTAGGTGACTCAGATGGCCATGGCAAAACCTTTATTTTGCACTCACTGTATAATTTTAGGGTTGATTTTGCTTCAGATAATGGTCTTCCTGGCAGGTCCAATCAAGGCCCACTTTAGGTTTAATGGCAGAGGCTTTTAGGTTTTCATCCAATACCTGCTGCTAGTTGATGGAGTTCATGGTACGGTGTATTTTAACAAAATGTCTAGGGCCTTTGGAAGAAAAACAGCTCCACAGGACTTCCACCAGACTTTCCATTGGTATTGAGGGGCTCTTCTCTATGGCTTTCTTTCTTGTTATGCCACACTCATCTTGGATGTTTGTTGCCTATTTTGGTCTCATCTGACATTTGACCTTGTTCCAGTGAAATATTTCGGCAAATGGGAATAAAATAATATGACAAGGTTAATATAAGAATAATTCGCTGGCTCCTTAGTAACAGATTCAAGCTTCTATAAACCATTTAAGGTCAGAAAAAAATAAGTATACGCAGAAGGAAACTGAGGGATATATAAAGGCTTTTCACTGGATTTCCATTGTGTTACTGATGGAACGAAAAACTGTTCAGCCTAATCCTTTTCTTTTTTAATTTCTACTCCTAAACTGTTTGGATTCTCTATCTCTCCATCCAGACTGCACTGTTTGAACCCAACTATACCCTCTGCCGTTGTATGTGTCAAATAAAACATTTCCACAGTTTGGACTTGAACCCTTTCCCTCCTCCAATATTTTGTTTGTCTAAACAGGAGTCTTAGAATATGTTTCCTGTTTTTAAGAAATCACAAGCTAACTGGCAACGCTAGTATTTAAACATATTATTATTGTGTCATTTTTCTGAGCCATAGGAGCTCCACGCATTTCCAAGATACATCCCACTATGACACAGGGTGACATGTTCCCTCATTACTATCACACGGCACTGTCATTCATTTCCCACATACACTGTACAGCTTCCAAAAATACTCTTTTGAACACAAAGGAGCATAAGATGCAATGAGACTGCCCTTGTAAGGGATTTCTAACTGTTCATATTTTGGTTATTAATTGGTCTTAAACACTTGATATAACTTGAAATTATTTACAATTTAAATTTACTTTTAAATACAGTTTACTAGAAAAAGTTACAACAGGTTATTCCAAAATCTATGCAGGTTCACTATTTGGCAGGATTGATTTACTGCAGCATTGTCATTTTAAATCTCAGATCTTGCTGTGCTGTCTCATCATCAGTTTGTTGTAAGTCATTTTGATCACATATTTGATAATATACTACTACAGTTTTGATAGTACAATTTGGATTTTTCGTCCTTTCGATTAAGAGTCAACTCAGTTAATAACACAGATGCTGGCTGATGGAAAAGACAAAGTAACGAATAAAACCTCAGTCTTGGCAGTATAAACAAAATTTGGCTCATTATTTGGCAAGGAGCAGGTCTCTGCAATGTTTTAGTTCATAGCAGCTTATTGGCGATTTATTTATTGCTCACAACCTAATTAATGAGGTATTTATAAATTGGTTCATTAACCCTTTACAAGGGTAGTCTTATTGTTTTGTGGAGTCTACTTTTTGACTTCAACACGCTGAACTTAAAAACATGCCAGATTAGGTGTAGAATCAGGGATCAAGCCAATGTGCCAGAGAGGTTAAATGTCCCATCATGCCTAATTATGATCCCTTTTATTGAAGTTTAACTGTCTGTATTGGTTGATAAACCTTTCAGTTCTTAAACCCAGTTTGTGCCAAATAGCAATAAAGTAAAGCAGGATCTTGCACACTATTACCATAATAAAAAAAAAAATAATTCAAGAAACATTGAAAGTTTTCTTCTTTTACATCTGTCTAGTTGACAGGCTTCAGACTCACTGGGAAGAATCTCAGACCAAACTCTCCGATAGGATGAAGCAGCTCCACAACATGCTGCAAGACTCCACTGAGTGGCTGGAGGCCAAGAAAGGAGTTTATCTCCGCATCAAGCATGCCAGTGAGAAGTTGGAGTCCTGGCAGGAGATAACATACACTGTGGAAGATGTGAAGAAACAAAACGCTCAACTGAAGGTAGGCTAGACATCCACGGGCAGCATGAATGGCGCATGTTTGCACGCTCACACGTCTGCCTCAAGTCTACATCTACTTTTAGGTGCTCGGTAGTTAAGATGCCTATGACATTTCCTCACCTATCATGTCCCATTTTAGATGACAAAAAATGAAATATTACTCAGGATGGCTCATAAGATATTTAGAAGGTTGAAAGGAATCATCAAATTTGCCATGTTTTTTTTGCCTTTTTCTTTCTCTCCATCCCATCTCCCTCCTCAGCTCTTTATGAAGGAGCTACAGCAGTGGCAGGGTGAGGTGGACAAAACCAACGCGTTAGCTGACAAGCTGCTGATTCTGTACGCCAATGATGACACACACAAAGTCACCCAGGTCAACAATGACATGGTGACAACCTGGACTCATATCAGCAAGCGGTAATAACACACTCACTTACTTTGCATAACCAAAAACTTGTTTGAGCACAATTCAAAATGCACAATTAAAAATAATACCAACGTACGTATGTACAATTTAGAGGAAATGTGAAAGGCGCATTTCTACTTTCAAAAAATAACAAGTTGTTTCGTGCCATGAATGTCATGGTGGAAGGCTGAATGATTTCATCCCTGGTTGATTTGACGAAACCAATAGCTACAGCGATAACAGAAAGCATTGGTTTATTTATATTTGAGTGGATATCAGAGTGTGACAGTGAGTGGGCTCACTTAAAATTGATCTGTTTTCCCCTTGCAACAGTTGCCTCTATGCTTTGGGCTCAATTCACTTTTGTGAAATTGAGCCCAATTGACCCCCCCCCCCCCCCCCCCCATCTTTGGGTTGAAAGTAATCAAAACTAAAATGAAAAATAATGTGGCTTTATTTTTCTGTGGACATTCTTCATTTAATTGAATTTATTATACCCTACGCTTATTCAACTCACTCTTTTGTTGAATGCAATCCAAACTAAGATGCCATTTTATCAGATTTATCTTGTCATAAAAAATAATTTCAACCCATAAACCTGAAGTCCAGCATTATTTGAAAATTAAAAGAGTATGTCCCAAAATTATGGCGGCAGCAAATACTTGGTAAGGAGCTTCCTTTTCATAAATATAAAATAGGAACGTCTTGTGCTAACGGTTATGAAATCAAATTCATGTTGGTTGAATCTGAATTGGCCTCTTTTTATACGGTCATTGGCATCCTCGAGCAGATGAGTAGTTTTTCATTCCATAGCAGAGCAATAGAAAGGGAGTTGTTTAGCTTGAGGAAAGTTGCAGCCAGTCACTCCCTCTATAACTCCCTGCAATAGTTAAAACTGACCAGATGTCCAAAAGCCTGAAAATGTTTCACTTTCTGAGGAATGGCTTTGGATGGTCAGATCAAACTGTGGTTGACACTTATCTGACCTACAGTGACTGCTTCCCGCTAAAACTCACTCCAGTTATTTGTGGGTTAACTTCGTAAAAAACAGCTGTAGGATCCTGAACAGTAAATCTTTTTGATTTCAATGAATATGGATTTTTGAATCAAACTGTCCCTGAAAATCTTGAAAAATGTGCCTCACATGGAAACTATGGAAGCACTCTGTCCACATATAAGCCATATGTATATCCCCCAAAAGATCCATATTGTATATATCATATTTTATTCTAATAGTTCACACTTTACTCAGTAGGGGTAGTTTTTCGTTGTTCTTTTCACCTTTATTTTTTTTTTTTAACAAAAAAGGCTGTATTTCAGACAAAACCATACATTTAATTTGAGGTGTTCAGTCAGGGGAATTGCTTGTATACCGCATGAGTCTGGGGACTTTTCTGGGATATACCCTTGCAGTCAAGGACGACACCGAAAACATGCATCTTGTTTTTATGACTCCAGGGCTACTGACAGGGAAACAGCTCTAGAGTCAGCTCTGAAGTTGCTGCAGCAGTTCTACCTCGACCTGGAGAAGTTCCTAAACTGGTTGACAGAGGCTGAGACGACATGCAACGTTTTAATTGATGCCACCAACAAAGAAAGACTTCAGGAGCAGCCGGCAGCCAGGAATCTGCTGGCACAGTGGAAGGTAGGTACTCAACCAGGGATGAACACATGCATGACTCGGTTATTTCATGTGACAACAAATATTTTTATTTGAGTTTTATATTGCTCAATCTTTAGATAGATAGACTTAATCAGAATAAACTCTACTGGGAAAAAAAACAACCAAAAATGCAAAAACTGTTTTTACAATTATAATATATTTTATCCAGACATTAATATATTTTTTTTTATGCAGAAAATATTAGCAAAGCTGTTCAGTGCAAAAAAATGAGGGAGAAAATGCTTGGAATGATTAGTCCAGGTGTGTTTTTTTCAAGTCCAAGCCTTCACTGTTCACTGTAAGGTCAACCTTCTGTAGATTTGTAGTGTGAGAAATGTTGTTTACCATAATGAAGTGATGGAGGTATGGTCATTCTCACCAACCAGCCTTTCATCTAACACTGCTTTTCTCCACTAAACTGCAGCAGTATCCTGCGGTGATGTCTGAATTTATACAAAGTATTCAGTATATTATTCTGCTGTTGCATACTTAGAATTTAAAAGAAAAGACCCTCTCATGAATACAGGTCATTACTCACCTCAAACATCATTGAATATTTTCTTACATGTCCCTTCGTCCATGTCCTGTCAATATATTACTCATATTACTGCTCACTTAGTTGTATTACATACAATCTATTAACATGCAACCCAGTTAAGTGGCTGATGCTGAATCCCAATTTCTTCCAAAGGCTTGTGTAATGGTGAAGAGTTGTAAAACACAGTGAGTTGTCAGTCTGACCAGAAAGGCACTAAATAAGTATAGTAAATTTACACATTCTGACCTTATCTCTCAGTATCTTTTGCAGTATTT
Source organism: Lophius americanus (assembly GCA_037951165.1). Taxonomy (NCBI): domain Eukaryota; kingdom Metazoa; phylum Chordata; class Actinopteri; order Lophiiformes; family Lophiidae; genus Lophius; species Lophius americanus. The sequence continues at coordinate 4,007,733 of JBBDHG010000076.1, read as the reverse complement.
TGCACAGTTTCCCATGTGACCCATGAGTTCATCCACACGGAAAAGCTCTAAAGACTTTCACAGGAACAACGGGCAGGGATCAGGCAATATCACACATTAAAACTAAATTTCAAAACATTCCTTTGCACATATTGAATATCATTGAAGAAGGGGTACCCAATTTCTTTTTCAAATAACGTTGTTACAATTCTGCTACCAATCTCAACATCTCTTTTGTTTGAACGGAAATTTTGAAGCTAACTAGAACGGGTACAGAAAGCGAAAGAGGGCTGTGAAACAGATGCACTATGTCAGTGTCATATCTTTTCCTGCCAGAGTAGAGCAGTTGTGTACGGTGGAAGCTCCCTTCATGAGCTTAATTCGTTCCACGACCTTGCTCGCAAAACAAAAAACTTGTAAACCGAAACATATTTCCCCATTCAAATGAATGGAAATCCCATTAGTTTGTCCCATATCCCAAAAATATTCATCTAAAAAACATTTTCCATGTTATTTTATACAGAATAAAAGTAATTTTACTAACAACTAGCATAATAAATGATATGAAAGCCGGCCGATTCTGGCTCAATTAACTTTGTCTAACTCGATTCCTTCCAAACGTAAGCAGACATGAGCGCGCGGATACTAATCTGCAAGTGTATGACCATCACTTAGAACAAGCGCTAGAGAGGCTTACCTGAGATCCATTTCTTCGTAAAAAAAAGGAAGCCCGCGCTCGCGGCTACGATTTGTTTAAACAGGATGCTGGTAAACCAAAGCAGAGCGCTCGTATACCAAGCAATTTACTCACGAGGTACAGGTATTCTCTCGTATCGGGAAAAATCCGTGAATTGAGCAAAAAAAACCCCGTTCGTAAATTAAATCGCCGCTTGTAAAGCAAAGCACATATTTTGAAGAATCTTTGCTCGTAAATCAAAATACTCTTAAAGCAAGGCACACGTAAACGTAATTACCACTGTTCATCCCTCCAGTTTCCCACTCATAGTAAGTACCATTTACCTGCCTTGGCAGTCAGAAAGTTGCAGAGAATATGATTGTTAATACATTTTAGACTTTTAAAGGATGCCATGACTGAACAAAGGTTCAGAGACTGACACGGTTGCTGCTTCTTCTTTTAGCATTGAGGTTTTCAAAACGGATATCCCTTGTCAGCTATAGTTGAGTATGTGCAGGTCTTTTGAAGCCTCGTCTTTATAGTGGGTTTAAAGTAGACAAAAATAATGATTTTTGAGTTTCTCCCTAAGCCTGTCTCTGGAAACCCTGCAGGTTGTGTTTGGTGGTGAGAGCTGGTGGGTCAATCAGTCGTAGGCCTGAGAAACAGAATTACAGAATTGATTTGCTCGAGTAACACAGTCAGAAACATCATTGCTCAGATTGCAAATTGCATAGATTTTTTTCTCTCTCTGAATCAGAATTCTATTTTCCAACTGCATGTGTGTAAACAACCATTTTCCTTACAATTTTTGTTTCCCGATTACAGGTTTTAAAGTTTTTTTTGAGCTGACGCTATCCAGCCACAGCAGATATTATACCTCGTGTAAAATAGATTGTTGATGAAGTAAAACAGGGAATCCGCTAAAACTTTGTTGTTGCACGAATGATCGACTTATTTGGAGCAGAAAAGAGGTATTAAAAAATCTATAATAAAAAACAACAACTCATCTAAACCACATGCTTTTTTATTGACTAGTAATCAAAGCTTTCAAGTAATTTGGATTTTTAAGATTGCAGCATTTCCTCAAATGAGACAAGTTTGAGAAACTCTCTCTATGCTCCAGCTGGTATGTGAGGAATTCTTAATGGCAACATACAGAGATTTCATTGGCCAGTCACAGCCTGGCAGATGAATGCAAAGTCCCCCCACTGCATTGTGGGTGTTGAAGAGAATCCTCTGTTCAGCAGAAGAACATATTTTGACCCTTGGCCCTCACCCTGCACCCACACACACTTTCTGGTGGAGCAGCATGAGCATGGTCACACACACATAAGCACACAGTATTCTTACTGTATGAGAAGTACACATGCAGACCCTGGAAATTTGAAAATGAGTATTCAGAAACACAGTGATGCAAAATAATAGCGCTGCTGTTGTATCCTGTTGTACTGAGGGTACAACAGCAGCGCTGTATGCGGAGCTGTGATAGTCTTCGGTGTGTAATTGGTGGACGGCAACGTGGCGTAGGATCCAGAGCGCACACACACACTCGGGCTACGACACTGCATGCAGATAAGGTTTAATTGGAAAATGAGCTTACTCATCATTTTATGCACCCTTTCAAGTTCCCTCCTCATCTCTTCTCCTCCTCCTCTTCTCCCTCTCCCACTCTCTGTCTTTCAAATTCACTCTGTCTCACACTCTTTCTACCCCTTCATGGGTAACTAACTCTCCCTCTCTTATCCAAATCCCACTCTTTGTCACACACACACACACACACACACACACACACACACACACACACACACACACATGCACACACACACACACATTTAACCAAAGAGCAGTGTCAGGCAGTCATATTAGGAACTAATCTTGAGGGAACAGAAGAAACAGATGATGCCTCCTCTTCTTAATATTTACTTTTGGGATTCCAGATTAAAGTTTTGATTATGCTGCGCAGGAAGATCTACCATGTTCAGGTTGGGAAAGAAAATCAGGCACTCTTCTTTCTATCCTAAATTAAGACCTTTATTGCTAAGATTGTGTTTTCTTGTTGCAAGATATAAAACATGTTTCAAGATATAAATTGAAAGAGTTTTTCCATTAGAAATAATAACATTGGATGGTTTTATTTTATATTTTCCTTTGTTTTGTGGTGATTAGGGATTGAATCAAGTAGTTATGTACATTGAACTAATTCTGAGGCGCTGCTTCTTCAATGGGAATATTGTGGACAGAAGTTCTTTTCCCACAAACCAAAACTTGTATAATAAACTCCTGTTCTTTGTAAGGCCTTTCAGGTCAAGTGGAAGATAAGTACTGAAGTCTTTTCATGGAGATGTGATTAATAATAAGGCCCGATAAAAGAATTCAACTATGATGGAAACTTTAAAGTTTAATTTCCGATGACGGGACGGTGCTGGGTTTGACTTAAAATGTTCTAAGGGTTCAGAGAAGAAACTTTTTATAACCATCTTTAATTCATTAGTTACCCCATCTTAGCATCCTTGTGTTCATAGAAATGTGCTATATAATTCCAATTTATTATTATTATTGCTGCTGTAGGTGTTCTATAGCTATGTGTTTTCGGTCCTTTCAATCATTGACCCATTCACCTCCTCAGGCATTAAAGTTTCATTTGATCAAACTTATCTTAAAATGTCCTTTCCGGTTGTAGTACAAAGATAAGATTAGTAGTATTGTTATCACACACAATGAAAAAAATTTAGTTTCAATTATCCCTTTTCCGTCAGTGCAGAAATAAAGTAGCACAAAGCCCTTTGCTTATGACATCATTTTTGCCCAGCGATGTAAGATGAATGGAACTGTTATTCTGTTACTGCAATGTATTTAATATAATATATTTTTGAAAGTGTTTGTTATAAAAATGTGAAATATCCTGGCAAAAGTTTAGAGTAAATTTAAATTTTTCTAAAATACAGTGTTTCCCAAACATTTAGCAGATATGTACTCCATGATATATCCTCTTAAGTACATATATCCAGTAGCACATTACACTATGATGGGTTTTTATCTTATTATTATTGCATAAAAGTAAACACACACATATAATAAACGTTACATGTATCAGACAGCATAACCAAGCTGGCTCATTTTGTTTTAAAAGAAGTTTATAGCAGAGCTTTTGCAGCAAAAATTATGCACCAAAACCCCTCTCACTTAATTCACTGAAAGTATTATTGTGCTATAATAACGTATCATATGTTGAAACGTACGAGCGATTAATTGTTATTCAATAGAATGTGTGATATAACTGGGCGGTGGAACACCTTTGCAGGCCAATGTATGCATGACACATTATCATTTGAGGCTGGGACACTGCAAATAACCCCTTAAATATTTTTGTTTGTCTTTGAGATATTTCCCTATGTGGCATTTGACAAGTCTGAGTGTGTTTAAACACTATTTGTGTGAGAGGAGAACACTTGAGGAGTGTTTTTGTTGACAGTCACACAAGTTTAATCGTGACCTCATTTATGTCTCGAAAATCGACTGATGATCCCTGAGAGACGCCGCAGGGTCCGAGTTTAGAGTTATTTTCCCCATAAACCAAAGTGCTTCAGTGTAGACTATCAACGTTTTAATTATCGCTGCCCATTTCCTGGAATCAGGTGGGAAAAGATGTGATACTTGTGATAAGATATTTCATTAAAAAAGTTCACCATTTTCACTTACAATTTAGTCCCTCAGACAGGCTGAGAAAATGACTGTGCTGCCTTCACAAGCACACGCACTCACACACATATGGTGTAACACCATTGGTGGGTGACGGAATTAGAGCAGGAAGACGGAGGGCACGAGCAAAATAATTTTCTGCGTCAAAATAAAGAATAGTGCAACCAACTTATATTTAGCAAATTGATGTTAGAAATGGGACGTTTTCTATTATATTTTGAAGATATATCCTCAAAATATCTTTGAGGAAAGCCATATCAGCCCACTTGCCATTCTCCTGTTCTGGTCTCAACTCTGTCCCTGCAGGCTGTGGTGAACCTTCTGCACGTGCATTCCTGTGCATTTGCATGCACTGAATCGACAATTAAGATTACATCTTAAGGCTATAATTATTGTCATCACTTTTCTCTACTTATTGTAACATCGCGGAAACTTCGTTGTGCTCAGTAAAGGTGTGTCAGTATTAGAGTAATATATTTTTCCTACAAATTGATGTAACCGTGAGAAGTCACCCTCAAGGCTGCGTAAATGTTGAAGTTTGGTATTTGTTGGCACTATTCCCAAACAGGGAGTTATTCAATAAGGTAAAAAATAAATAAATAATTATTAAAGGTTTATTCATGTATGATTTTCAAGTACCGGTTTCCTAGTTGTTGTTTTGTCAGGAACATTTTAAGTAATGCATTGTCTTAGAACCAATTCTTTCAAAGTTACCAACTGATTCCAGGCTGAGCAGCAAATCTTGACATTTAAATAATACAAAAGGTTCCATCCACATCGCATGAAGCCTTCCATTACAGCTCAATCCTTGCAGTTGCTGCTTTTAGAAAGTAAATAGCTCTGCCTGATCCTGATCCCAATACTGAGAACTCCAGCAATGAAAAACTTCATTCCTGAAAGATGACCGCTATTACCTAGAAAATGAAGTGTGTACAACAGCAGAATCTAGTTCCCATTCTTACTTATGTATATGTGATACCAGGACCTCCAGGCGGAGATTGACGGCCACACAGAGCTGTATCACTCCCTGGATGAGAACGGGCAGAGGATTGTGTCCTCATTGGGAGACTCGGAGGATGCTGCTCTGCTTCAGAGACGTCTTGGCAACATGAGCCAACGCTGGAACGATCTGCGCAACAAGACCCTCAGCATGAGGTGCAGGGATGTTTCCTGCATGTCAAAGCAGTAAAAATGTTCAGTCTATATTTTGCAAATCTATGCAGTGTCATAAAAGCTGAAGAACCATAAACATTTTTGTCTTTACAGAGCCCGCCTGGAGTCAGAGTTGGCTCCATGGAAGAGGCTCCACATGTCCCTGCAGGAGCTGCTTAACTGGATGAGGCAGAAAAATCTCCAGCTGGAAAACGAGCCGCCTGTAGGGGGTGATGTCCCCTCTGTGCAAACCCAGCTGGACACACACAGAGTAGGAGGAAACACAATGTGTGGGACATAGACGACACACTTCTTTTCTCTGCTACATCATCAGAAAAACATAATTAATATTCTGCTGATTCTGGTTCAGTGTGTGAATTTGGGCTGAGAATGCAAGGCATATCTATTCAATGTCTGTAACTAAGCTAATTCTATTCATGGAGTCGGGTAAGAGAAGGGTAGTTTTGATGGGAGTCGTACTCCAAAATATTTAGCCACAACATCAGGTAAAAAACATTTTTCAACAAATATTTTCAATTTCGGTTCAGCTACCTCTTGTGAGATTTAGTTTTAATGCAACATTTTGGGAAATATGCTTATGTTCTATGTTGGTAAATGTAAGATGAGTAGTTATGATAATTGTCTCCTTATTATGAAGCTAATTACAGCAGCCTATCAGCAAAGCTCAGCACAAAAACAAGAATGGAAACTGGATCGGAGAGACAGATGGTTAAATGGTGGCACAATCATCTATCAACAACTATAAAAGTGATGAACATGCATCTCATATCAGTCGGAAAAGAAGACGTAAAATCATGTATATCCTATTTTGCTATGGGTTATATATCAGCTTTATGTTCAGGAGTCCAAATAAATACACTATCAGTAAAAAGTTTGGGTACTCCGTCTTCCTTAAATAATTCCTCTATCATTTGTATCTTTCATTACAAGCACACTGATTGTCACAGAAAGTAATTCTGATAATACTCAGGTATTCATCATCGCCAGAGATGTAGCGCAGCATCCCAATGAAGCTCTCAAAAGTTATTTTATAAGGTCTCAACTAGATGCCCTTGCAATAGACAGCCAATAAAACTAGCTTATTTTACACCTTCATAATAAAAGGATAATAATAAAAAAAAAGGGGTTTTAATGCATAAGGAGCCATGTATGTTTGTGGCAGACTTCATGTCTCTCGAACATTATGAAAACCAGAGGCGCTGAATGAATGGAAATATTCATCAGGTTAGAAGAATAACCTATTTTATGCACCATATTATATATTTCCTGCTTGAATCTACACCAATTCTGAAAATTGTGAGTTTCTGCACATATGCATTGGGAAAAGGAAAATAATAATTTTATTATTATTATTGGACTTCATTTATTTCATCTTGAAAGGGACATGTTTACTACTGAGGCTTTTTCTTACTCATCACTGCTTCTTGTTAACAAACATTTAAATATTACACTGACTCTTCAAAGCAAATGGTAACATTATTCACCAAAATACAACAAATTATCTCATGTTCCAAACTTTTTTTTTTGTCCTTTTTATTTTTAATTTTTTTAACTAAACAAAAGAAAGAAAAATCACACACAAAAGGTTCAAATGCCAAAAATATCCCACTGTTGCTTGGTGAAGAAGCTTCAGGATGGACTTTGAGGATGTTCTTAGTTTTTAGCTTTAGTTTAGTTATATTTAACATTCAGTTATCAGTACCAAATGTATTCTATATATTTTTTTTCCTTTCTCCTTTTCCTTTTCAAACAAGATATTCCTGTTAATATGAGATACATTAATCATTATTGTCTTTTAACAATACAATTCTATAAAACCTCACACTTCAATTAGCTTAAATATGCAGGTGAGGCACGTTTGAAATATTTTTTTCCCAGTTTGCACACATTCATCCATTATAAAGATTATGGTCTATCCACATCGGCAACATTTTTTATTTTTTTATCCAGTTGCAGACGAATCTAATTTTTCTAATTCAAGTTGAAAAAGAACCAAAACAACCTTTCATGTTAGACTTAGATACTGAACCCCGCTTTTATGCCAAGAAGATTCAAATGATAAATTCTCCTTTGGAAATAGAATTTTCAATAATTTGGGAAAAAATTCATGCCATATCAAGATTAAATATATTTTGCAGCGACTACACAAGGATGAGATTGAAACAAAAAAAACTTTCAAAAACAAAACCAATTCAGACACAAAGCATACAACAAATGGCCTGTATTAACAGTGATATAATAATAATAATAATACATTTAATATGCTCGGTGACGCAACAAATAGCAATGCTTATGTCTTTGTTTTTTGTCACAGGGCTTCAAGAGGGACCTGAGGGCTAAAGAGCCAGTACTGACGAAGGCTCTAGATGATGCGGGAATCTTTCTGTCTGAGCTTCCCCGAAACACACCATCGCCTGAACAGAGAGGTGACACACATTTCCAAGACATCCTTCTCAAAGGCTCTTGTTCATTTCCTTTACTAGTATTGTGATTGCTCCTCTACAGTCCTTCAGACATACTTTGATCTCCTTCTTGTCGGATGGATTAGAAATGTAAGCGTCATCAAGGCGCTGTGACAAATGTGTTTACATCACCCAGCTGGAATATAAAGAGATGAAATTAGCGACATATTCTGCCATGGCAGCATCGTCATCAGCCTTGACAATTGGAGTCCTATATGAAAAGAAAGAGTCTGTTTCCTGTCTGAAGCTCCTTTCCCCTATCATCTCTGACTCATGCTCTGTTGGACTCTGGACCCTTGTTACGGCCTGCTGGCACACACACACCTTATTGCACAACCTTCGGCACCATGGAAGCCGCCCAGTGACCAGGCTCTCAGAAAACAGCTGAACTTTAACTTCCCTCTAACCTATTCATTTGCCAACTCGAACACACACTGAGAGCAGAGAAAGAAAGGGTGAACTCCAGGTGCTAAAAGCTGCTGTACTAAGGGAAACAAGTACTTACCTTCTTATAGGAAGTCATACTATCTCTCCAATTAGACCATCAAGCCACAGCAATAGCAGATGCTTAAAATTCAGGACTGATGCACTGCTTTTGAGGGCACAACATTATGATTGGCGCATGAATTCAGTTAGATTTCCTTTTAGAGAATTAATCTCTCCATCAAAGCTGTGAGTGTTTTCAACTATAAAGTTAGTGAAACCGTCCATTTTTATTTGCTTTACCAGGGGAAATTACAACTGAGCGAATGTGAAGAAGGCGTCTAGACTTACAAATCATACAAAAGATTGTGACTTGAGCTTAAAAGATGCTATAGGGTCATCAAAATAATTATCAAAGTGTAGTTTTAACGAGTTCTCCAAAATTGGCTTACACAGCATAAATAAATACTCCGTGTGTTTGCTTTCTTTAAAGGACCATTTAACCTTGAAATCAAAAATACAAATTTTTTCTCTGACCTCTCCCGCTACTTATTCCTCAACATTGTTTTGGTCTTTGTTAATTAACTGTAAAGATTTCTGCCTCCTCTTGAAAATAATTAAACGACTAGAGCACTGGTGTGATGTGGTGGTACTCAATGCCACCACAACTCCCTCTTCTCATATCATGGCCCGGTCACTCAAGATAATCCACCTTGTTGTTGGCCATTCCAGGTTTTAACTATTGTGTATCATAGCCCATTAGTCTACGATCATATTTACTGACGCTGCTTTATTTCTGGTCTCCTTTCAATAACCCTCAGACATCAGCCCGGAGGAGCGAGCCCACAATGTGGGGCGAGTCCTCCGTAAAGAAGTAGATGACTTGATGACCAAGTGGGACCGGCTCAGTAAAGACTCGGCTGACTGGCAGAGGAAAATGGAGCTGGCTTTGGGTCGGCTGATGGAGCTCCAGGAGGCGGAAGACTTGCTGGATGGACAGCTTAGGCAGGCTGAGATGGTGAAGGAGGCATGGGAGCCCGTTGGAGACCTGTTGATCGACTCGCTGCCAGAGAACATTGACAAAGTCAAGGTCAGATTGGGGGAATCGTTATTGTCAATGTTCACCCTTTAATATATGTATTTACTCTTAGAGCAGAGGGATCATGGTTGAAAACACAAATAACAGCTCATTGATCTCAGTTTTGAAACATGTTTACCATTTTAGAAATATTTTGGCCATTTCCTGGTTCAAAGTTAGAGTAGAGACGGATACCACTGATCTCTAATTATTTACCGACAACAACAACCAGTTAATTTAGCTTAGCATAAAGACAACATTTACAGTTTTTACATTGCTATTCGACAATTAAATTACAGCAGGGTTAATTATTAAAATGAAGATATACTGATACTGACGTCTTTTTTTTTAGCTTCGGATAGTCTTTATGTTAAGCTTAGCTAATCAGCTACTGACTATAAATACATAGTGTATAAACATGAAAGTGGTATCAATCTTTTCGTGCCTTTAATAGTGTCTACGTTACTTAAGATGCTCTGGAACCGGATGAACAATAAATATACTGTGTGTTTTATAGACGTTTTCATACCTAATGTTTTCTGTAAATTTTAACATGTGAAGTCTTACCAATCAGTCACAAGATTAATAACAGCTACCAGTTCTAATGTTGTGACTGATCAGGGTGTTGGATTGCAATAGTATTGGCATTAGTTTAAGCATATGAAAAAGGGGGAGATCTTAAATTAAGAATAAATAAATTTAGCCTAATGAAGTTAAAATTTGGCTAAATGTAGCCAAACGTTGGCTTTTAAGTCCAATATTGTGTTGTCAAATATAACCGATAATATAAAATTTAGAGAAAATTAAATACTTAATATTACTTTTGAAGGTCTGAATAGTACTTACTTTGAATAGTATGTGGGTATTGGGGCATGGAACAAATAGATTCTCTAGATGTTCCAGATAAAGTTGATCGATGGCAGCTGTTTTCTACTTACTTCCAAAGGTGTCTATTGAGTCCTTTAGAAAACACTCAAAGATTCACATCTCAATGAATTTTGAAAACACATCCCTTTGAAGAAGAAGAAAAATATCACCAAAAAATTGCACACAGGAGTAATTTGTTCAGAATTGCTGTAGTTTTGTTAAAGCTCACCAAAACACTGTGATTCACTATTTTTAGAAAGTCATTTATCAGTTTTCTCAATGACAAAGCTATTAGATTGTAGTAAATGTACCAACGTGTCAAAAGAAATTTAATTATGTTTTCTTATGTTTTTTCCGTGTTAAGGCATCTTTAAAGCCGTGTGCAGCTGTCAAACATGTTCGTTTCCTCCTACTTAATTTGCATGTCACAGCTGAAGCAGCAGATATAGAAACATTTTGCCCAACTTGTATCTATTAGCTATTAGTGAAGGCCCCTCATGTTACATTTATCATATTTAATATAAGCCTGTCAGTATTTTACATACATCAGCAAGCTTTAAATTTGCAGAGAAACTGAGATTTATACGATGGATGTATCTGTTTTGTAATGGTTAAACCAGTGGAAGGGAGCAAAAAGAGTGGACCATAGTACTAACAACCTGTCTGTGTTAACCATCTGGCCTCTCACCGCTGTAAACAATGCAGCATAACAAAGACCCTGTGTTTGTTTGTGTGTGCGTTTGTGGCAGGAGTTTCAGGAAGAGATCGCTCCCATAAAAGACGACGTAACACACATGAACCGGCTGGCATCCACCTTTGGTCCGCATGACATCCAGCTCTCACCCACTAACCTGGAACGCATTGATGAACTCAACACGCGCTGGAGGCTGCTCCAGGTACGTACACGCACACACACACACACACACACACACACACACACACACACACACACACACACACACACACACACACACACACACACACACACACATACAGACACAGAGAGAGACTTATTCATAATAAGGGGAAAAGGGAAATCTTCTGTAAATATATGCACACAATGTATAGCAACAAATATGCTCTTAAAACTTTGAATCAACTGAAGGCATATACCACAAACGAATATTATCTATTTATCAGAAAATTCTGTTTCGCTTGCAGCTTTGTGATTGATTTTTGTCTCACATGTTTGACATAGAGTTAATTTAATCAGTCATTTGTCATTTGTATAATCTACTCCTTGTCATGTCGAAAATGTCTTATTTTAGTCTGGTTTTACTCTGAGGAATTATTCTGAATATTTTAGTCAATTTAATTATGCCAGAGCCAATATTTGTTGTAATTTTTACTATATTTTCAAATAAAACCTATCTTAGCACCTTTTGAAAACTGGCATGGGATGCATCCAAACATGCAACATCTTCCCATTTGCATCTTATTGTGAACCCCACCCAGCTCTTGGTCAGCGCGTTGGACCGCTAACGCATTTGAAGTTCTTAGTATAAAAAAGGATTTAGATGATAAAGTGTACTATTTTTTTTCCTGGTCATGGAATATTATAATGAAAATTTTCATTTTAGTTTTCATTAAAAAGAAATAACACAAGTTTGAAGATGGATTAATGATGTAGACTTGAACTATTATTGCCAATGTGTTATTAGGTTTTTCAAAGCATCAAAAGACCCTTTTAAGATGTTGTTGTAAGTCACTGTTCGCTCTCAGTTTGTGTATGTTGTATAGAACTAATTATATTGGAATTATCAGAATATGTTCCGTTTTATATGTTGATAATGTTGCCTTACAATTGACATGTCAAGTATAATCTTCTCAGTATAAAGTAGACTTGGGTGTACCTGTGAGAATATGTGTGTGTGTGCGTGTGGATTTGTGTGTGTGTATGTGTTACGTTATCTTAAAGCTTTAATGAAAACAAGAAGCACAGATGCACACACATCATGTGTTGGGGAATAAAGGCTTCACAGTGTGTGCTTCGATCTACCTCACAAAACCCACTGGCAGCCATACTGGAAGTCAGACAGTGATTGTTACTGGGAGCGACAGATAGAGCCAATCAGTTGCCAGAGAGAAGTAACTGATGCCGATTACTCCCAAGCAGAGATAGGAACCTCGTGACAGGTCCAGACGGCCAGTCTCTCTGAAGTTCACTTCTGACCAGATGCTTGTGCACAGACACATGCGCACATACACACTAATCCTTAAGTGATGGTAACAGAGAGAACTTCAGGGTAGTTGTTGACGATATACATACAGAAGAAAGATGGGATTTTTTTGTTAATAAGACACAACTGATTTGATCTGTATTTACCAAACCGCTAGAAATTTCTGACAAAAAAAATGTGCATTGTTGTCCCATATATATACAAAATGCTATGCAAAGTAGTTATACTAGAAAATAACCTTATTACAGTAGCCTTTAAGGAACATTCGCAAATTATCTTGTAAATAATTACACTAGAAAATAAGGTTTTAGAATTTAACCCAACTCTGCCTTATGGTCCAGTCTTTTAAAATGTCTATAATGTTTCTTCAAAAACATATGTAACTTTATTTGTGTTAATTCTAAAATATCTCCAGTTGCACTTGAATAATGAAATTTACAATAACCAACATATTTTGTTTTGCATTGATTTATCATGAGTCATTACATGATTAGAAATTTGCTGAAAATGAAACAAAAATAAACCACATCCAACTTTCTTATTGTTCGCAACTCAGACGAATGAAACTTTCATATCAAGAAAGGTCATGGAAGGTGGTAGTTCCTGTGAGAACAGACACAAACTTTTCTGGATCAGACAGCAGGGGCTAGCTTTTCCTCCGACCAATCCTTAATTATGACCCATGACCCTGCCGCCAGTTCGCCTGTGTTCTTCCTTAGACCACTTTTGGTAGTAATAACCAGTGAAGACTGAGAAAGCCAACAGATAAAGATAAAGATAAAGATAAAGATAAAGATAAAGATAAAGATAGCCTTTATTAGTCCCACAATGGGGAAATTGCAAGGATACAGCAACAGAGCATGTTACAGAATACGGCATAATAACAGAGCATTATGTGCAATTAAATTAAATGTACATTTTAAATTAAATGTACTAGTGCAAAGATCTGCTGTGCTGGAGATGTTCTGCTCTAGTCCTCAAGCCATCACAATTTGGCCCGTGTTCGAATTGGCTCAAATCCTTATGCTTCCTCATTTTCCTGCTTTCAAGGTCAAACTGTTCGCTTTCTGCCTAATATATTCCACCCACTGTAATGTGCAATGGGATAGTCAATCTTGTCACTTCACTTGTGAGTGGTTATAATATTATGGCTGGTCAATTTAACTAGGGAATAAAACGGGGCAACAGCAGAGGCTGTAATTTACTCAGCTGCCTGAGATGTCATTAAATACAACGCGATATGTGGAAGCAGAGTTTTCCAGAAGAACTGTGTTCACATACTTCTGTTAAGCCTTACTTGAATTATAGCTACACCACCTGTAATAGTTTCCAGTTGCACTGCTCCATTTTGTCCGTATCCATAAGCTCTCGGAAAACATGCACGGATAAATCAAAGCAAAGTTCTGACAGTTCTTTTATGTTTAACATTAATGAGCATTTAATGGGGAACTCACTGGCTACAGTCATCTCACTTTGCTGCTTCTCCCGTCTAAGTCCTCTGGAGCTGTAATCTCAGAGAGTTTGAGAGCTTTCATTCTACAGTCTTCAATGAGTCATTCATTTTGAGCAGCTTGTTGAGTATGGGCATTGTCAAAGCTGTGTGATGTTTGTCGCTTTTTACACTCAAGGAAGGATTTTTTTTTTACTTCCACTGCATGCATTGAATTAAAAGTAAAGGAAAATAATTTGATATTTCATTTGGACAGAAAAGAGGATCCCACTGCCAGGTTTTTTTTTATTCCATTTCTATTGCAGGTGGCTCATTTGGAGGAGGATTTTTACCAAGGAAATTTGGCATCAGTGTTGATGGCTGGATTCCCAGTATGAGAGTGTAGATGTGTGCGTGCGATAACTGCTAGAGTGAGTCTGTTCAATGTACTTTTGAGCTTTTATTTTTTCTGCTTCACTTAATGTGTGGCCTTAATTTTGAGTGACCGTGTATTTGTTAGTGTGTGAGTGTGTGTGTATTTTCAAGTGTGTATAATCTACATGTGACACTGTGTGCACTACCTACAACATCAGGTCTTTTTATTTAGTTCCCAGTGCTCTTCCGTCCTAAAGGTTGAAAATGATTAGCAGCACCTGGACACAGAGCCATTGTGAAACATTCCTCCTCAGCAATCCCACTCCTCTCATTTGTACAATTCTGATTAGGTTACTTTGGATACGGGGAAATGCATCTCGGGCAGAAACGGATTGGGTGAGGTGGACTCAAAGGTAATTTCACCATTTGGTCATTGTCACATGGACGCCATAAAAAGGAGGATTGGTCATCACCATCTTCATCTGTTCTTCATCTCATACCATGGAACAAACACACAGTCCCTGGACAATGTGTCATCAGTGGCCTGCCAATGTGGTGTATGAATGGCTGAATGTTGAATCAGACAATCTGTCCACTCAGACTAAATATCCTATCTCACCCTCAGCTTCAAAACAATTATTAAAGTAATTTGAGATGCTTTTAAATTTCCAGTGATTCCCTTTTTTCTTCCTGAACCAAAAAAATTGTCACTAATCAGTGTCTGGCAAAAACCCTGCACACTGGATGGAGCTGTATCGGTTGCCAGGGAACATTATTTCATTGGACATTGCCTCAGGAGGCCTCTGCGATTATTGATACACAGCCGCCTCCAGGGACCTTCATGCTTGGAACCAGACTAAAATAAAGTCTGTAGTTATCAGCTACGTTTTTAGTGTATTACACATGATAATATAAAGGTTTGGTTGAATTCAAAAGATGTTGGGAATGATTCCTAAATATTAACACTAAGGGCCTAATTTGCTAGGATCCCAAATAACAATTGCTAAATTATATCGGCATTCTAACATTCTTGGTTTGCATGCGATCAACTAAGAATAATTGCTGGAGAGATAACATCTGCAACCATGGCGGGGGCGATCCTATTTAAATGAAGGGTGATTTACTGTTTCCACCATCCACCTTTGTGGTTATTCTGGGGCAGAATAACCACAACAGCAATGTTGAGCTACAGCGAAGACATCTGCATATTACTAAAAGAACAGGATGTGGGAGAGTATCTGTGAGAAAGATAATGCTATGAGTAAAACAAGAAGAACAACAAATTAAATTAAGTGAAGATAAGATATAAGAACAAGACAAA
Source organism: Lophius americanus (assembly GCA_037951165.1). Taxonomy (NCBI): domain Eukaryota; kingdom Metazoa; phylum Chordata; class Actinopteri; order Lophiiformes; family Lophiidae; genus Lophius; species Lophius americanus. Next base: position 3,992,071 of record JBBDHG010000076.1, on the reverse strand, counting down.
TAAAAAAATAGCTTATAATAAAAGCTCAGTTAATTAAACAGCTGGGGGCCGGTGGAAGACATGCCTCTGACCACTATTGAGCAGAAGGTGCAGCTAACTTTCCGCAATGAGCAGATTGAGGGGTAGGCGCACAATAAGATGCACACTTTTTTTCATGGATATATTATATATAATATATCCATGACCCAAATTCAGCCATGACAGGCCCAAGCCAGTGTACTTCTACTGCCTGTCCCGCGCCCGGATAAATGGGGAGGGGTTTGTCGGGAAGGGCATACAGTGTAAAACCTATTATCTAACCAATATGCGGAAAACTGTTACTCAAATCAGATCGGCTGGTGCTCAGGCTAACAGATGTCGGGTTGGAGCAGTAACTATGGATGGAAACAGATGATCCGCTGTAGAATCCTCGAAAGGGCATGGCTCACACAGCCACAATGACCGCTGGCCAGAGGTCATTCTCCTCCACCATGTCCATGAAATCGTGCTGTAAACGGGTTGTTTGTCAATCTTCTGCAACATACAGCTTACAACTACGATCTGGCCCACCTTTTCTGGATTGAATAGTAATGCTCCTCCATTGCGGTCAGAACAACGGTACTGGCTTTTCAGTAGAATTTACTCCACACAGTACTTTGCACGCTCGGATAGAAATGGAAGATATTACATATTCATTAAGGCAACATACTAAATGGACACGATACAAACCTCAGTGCATACCGTTAATAGATCAGCTCGCTCATTTTTTGTGGTTGCTATCAAGTTTAAACCTGTTAAATCAGCCCAAAATATTCATTCTTGCTTTGGATGCACAATTTTCCCGCTTTTACACAAATTATGTGATAAGCAGTGCAAGAGTTGCATTTGTTTAATAAGAAATGAAGACGGTGTTTGTTCCATTTGAAGATAAGTTTAATATTCCTGTCATTTCTTATGGATTGTTATGATTCCTTGTAGATGTTAGGAGGAAAATTTACGAGGATGAAATAGAGGGGTAGGACTGGATTCCTTGACCTGCAGTTACTGTACTAATGTACTGTATTTCTGCTGTTAACTTTAGAACCACGGTGATGAATGGATCATATGGGTATACAGTGATGAACCATAACATCACAAACTACCTGCCTTATATTGAAGCTGCTATTGGTTGAATGTTTGTTCTTCCTTAGACCACTTCTGGTAGGTACCAGGAACACTCACAAAGACCTGCAGTTGTGGAGATGCTCTGACCCAGTCAGCTTGCCATCACAATGTGGCATCGACAAAGTTGTTCCTTTCAACTTTTTCTGACAAAAATTTCCCCTTCCTGCCTAATACATTCCACTCTCTGTCAGGTGTCACTGTAATGAGGTAATCAGTGTAATTCCGACTTTCCCTAGCAGTGGTGATAATGCTATGTGATGGCAGTACTAGTCTCTATCTTTGACTGCAAGTGTTCAGTCAGTGTATTCAGGGTGACTCAAATGCATTTAGCCAGTTGCTCCAATAGGAGAAGACAAGATAATGAATTTGTATGAACAAAGGACACCCTGTATGCTTGACCTCTGCCTCTAGACTATCTTTTGTGCTCAACCAAAACGAAGGTTAATTCTTTTTAACATGACAATCACCAATGTTATAGGTAATAAGAGTGATACAGTGTGAAGCCACATTCATGATGTTATAAACAATGCAAGATAATGTTGAAATAACCTAAAGTTACTCACTGACTAATCTAACAGAACGCATTACAAATCATATCTGAGGACACATGCTCTAGAATCTGTCATGGAATAGATCTTAAAACTAACCCACACTAACAGTGAAATTCACCTCGCAGCTCTCTGGGTTGTCCCTGACCTGAATCTCTCTTTTTGGCACATTGACACACATCAGCGTCAACAAGTTACTTTGGAGGACACTTGTCAGACCACAAACACCAATTTGGACTTTTTTTTTAGTTCCTTCCTCAAGGACACAAATACGTGGACAGGAGCAGCCAGTGGTGGACCCAGCCCAACCCCTTGAGTTTTATACTTTTGAAAAGTCATCAATCGTTTTTGGACTTATGATCCACATCAAATGACCAAATCAGAATAGATCCTTTCTGATACTATGATTCCAAATAACAAAAATAAATTCCCAATCACTGTCAGCAACTGAATAGTTTGCATCCTTCATCAGGCGTCTATCGGATAGTGTGTTTCCTAGTTTACTTGTAACTATGTAGAGTGTGTGTGGCTGGTATTTCATTTGAGAGGGTCTTTTTTATCCCTGACCTAGGACATTTTTGGAGTAGTGGATGATTTGGTTACTCTGTTTCTGTGTGTTGTATTTGCAGTGTTAATACAATTTCTCATAAGAAATCTCTGATTAAAGCAGGTGTTCAGTAACCTGATCACGAGTGTTTAGACTTCGGCCTCAATTATTCTCCTGAATAAAGGTCACCCTGTATGCTTGACCTCTATATTTGGTCTATCTTTTGTAATTTCACCAAATGAGGGTTCATTATTTAAAACATGATGATCTACAGCGTTAACGATAATAAAAGTGATACAAAAATGCTTGCATAAAATACATATAATTGAGAAATCCTTGCCAACAGGATAAAAATCAGGTGTTGGATTTGGATCGATGACAAGCTAAGGGTTTGCAGTTTAGATTGCAATCTGTTAGCCAGGAGATAAGTGTGTGTACTCCAGTGTGCTTTGCCAAGCATCTTTGTGTGTACCTACAAACCTGTGCTGATTTGGCACAATTATCTCGACTCTATCTAGATAGACAGCTTATTCCACGCTGAAGGAGTCTCACAAGAGACCACATCCCCTGTAATTCCTCCACTATGAATTCAATTACCTTCCTGGTGCTTGTGTTCATGTCTCCTCCCCTCTCATTCCTCTCCCTCCGCCTGCCCATTCTTGTACACCCCCTCACTCCTTGTTTTTTTTTGTTTAGATATACAACCCCTATTTCAACCAAGCTGGAACGTGGCGTAAAAATGAAAATAAAATCACCTTCCACTCAGTTTTGTTGTGGTAATATTGATGGCTGATTAGTATTAGCATTCCCTGCTAACTAATTTGTACCTGCTTGCTATGTGTATTTGAAAATTTTCCATTTTGATAAACGTACATCGATACTATTAATTTTATTATTGCATAAGACTCAGTAGTTTAATGTAGTCAGAATAAAACCAACAGCTAAACTAATGATTTAGTGTGTATAATCATACTGTTAATCATGTTTGTTAAAGTGATATGAATACAAATGTGGCACACCCTGAGTAAACAGAGATGCATATAACCCCAATGAACTTTAGCTATTCCAAGAATGTAATGGGCTTTTCATTTTATATTTCACTTTCGTGGGAATATTAAGCGTTGAAAGCCTTTGAATTTTTATTCTCCAATCAAACGATAGACAAAAAAGCCAGAGGAACATTTTGTTAATGCACTCTGGATTGATATATCTCGATTTTTGGGTGCCAGATGCTATTGCGGTAATTTTCTGTGGAGAGAAAAAAAGAACCTAAAATGCATAATATAAAATAAATTAGCATAAAAAGGTCCATCTGTCTCAGTGTTAATATAAAACTTGAAAGCATGTGTAGTTTCTGCCAGCACTAAAAGGCATTGATGTTAATGTGTTTATTTCCATCTTTCTCCATCAGATATCAATCACAGAACATCTGAAGCAGCTGACTGATGCTCACAGGGACTTTGGCCTTCTGCACGGTGAGTAAATCACACACAAATGTGCAAACACACCAACTCGCATCCGTCAGACACCGAACAGTTGACGAGATTACCAATAATTTGGGTGCGTGACAAATTGTGTTAGACAAAATTAACCAACCACTTCTTGAAGGCATCTCACTCAGTGCCACTCAATAGCATGAGAGAGGGAGTCACACACAGCCCAACTGTCAGTGGAGTCTGTGAATAACTTAATATGTGATGAGAGGGAGACTGCATATAACGATCAGCTGCTCCTTCAGCCTGTGATGATGTATTGATCTGTTTATGCAACATGTTTTTCTAGTTCTGTTACTGAAATCCATTATGGGTAAACACTCAACCCAATATGACCAAGGCTCTCATCCATATCACGGTCACATACTGATGAGAGCACACGGAGAAATGTCTCTCATTGATTATTGCCTTGCTGAAAAAGATGTACTCTGCAGAACCATGACAATAACATGACTGCAAAACTTTGGATTTCATAACATGCTAAAGTGTTATCTTAAGCTTGTTAAGAAATTCTGACTTCGAGTAAGTAATTACTTATTAAATGCAATCAACATGATTAGGCTGTACTATGTTTTTGCTACAACGGCAAAGGTTCAGGTTCAGCTTAGTGTATTAATACTCATAGGTAGATATTGTTTGCAATTTAAAAGTCCAAGGCATCCAGGGATACAGACATCACAGACAACAGACCATGCAGGGTAAAAGAGGACAAAGAGGGAAGTTCTCTGCTCCAGTGCCCACCAAAAATGTTAAATATGTATTAAATAAGCATAAAACAGAATTTAAGGACAGAAAAGCAGCCAAGCTACACAAAATATTAAAACCCAAGCAACCTAAAAAAAAAAGGGGCAATGAATCCTTTTATAATGAAATTGATAATAAAGTGTCATGACCCAAGATGATCTTGTGTAGTGTTTCTACAATATTGTATCACTTGTTTTAAAAAAAGAAGAAAACTTCTTATTTATTTACATGTTGTCTACATGGATCATCATCGGGATTCTTTTAACTTCGGTCCCAGTATTTTAGGAAAGTCCTTATTTAAACACTGCTCTAAGGTAGATGGACACATTTACCCAGTTGGCAACATTATCCTTACTTTCACGTGTTCATTAGCTTTTAAGTTGTAATATGTGAACATTATAGACACTGCAAAAGATGGTGTGTTGTATTTTGTCGCTCAAACTGTTAAAACCACATGTTGATAACGGTTTCAAATGCAAAGTTTTCTGTAACAAAGCTATGTTGTCACAGGCTTGTTGCTACAACATTATATTCCACAAAACCTCTAGAATGTTGCTTTACCTATCTTGCCTTTAGGGTTAAGACTAATTATAACTTCAATAATTTCGTCTGTGTCAATATACATGTATTTGAAGTAACATTTTTATCTTGATATCATTTAATAAATTAGACAAATTCATTCAAAAAGCTGTTTTTTCTATGATTTCAATGATCGAACTGACATAGGCTTTTCTCTGCCATGTTTCTGCATCTATATTGTCAAAGTCAGGCAATCATGTAACGAGATTTTCCAAGTATGTGAATTCTCCCACTTGACTCCCACAATCTTTTCCAATTATTCCAACCTCTCATGAATGCACCGGTGTGCGCTGGTAATATCAGCCAACAAACTTGGTGGTCGGCAACTTGAAATGAGAAGTGTGTTCAACCTTCCTCTGTGTGAAATCAAGGACACTTTGTTTGGAAAAATTACGGAGAAAAAAACAGGTATATATCTGTCATCACGTGACCTTACCAATGAAAAAACTGATGGTAGGGACTCATTTTGACTATTTGATAAGTGAGTTTGGTGCAGGGAAAGCTGGTAGTCACAATCTGATGACATTGATCCTACTTATTACGAGATATATGATCATTCTTTCCAGTGCTTGATGGTTGATCAAGCAATTTCTTGACTGAACCATTTCACGATTACATTTTAAACAATGAGTAGTCGATTTTCAAAGAAACTATAGAGATGTATTTTCTCCAACAGCAGCGGCTTATAAGGCAAAACTCTCATTATTTATGTTGTACTTAATGTTGCAAACGCTATTATTTTCACAAGCCACATAAATTCCAGTGTCTCAGAATACATTAAATGTTGCAGGTCAATGATGTATAAGCTTGTAAGACCGTAAGGATAATTCATGTCATTTGAGGATGTCCGCCTGGAGATGCTCATCAAAGTGGTAGCTGCCTCTTCTCCTCAATTATATTTAGTTTAATTACAGCTCATCTGCAGAGTAATTAAAAGATTGCGCAAAACAAAAGTTCACAACATCACTCACGCTCATGGCAGTGATTAGAATCAAAGAACCAGAGGGGGGCTCGTGAGAAAAAACGAAGGAAAGGAAGAAACAAAAAGTTAAACTTGAGTTCTCGTGTACACATTAAGTAATTAAATGGAAGTCATGAATTATGTAAGAAAGAGAGCAACGTACATAAAACATGATATGTAGAGGAAAAATATGCATTCAAGTACTCAGTGTAGGTAAAGTTAAGATGACATCTGTCATATCATGTTCAAATGTTTGAACCAGCATTATGATGAAGTTGTTTTATAAATTACAGATGGTGATGGGTAAATAAGAGAGGACAGTGACGATGATGCTAATGGGAAAGCATAGGGAATGTAAACATTTTTCATATCATACTGGTGTCTTGATATACATGTGTTCTTGCAGTCGTCCCACGACGCATCGTTCTGTTTTTATCTGCAGTAAATTTCACCCGTGGGGCACAATAACGCTTATACAGCGGGTAGTTTCAGCCAAGCAATCTGATTGGTTGGAGACATAATCCAACTGTGCTGACAATTCCCTGAAAGTGCAGCCTGCCTTAACGGTTGATGTGCCAACTCTTGTGGGCATAATAAGTGAGATAATTAGCAATATTTCTTGTTTTCTGCTGTTTTTCATTATCACATATTACTATGAAACTTCTTGCACGCATGATGTTTTACTGCTGATACACACCCCCTGATGCTTTTACTAGACTTACAAGATGTTGATCCTGCAGTAAAATATGTGTGTGAAACGTTAACAGCCAGCGGACAGTTTGTGTGACCCTAGTTTCTCTGTTCCAGCAGGATCTGTAGAGAGCCCCTTTGAGCAGGGCATCTCCCCAAACAATGTGCCCTACTACATAAAGTAAGTACTGATGTCCAAGCCGTGGCCTTGCAAAAAACCTCACTGCTGTGTGCTGTGTTTTTAAAAGATCCACCTGATTGCACACAAACTCATCCTCGCAATGCTGGTTAAATGTTAACTGTCTGGTTAAATGTCATCGAGGAAAAACAAATCAGCAATTTGAATGTAATAACCTTTTAACAAACAAAGTGGAGTGTGCTTTGCATTGATGCTAAAACCACTAAAGACTACAAAGAATAGACATGTATGGAAATGTCCACATCTAACATCAGCCGCCTCAATAAAATAACTTGCCTACCGGCAGCATGCAAGGTTTCTCCGCCGCCATGTAAACAGTTTATTTAAAAGTAGTGATCTACGCAGGAAGTAGTTTGTCTTCTAAAATGCTGTACGTCTACATCTGTTGTGTTCTGACAAGGCTTTTTAGACCCATTGGTGTTAATCAGCTCTTTCTGGCTTTATTTATTCACCAAATGAGTATCTTGTCTTCATTCGGGCTTCTGTTCTTTACCTACACTGTACTGTGTGTAGCGTGAGCATTATTGAGTAGCTATTTGTAAAAATTAATGTTTACATTTTATTAGATTACAACCCTTGGTTAATGGTATTTTTATAGAGCAAAGATATAATTCGGACACAGAGATTGAAGATCTTTTTATGGAGCTTGGGTAGATAGTGAGGAGCAATTACTGGGGAAGAGACGAGGACAAAATCTAGATTAACTAGTAAAAGTTTGTCTAAACTTCAAAATCACAAAACTTGTGGTATAATCTGGTGGGGAATGGTCGATCCGCCGGGGTCGATATACGGCGGAGGATGAGATGATTGAAGTCCAGTGTGGAGATGAGCAGAATCGGTGCCATGGGACCCACACCCTTAAACACCTACACAACCACACTGAGAGAAAAGGGGAAGGGGGCACTGAAGACTAGAAAAAGAGAGGCGTCTTAAGGAGTTATAAGGCATGGGTAGGCTGGGATCATTTATGAGTATGTTTTTTCGCAGTTCTGGTATTTTGACATTATGGACTGGTCTCTAGGTTAAGCCGTAAGACTGATGAACTCCATATAATACCCCCCCCCTTCATATACTGTACATTTTCCCCCTGACACACTATACCGGACTGCTCTATGAGACTGTTAACATCACACAAGGTTATTGTATAGTATTGTATCTATTTATTCTGTAAAGTATGTCTTGCACTATTTCACTTTAGGTACAACACGTGTTACTGCCCTATTTCTTTTTTCCCAGCTAATGCCTCGTAATGTTGTTCCAATGAGCACTGTGTGCTATAAATTTGAATGTTAATTAAAGTCTTTCTAAGTCTAGGTCTAAGATGTTTAAGCAGTTTATTCATATTATTCAAGGAGCAGATTGTTGAGGATGTTGGATGGAGGTTGTATTCTTGATGATTGAAGGTTAGAGCTGTTCTTTGGCTGATGAGTGGCTGGGCAGGTTAGGATGGTACTCAAGGCTTGCTGGTCTGATTCACAATGGTTCTGAGATACAGGGAAGAAAGGGTAAACGAAAGAAAATACGTGTACAAGTAAATTATCTGATCTACTCTATTTCTATGTTAGAAGAAACTTCTGGCGGAGAGTGGAGGAACCAAATATGGTTGATTAATATTGGAAGGCATGATTGAAGATTTGATGCAGCCAGCATCCACACCCAGAGGCCCGCAAATATAAGATGAGAAGAGCGCCAATATATTTTTCTACAGGGTATCCTAGAGAGATTTATGTATTTAGTCACAGTAGAAACACTTACAAGAGCACAACAGATGCAATATTACAAACAAAATTACCCATCTATTATTGTTTATCATATGACAAATAGACATTGTAAGTTTGAATCTCCACTCTGCAATTATAGTTCTGCATTCTTTCAGCCTAACTTAAAGAAATGCATCTACATGTCCAGATGTTTAGAATTGTATCCTCTTTGGGATTTTCTCACCCCTCACTTTGTGTTTAGTTCAGGAATAGATGCTGGATGATCGAAGGTTCTGCCACCAGATATACATGTACACAGAGTGATCTACAGGAAAAGAATGCTAGATGAACATAGAAGCTCTTCAAGTATTAAAACAAACATATTGAACCTTTTATTTACCCTCTTTGTGGTTAAAAATTAAAAAGGTATTTGGAAAAGCTTTGCGAGATCTTTTAGATTTCTCTTGTACGTTTCTGCAACATTGTAAATGCTGCGCGTTGTTAAACCCACCGGGTCAAGTTACCCTGTTACCCTGAGGAAGGCAGGATAACTTCAAAACACATAGTGAATAAAAGGCTTTAAAACAAATACGTTTTTTTTGTATTTTGAAAGATGGAATATACACACTATAACAGTAATACAACAACGTGTTATTTACCATATATAATGTATCTTTATATATAAATATATACACATTTATATTATATATATATATATATATATATATATACACACACACAGAGCTTGCCCATCTCTCCAGGGTCACATTAAGGAAGTGAGGTGCAGCTACAATGTTGTGTCATAGCATAAAATAAGGTTTAAATGGCTTACCTGGTATTTCATAGGATCTCATTTTCACTTGATATTCACTAAATTAACTTTTTTGTATTTCCGTTATTCATTGGCATTTATCGGTGTGTCTGGCCGTCTATCTATCCGTGATGATGACATTTATGTGAACTAAAACATGTGTTGTGCACAGGTTGTCTTACAACTTTCATACAATGAAAGAAATGCTTGCTTTTCACTACGCAAGGAGTTGATGTTTTTGTCACCGAGTAGATTATATTTCTGCCACCAAGTTAGAACTATTGCACATTGCTTAGTTTCCAGGTTGGTAAGTTGAAAATAAGTAAGTCTCAAGAAGAGTCGAATCATGTTTAAAAGCCACATGAATATTTCTCAGCCAGATGCTTAGTAAGTCGTTTGCAGTCTGCTGTTGCCAAAAGACTGCATGGTAGGTCAGAAATGTCGACACTGTTTACTTCATTATATCTCAAAACATGCTTGTCGAGCAGTTGACTCCCTGTTGGCGCTGCAGTACGCTGATGAATTCTTGGAGACTATTTATTCCTCATCAGCAGATAGCAGAAGTTTGGGAGGTGGGTTGTGTTTGCAGCACAGTAGAAAACACAGTCCTTACAACTCCTGCCTCAGCACCGGGTGCCCAACGGTCATTGAACTGTTGGTGAGCTGGTGCAGCAAAGGAAATAATTAGAACGTGAATATGAGAGATTATTAGATATGTGTTTGAATTGTTAGTTCATCCCACAGCACAGTGGCATCATTTTGTTGTGTGCTCACACACTGAAGTGTCGAGGAAGAACCTTCAGGCAATGTAGAGCCACTGGAGAGCTATGAATTCCCCTCAGGTGTGGGCGGGGCTTAGTAGTGCTCCACATGTGTCAATAGGATGATATGCAAAGTTCAGCCATCAGAATCAGGAAGGAAAATACAAAAAAATATACTTTTTTGAGTTGACTGCTGTGCAAATTAAGTATTTTATAGAAATTATGGAACGAAGCTATAACAGTTTCGTACTCTTATAAATTAAATTGAGACACTAGGTAGCTCTATGAAAATGCAAACTTCAATTAAAGCAGCTCATGAAGTTTCCCCTTTGATCCTCACTTCTTAATCACATCGGTTCAGCAGCTACTATAGCTCAGCAACTATAAGCCCTCTTTACGCAGCGATCATGCAATATTGCAGCAACGATGTACTATCGTTGCTGCAACGATAGTACATCAAAGCAACAATTTGGTGCTTTGTAAACGAAACAAACTTCTGCCATCCATGTTACATAGCTTTTGATCTCTTTCTCTGCTCTCTGGTCTCATATTAGAAAAAGCATAAGGATATGTACAGAGCCATATACATAGTCAATTCAGTTTTGCTCCTACCTCCACCGCTGGCTTAGAGATTGAAAAAGAACCACCCCCCTATTTTTACTTTTTTTTTTATACAACTGTGAGAAAAAATAAAGGTGGAACAGTCCAACCGTGAACAGAACTGTGTAAAAGGAGCTTAGAGTTTACCTCTCCACATCAAGTTCCTAACTCATTGGTCACAATAAGTCCACAGTATAATTGGTTCTGCCCACTTGCTTCTTCGACAGCCAGAGCGCACCAGCTTGGTAATCAGCAGCCAGCAGTTTTTCACTTTTGAGTTAACATTTAATGACTAAGCAAGAGATTGCATGTAACTGGCACCACATGCTTTGTTGGTGAAGAGTTTTACATAACCCTTGGTTTGAGGTGGAATTAACAGCACGTGATCAGAGGAGGAAAGAGGAGGGAGGGGAAGAGAAGTGACAGATTCTCCTCTCCACATGCAGAGACAAAGCTGGACCTGACCAGATGATCGAGACTCTGTGAGTGCCAGCTAACCACACACACACACCAATACGCACACATAAATGTCCCGCACTATACGCAACATAAACACACAATATGAAGAGAAAACACATAATCAAACATTATGTAGCGGAAAGTATGTAGACACCCTAACATTACACTCATATGACTGATTGACATGTCATTTCAGAATCTGGAGTTAATATGAGGCCACAGCAGCCACCATTGTCCTTTATTTACTCAAGTACTATACCGAAATACAGTTTGAGACACTTAGACTGAACTTGTATGCTACTCTTCATGCACCTCTTTTTTCAATTTCAATTTATTCACAAAATGTTAGATTGCATATAAATTAGAGTTGTTGTTACTGATTGTTTACAATAACATTTCATCCGACAATCCTAATCTTTATCAGGTCTAAAATCATATTGTTAGACAAACTGCAAAAAGCAAATGATTCTTTTTTTTGTTGAATTTTCTCCTTAAAAAAAAGATGACGGTACTACGTGTCACAGCTTCCTATAAAACAACACAAACTAAAAGGAGGTCCACCTCAACTATCCAAGGCAATACTTGTAAAAAAGCTGCTTAAATGTTAATGAATCAGTAATAGTAATCCAATTACGTCTAGAAAAAGATCAATCTGCCAACATAACAGGTATTGTTTTACTTCAAGTACATCTATTGTATATTTCTTACCTGAATAAATTTTTTAAGGAGCACTTCAACCCACTATAGAGGTCAGTTTAATAGCCTCTCAGAGAACTTCCCAGCCTGTAACAACAGAGGTATTTTTATGCTTTCTGTGACTGTGGAGAAGCTTACACGTAACAACTTTCCCAAAATGTGTGGCATGAATACAAACACTGAGTCACGTACATTCAGAGCAGAGTGGGACGACATATGTTCAGCCAACTCTTTCTCACACATGATCACGTTCTGCTGCTGGAGAGGACTTCTTCAAACCTGTACCATCCACCTTGACTCCCTCTCCACATCCCACACACATACATACATACCACAATCCTGTGAGGGTATGTGTTATTTGACTTTCAAGCAAGTTCCCCCACAGGTGGTGTCCAAAGAATCCATAACCTCCAACACAAACATAATCCACTGCAAAATGAAGTCCGACTGCTGGAAATCACTTATCAGGAATTGTTTGTTGTGTTTTATCAGTTCCTCTCAGTCCTACCCGTCCAATTCAGTCTCTCATTGTCTCTGGGCTACACACTCACACACCCACACACACACACACAGGTATAAATGTATGCTGTTGGGCTGAGGTGAAATAACAGTTGAGACATGTTTATAAATTACAGACTGTCTTTCTTTCTATGCCGGTACAACACAGCCCACATTTCTCAAGCTCTGATTCCCAAAATGCAGAGAGACCCCCCCTGCTCCTCTTCCTTCCCCTTATTCCTGTTTCTCCTCTATTCTTTCCTGGCTGCAGTGGAAACATCAAAAAGCATTTTTTATTTTTTATTTCTCTCTTCCCTTTCTTTCCATTCTTGTCTTGTTTCCTCTGTGTCACTCTTTCAATTTCCATGGCCTTGAATGTTGGAATCTGTCTCTTGAAAAGCAAAGACCCTCTCTCCCTCCCTCTCTCCCTGTCAGGGAGGTGAAAAACCTCCTCCGATGGTGTAAAGGCTCCTTTGCTTTCAGAAATACAGGGATGGGGGGAAGGGAGGCAGAGGTAGGAGGCTTGAGCTCCGCCTCGTCTATCTTAGCAGAGTCAAGCCTCCCACAAGCAGATAGGACGAACCGGATATGGGCTCAGTTCAAATTTCAGAATAAAGATATTTAGCCTGTTGGGTGATAGTTAATTCCAATATATCTTGGCTAGTAATTACAAATTTTATATTGCCCATATGTTAATTTAGTCTTAATCCTGGTTCGTGGATTTTATTTGATTTAGTCAAAACATTATACTTTACTATACGTTTCAGCATGATACTCATATTAAGCCTGAAGTACTTTAGTCCACTTTTCTTCAATATAAATAGCTGAACTTGTAGTTTTGTTTATTACAATCATGTTATCACTAGCATTTTTTGTCTTTCTACACTTTTTAAGTGTTTTTCTCTTATTTCCATTGTTTCACACTTCATGTATGAGATCATTATCTCATGAAAAATGTGTTAAATGATCAAAAATTCCGCTTTGAACGAAGGCATCTGTTCTTGTGATGTCAATTTAAAGAATGCATCCAGTCATGGAACACATTTTTATTTGTCACCATTTTTGCCTTCAAACTAGCGGCCTTCTTAACATTTTACATTTTGACATTTTCAACACCAAGGTCTTTAATCACCAGCTTTCCAAGATAAAACTGTGATAATCTGAGAAAATACTCTGAAAAAGGTTATGGGTTATGTCCAGCATGGGAGGGGTTGGCTGCTACTTCATATGTGTCATATTTTTGGCAGTATGGATGTTAGTTCTTTAATGTAATCTATAGAGATCTTAAAGGAGGTCGAACATTTCACTTTTCAAAACTTAATTTATAAAATAGAATTAAACACAGAACTTCAACAATAACATTAAATATGAGTCAGCAACATGTTTTGCTGAGATGATATGTGATGAATTACAAACCTGATTGAAAATTAGTTTCACCAACATAATCTCCATTTTAGTGAAATTGATTATTGTCTGTTGATGGCTTGAAGAAATTTTTTCGTGTTTTCTTTTGTATAAAATGGAATTCAAGCGCGGATTCTGACTTGCCCCCTGACTTACCAACTCTAAAACTTACATGGACGATGAAAAAAATCTGCATCAGCAGTCACCATTACTAGTTATGTGCTTTATTTTAACATTGCCTCCTGTGTATAGTAGAACTTGGCCGCACAATGTGACTAAAGGAATGACGTCACATAGGACCAATATCGTTCTTTAGAGCAGTGCGTTACGCTTTTCTGTGCAAGCAATGCATAAGCTCTTCCGTTGGATTGGAAACCACTTGCTAGCCTAACCCTAACGCAAATCGGTAAACCTTGACCCTTTCTCCGGTTCACCTGTTGTACTTGCCTAGTCCACTTTGGTGGTTAGTAAATCACTGCAAGACCAGCAGTTCTGGAGATGCACTGACTCAGTCGTTAAGACTTGAGTAGGGTGGGTCAGGACATAAGTTCAGCGTTCTGATTCCCATACTGCCCCAGCAGTCTACATGTCTTGGATCCTTCAGCAAAATCCTGAGCCCCACATTTCTCCCTATGCACTCCTCAGACATGGGTAAAATGGAGAGAACTAACTTCACTATGTTGTGCTGCATTTATGTACTGTATGATAAAAGTGACAATAAAGAATTTACATCATTATCATTATAAAGCCATCACCATTTACTCCTTGATAAAATTGTTCAGATTCTAATGCTGCCAATTTGTCTGCCCCCAAAACATGACTTGCATTTTTAGCAGTAGTTTTAATATTATAGCCGGTCGGTACATAATCATTTTTTTCTACCTGAAGCCTTTATTCTGAAGCCATAAGCGGAAGGCGAGATTTTTGTTTTGTGGTCATTGTACCCTTATGTGGCTGCTGGGCAGTCAGCCTCTGCCACCTACTGCTGCCGTTTGCAGAGGAACACACACCGACACACTCACACTCCCTTACACACACTCTCGGTAAACCCGGACGCCTCTCCCCAGTGCGGAGGACTCCTGCTCGGACCGCGGAGTGGCCGGGATTTTGCCTCGGTTCTGCCAGGGAATTGGTGTATTTCTACCGGACGCGGCGCGCTGTGAATAGCCGGAGATGCGGGAGCAGCTTCGGAAGTGAGTGCGGGGCTGGGGAGCATTTATGGTAGTGCTAAATAATGGTGGTGGTCGTAATGCAGTAAACCTGTTCGCGTAGGCATCATGCTGGGCTGTGGAGGCTCAATGACCTGCAGTGAAGCGGTGAGAAATCCCTCCACCGTGGAGAACATCACAGCCTTTCACACGTCGTCCTGGAGATGCGCTTAAATATACTAATCTGTGTTGTAGAACTGAACAGAGGTGCTTCACATCGTAATGTGGGACGTGTGGAAAGCGATCCGCAAGTTGTCAAAAATACATATCTGACGAATGTCATATAGCATGCTGCAAAAAGCGTGCAGCAAAATAGTCACAATAGTTTGGCATGTAAGCCAACAGTGCATGAAAAGGATAAAATAGAAAAACAGTATCTAGTGAAATGTGGTAGCCATTACACCAGCCTCCTTTCACGGCAGCGGTCGTTGGTCGTGGCTGTAGCCGTGGATGCAGGCGAGGTGTGCGGCCAGAGAGGCTCCTCGACCGGCTGTCCCCTCCGACCTGCAGTGTGCGTTCCTCCACTTCTTCAATCCACCCTATGCAATGTTTGGGCAGGTTGCTGCCATGTCAGAGCATAAAGGAGGGCATTGATCGCTGCAAAGCGAACATCCTGCAAACGGGGCTCTGTTTGTTTGGCAATATGTGTTTGAATTTGGCCCGACGGGGATCCTGCGTTAATTTATGCGCGTGTTGGTTGAGCCTTTTGCAAGATAACTTATCAAAACCAGCAATGTGTCAGTGTTGCATTCCACTATCACAAGTCGGCACGAGGAGGTGCACAGTCACCTCCGTGACAGCGAAGTAGCCCGTGGATCATTATGTTTTTTACGCGGATGTCTGTGAACCGTGAACGCAAGGCCTAATTTCCCAACGCAAACGACATTCACGCACCGTTCTGACCACCTGCTGGTCATCCCATGATGGTCCTGCAATCATACATACATGCATACATCGCTTTACGTGCGTTCGGTCACTCCTCGGGAGTTGGTGAACTGGAAGCAGAGGATGCGGGCTTGCTGGTGCACATTTTTGGCATCAGTGTGATTGCAGGTGTGTGTGAGTGTGTACTGATTAAATACAGCTGATAGATTTTAAAAAAAAGCATTTCCACAGTTCAGTTCTGGTTGCGGGGTAGGGGGGCAGACATGCACAGGCAGGACTGTTATGGCTTGTCTTTGTATTAGGTGCTGATGATTATCAACCCTGAGCTCCATTCCAGTCTGATCTGTGATTTACAGGATGGTTTCTGTATTCATAGTAGTGAAAGAGACATAACGAACCTCCAGTATCTTTCTTCTGGTGCTAGAATAACAGTACACTGAGAGCATTTTTTTTTTTTTTAGTATTGGTATGAGAGCCCAAAAAACTCCTGCTTGAAGGTCTTCATGTTGGATTCGTCCTGAGAGAAGTATTGTGAGCAGCAGCTGTCAGGAAAGTTTTAATATGACGCTTAAAACCATCTTTCTCAGTTCCCTGCGGTAATTACCCGCACCTCAAAGGTCTAAATGTAAAATATGGACGTCTGCTGCTAAGTAACAACAGGAGAGCGCCTCTGTTTTCTCTACGTCAAGATTTTCTGGGTCAGACGCTTGGTGCAAAGAGGCCAGCTCTGCACCGTTTCAAGAAAAGTTGATACCATATTTCATGTTGGAGCCGGCTCTTGTGTCGTATTAGACTCCTTTTGTTCAAAGTAAGCTTCTTTAAGCAGATAACCTGCACACACAGAAACTTGTCTTTGCTTTGACCGTAACACAGATGACTGATTATTCTGGTTTCAAGAGTGTGGATGTGTTCCGAGTACTATCTTAATCATTTATATTTAACGGTTCAACCTCCTGAGGCCAAAGGCATCAGAGATGTCCTCTTCCTTTCAGGCTATTTGACATGGATTATTACGCCAAGCGAAGGTTGTGAAAACAAAACACTCGCCAAAGGTCACAAAGTAATATTTGCGAGGAATGAATTTATTCGGTTTGGGCTCAGTCACCTCTTTTGTTAAAATAAGAAACCTGTGTAGCATGAGGACAGCGTGTTTCTCGCATCTCACTAAGTTTGTAATGGGCAGGTTTTCCCTTCCTGTGCAGAGAGCTCTTCATAGATAAATGACACTAGCCATAAAACCATCGTTTTTATTGCTGCACCTTCATTTTACGCTGTAGAAAGCACTCAGCTCAAGCATCACTCACAGTTCTTCATCATTTAGGCTTTTTTTGTGTAATTGATGGGAAATTACAAATTTGAGACAACAGTTGCTTTGGTTTCATCTTATTAAGAGGCCAGTGCTTAAAAATATTCAGTTTGGATCAGTTGTCAGAAAATGAAAGATTCCTCCAGAACACATGTGAAATACTGATCATTACCTCTGCAAACAAGAATTGAAGCAGGTTAATTGGTCCCCTTTGTTTTCTTATGTTTTTTTTGTTTTTTTTTAAGTAGTTTAAATACAAACATTACAGATTTCAATAAATCTTTATAGTATAGGAACAAGTGATTCATTATCTTGGGTACAGGGTGTATTGACAAAGTCTGCTATGATTATGCCAGGACCCGGCTTATTCCTCTTCTGACTGGCCTGGTATGATGATGTTTGTCAAGTAATTTAACTTCTGTCAGTGACTGGCTATGTGAGAAATGCCAGCAGCCAATAAGAGGCAGACTAGGACGGGTCATGGCGTTGCCATAGTACTGTTTGTAACACAAGTATATAAGCGCTGTTGTGGAGCCCTGTACTTTTAATTTGCCCCTGATCCTGTTTTTGCATCATCAAATTTGACCATGTATAAATGTCCCCCTTCTTATTATATCTTATAAGATTTTAAAAGTTGAACATCTGGATACGAGAAGTTTCTTGCTTCTCTGAAAAGTCCAGTCTCCATGCCTGTACACTGAAGGCTTAAGGTTTCTAAGCCACGCTCTGTTCAGTGCATGCTAGGAGATTTTTGCCTCCAAATTAGTGTTTTTGTTCTCTGAAAATGTTTGTTTGAAATCACAGTGACCAACTGGTTTAGGAAATAATCCAAGCATATTTAAAAAAAATAAAACGTTATGTTAGAATGTACCCTACCAAAATGGCAACTCTAAGCATTAAGATAAATTATCACAAGGGAAAATAATTAGTTTTCTTTTAGCTCTGCGGGATGTTTTTTCTCTCCTTTTTAGCTACACTTTCACAAACAGCTTCCTCTAATATTCAGCTGATGAATATGGCTTTCATGCTTTTTAGCCCGCTTTTTCTCCTGTTCACATTACATCCCTGAAAGCCATTGTCTGAGCTCATCCAGATTCCCGGTGTGCAGGAAACATTCTGTCGGTTCTCACTCTCAATGATAGGCAGAGGAATACATCGGCGTGGCCCACAAACCACCTTTAATCATTCATCCAAAAGACATAATTGACTGCAGTGAAAAGTGACACTCGTGTCTCTGTGCAGATTCATTATTTAAAATGCCTATCTGTCACTGCCGCAATAAGCCATTCAGCTGCCTGTTAACTGTGATATGTACCATTGTGTTCTATTGTGTGTGTGTGAGAGAGTGTGTGTGTGTGTGTGTGTGTGTGCGCGTGTGTGTGCGCGTGTGTGTGCGCGTGTGTGCATGTGCTACAGCTGTCAAAAAAATGAGTCCGTTATGCTGCACAGATGATCTTTTATTTATAGGTTACAAATTATTTGCTCAGATTCAGAGCTTTTCACCAGTGTAAACATTAAACCAGTGATTGTCTGCCTCCAAAACGAAGAACAAAGATGTGGGGATGTAGTTAAAGATCTTATATTCTGACAATCGGCAGGTACATCCTTAATACATGTTTTTCATAGCTGAGTATTCCACAGGTGATATTTTTACATCATGGTATGCCAGTGAACATGAGAGGTGCCGTCTCCAAATTTGATGTGAAATAGCCAAATTAGAAGCTTAAATCCTTACTTTTGTCATTTCTTGAGAGACACTTTGATGTTTCTTTATGAGGATCTTTCCCCACAGCCTGTAAAGTCTATTGCTTGTAGCCGTACTGCATTGATGGCAGGGGTTTCTCAGAACCGGGTTAAAGCAGCGCTGTGCCTTGTTTACAGAATCTTCACTTAGCCTTCAATTGTACACATTTTGCTATTACACATCATGTTGTCTTCCTTAAAACAAAATTGTTTTCTGTGACAATAGGTCACAAACATATGTCTGTTTGTTTTGATAAACTGACTTATACTGGATGGATGGATGGATGGATGGATGTCCTCACGAGGGGCGACACAGGGTTCTGGTATTTAGTGCTGTGGTGTGCTCAGAGCAAGTAGTTAGCTTCATTCTGGGTCCCCTCTATGTGGAGTTTGAAATGTCTCCCCATGTTTTTATGGGTTCAAACTGAAACCTGTAACATGCAAACATGACTCAGTTGGCAGATTGTAAGAGTGTTCTTCTGTCTTTCTGTATCAGCCATGTGATGACCTGGTGACCTGTCTGGGGTGTATACCTCACATCTCACCCGAATGGATAAATGTTCGTATTAGATTTCATATCTAATTTAAATGTGTTTTTTTTGTGTTCATCTGAGTTACAAAACAGAAGAAGACCAATGTCTGTCTGTGCCAAACAGGATGACATCAAACATCAACAACAGTTTGAATATTTAGACATATTTGGACTAAACTTGGTGGAGATCTTTGCAGGAAGTGTGAAAAAATCAACCAATGTTGTTTAAAAATAATGAGGGTAAAAGTTTGAACCATATTGCCTTATCCTTCTGTCTTTAGCCAACATTTTAATGGTTAATGTCTAAATGCCTGCAGCATCAATGACCTTCACTTGTACATGGTGGTTTCTGCTAATTAAGAGTGTAACGCTGTCTGATATCTATCATCAATCACAAGACGATGGTTTCCAGGTTAGTGAATTTTTCTCAAGAGTTCTTTGGCTGTTTCCTCTAAGTAAGATTATATTGTATGTCTCCACTGGATTCTCACCTCATTCACTTTGGAAAACGGTGGGTGGGATGTAAATATTGAACGCTGTCCCAATCAAATCCCCCTCGAGCAAGGCAGCAAATCCCCGACTGCTGTGTTAGAGCTGCTCAATGTCTAGTAATTCATCTTCAGAGAGTTT
Organism: Lophius americanus; assembly: GCA_037951165.1. Lineage (NCBI taxonomy): Eukaryota > Metazoa > Chordata > Actinopteri > Lophiiformes > Lophiidae > Lophius > Lophius americanus. The sequence continues at coordinate 3,971,934 of JBBDHG010000076.1, read as the reverse complement.
GCGATGCATTATCAAGATTTTGGCTTGTCCTGGGGCCATGATTCATTTTCTAGGGAGACGGTATCAGCTTTCAAAGACCTTTACCAAAAAAAAGAGTCAAACGGGAAGCTTGAATCCTGCAGGCCATTATTGATACATAATTGCTCTCTTGTATTTTTTGTCCAATAATCCCTATGGGACATCTGGTGGGAGGAGAGAGAACTGAAAATCTGGATTTTGTTGTTATGCTTCTGTAGTTTGTGTTAATGTTAGAAAACAGGTGCAGTTTCTTCCTGAAAAGAAAAAGCCTCTTTCCTATGGACTAAGGACCCAGTTGTTGGTGAAGTCATATAAGATGTTGAAGTGGGTAGTAGGGCAGAGATGGGAGCGGGGAATCTTAATACCTTATTGATACGTTTAGGGGAAATTGTATTGTGGCTTCATTTCTCTACAGAATGCAGGTTCAGAAACATAATGGTACCTCAGGAGCTGGGAGGGTTTGGTGGTCGACAAAGCACAGCAGACCAGGGCTTGGACTTCTGTATTTTTAATTGTGTAAAGAATTATGGAGACAGTTTCTGAATTACCTAAAACTTCTGCTAGTTTCTTCTACAGTTTATTTGAGTTATTGGCATAGAATTCCCCTGATATAGACATCTGCAATGAGCTGAGATCGTCCAATGCATCAGAAGTCCTTTTTTTTCTTCTTTCAAGCTGAAGGTTGCCTTACGATAATTTAAGTTAAAATGACTAAAGAATAATAATGCAGCTCTTTATGAACAAACCATGAATTGATCCATGGATAAAATGATGGCTACTTTCTCAACCATAGAATGAGAGGTGCCTGTGTACTTCCAACACATTATTATATGTTTTACCAGCTAGATGATCACAAAATTGGAAGTCTGGATTTAGAAGTATTCAGACCTACTGAAATGTTCCATTCATCTCGACATGATTCAATCCAACTTGTTTAGTGTAAGTTTTCTAACTTGATTTAGAAACTATTACCGATAACATTTTGTACAAACATCTGTGCTATTTCAAAAGCCAAAGAAATATTACATTTTCAACATGAGGCGTCACTTTTTTATAAGATTGCTACAGTGACACATACCTTGGTTCCAGTGTCTTGACCAAATGTCGTCTTTTACACTACATTGTCATAGAGTTTTTGCATTAGCTGATGGACTGTGTTGTAGTCTTTGCTCACTCTCATTTGGGAGGTAGCTTTGTCAGGGATGCTAATTTTACTATAGCTTTGCTGTCCTCCGCCAGTGCTCGCTTTGGATGGAAGTGTGTGACGTGAAACCCCATGTTCATTGTATTTTGCTTTAAGACATTACTTTTAAATCCCATAAGTCATATCCATCTCCTTTATCACCCCCTTTATAAAAAATCTTTCCCTGCTGGTTTTGACTTGAATGCAGATGGCACTGGCATAAAGAGACTGTGTATAAATCTAAGTCTCTTTGAGGGTTTTCTAACCGTAAAAAAATCTTGTCTTTGACCAAGTTTGACTGAAATCATCAGATACCATGAACCGTCAATCAAAGAGTCCTCACCATGGTGGACTTATTTAACAGCCATTTTCTAGTACATGCATGGTATAGAGTCACATCAGACACTTTGTGAGTCACTGGAACAATCTATACTTCAACCAGGAGAGGCTGAAAGTCCATAACAAGTAGCTGAATAAGGGATGGAGAGATGGAAGGAGGGGAGTAAGGGAAGTGACAGAAGTGAGGAGTAGAAAGAAAGAGGGGATTGGCTGAGAGTCACACTCAACACAGTTCAAGGAGAATACACTTACAATACACTGATGTGAATACACACAACCTATATGTGATTCCTGCTTGAAATTGTTATACGATGTCTCCACAGCATGTCCTTAGAAGTGTATCGTGAAAATCCATGGAGGTAAGACTTCATTTCTAGTCTTATGAGGAAGCTTGCGGAGTGAAATGGATTCAGGATGAGAGTTGTTACTGAAAAATAATTCAGCCTACTTGAAATATATTTATGTTGTCCTTCTGCCGGCACAGAATACAGAGTGAATTGAACTACAAAAAATACTATCAAATATAAAATGTATCGCTTACTTGACCGGTAAGAAAAGTAAAATGGCTTTGCCGTTCATTTTCTCATTGGTTTGCTCTTGATGCTTTGAGCATCAGAGACTGGGATCATGTCAGTTTTATGTAAAAAAAAAAAGAAGCTCTTATTATTACTGTTTGCTTCTGAGCGGCTGATGTAAACAGCTGCCTTGCTCAAGGACATCAGGGAATTGGAAGTCCAACACTCCTCAGTCAGTCAGTAGCCCATATCTCGGAGCCACTGCGGTGCTCCGGATGAAAGCTGCCGTGTGTTTGATGCCGCATGGTTATTAGAAGACGCGTTTGTGGCTTAGAGCAGAACAACGATGACGAGCTCAGTGACTGAGCTACTGTTTGCACAGACTCTGAGTTTAGAGGATTTTTAAGTAGCTCTTCACGATGGGACCCCTCTCCTCATTATCTGGAGTGGGAGTGTGGGTGAGATGCAGTAAGGCAGGAGAGAGAAAAACAAGGGCAACACAGAAAAAAAACGGCGTATGGATTATTATTTGTCTGCTTTTCAGAGAAAGGTTAACCGCAAGTGTTCGTGTGTGTGACCGACTCGACGTGTGCTTTTTACAACCCGGGCGAGGTAGCATTTGTGCACCAGCAGGCCTTAGGCCTGAATTATAAAACAGAAAACAGCTTTGTCTGTGAACGAAAGCTGCGCAGCATGGTATTTTAAACAATTCTGCAATTTTTTTTTAGCAGTTTGTTTTGTTCAACAAGAAGTAACCATCTTTACTTTTTTTAACACCAATAGAAAAAACACCCACCATGCTTCAGCAACAGCCGACTTTCTGCGCCCACCAGTGGCGTATATGTAACCCTTACTGCACAGGTGAAATGGGAATCTATTTGTTTTCAAAACATCTAAAAATATCTTTCTTCTTTCTGAAGTGCTCCACTCTCTTTTTCACTGTCATATTAGCAGAAAAATGTCTTCAATATTTCATCCTAACTGGCACTGAATAGCTATTAAACGTAATGATGAAAGCATCACAGACACCCTGATTGACACACACCCTTAAATCAGAAGCCAACCTCCGTTGCCAGAATCGCAGCGAGCCAAATGTCCATTTGTTAACTATCTGACATAAAGAAGGCTGCACTAGAAACCCTTTATTAAGCTTCCACTGTTCTCCAACTCTTATGAAGGATTTCCCAAATATTTGATGGACTCTGAACAGAAAACTTAATTGCCTCGCTGGTAAGACATGGGGCCTCCATTAGCTTTATGTAAACAGGCAGCTGGCACATTTATTCTAGCATCTATCTGACGCCACCTCAATCATGAATATTGTGGCAGAAGAGAACATTTCTGAAATCTTGTGCTAAAACTGACGCACTTTGTCATCAATGCGGCTGGAATTAGCTGTCCCGATTTTCTTATAATGTTGTTATAATAGTTATGACAACAGAAGCTAAGTGGAACTAATGACTGGAAAAATCAGCTTTTTGCTTTACAGTAACATAATTAGTTTTTGCTGCCATTTACCATAAATAGAGGTTTAATGTGTCCTAGATGGCATTTCACTTCAAAGTGGGTGTTTAAAGATGCCATGAAATGCAAATTAGAGCAGTGATCATGACACTGCTCTAAAGTCGGGATTTTAGAGGAGATGTTAGGGAGGACATATGGAGAGGGTTTTTCAAATGAGCTGCAGTGAAAACCGATACCAAATTAAAGGTGATCAATATCGCTTGATTCAATTGCTTTGATAAATATATGCTGAAGACCTCTACCTCTGATGAAGACAAACCTCTGTATATCGACAGTCATTTTATGTCAAACCAGGAAATAAAATGTGAAAAGACAGTATAATGATAACAGATCATGCAAGAGAAGGCCTCCGTAGACTTGCTTTAAATCCTCATAATTTTGATGAATGTGAATAGTGCAGGTAATGCCACTTTATAAATTGACCATTTTCTTCCATTTATTACAGTGCAAATCTTTGGCCAAATATAAATATAAACACAGAATATGATTGGGGATATCCTCGGGGCTTTGTAAGTGGAATGGATGCAGTGACAAGCAGTGCAGTTTTGCTGTTAAAGTTGTTATGAGTTGATTATGGACAGTTTATGTTAACAACATTTTTCCTGACTATCTTCATCCACCACACAGCAGTTTAACAGGTGTTTCTAGCAGTTGAACAAGTTAGTTGTGTTGCTTTGGGGCGCAGACACAACTTTAAAGCTCTCTTTGAATGTGTTGGGTTCTTGGTCAACGTCTCTTGGCCTAAATTTCAAATACTTCCAAACAACGGATGATGATCCGCTGAAGGGTAAATGCTCTTCTGCTCTTCCAGACATCTAATTTTCATTTTGACTGTCTGCTATCTCTTGTATTTTGGTGAGGCTATTTCAACGTTAACGTTTGTCATCTGGACTCGAAGTATCTGCTCAGGCAGCAAGATGCAGCGGACTGCTGGAACCTGATTGGTCAGGTGTCAGTGGTTTAGGGAGCGAATTGAGTTTTCTATGGGGGGGCGCAGATTTTAAACATCAATATGTAATTTGATCATGTTTATTTAATTATGGGCTGCCAAAATAGTGATTACATTTTAAATTGATGAATTATGTAGATTAAATTGAACTTGATTAATTTGAACTGAAATTATTTTTGGAAATATATATCACCTTCTCATCAGAAGGGCTTTAAAGATGAACTATGTCATCATTGTAGACCTCCATTATTATCTAATTTAATGTGCATCTTTTCCATTCCCTATCATTGATTAGTATTCAATACAAAGTATATAAGGTAGAGTGAATATTTGTATCCCATTAAATTTGGCCATCATCAGGCAAAACTCTTTTAAATATAATTTATTTCAGTCCATATCTTGTCTGGGTCATCTGAGTTCTTCTTGAGCGCATTTCCATTTTAACTTAGTTAATTAGTTCTGACCAGTATCTAGACAGAAGCACAATACAGGATTGACCCGGAACATGTGAGGATTCAACAGAAGCTACGATACATTGAACGAGACGACCCAATTCTTTAAATGTCATTGTTGTCATTTTTAGTCTGACGCATGAGAAAAATCCACACCCTTAGTGAATTACTGAAGGTGTAAATCACACACTTTGTCTCCAACACACTCAGAAATACAGAGCTGAAATCTCCTGACCGGTGAGCAGCGGTCATGAGGAGAGAATGACACAGCAACCATCCATCTCTCTTTCTCTCTCTGCCTAATTCCTTCCTCTATCACACTTCTCTTCCACTGGGATAAAGGGATGATGGGTGTCTGTGTTTTTGTTCCACAGTGTTATTTTCTAAGATTATGAGATGGAGGGGAGAAACACACAAACAAAAGGATTACTGTCATAGTGTGGGATTTTGGGGAGGCTGGTCTCATTCATCTGCAACTGACATTCATGTCAGAGCAACACAAAAGGACTTTAGATTTGCTCTATTTTGCTTTTTTATTTAGGAAGATAGAATCACTCACTAGTATACAGTTCTTATGTGCGTGTTGAAAAGCATACAGAATATTTCTAGCTTTCTATTTATCTCCTGGTTTAGTATTCAGAGTTGTGTGTGCAATCTTCTTCTACAAAATATATATGGATAACATCACAACTTTAAGGTCCTATTTGGATATCATACAAACGGTGCATACACATTATCCATGCATGATATAAAATAATTGGAACACACCTGTATCACAGAATCATTGGGAGCACTGCGCTCGTTTCCTGACGGAAGACTGTGATTTAAGAGTGATGGAAGACAATCTGTAGTTTTGCTCCATTCATTGCAAAACAAGCTGCTTCGCTGAGACATGTTGATGGAAATAGAAGCATTGTCCATTTGCAATCAGAGCTCATTTTTCCCCTCACTGACATAAATGAATGCCGTGGACACTGCCAAATGTGTCATGGATCATTGCTTTTGACTTTTTGGGTCATCTGCAGTAGAAAAGCTAGGTGGCTTCCCACCAGCTGGGATTAAGATGGAGGGGGAAAGTGTAGCATGGACAGACTGTGACAAGGTCCATGTACTTTCTGAGAGGGTTTTTTATTTGTCACTGAATCATTTTGTTTCCTGTTGCCTGGTTGCAGCCCCAGTGGCTCCTTTAGAGGGTTTAAATGTAATTAACATTACGAACCAGTGTCCAAACTCCCTTAAAGTCCCTTTACACATAAAAACAACAATACCTCTTTGAATTCTTGGAATTCTGGTATGATTTAAGTCCCCACAGTTTAACTTGAAAAGATTAAAGGGTAATGAAGTTGATTGAACCAGAAAAAAACTTTTAGCATCGTGCAAAACTCATCACAGACGATCCAAATGCTCTCCTACATCTTGCATTAAAAGTGAACATAGTCATCTACAAGTTCTAGGTCTCCGGTTTTAGCATACATCCATTTTTTGCAGTTATAATTCTGAGCTGATGCTCCTCCTTCTGGGAGAACCATTAAATGAAAGTAGGTGAGCTTAAATGTGGAGTCAGCATATAAATAAAGTCACTGTGAACTAAAGATTAGATACAATGTGAACAGGAATTTTTGATCCCATAAATAAAAGATATAGTTTCTGAACTCTGTATATATCTACTTTTATGTTTTTTGCTTTTTTAAATTTTGTCTGCTCTTATTTAAATAATTTGTTTTTGGTTGTGATTGTTTTATATATTTTCTTTATACTTTTACTTATTACAGAATCAGAATAATCCTTATTGTCAGTCTACCAGGTACAATGAAATGCTGAGTGCCTTCTTTCACAGAATAGAGAGTACTTTTCCACTCGTACACTTTTATTTTGAGCGTTGTTGAATTTTGTTTCTCACTGACATAGCCATGTCTTTTTCTTTGATTGCTGTTAGCTTTTAGATGTTTTTGCATTATTTGTACTTTACAGTATGTACTAAAGCAAAATTATAATAAGGGTTTTTCTTCAATGTGTTTCTTGTTAGATTTCAGTATTTTAGTACTTGGTAGCATTTGCCACCTATGTTCTTTGATTTGTGTTAATAGAGTTTTAAAGTGCTGTGGAAATCTGTATACTTAAATCTGAACAATCTATGTCTTGTTAAGATGATGGACTTCTCCTTAGAATGCCGGCCAGGAGCACAAGTACATTAAATGAGGCTAATGGATCATTGCATTGAGCTGAAATTTTACAAAAGAAATCTCTGTTAAATGGCATAGAAGGTCAGGATATCAGCGGCTGAAACAGATTTAAACCCCACAGCTCACAGTTTTCATTAGACTGTACTCCTTAAGTTATTTGCTCATTTCAAATATTCTATATATTTATGTGACCTAAGGTAAGCAATCGGCATTTGACTGTTCTGTCTCCTTTTGTCCCATTCCAGCCACCAGACCCAGACAACATGCTGGGATCATCCCAAGATGGCCGAGCTCTACCAGTCCCTGGGTACGGTCCTCATTCTGCTGTGAATTTGACTCTAAGCCTGTGGTTTTTTTAAATGATCACAAACTGCAATAAGATATGTCGTGGATATCACGAAGAAATGATTGTTGGAAGTCAGATATTTCAAAGTCTTTTCGTCTCCTTCCTCATTAACTGTAAGTCTAACTGGTTTGTTCTTGTTGCTCTTTCCTCAGCCGATCTAAACAACGTTCGATTCTCAGCCTACAGAACAGCCATGAAGCTCAGACGCCTGCAGAAGGCTCTCTGCTGTAAGCACTCTCTATCTACATATAATTCAGATGTATGTACCTCTCCTATACTGTATATGTCTCACATAGGGAGTTTTTTTCCTCTGGCTTCGAGGAAACTCATCTCTCATATCAAGTGCTCTCCTCCTCGTATCCAGCCTACACTCCTCCTCTCTCCATTTTAATTCACCTCATTTGCTGTGTTGTTCCTTTCCACTCCCTCCTCAGTGTTTCCTTTTCTCCGTCTCCTTGTCTTTCTTCCTGTGTCATATTTTTCTCCGTGCCCCCACAGTCTGAGTGTCCATATGTTTGTTTTCTCATCCTCCTTTTCTCTCACCGGTGTGTCTCTGAAGAGAGAACCGCTTTCGAGCTGCTGTGTGTGATATGTTTGAAGGGGAAAAGCAGACAGACTGCAGACATTTAGCATAACCAATAATAATAATATGAAGATTTTCTAAAATAAAAACATGAATAAGTCTTGTGATTAACCTTTGTGAACGCAGCTTGGCAGAGCCTAATCTTTTTTTCCTTAACCCTTTACTCACCTTATGTCCACAAAACACTTAGTGGTCGTTCTTGATTGTGATATATCTATCCAAATCAACACAAAAGGGACTTTTAGTAGAGGCTGTATCGTTGTACCTTGACAGAATTTCTTTTCATCGGTAAAAATGACATTAAAAATGATATTTCTAATTTCTTTACTTAGTCAGCGCTTTGAACCACTGCCTGTCTTTCTCTCATCATAAATTAAATGTATTATTATTATTATTATTAATGGAACATTATGATGAATATCTAATTTGTCTTAATGTAATCCTGGAAAGTTACAGTAATATCTCTATCATCTATCCTAAAATTTTAAGTTTAGAGAGGTCAAGATTATATCTAGAAAAATAACGCACTAAAGCTACTTGTAGAAAACCTGACATTTAAAAAAAGAAAATTATATATAAATATATAATGGTCACACGATATAATAAAAAAACAGACAAATATCAATATTTATATGTTTAACAGAGTGTGTAGGTGAATGAGTAGTGGATATTTAAATATTAATTAACTTTGCAGTAAATTCATCTCTACAGACTATTTTAGTTTTTTAGTCAGCTAATTGTTTTGGGGGCGGGGCTCTACCTGTTCACAGTCACTCCTTTCAGGGTTCGAGTAAATGTTGATTATCCCTGGGCAATATTTACACCTGCATCAGACAAGCAATTATTAATAATAAATAAGAGGACATCACCAGAAAACCTCTGCGAAACTGGTTAAATTAAGAATTCTTGCAGCAATGTCACATGACCAGACTTCAACAATATATACTGTAATATATAATGTAAAATTTTAAAATGATTTTCCCCTTTGAATGGATGTTTGAATTTCACTAATATCTATTTTGACTGCCTCCCTCCTGTTGTCCACCATGTTAGGTGGTCATGGAAGACAAAATGTTGAAACGCCGGGAGATTAAAAAAACGTGGTTTGTACATTTAAATCAAGCGCCGTTGTCCACATGTGAAGACGTCTTTCTGTCTGTTCAATAACATATTGATCATGCCATTTTAAAGAGGACTTTTCTCAGTATGAAGATACCCGTTTCCTCTGTCTTTCACATCCTATAGTAGACTTACTGAAGGATAAAATTGAATAGTGTGACACTTTATTGATTTCTTGAGTGAAGTCGCCCTCTCCCTGCTGTCCTTCAGTAGCACCAAGTTCAAGGATCCTTTGGACGTAGAGACTTTGAACCCAGTTATGCCACTTGAAAGACAATACTGCCTCCATAGCTGTCTCTGTGTGTGTGCACTGACTCACCGCCTCCTCTCTTTTGTGTTTACAGTGGACCTGCTGAGTATGCCGATGGCGTGTGAGATGTTCGACCAGCACAGTCTGAAACAGAACGAGCAGCTGCTGGACATCTCCCAGCTGGTCAGCTGTCTGACCAGCCTGTATCAGCGGCTGGAACAGAGCCATTCTCACCTGGTCAACGTCCCGCTGTCTGTCGACATGAGCCTCAACTGGCTGCTCAACGTTTATGACACGTACGACAAGCATATTGCGCACACACTAGACATGATTCCATGATGGTTATTGGCATCGAAATACTGACATGTTGTTTTCTTGCTTGGTAGTGGTCGCACTGGAAAGATCCGTACTCTCTCCTTCAAAACTGGAATCATCTCACTCTGCAAAGCTCACCTGGAGGATAAATACAGATGTGAGTGACAGCCACGTACACAGTATAGTTTTTTGGGGTTTTTTGTAACCACCTCAATTTTTATTCCTTGCAAGCATAGTCCTATATTTTACACAATTACTGTTACAATTACCTACAATGAAGTTGAATGATATATTTATATATTTAAAGAATAGGATTTTAGAATCAGAAAAAAAGTGATGGGGAACTAACTGTTATTATAGTGTTAGCAGCCTGATGTTGTTTACCTGTGACTTAATGAAGGTAAACATAGTGGATGGCTTTGCATAGTAATGGAACTACACTGTGGTGCATCAGTCCTCCAATCAGAGCATTCAAATTTATGTGATGTAATGAACTGAGGGAGGAGCTCAAGGATAAATGCTGATTTTTTCCCATCTTATTAAGCTTATTTTATGCATCTATTAATTAATGATCAATTACATTTAGAAAAAAACCAACAACTCACTTTTGCAAGACAAACATCTGCATGGTCAATTTCACGATAACGAAAATTCTCGCCAAAATAAAAATTTAGTTCAAGATTGAGTTCAAAATGAAAATGGCATGCCTCGTTTAATTCCTGTCTTTTCTGCATCCATCATTATTTCTTTCCATTTTCCTTCTCCTTCCATCTGTTCCTTCTCCTCCCTCTCCCTATTCCAGTCTTGTTCAGACAGGTTGCCAGCGCGACAGGCTTCTGCGACCAGCGCCGCCTGGGCCTTCTCCTCCACGACTCCATCCAGATCCCCCGGCAGCTTGGCGAGGTTGCCTCCTTCGGTGGCTCCAACATTGAGCCCTCTGTCCGCAGTTGCTTCCAGTTTGTACGTGACACACTCAAATGCACTGAAATAGTTTATTTTGACACGGCACCGAGGTTTAACTTTGTAGACATTGTAGTCGTAATGAATGCACTCACTAATAATAGCTTCAGCACTGTCAAATATTTGCGATAATACTTGAGTGACCTGCATCTAAAGAACCTGAGGGACGGATTGTGTTTTGCATACTGGGTTTCTTAAAGAAAGAAACTGAATTTTCACTAAGAGCTTTGCGGAAAATAAAGGGTGAATTATTGTTAAAGCCAAGGATGATAAAAAACAAGTGTAGACTCCAGTAAACAGGGGCTCCTAGTGTTTGCGTGTTTGAACAGGAGAACTAAGAGTATGAATGCGAGCCTGCAGGCAATCAAACAAATGATCTCTGATGCCTTCAGGGATTGGAGATTTTATGAACACACAATTAAAATGAATAATTTCACAAACTATAGGACATAGAAGGGAACACATCACATATCAACATGCAAATGATTAAAGTGTATGACCCTGCAATGAAGCAAGTAAAGTAAAGTCACCAGCTCTCTAAATCAGCAGTCCCTTTGTGTTCCTTTATATGCGAGAGCAGACAGCATAAACGCTTGAGCCACAAAACAAGCAGCAAATCCAGCATACACACATGGCTTCCAGTAATTGCAGTGTGACTGGATTATCCCTGATCTCCAAAAGATGATCCAGAATTTTCATGTTTAAGGTCCTACTTTGGACGAGAAATTGAGCTTGTCTCTTTAGAAGTATTCAGAAAATGAAACCATTCTCATGTACTCAACAATGGGAATATTGACTGTTTGCTCAATCCCTCCTCCAAGCCCCCATTGTCCAGTCACAGCTGTAACTAAGCATGGAAGTCCTGTCCAGCTTTGTGCACATGAAGTAGGATGTATTAGGCTGCATTAAAGGAGGCTCTCAGCATTTAAAGGTGATTTTATTTTATTTATTTTTAGCCAATGCACACATGAAAACATGGTTCAAAAGCCGGGTTAATTAATGTTTAGAAGTTACCGCTTTCCATTATAGAACTCTCCTCTTTAAAGAATGTTGAGGTTGATCCCTTTCTTTAGCCCTTCCATAAACAAATACAAAGGAACAAATGAGTAAGAATGTATTAAAAGTGTGTTTTTAAGCCCTTGTTTTTATAAGCTACAGCTATTAGTCAGAGGTCCATACTACTCTCTCAAGATGGAGTCATGCCTTACTGTCAAGTCCAAAGGCTAGCATATTATCTTACATAATTCTTTCTGGTATCAAAAAAATACCTCCTACAAAACGATGTTCAGAAACTAACTGGTTTTTAGTCATCTTCCAAATGCTGAGTTCTGTGTGTGTGATATAGTTGCATTCTTGCCATATTAGTGAAAATCCCACCATTACGATTTTTGCAAACTGGTCAGTAAAATTTACCAAAATTATTAAAATCAACAAAATTGGCTTTAAATATCACCAATCATCAGGACATCCATATTGTCTTCTGAGTTTAATCTTCATGCTTTCTTTCAGATGTCAGCAATTGTCAAATTGAGATTAGAGTTGAAAGCAGCATTCATTTTTCTTTTTTTCTTTTTTTGTGTAACAAAAATTTGTAAACATGCTGTTGCTTGAAAAGCTATTTATGTCTGCAGCAAAACAAGGTCAGGTCAGAACCAAATTTGTCTAAATATTACTTTTCTTCTCACACATTGCAATTTAAGAACATGCTGTTTTTTTCTAACTTTAGTGAAAATGCTGATATTTGACTTAAAATGGTTTATTTTGCTCCACTGATCGTCTATAGAGCCATCAGACACATACCCTAAAGATAGTTCTCATTTTACACAGGTCACATGGGAACATTAAAAGTCAGGTGGAGTGTGTGTAATGTCTAGTTAATTAGCTGTCAAGATACAGATACTAAAACTGCTGTAATTTCCGTCAACAAAAACATGATCACCAACCAGAAACACGGGTTCACAATTACCAGGACTTGTCACTGAGGAATCTGCCGCCATTATCCTTGTTAACAGCATCGTGTGCGAGAATGGAGCGCCTGGGATAGGGATAGCTGGAAATAATCATAGTTCATACTTTGTGGATCACAATCAGTATGTGTCACTTTCTTGCTGACCTGCTTTGTTTGTGACTTCATTTAATGCATTTTCCACACATGCTGACTGATAGAGCCACTTTCACACACCTGATATATGTATGAGCTGTCAAGAGTCTGTTTATGCTTTTGAGGCTGTAATTGCCTGGTTCCATTCTATGTTGTGTGTGTGTTTTATCTCACTTCCTTGCACCTTGAAGAATCACAAACCTATTCAGTGTCATTATTTAAATAAGATGCAATTATTGTAAATACACATATTTTGTATTAATTGTTTTCCATTCACCTGTGTCTGTCACAGATGTTTTTAAATATTGTCACATGCAGAAGGGATTTGTTCAGGTTTTCAGCTGTTGTGAGGATTTAGCAATCAAATCTTACCAATCCCTCAACCTACGTATCGCTTAGCTTCATTCCAGCTGCTTCGTCTGAGATGTCGGTAAGCATGAAGAGCAAAGACCGGGGGAAAAAAGGAAGATCCAGGGGAAATTCCAAGACTCTTGAGTTCCCAGAGTCCCTGCTCATGAGATAGTGGTGGAGGAACCATTATGTTGTGTCTGACTATTTGTATCTTGTCTGTCCAGCTATTCTATTTAGAGATTTGGACACATAAGGAAAAAGTCTTGGTGATTATAGTGACCGTAGTCATTTACTACAAATAGTGCATTTGTGTCCTACTATGTTCAATGATACATTAATAGCAATTCTTTTGACCTAGTTTGTATTACTGTTAGCAGTATGGTCTATGTAGGATTGATTACTGTTACCAAGAGGAAAACTGTTGTTAACCAGTGGGTTTTTAGTAGTTTTTGGACCACAATTGGGCTCTATAGCCCAGAGGACTGAGATATCTTAAGCTTTGAGACACACACAGCCTTTTTGTTGGCTACATGGGAAATGTTGACCGCAAGAAAATCATGGAATAGTGCCAGATTTAACTTTTAAGTATAATGAAGAGTTCCATTGTAAGGGAAATACCTTTTTTTATTGAACATTAAACAAAATGTTACTTTTTTTACCATTTCACTGCAAAAACATGAAGAAACCTGAAATTGTTTGCTGTAAAATGTACAATCTCCTTTGTAGGCTAACAACAAGCCTGAGCTTGAAGCCGCCATGTTTCTTGATTGGATGCGTCTGGAGCCTCAGTCTATGGTGTGGCTTCCTGTCTTGCACCGTGTGGCTGCCGCAGAAACTGCCAAACACCAGGCCAAGTGTAACATCTGCAAGGAGTGTCCCATTATAGGATTCAGGTTAGTAAAGTAATAGAATCACAGCACATCTGTTTCTCAATGTAAGATTTAAAGCCTGTATTGTCATTGTTCAAGCAATGGTACAAGGAGATTAGGAGTGTGACTGTTGATATGTGAAAATTAGACCAGACAAATAAAAACAGACATTAAATGTAGGGTAATCACTACCAGGTGATCCAGAATTCAGTCAATGTCATACCTTCGGATTTTTTTTTTTAGATTTAATTTCATACGTCACACACAGAAACAACTGGAAAGAAGCAATGGCTCCCAGGTAGACTCCACAATGCTCAATAAGTGAGGTGTTTTTATAACACGTTGTCTTAAAACGAGAAACTTAAGCATCAGTCTAAAGGAGCTGTATTGATAACTGCAAATTTATATGTAAGGGAGAAAAGTTCTATAGTTTTTGGTATATTTTCGGCTCATATTTGGCCTCATGGAAGCACCAGTGACTTCTAAGACGGATTTAGGTGAATCATTATATGTTTTTTTATCTGCCTGCACGTATACTAATAGTTTGTGCCAAGATTGGTATAACACACACATATAACACATGCGTATCATTTCTGTTTGTGTAGGTGACCTACACCAGCTCTCTTTGAAAGTATAGCCTACAACTTTTGATTTGGAACTACCTACTACCATCAAAGAGGGAAAGATCCAATTAGTGTGAAACACAAAGCGAAACAAGACGAACATGGACAAAAAGGCCGGCTGTAACATTTACGAGAAGCGTAGTGGTTTATGTCCTAAGCTCCACGTGCCCCTGGCCAGCCCAGAACCTATAGAACCCACAAAAAATAGTCCATTTTCAGAACATAACATCTCTCTGCTTGCATTTTCTTTTCCATTTCTGTTGCGATGTTAATTGCAGAAACTGATATGAATAAGAACCGATCATGATCGATCCAAAGCAGCTTGTAAATGGAACTCTGGCTGTCAGTCCACCACATGAGAACAGACTGACATATCTTGTGGTTGAAATACTTATTGTCTATCATGAGGTTTCCATGTTTCTTGAACAAATCTGACATCTGACATTTTTTTCCAGTTTATCATTATCATTTGATGGTTCTGACTCTTCGTCTAGCGCAATCATTAGGTCAGATTTGAACTTTTTGTCTTCTTCAAAACCATAGATAATTGCTAGTATGATAAACTAAAATATTTTACAAGCTGAGCAATGTTCTCTCTTTATCAGACTGATTAAAGCAGCAGTGGAACAATGGTGTGCAGATTTGTCATTTGGATGGGATAAAGGTACACCAGGTCTGCCATGGAAAAGCTCTACAAATGGAGCTACTGTGATTCTCACAGAGCTGCTAGCTTAGCTTTAGACTTATTAACAACATCTCACATCATGTGACATAAAATTAAATTGCAAGTTCCCATTCCCACTTTTCCACTTATTAATTATTGTTTGAGTCTCCTAATATCTATCTTGTTGACACTGTAACCTATTGTTTCACCTGCTGTTTTTGAATATACATAGAAGCATACCGCTATGAGCTTGTACCTCACTCACACAACAAAGAGCTTCCTGTTTGGAGGTTATTATTTCAATAAAAACATATTAGGTTCACAGATTTTCTCACAGATTTCCACTGAAGCTCCAGCTGTGAAAAAGCTTGTGAACCTATTTTTTTCCTTAATCTAACTTAGCAGCAGCAGCGCTGCATTAAAACGGGTGAATGAATGATCGATGATATGATTATAGTGACAGAGCTGCGGTCATATTTGTAAGCAGAACCCTTAAAATGCTCATGGATTCTGGAAGACTTAGATGTTGGGAGCCTCAAAAGGAGGCGTGTCTGCTCTGCTGTTGGGGGGGCCCCATCATGAGAAGAGCAGTGATAAATTTCAATGAAGAGTCCCAGTGTCGGAGTATACACTTCTCATTTAGGTGCTGGGTTGAAAGAATGTTAACAACATGGGCTGCGGAGAAAGCGGTGTTGTGAATTTCCATCTTTTCTTGAGTCACTCCTCTCTATGTTTCTGTTTTTGTTTTTCCACCATCCTCTTCGTTATCTCTTTTCTTTGCTCTGTATTTTTTCTTTAATCACCTTTTTTTCTGTCCACAGATATCGAAGTCTGAAACATTTCAACTATGATATTTGCCAAAGCTGCTTCTTCTCCGGTCGCGTCGCCAAGGGACATAAAATGCAGTACCCCATGGTCGAGTACTGCACTCCGGTATGAACATATGTCTAGTGCAAATTTTCCAGTCTTGTATTGAGTAATTGAAATTGAAATGATGAAGAAGCATCATCATGCTGAAATCTGTGCAGGCTTTATTGAAAACTCAACTGAGCACAGAATGCCGCATGTGGGCACTTCCATCAGTTGCACGTCATGCTTTAGCTGTTGCACCCTCACTGAGTATTTCATTTAATCCACTTATGACATATAAAAATCTAATTAAAATTAAATTTTGGAATCTCCAAAATTCTACCCATGTTGAAATTGTAGCCGTGAGTCAAGTGAGTTAGACGATTAATGGAGAGAGAAAATAAAATGATATTGTTTTCACAGAAGAAAGAATCATAGACACACCGTTGAAGCAAGGTGTAACATTGCTTGATTTCTTTTGTGAATCCAAGTGCAGGCTTCATCCTGTCCTCTGTTTACTTCTCTGCCCTGTGTTGTGTAATTCAACCCCAACCTTCAGGTCACTTTGAGCAGAAGAGAGAGACAGAGGTAACTGTGTACCTGATGACTATATTGTTTTTAACATCCAGAACTCAAAAAACAGTATTGACTCAGCCCTGCTCAGAAATTAAAAAAAAAAAATCATATTGTATCTTTAAAAACTGTTTATTTAGATATTGGACTGGCTAATTAAAAGCAGGATGCTCAGGAATAACGACAATCAGTCCAATTGGAAAGAGAGAGTCAATTAAGAATCAGAATAGATTAGGTTTAAGCAAGCCAGGGAATGTAAATCACAAATATATACATGAATGCATACAAATAAAAAATAAAGACACCAACAGGACAACATCATATGAAAAACAAGAAAAAAATGTAATATATATACAAATATATTACATTTTTAATATAATTACAAAAGCCGAGTTTCTGAATTACAATTAATAAGGCGATTTTCGACTCGACACACTAACCGTCCTCAGTGTTCTTAGCTGCAACAGACAACGATAGCAACTATAGCTGATGCACATAATTAGTTATTAACATTCAGCAGATAAAGACACATTTCTTTTCTTCAGGGGGAGGTAGAGACCAAAACAGAACAAAAAATGTTTTAAATATAAAATATAATAAAATTATTATAAAAGTATAATAAAATAAAATGTATTTATACAGGTGGACACAATCACAACTCTAAATTAATGGTATTAATTATAACTGTTAAGTTACTATGTATCTGCTGAATGTTAATTTAGACATTTGATGATGATAAATAATGATGATGTTAATGTAACATTTCTGTCGAGTACAACACGCAACGCGGCCTCACTAATTACTTAATATTTGTTAACGTTGTAATTTTGTAACTTGAGTCAGAGGCAAACCACTCTGAGGTACTGACGACTCCTTTCTTCCCACCCTCCCTCGTGCTTCCAGTATAGAGGTAAACATGAGTTATTATCAAGCTGTTCAAGCAGAAACATAACAGAAAAAAGAACTGCCCTGATCAAATGACAGACGCCGACCTTCTAATGAAACTCCTCATCTATTGGTCACTTCTGCGCTCGTCACACTGCTGTTGACAGTCCTTCCAATCGATGTGTCGGCGCATGTAAACACCATTTCCGATTAGATAACTACTCATCTAAACAGAGAGTTTACAAGAGTAGAAGGAAAGTATCCATGTAAACCCAGTCATTGTTGTGTTTGCAGCTAACTCTGCTGCTCCCAATTGGCCAAAATTTAATGTTGTATTTACTGCTTGACAGTTTTTATGTCAGACAATCTACAAAAGACTCAAGCATGACTCAAGTGAAATGAATACAGTAAAATGTTATTTTCTCATTTCACCGATGGTTTTTTCCCGTATTTCAGTCGTATTCATCAACAGGAAACGGAGTTTCAGTGCACACCCAAGAACTACTTTGCCAGAAATCATCAGAATTAACTTTTTTGGGTCAATGATTGTCACTGCAATAATAACAGAGTCATTGAGAAGAGATTGAGCTTGCAGTGGAAACTTCAAAGAGGGCATTAAATATCTTTTTGCCACTATCTGTCAGTCGCTATAGCAGTAAATCGGAAGTCCTATACATGTATATAACATGCAGTGTAAATAGATGGTTAAACAAGGAGGCCTTCAGCACAGGCCGGGGGCCAACATAGAGGCACTGACACTCTGTCGGAGAGGGTCATTAATCTGTTTCCCTTTATTGTCACTGTAGTGACGCACTCACACCCGCCGATGAGGACATTAACTTCACTCTGGGTGTGTATAAAGGCAAAAGGACTCACATAAATGAGTGCCTCGTACTGACACGTGTGTGTGTTTGTGGGTGGGTGTGTGTGTTTGTGTGTTAATCCCCCAATGCCATTAAGTGAACAAAGCCATCTTTGTGACCTGTCTCTCTCTAGACTACATCAGGCGAGGACGTGCGGGACTTCGCCAAGGTGCTGAAGAACAAGTTCAGGACCAAGCGCTATTTTGCCAAACACCCACGCATGGGCTACCTGCCCGTTCAGACCATCCTGGAGGGAGACAACATGGAAACGTGAGTGTCACACTGACACATGGGTAAACAGGTTTTATGACAAACTGAGAGACACTCCCACTAATTTGACCTGATTAGAGGACCCACACTTAAACAGTGTGATAACAGATTTAGCCGTGATTGTGTTTGTGCAGCGGTGTGTGTTCAAAATCGGTCTCCAGCTGCTTGTGTTGGCTGCATACATTTAGTTCTGATGCTTCTCATCGGTAAAGAATGTAATAGACACAAATGGTAAAATATTCCTTTTTTTGATGCCTTTCATTGAAATGTCCGTGATTGAGGTAGTTAATTAGCGAGATATGTTACACGCGAAAGGAAACGTGTTATTATAGATAACACTCTGAAGAGTAAATCTACTGTATATAACACATCATAGTCTTTTCAACCCATAAGAACCCAGACCAGTTTTCTACTTGTTAAGCGTCTTTGGGTTCATAGAAAGGCGCTATATAAGTCCAATTTATTATTACTTTATTATTATTATTACTTGAATGGAAATTATTTCTGAAATTATTTGTTTGAAATGCAGCACCTTTTCAAAGTTTTGTAATGTTAGATACATGTTACGTCAGGTTTTATTCCTCCTGAAAAACAGATTTCTGATTTTATTTATAATTATCAAAATTTCAACTTTTCTGGGGGTTTTTGCTGTTTTTTTACATCTAAAGAAGTTAAATACAATAATATTTTACTGACTTATTTTACATTAATTTGTTCAAATTTGTTATCAGAGGAGGTTAGATGCAGCGCAGGACATATTATTAAAGCGTTCAAATGTTAAATTGATTAAAATATACCATTACCAACAAAAAGATATTTAGCATTAGCAGTTAAGGGCTGCTTGACTTAAAAAGTCATGTATAAATTAGTATGATAACCATAACATTTAAATGGTTTGGGACCTTCTTGTGTCCTTGGTTCCTTACGAGTTCCCCAAAATAAATACCTGCATTAATTTTTTTTTCATCAGTGACCTCTCACCTGACACTAACTTTTTGTTTCAGTTTTTCATAATAATTTGTACTTTAATCCAAAGATCAACTTCTCTCGTTTGAATTGAGATGCGAAGGACAGAATTCTTATATTAAACTTAAGCCTGCAGCTGTTTAAGTTAGCTTAGATTAAAGACTGGCAGTTGGGATAAACAATAAGCCCCAGCAGCTAATTTATTTTCTCTGTTATTCATTCGTGGCCAGATAGAAGAAATGTCACAATACGCGTTCTTGTATAAGCTTTACAGTTTAAGGATAACCTGTCACAATTATTCTGTAATCGTCCGATTGCTATTATTTGATTTAATTGCTATTATTTTTTTAGACCCACTTCTATCCATCGTTCCGCTTAATAAAAACAACTGGACCAAACAGAAATGTCATATTTCATCACCATTTCAAGTTAGTTTTCTACAGTTTTATTTTTGACTCGTTATCGACGTCATCTGGAGGCTATTGCTGTACGATCTGAGAATTAAATTAAACCTTAATTCTTAAGCACCAACATTTTATTTCTGGAGGAGCTCAACTTCTCAATATGCATCCGTTGATGTTGAGATTGGGAATCATTTAATCAAAAGACCCCATCAAACAAAGCCAACGAGCCCGATATCTTTGAAGTCGAGATTTGTCAAATTTGGATCAAAATACAAATACAACAAATCCTGTTCATCAAGGAAATTTAAATAAATGTCTCTTTATTCTTCATAAGCTCTATTTTTATTATTACACGTCTTATACTACGAACGAGGGTGGGATAAAATAGGTAAAATATGAAAATTGGAATATAAATCCCGATTGTTATTCTTGTTATGGCCTTACACTCCGATTCACACGCACCGAATACACATGCGCCCCTCTGCAGTGCAACACATAACCATTTTTTTGTTTAGGTGTTTTGCAAAGAAAAAAACTGCATGCACTCAGTGCAAATATCATATGAGTTTTTTATTACATCAGAATTAACTTTCTGGCCTGCATGTTTGTAAATGTACAAAGATTATCGATAATCCGTTCCTTATAAATAGTCATGATGAATATTTGTGGGCTATAATTCATTGTATCCTGCTACCTTGGTAATGTTAACGTGGTTTCATGCTTCTCCCCATTGTTGTCATGCTGCTTTCCCATCATGCATGGCTTTCCAGTGTCCTCCCACTTCCTGTGTCCTCATCTCACATTTTTTTTGTCTTGCAGCCCTGTCACTTTGATCAACTTCTGGCCCGTAGACCATGCGTGAGTACCTGTCTTCCATACACATACATACACACACAAACGCATACACACTGAACCTGTACTTTTTGTATCAGTCTCATGTTGAAATATTCACTTACTCTACCAGACACACACCCGACTCTACCCATTTCAATCTCACTGTGTCAGTTTTTCTGTAGCTGCGGCGTGTTTACATCTCTGTTTCTTGCTGCTGCTTGACCCACTTACACTGTCAGTATGAGGCACTAGAATTATCACTTTATTAAGAAGTGTTTTTTTTAATACTTTTTTGTACAGTGGTAAAGTCTTGAGATGTGTATTGACCACCTTAATAAATCCCCAAAACTACCACGGTTCATTAACGTCTGGTTATAGCTGGACACCCAGACCGCTAATTAGTACCACTTCTAACGTTTTGAAAGATATTAACACATTATTCCCATATTGCAATTTGCGGCATCGATGGCCAAATTTCTGTTTAAAGCCATTTTCATAATGATCATTCATTCAACTTTCATTTTGACTTAGAAATACATCAAGGTACACTCTTCTTTTATGATATAGTTGGATAAAAAACAATAAACTTAAGAACCCAGACAGCAAGAGAAACACACAGCTTAGGTAATAAGAGGCAATAATAAATGGAAAAGGAGAGAAGAATAAAAGCAAAGAAATCACCCAAATTATTTAATATAGGAAATAAATAAGCAATTAAAATTCAACAGATGACTCAACTAAAACAAGAGCGGCTTGAAATGAAATAAGATTAGAGATTTAAATATCCTTCAGGATAGAAATGAGATAAGCGTCAATTGTTCTGCAAAGGATTCCAGGTTAAAGACGCACAATAAAAAACTTTTTCTAGATCTGTTAAACCAGCTATTACACCGTTAATATGTGAGGATGCTTCGCTGAACATTCTAAATCACTAGAGATGTCTTAAGCAGCCTACAGGCTCTGGCTGTCTGCCAGCATTACAGTCTAACTGGGTCAGATCTCATTTTACTGTTTTGGTCTGGACTCTCTGTGTCTTAATACTCAAGTGGATCGGAACATACGCAATGTAAACTCTAATATATTCTGTATGATATCAGAGAATGTATGATAACCGAGATTCAATAATAACAGAGAATGCCTGTTCTTGTACAGAATATGAGAACGGGCATTTTCACACAATTGCTAAGCGAAACAATCTTTGCAAATCAATCGCTAGGTTATTTAAAAATTAGTTATATTATTTTTAATGATTATGAAAAATTATTTGGTTAGAAAATTGTTACATGATGAACCAGACTTTAAACTTTAATAAATGTATTTAATACATACAAAATATATGTTTTCTATGATATTACAATATTTAACACTTAATTATTGTGTTGCAGCTCCTTGTTAAATGTTAAATCTTCATGCTGATGCTGGTGTTCTCTTGATATCTGGACCACCGAGTCGTCCACATCTTCAGTCCTATCAAATTATCCTTGTTAAAAGCTAATATGTCAACTGGGTTTACCACGTGTCCTTTTTTCTGTTTACTAGTGAAGACTTACACGCCAGCATAAACTAAAACACAAGTGTCTCAATACCAGTGTGTAAGTGTAAAGTGTTACCTGCCAGTGAAACAGGAGTGTCAATGTATCTAAAAGTGCTATAAGCTTTTTAAACTGGCTCAGGCTTTCCACTCAGATTCAAGTCCCATAAGTAGTTTTCAGTGACCTTGGTAATGGTGTTTGGTACATTTAAACATCAAAATACATAATAATTTGTTTCTGTTTATTATCTCCTTGGCAGCTTTGATTATGCATCCACCTTTACTTTGTAGTGAACACCTATCCCTTTACAGATGAACCTCCCAAACACCAAGGTGCCCTAGTAAAGGGAGGTTTTCAGGATTTTATAAAGTCAGTCCTTAATTTCTCAAGAACTAAATCACAACAGGAAATGTCATTAGAGTCCTCTGAGACTTTTGGTTAATGATGACAAAATACTGATCTTTCCATTAGCAGACGATGTGTGACATCTCGAATCCAGCGTGTCTTTCGAAGTGCAGGCAAATGTGTTCCATGCTGAAGTGCAGGGTACAAGCGAGGAGCTTATTTACAGAGCATTTCACACCAGCACACATCTGTGCTTGTATAGTCGCTCAGCCTCATAGCCCTCCTGTGGATTCGTGTGACATGTGCATGTCTGTGTTGGGATTAATGACTACCGTCTGGCTGGATTCACCATTCTCTCTCATTCACTCTGTTTCTCCCTCTGTCGCAGGCCTGGATCGTCCCCTCAGCTCTCACATGACGACACACACACTCGGATTGAGCACTACGCCAACCGGTAACACAAAATTTGCATTCAGTTGCCAACTGGATGGAGAGAAGTAATCTCCCTCATGCACCAATTTTTTTTTTTTTATTCCCCACTGCCATCATCGTCCCTATGAGCGATGCAGATAGTGGCTCCACCAGAGAGTTCTTCCTGAAACTTTTTAGTTGATGTGATTTGGAATAATGAATTTGGTGAAAATCCTTAAGCGTAGCTGCATTGGGATACCTGTCTTTCCCCTGCTGAGTTTATGCAGCCCTTAAATCTCAGCGGATTGGTTGGCCCAATTATTTGTTGATGCGGTTGTGAGGAGGTTTCGGTCAATGTTCTCATGTTTACCCTATTCAATAAATCCCAAAGCTGATCAGCAAAGATCTTTAAGTGTGGTAGTCACAAAGTAGAGGTGTTTGAATTATTCCTACCCAAGAAACTCTGCATGCATAACTGTTTGCATCTCAGTGAGTCTATTTTAGTAAGGAATGAGTATTTGCAATAAATGCTTCAATAGCCAGTATATATATGAATACTCTTTCCAGTTTATTGACACCCTTTCAAATATGAGAGGCAAAAAATATCTTCATTTTCTACACGTACAATCTTTCATTCAAATTATTCACAAAAAACTAACATCTGACTCAAGTAACAACATTTAAAAATAATATAACATTCTTACAAAAACGAATATTTTTCTCTAAAACACATCTACCGCTATTGTTGGCACCCTGCTTTTTATATTTAGTGCAGCCTCGGTTTGCAACAAAAACAGCCCTGAGTCTCCTTCTGCTGTGTGCATGAAGTTTGAGAACAAGTTGAGAAGATCTCAGAACATTTTCCCATACAGAAACTCTCCAACTCCCTCAGAATTAGAGACCAAAGCTTGTGAACTCTTCTCTAGAGCACATCCCGATGATCTTCTGTGGGGTCAAGGTCAGGTGACTGCGATAGCCACGGCAAAAACTTTATCTTATTATCTCTGGACCATTTTTTCATTGATTTTGAGGTGTGCCTCAGATGATTCTCAAAGGCTTCTAGGTTTTCATCCAGTATCTGCTAGTATTTAATGAGTCCTTGGAACCACGTTTTTCAACAAGATATGAAGAGCCTTTAGAAGAATACCAGCCCGATAGCATTAGAGATCCACAACCATACTTCGCAGTGCGTATGAGGGACTTTTCTACAGGCCTTTTTTTCTTGTTAGGCCACACCCATCTTAGATATTTGTGCCAAAAGCTGTATTTGGTCTCATCTGACCTATCAATTTGATCCTTCGAAGGTCCCAGTGGTGTTTGGCAAAGTTTAGGCACTTAACATTGTCTGTAAAGTGCCTAAACAGCAGAGGCTTTCTTTCTTTTATCCTACCTTACCAAACACCTTGTGGTGTTGTGCTCCGACCCATCCAGTTAAATCATCCAAGAGAACATTTTATTCCCCAGATCATGCAATCTTCTAACATTTCTCTGCGGTCCAGTTTCAATGCTGGTATGCCAATTGTAGGCATTTTGACAATGAACAGGGGTCAGTGTGGGCACTCAGAACGGTCTGCAGCCACACAGTATGCTGAGGTGCGCTGTGTGTTCTGACAACTTTCCATCAGAACCAGCATGAATTTTTTTCAATTTGGTCGTCTCTGGAAAAATTGACCCTGCCTTAGCTCCTCACATCTATATCTCTATCAATGAGCCGTGGGCATCCATGACCCAGTTGTCGGTTTACTGGTTCTAAGAACGAATTCTACTTCATTAGACCATTTTTGGTAGGTACTAAGCACTACAGAGTAGGATACATCCCACAAGACTTGCAGTTTTGGAGACTCTGACTCTGACCCAGTCATCTAGCCATGACAATTTGACCCTTTTCAAGCCACTCAGATCCTTAAGCTTGCCCATTTTAATGTTTCCAATACATAAGCATGGTAAAATGCTCATATGCTGTCTAGTATAATATATCCCTCCCACTAGCAGGTGCCATTATAATGAGATAATGTTAATTTGACTTTACCTTTCGGCAGTTATTATTATTATTATGGCTGATCAGTAAGATTCAGGACTCTTGGATCTGACTGCAATAGTTTGGTCAGGTGTTGCTCATAGACTGGAAATTCATTATCTAAATGAAAACTAAACTTAAACTGCCTTTCATAAACATCAGCACATGGTTAGCTGATCCTTAGCTCCACTGGTTTCCATGTGAGCAAACACTAGCGTATTATTTTATATCCAAGCATCCGGAGAAGGAAATACATTTCTCAATGACATAAACTGTTTATGAAATGTTTGTAAAGTAGCAACATAAGAGTATATCCAAGCAATAACAATAACTGATGTATATTGATCCCACTTGTGAATTTCCTGTATCCTTTCAACTGTTAAAAACACGAAATCTTGCTAATATTCATGGCTGCATATGTTAGTGCTTTGAAAGGTGCTTATGCCTAACTAAAGATTGAGAGACTGGGATATCTTGACATACTACATTTGAGAGTCTTTGTATCACTAGCCTCGTGTCATTTAAGTTAAAGAGCAAAATGCTCAATACTTAATGTATTGTTGGACCAATGTGTCAAGATAGCCCTGTAGATAAACTGAACATGTACTCATGATAAAAAAGTGATTGACTCTTTGGTGATTGGGCACTCAATAGTGAGAGGCCAGTAAATGTGTAAACTAATGCACAGATGTGGAGTGACAAAACCAACATGTTGCTTGCACTACCATGAGCGCTTGAAAACCTCAACAATATTGGACTCAAAGGAGAGAAAAACCATCAATATTTTTGTGTTACCACAAAGAGTCACTCTGAGCATACTCACCAAACCAATTGAGTGTTCCTTCAGTTTGAAGTGTTCCTAACTAACCCCAGAAACCCACCGAGGGACAAGAAGCAGTCAAATCAATCCATCAATGTGTCAATCAAGCAGTCTATTAATCAGTCATTGAAGCAGTCAGTTGGGCACGGTTGGCATCCCTCAGTGGAGTGTTTGAAACCACTCACTGTTGCCCTAAGCTCACACACACATACACACCCATTCCCCTTCTTGTACTCTCAGCCTCTGCTACGTCTAAATCTGCTTGCCTTGAGATATCGCCCAGCAGATTAAAAGAAGAATCATGACTTCTGGGTGGAGTCTACACTCCCCCTAGGGTGACTACTGACGGGAGAGAAGGTCTGCTGCACTGTTCTGCACACCAGGAACATACACAACCCCGAGACTCAGAAAATGTGGGAACGCCCATGTGAGGAGCCATTGCGGCACCAGCAGGGACTGCCTGGACCCAGTGCCCCCCTAATGATTGATGTGGTACACTGTAGAGGTGTTGTCTCGCTGGATAAGAACATGCCTGTTCCTCAGGACTGGAACAAAATGCCGGAGCACTAGGAACACTGCATGGATTCCTAGCACATTTATATGCTCCAGTCTCTGCTGGGCAACCCACTGGCCTCTGACAGTTTTTCACTGCCATACTGCGCCCCGACCTGAAAGGGAGACATTTGTCTTTACAACCTCC
The DNA here is from genome assembly GCA_037951165.1 of Lophius americanus. Taxonomy (NCBI): domain Eukaryota; kingdom Metazoa; phylum Chordata; class Actinopteri; order Lophiiformes; family Lophiidae; genus Lophius; species Lophius americanus. The sequence continues at coordinate 3,945,121 of JBBDHG010000076.1, read as the reverse complement.
CAGTGGGGGGCAATGCTCCCTAAAGGGGCCCCTATTGTCAGTTGTGACCTCCTCCTTCAGGGTCTGAGGTCCATAAGACACTGCTCAGGCACCCTGACCAAATTGTATCTGACACTTGCGATCCAAGTGGAGACCATTTGCCAAGATCTGAAGGGGGCGCAAAGAGAGTAACCCTAATGGGACCATCATCGATGCTGAAGACAGCATACCTATCAGCCCGAAGTAAATTGGCTGCATTTCAGCATCCTGCCGTGTTGGAAGCGCCACAGAAGCTGCAGAATGGCAATAAAACCCTTCGGAGAATTGGACTCTCAATGATAAATATTTGAGCGCCAGACCCAGCTTACTTGAAACCTGACTGGGTGTAAGATTGCTCCTGGTCTAATTGACAGTAAGTCCAAGATGGTTCAGATGGCTGAGAAAAACAGCTGTGTCCCTCACAGCCTGTCGTTCAAATAAGGCAGGATTTTCACACTGCTAGCTTGTAATGGTGACCGGATTAAGGCTAGGCACATTGTAAATATTCATGGGGCTTGGGGCGAAAGCACCGTAGCTTAAAAGCAGCTCACAAACTTAGTTGTTAGCAGCGTAGACACTACAAGTAGGAGAAATGAGGTAAGCAGCCATGTTAGCCAAAGGCTAAATTGATACCGGCCACGGCACACCAAGGCGAAAAAACCTGCTGGTTACAGATAAGTTGCACGTATTTACCGCACAAACACACAAAGCAAAAACAGCCGTTGGTTACGGAATAAGTTTTACGTATTAATCACATACACACACAAGGCAGAAACACCCGTTGGCTACGGAATAAGTTGCACGTATTTACCGCACACACAAAACAAGATGAGGTCATCCGTCAGTGACCTCATCGAGAACTTAGTTTGCTACACTCACCACCCCTGGTGTAATATCGATATGCTGTCCAGAAAGCTCGACACAGCGTAATTACCTCCGCAAATGAGGTCCGTTTGGGAGGTCCAACAGCAAGTCGCAGCTTCTGGTGGGTGAGGGCTTTCCTTGGAGCACCAACCCCCGAAGCTAAAGGCGACTAGCCGATCAGAAATATGAGAAAATAATAATTGACCTGCAACCATTAATCCACAATAGCGAAAAGATAGAAGGAACAGATCACCTGGTGACATCTAAAGATATAGACACTCTCGGGTCATCCAGGGGTCACGGGTGAATAATTATTCGAACTGCACATGTGCGAGATGGAAGCATCCAGTGCTTAAAGCAAAGCCTCTGGCGGTCAGTAAAGATGAAAAATATTTAAATTTAAAATATGATTTAAAATATGTTGATAGTATAATATTGAGAACAAAATCCAAGTTTTAACACAAACACAAAATTTGCTACAGAGCCTAAAAAGCTTTGCTTAGCTTCTGTTGATGAACTCACAAACCAATTGGAAAATTACTTCTTGTTAAAATGATAACCTCACCACTTACAAACAGTAAACAAAGGAAATGCTACATTAATTATTTGACCTTTGAGGTATTATTAGGCTTCTTATCATCAGAGCATGGGTAGCTAATTGTCTGTGTTCTTATATGCTAAGCTAAGATAAAGTTTGCCAAGGAATTACTGGCTTTTCGATTTTCTTGTCTATGTAGCTTTATTTTTCCCACATACATATACACAATACTACTTAACTACTCATTTAAGATTTTCAGATTTTATTGCTTTCATATATCAACATTGTGCCTAACGGTCATTAGCTTAGCTCAGCATGAAGACTGAAGCAAGGATAATAATATAAGCTCTTTCAAAGGTCACTAATTAACATGTTGTATATTATTTGTACCAAAACAGAAATATCTAAATAAAAATCTTTCAGTTAAGTGCAGGTTTACTCCTGCTCCTTGCTAAGTCCAGGCTTTGGTCCACAGATGATAAACAATAGTCAACTATGTTACTTTTACTCTCTGCAAAAATTCCATTCCCTCTTACTTGCAGTATTACTGAAGTGTCTGTGACTAATGCACCAGAAATTTGATTACAGTTAATCAGTTACTAAGGCAGTTAAACAAGAGAGTCCTACAAAACTGAAAAACTAGCAGGATTAATAGTAATAATAAATAATAGATGTTGTGAGAAAGCTTAGATTCCAGTTAATATGAAGTGAGTTTGAAATAAAAAAGGTCAGATACTGTATTTACTGTACATCACTTGTAAGCATTTTAAAATGAAGTGGCAAAACTGTTGACAGAGGGTTTCACACCTTGTGTGGGTGTCTCACATTTCATCTGTTAAGGGAAAAATTGTCTTCCCTTCAGACAAATGGCAACAAGTACCACCACTTTCTTTATAATCGAGTGTCCCCTGAGCTGGAGTTAATCATTTAAATAACCCATAACAGGTTTACTGTTTTCATAGAAAAGGCTAATTGCTCGACCTTTTGGGTTTGGGACTGACTGCTATGTTTTTTCCCCCTCTGCAGGTTAGCAGAAATGGAGAATCGTAATGGCTCTTATCTGAATGACAGTATCTCACCCAATGAGAGCATGTGAGAACCGCTTTTGTTTGTCTTGTTTTGCCAAACTCCTCACTCACCGGTTATCTCGCTGTGTGTGATCCGGCTCTGTCTTCTTTGTGTCTATTGGCTGGTTATGGCAGTGATTATGCTTATGCGTGCTCTAAATTCTGTTCAAAAACACATATACTGAGATTATTCTTGCTTGCATCATCATATCGTGTATAACACATCTCAGCAACCTGATATTACCAGTTATACCAGTATATCAGTACATCTCTGGGATTTAAGTTTCTCTTGCTAATAATGATTGATTTCTAAAGTTTATGTGAAGTAATACTAATGAGAGTGTTTATCTTAATGTAAATATGTACAATAGGTCAAATATTCATCTTTTTAAAACCATAAATTATAGTGTAACTGTAAAGAAATGTATTTTCTCAGATTCCCTGTCTTTAAAGAAAAAAAACAGTACTGAAATATAATGATTTCAAAGTTTTTGCATGGCACAGAGAGAGGAACAGGAAACTAAAAACAATTTTGGATCAGGGCATAATAAAATGAAATATATGTTCATTCCAGAAAAGGTCCGCTATATCTCCACGCTCCTTCATGTTTCTTTCAATATAAAGCATTTGTGGCTGGGACAACCCAGCCACAAATGGGTCTGAATAAATGTAATTAATGATGTTCTGAAATAAAGCTGAGAAGTTGTAGAAAAAGATGCACATGGAATTTGATCCAAAAAAGTAGGTTTGTAATGGAAGTTGCAAACACTAAAGAGTGGCTCTGGTGTAACCTATCTACAAAACATCCTACATGCAGTTTGGCTGATACAGTGAAATAGATGAGCAAAAAGCATTTAGAGACCGTTTTTAAAGCAGGACAGCGAGGAGAGCTACACGCTTCTTCCATAATGAGTTCTACTGTCAGTCAACAGTCATCTTAAAGGGGGTTTGTTGTTTTCAAACCACTCATATCTGCCGCTGTAGAATATTGAAAGATGTGCAGTGAACGCACCAGAAGCAGCAGCAGCAGCAGCATCATCTAAATACCTTGCCTAATTAAAATCCTCCCAAACACTGCAGGCCACGTGTGTGTGCTCAGTCAGAGCTAGCAAAGCGTGGCCAATTCAATCGCTTCACAGTCCTAACATCGCAGAGAGTTTATAAAAATGACATCTGTAGCCCCTCTCTCTGTCCATGCTGTGTTGTATATTTCTCTTCAGTGCTGCAGTCTTGTTCCACTGCTGCTGTGTCATTCATTTGCTGATTTTGCTTTTCTCCATTTTCCTCTTTGTTTGCCTGTGTGTGGGCGTGCGTGCATGCACTGATATGGATGCGTTTTCGGTGGGCGTGTATGTCGTGCGCGTGTGTTTGCAGCGATGACGAGCACATGTTGATCCAGCACTACTGCCAGTCTCTGAACCAAGGCTCTCCTCTCAGCCAACCCCGCAGCCCCGCCCAGATCCTTATCTCCATGGAAACGGAGGAGAAGGGAGAGCTGGAGAGGGTCCTCAATGACCTGGAGCAGGAGAACAGGTCAGTAATCTGACCCATCTTTCTAATATCGTCTTCTTCAAATTTAGCAGGCTCAGTCTGTGGTTTGCACAGATAAGAAGGAGCTCATATATTCCAGAAGGAGAAAAGAAATCTTAGATCTGTTCAAATTTCCCAAGATGTTTTTATAAATATTATACTAGTTCCAGTTTAGATTGTTTTAAAGACAGTTTGTATGGAAACGGATTTTATACGTATTTTAATTATCAGACACAGAACATTTATACAGCCTATTTCTGCCACTGGAGAAAATGAAAATCTACCACAATTGTCAATTTTTTCCCTACTGGTTGAAATAGGCTACCATACTAAAATATCCCTCTTTTAATGGATTATAACATGTCAGGTTTGTGTTGTATGTATTTTTGTCCCAACTTGGACTAATGTGTGTTTTGACGGAGTTTAAAGGACATTTATGTACAGAGTTAAATTAGATAAATCGCCACACCTGTTAAAAGTCACTTTGTAAGGGCAGTCAAGAACAAACACCCCCTTTCTGCATTGTGTTTTATCAGTCCTAGAATATACATGTCCTTAAATATAATCCAATAAAGACTTTGGCACTTTTTTTTGACATTGTAGCACACAGTTCCTGTGCTATGTTCCTCCTAATGTGCCTCTTCCTCTTAGTCCTCCCATTAATCACTCAAGCAGGAGGAATTTTTGAAACAATGGGGAAAAAGATCAAAAGTCGCTCGCTCATTTAAAGAGGATTTGTGACTAATTGATGTTTACTGTTTAAATCATAGTTCACATTGTTGTTGCTGTGACCCGACTTCCACCCTGTAATCACTAAAACATAAGTTCTTCTTAACTTCTTTCCTAAACAGAACTAGGTGTTCTATATTTCATGTGTGTCAGAGCTCAAATCAGGAGAATAATTCCTCTGCTGCCTTCAAACAGGAAGCTACAGTCAGAGTATGACCGACTAAAGAAAGCCCACGACAGAAAGGGATTGTCCCCGCTGCCCTCACCCCCAGAGATACTCCCAGTGTCGCCACAGAGCGCACGCGACGCCGAGCTCATCGCCGAGGCCAAACTGCTGCGGCAGCACAAAGGTCGTCTGGAGGCCCGGATGCAGATACTGGAAGACCACAACAAACAGCTGGAGTCCCAGCTGCACCGGCTCAGACAGCTGCTGGAGCAGGTACTCACGCTGATTGTCACCATGTTGATCCTAAAATGGCGTGTGTTCAACCCCAATTACCCTAGATTCCTCAACTCTTTGTCCCAATATTGGCATTCAACATGGTTTTCACCCACAGTTTGTCACACTCAGGCAGATTGAGGTGACCTTGCGCCCTTAAAATACCCTTATACCTTATTATATAAAAGGACATCTTACCCCTCTAATGACATGATGCAGCATGTCTGCAGACTAAAACACAGTAAATGTGTTTAATGGTGATCCCATGGCAAGATGAAGAAAAACTGTAATTGAAATCGGCCATTCAACATCAGCTGTAGACAAAACAACATCAAATCTGTTTGAAATGCTGACAATTGGTGTGTCCTCATTCTGCAGAGGTATAGGTGGAAATTGAGCTTTAGCACCACCAACTGGTCCCCTAATATCCATGTTTTCGTGAATAGATTAAAACCTAAAAAGCACACATGTAGCGGCTGCCTGTAATGAAATGTAATAAAGTACATTGTAGTAAGAGTACTCTCAATAAAAGTTTTACAATGATTCTTAAAGACATTTGGTCCATTTTATAATGCAAACTCCCGTTTCTTTGTCCTCTTAGTAATCAGGTTGAACTTTGATTCTAATCTTTTTTCCCAGAGAGCTGCGGTTGATGATGCAAACATGACATCATTGTTCATGGTTATAAGATGCATTTTTCTCTCAATTAAAAATGAATGTACATTATTATCACACCGTCTTCAGTATCTTCATTTACAAATTAGCCTATTAGCCCATCAAATGAGAAAAAATCATGAGAATTGATGGGACTGAATATGAGTAATTACTCAATTGAATTACTTTTGAGTCCTTGCTGATACCAATATGAATACTTTCAAAAAATGCTTTATTTTCCTTATATAACTGATTTTAAGCTAAAGTCGATAAAGAGTTATGCAGTGTTGGTACTACGGTGTCTTTGTCCTACTGAATGCCGGGACTCTCATACACCGAATAAACAAAGAAATCCCATATTGTCTGCTACCAATAATGAATGATCATGACCAGTGAAGGACTCAATAAACCTTTACTTTTATTTTTTTACAGTCTATAGTATCTCTCTGGATAGCAAGCTCCTGGTTCTCAGGTGTTAATGAAATTGTTTGTTGTTGTTTGTGACTTCTCTAATTAAGCTCTGCGGCACAGCTAATTTCCCAATTTGTTGTGTATCTAATTTTGTTTGTCTGTTTGTGTCAGACGGATTCCAAGGTAAACGGCACAGCTCTGTCCTCTCCTTCCACCTCCTCCCAGCGTTCGGACTCTTCCCTCCCTGTGCTCCGTGTGGCCGCTAGCCAGACTACTGATACAATGGGTAACAACACTCGCACTTACACACAAACGCATATCCTTTAATTTACATCCGCTCTTTGAAAAGCATGGAGAATATAATTAGAGATGTGATTAGAGATGTCTGCTGTCACCACTCCCTCCACAATCCACTGTTGAACCCTGTGCGTGTTCACACTTCCCATGCACATAAACAAAGTCAGTGGCCATTAATTTATGAGTCAGAGCTATGAATGTGGAAAAACTCCACCTCCTTTTTGTTTCAGGTGATGATGAACTGTCCTGCCCTTCCCAAGATGCGTCTGGGTTAGAGGAAGTGATGGAGCAGCTCAACAATTCTTTCCCTCACAGCCAGGGTACGAACACAAGCAGCAGCTTGTCCTACACAGTGTTACTGCTCCAAAAATGAAAAGGCTTTCAAGGAGCCGTGAAGTAACCAAACATAGAAGAAAGAGTTTGAGATCCGATATATAAGCTGATAATTTCAGACCTGTTTTTTTCCCTGAAAGCAAAAAGTAGCTTTAAATGAAGCCTTTAAAGTGAAGATTTCCTGGAGGCATACAGAGAGGAAATGGAAAAAGTCTGCCGCTTTCATCCTGTTAAAAGTTTAACTCTGCTAATTAGCACAAAGATACCTATTATGAACATTTCTTGGTAAGAGTATAGCCTGAAGAACAGAGAGCAGGCCTGCAATATTAAAAATGCATGTTTGAAACCTCAGGCTGCTCGTGGAAACTAATGAGTTTTGTCGTCTGCTCCCATAAGGATTTTTACAGTCTCAGTGCTTCGTCAGACAGCAGCTCTTATAAACTTCACACTATTCTTAATACACATCTTTAAAAAAGCCATCAGCTTGTGCATTGTGTGTTCAGAAATAAGGAACCATCATTAGTCAGGTAAAACAATGTAATAAACAGACAAAAATATATAGAGAAAAGAGAGGAAATAATATCTAAATAATTCCTATTAAGAATCTCAAACATCGATTTAGCATCTTGTGGTGAGTTGCTCCTTTACCTCTCACAAACACTCCAAGACTGACGAATTGCTGCGTAAAATATAAAATAGCTCATACACACATCATCAGCACACATAGCAGGAAGTGGCCAGACTGTCCCAGGGTCCATCTTTTGCCTGCCAAGTCTTGGAAAGTTAGAAAATTCTGCCGTTCGTCAGGCTGTCGTACGCAAACCAGACCAGCCGTTTCCTACTGCCTTATCTCATCTATGCACTGTTAACCATTCTGCTGGTCCTGGGAGCTGCTGCGTCATCAAATATGTAAAATAGATGGTAACACCAGGGGTTTCGCTCAAATTCAGCACGTGGAGGTAAACTTCTGTCAGGCTCTTGAGCCGCATGCAGTGCAGAAGAGACCAGAATGGTGAGAAAAGTGACATTAACTCCTGAGTTTGATGAAGGGGACAGTTGGATAAGGAAATTATCTGCCCCTCTCAGAAGAACAGCTATGGAGAACCTGGCAGGTTGAAAAGGGGGCGGGCACTTATATCAGAGTGAGATGTTGCAGAAGTATGTATAAACAAACAGCAACATAAAGAATAGCAGACTTACTTGGCAGGATGAGGACTGAAAACTGAGCTGATGAGCTGAAACTCATGAGTAAAACGTCACTAGCCCGTCACACGTCTTTCTCTTCGTATCACCGACTGATTACTTTTTCCTCTTTCTTCTTGTCTTTTCTTCCTTTCATCTTTTTTTTTCTCCATGAGCCAGCCGGGAGAAGGGGACACCCTTGAGAGGTTAGTGGCTCTGCTTTCTCCCTTCACCACTTCTTATTTTCAGTGCAGCTGTTGGAAAATATGAAGTAAACAACAGATATCTCTGTCCTCCCCACCTTCCCCTGTTTTTAATTTCCTCTCCCTCGTCTTTCCCCTGTCTCAATCTATTAGTCGCACTTAAGAGAAGAGTTTGTGTTGTAATGGTCTGGCTTGTGATTTTTGTGCGTGTGTGTGCATCTTAGGATAGCATCATGTTCACGATGTCGCGTTCACAGTAAAATTAAACCACAAGACCACAGGTTTGAAGCATTTGGGCTCTCTGGGTTTACATGTACTTTGGTACAGGCACCACACAGGAAGTTTACCACAGTACCGGTTCCCTCTCCAGACTGAGGCTGAGGCTGAACAGATGCAGAACTACCATAGATAGCGGGTTCTCACAATCTCTGAGCAGCCTGGAGCTGCAAATTACGTCCGATGACATGATTTGAGACAGCATTACTACACAAGGACTTTTGACTGTCACGTCACAAAACTTTCCTCTGGCATCTTCACTTGACTAAAAATGAATGTTTGTATGTGTTCCTTGTTTCATGCTCCCCCTTCGTTACCTGCTCAAAAAAAAAACAATGGGAACACTTATATCACATATCCCAGATCTGGATGAATGAAATCTTTACTGATTACATAGTGTAATTTGTTGAGAACAAAATAACGTAAGAACAGTCAATGAAAACCAAAATCATTAACCCTTTGAGGACCAGATTCGGAATCGTACTCAAAATCAGAGTGGAAAAATTGAATCCCAGGCTGATCCAACATTTTTGAATTTCCTCAAGACAAATCCTAATGTGGCTCAGTCGTGTGTATGGCGCCCACGTGCCTGTATGCACACCTCACAACGTCATGGCATGCTCCTGATGAGACAACAGATTGTCACCTGGGGGATCGCCCCACAGATCAGGATCAGGGCGTCAGTCAGCTCCTTGGCCGTCCGTGGCGCAACGTGGCGGCGGTGGGTTGGTTTCGGGTCTGGGGAACGGGCGGGCAAGTCAATACTATCAATGCCTTCAACATCAAGGGAACCGCTGGCACACTCCAGCCACATGAGGCCGGGCATTGTCATACACCAGAAGGAACCCAGGGCCCACTGCACCAGCATAGGTTCTGACAATTGGTCTGAGGATCTCATCCCCGTACGTAACAGCAGTCAGGCTACCACTGGCTATCAGGTGGAGGTCTGTGAGGCCCTCCAAGGATATGCCTGCCCAGATAATTGCTGACCCACCGCCTAACCTGTCATACTGTAGGCTGTTGCAGACAGCAGAACGTTCTCCACAGCGTCTCTAGACTCTCACATCTGTCACATGTGCTCAGTGTGAACCTGCTCTCATATGTGAAGAGAACAGGGGGTCAATGGCGAATCTGCCAATTCTGCTTTCCACTGGCAAATGCCAATCGGGCTGTAAGGTGCCGGACTGTGAGCATAGGACCCATATGTGGACATCGGGCCCTAATGCCACCCTCATGGAGTCTTTTTCTGACTCTTCGGGCAAAAAAATACACACAAGTGGCCCACTGGTATTTTGTAGGGGCTCTAGCAGTGCTCCTCCTGTTAGTGTTCCATCTCAGTGTTCCATCTGCTGGGTTGTTTCCATCCCACGGCCCCCTGCATCTCTCCCGGTGTATTGGTCCGTCTCCTGGTCTCCCACCCACGCTGTAGACACTGCTGGGAGACACAGCAAACCGCGTGTGGATGTGCCAACCCGGAAAAGCTGCACTACCTAATCCACTTATGTGGGCTATAGATCTCGCCTCATTCTACCAGTAGTGGCGAGGGTACTGGAAAAATGCAAAACCAGCCAAGAATCAGAAATATCAAAAATAATGAAGAGAGGGAAATGGTCTGTGGCCTTTATATGAGTTATCTGACTCATTGCCTCTCCTTTCCACCTGTTGTCTGTCCCATTTGCACTGCAGGTGAAATTGATTCACAATGATTATTGCTTCCTGACTGAACAGGTTGATATCCGAGAGGTGTGATTGACTTGGAGTTACACTGTGATGATTGTGTTTTCCCTTTTATTTTTTTGTGTCGTGTACTTTAAACTAGGAGTCTTTTTAGTCCCGCCCTTTCTGTTACAAACCTGATAAAGAGACCAATGAGGTGAGAAGTGTCCATTGCTCGCACTAAACTTTCTGGGCATTTTGAGAATGCCACTTTGGGCTAGTATGCTGCTTTGTCCTCCACGTTAGGGCCAATGAACCTTTATACTCAAACTGGCACTGTCGGGTACCGCAATTTGAGACACAGCAACCATAAATACTGTTCCTGTTAAATATTATGTTAGCATGATCCGTATGGCAATATTGCCATGAACAGAAGCATTACCGTTGTGTAATTTAGCTTTCCCTCTGAAGTCATTTGTGATTGTTTCACATCTACCCTCTTTCTCTCGCTCCAGGTCCCAGTATTGGCAGTTTGTTCCACATGGCTGATGACCTGGGTCGAGCCATGGAGTCACTGGTCAACGTGATGACAGACGAGCAGAGCGCCGAACAGCACGAGGCCCTGCCCTTATGATCCCACCCATCCCAAACTCACACACAACCTCTATCCCTGTGTCCTCCCTCTCCTCCCCTCCCTCCCTACCTGTCGCATGCTTTTCTAGTCAAAACAACTGGATTGGAAACACCGTTTACAAAGAGAATATATAACGTCTATTTTTGTGAAGGATTGCAGTTCGAGCAGCGATGCGTTAATGAAAAAACAAAGAAAACATTATAACTTCTAGATTTCAGTAGTTTCTTAAAAATGTCCTGAAATTGATTTATTATTAACAGAGCCTGGTTTTTAAACTTCTATGCAATTGTATAAAACTAGATTGGGGTTGTGGGTGGGGGCGGGAAAGACGGAGATGAGATACAAATAAGTGTGCTCAGCGTGGTTGAATATTTTCCATTTCTTTGTGATCGGGGAAACATTTCAGACATTTGTATCAAGAAAAGAATGTATCATATGGGTGCTTTCTAAAAAGAAAATGTCTTTCTATAATAGCAAACACTACTGTCAAGGTCGTTCAGGCATCCTGGATCTTGTGTGTGTGTCTGTGTGTGTGTGTGTGTGTGTGTGTGTGGTGCCTATTTTCCACATTACGTTACAACTTTTTTTTAGCTTTGCCAGAGAAACATGTTATATTAAATTCTCATCCATCCATCCATCCATCCATCCATTCATCATCTTCTTCCTTGTTATTAACATCTCCACGACAACATGGAGATTTTTCTTTAATCAAGATACGCCGTGTGCTGTAAGGGGCCCGATTCAGATCTGACACCTGGTAGCCAGTTCATTTTGAAGCTCATAGCGAATAACGGAAAATAATTAGTACCACGATTGGACCTCAGTCTTACAGTAATATAGGTATTAATTATAATTTGAAAAAGTATTTAATCATAAGTAGGGCAGCTCAGGCGACCCATTATGTTATTGCACCTGAAAGCAATAGTCTAATACTCGCTCCAGAAAAAAACATAGATATTACCCTAAATAGATGCTCACCAAGTGGTAAACACTTCCACTTTCCCTGAGAAAATGTAAATCCATGCAGAAAAGTTTGATTTCAACCCTAAAAGAAGCAAAGAACTCACTCGGCGATTAAATTGGAGAAATGGGGAATTGTATGTCATCTGCCTGGAAGTTTTGCCTGTTTTAACCAGCAGACAATCTTCTATAACATTTAATTCGTATGTATCTTCCAGTGAGATATTAAGTTCATTTCTGTAGGGTCTTCAAATGTATAGAATAAACTAGACACAAGCTTAATTTATTGGCTATCTAATGCAACAACAACAAAAATGTGCTGATTTTTTAAAATCTTCTTCACTTCACTTATTTCTCTTCTTTCCTTACCATAATCATTTGTGGTGTCTTTCTTGAATAATATTGTCTTTCAAGTCTTTCTTGAATAATATTGACTCACCTACAATCGTTTCTACTGGCATTGCTCCGTATCGTCCATCTGGTCTGTAGCTGTGAAAATGTCTCCAAAAACATGCACAAATGCGGGGAAAAAATGAATGCAACTCTTACAGATGTTGTGTAAGGGTGTGTGTAGGCTTCTTTATGTGTAATAAACAAAAAAAATCCAAAAAACAATTCTTTGCCATGTTCGAAAAAAGTAGTGGGGAGACAATCCTGACTCCGCCCCTTTATTAGAGCCCTCTCCAAAATGTAATAACGTTTTATCCTCTGTCATATGCCCAACCCCCTAATCAAGTTTCATCAAAATATGTCCAGTAGTTTTTTTTGGTCCTGCTTAAAGATAATCAAAGATGAACACTGGTGAAAACTTCAACCTTTTTGGCCGAGGCAATTAAACAGTTTGGTTCAGGAAGGGCTGTCCTTCATTTTTAATCCCCATTGACAAAAAAATTTAAGTTCTTTTGCCAATTTATATAATATGTGTATTAAATAAAATGATCATTTTATATACAATGAGAATTTAAGAAATTAAAAAATTAAAATTGAAGTCGTAAAACTAAGATTACCCTGATGACATCAACATTATTTCTCTTACCATGTGGAAATGCCGACAGGAGGGTATTTTACAACTGATTAATTGACTGAGCAATAAAAAGTAAATTGATCTTCATATGATCAATTTTAAGAGGTTGGTTTGTTGGAATAACTGGATTTGCTTCATGTGATGGAGGGACAAATGGGAAGAAATGTAAGCAGAGACTTCAACAATAATCTACACAGAGTATCTTTTAAAGCAGCATTTTGTGCTATGTTCACAACACAAACCTCAGTGTTCAATTTAGATTACTTGCTCACACCCTGTCCATAAAAAGCTCCAGCTGCTGGTGTGAGTGCAGGAATTTATCTTCAGCTCTGTATTGGGCCTTGCAGACAAATCAGTCCTGATTAGGGCACATAAGTACATCTGAACAGATTCACCACTAAAATCCTCTCTGAGGATCTGTCTGAGGCCACAGCACACTGTGCAGGGTTCTGAATCGGCAGTGTTTGTACTATAGGAGGAACTCAGAAGAATGTTTTTTTTAATTGAATCTGAACACTGCGGTGTGTTACCAGGCTGCTAGTCGAGATTACTTTCTTCTCTTCAAATGATTTTAACAGAAACACTCTGTTTCTTTTCGGAAGCCTAGTAACATAAGCTCTACCTCGTGTGAAATGTCTAAGTTCTGGTCCAGAGGCAGTTTCCTCTCTCAACCCAACACTCCTGTCAGATGAATTATTAACGGTGGATTCATGTTAAATATCCTAAATATAGCTACGTACATGTTCTGCTGCACTGAAGGAGCCTCTGATCTGAATGTTTGGATCCATCCCAAGCATCGCTCACCCATCAGAGATTTAAATGACTAACATTTTACACAAGTCCAGCCAATCTGTGTGCACTACTGTCATACCTGGGACATACTAGATATTTGTTTTCTGTGTGGAATATTTGTTTAATCAAGCATAGTTGCATTTTTTCTTTGGTTTAAACACCTTTTTTGTGTTGTTTAAGGTTTTGACAATATTGAGGCAAGTGAGGCTAAATGATCTTCATCCTTACTTTATGTTCAACCACTCGGAGCATCCCAGCGTTATACATGGCGTCATAATCTTTCAGCGTGATCCTGCTGGGGTTTTTGTTTTTTATCCAGACACTGACTTCTTTATTTTTATTTCTAATGTTTTTGGATTAACATCATTTCTCAAATAACGCATCGATACTTCACAACATATCAGATTCCACCAAATATATGCCTTACTACTGTATTATAAAATGCTTTACTGTATATCAATAAAGCACGCAGTTATGTTGACTCGCCTCTTGACTTTATTTTGTATTCTAAGTACAATAAAAGTTGAGGTCTCCTACAGTTTAACAGCAATATCCACAGACATTTGGAGTAAAGTGTTACTCTTAATACATAAATACAAGTGTATAACAACTGAATGATTTAACACTGGTGTGCCAGTTCAATAATAATAATACATTTAATTTATAATGAACTTTACATTTGGATCAAATCTCAACATCAACAAGAGTATGAGAATGGATTTTTTATAAAGTTCTGTTTCGTATATACAATCTTATGTACAATGTTCAATATCTGTGAGCGTTCTCCCTTCAAGACTGAATTCTATAGAAATCTACTTCATTGAAATCCACTGACTCAAGTTTGTCTCAGACTATGATTCATTGCTGAGAGTCCCCTCATATCAATATTTCAGGAAAAAGTCAGCAAAGTTTTTTTTGTAATTCCCTTGATGTAATGCAGATCTGACTCATCGCCTTTGGGTGCCTGCTCTCAGCTGATTAAGGGAGGATACTTCACTACCTTGATCAAGGACCCCACTTTGATCAAAGTTAGTTTTGGCTGGATCATTTGCTTTTGTGACCCACTGCTCCTTCTCTATTGGGGTTTTGGTCTGCTGCTCCACATCCCTCTCAACATGGCGATGAGAGTGCATCTGAACGACCTCATCCTGTAGGCGTACAGGATGGGGTTGAGCGCTGAGTTGGCATGGGAAAGCAAAATGGCTGCTAGTGAAATTGGAAGCGGCACCTTACAGTGTGGGCAGAGCAGCTGCACAGTGTTGATGAGGTGGATGGGCATCCAGCACATCATGAAGAGAAACAGGAGCAGGAACAGGGAGGTGGCCTTACGCAGCTCTCGACGGGGACGAAAGTTGGAATTGGCATTTGTTGACTTTCCTGGATGTGGGTCAGCTGGAGTGCAGGTGCTTGTAGGTCCAGCTGTGGTGATCCTGGTCTCGGTTTCAACACCCGACCTAGTGGACGAGGTTTTTATTGATCCCATCTCTGCTCTTTCTCCTGCCGAGGAAGATGAACTCCCAGTGTCCTCTGCCCCAGTGCTTCCACTACCTGCAGCTGCCACTTCCCTTGCTGTTCCCCTGCTCGCAGCGATGCGTCTGATTTGATGGTGGATGGTGAGGAAGATGTGGCCGTAGATGATGAACATGGTTGCCAGCGGCAGCAGGAAGCAGCAGAAGTTGTTGAAGTAGACCATGCTGGTCATGTCCACCACACAGGCGAAGATACAGTAGCTTGAAGAACATAGATGCTTTCATTCATTAGATTTTCTTGCACCGTCTTCTTTAAAATGTCATTCATTTATTTATTCATCTTTATACTCTGCTGTCCATACATAACCATTTTTCATTCATTCATTTTACTGTAAATGTCACATTGATTCATAGATTTAGTTGTTAGAACTAATAATGTTCCCATTATGTTCCATTCCCATTACTTATTATTTAATGCATATATTCATACGTTCACCTCCTTCAGAATTCCCTTTTTCGTTATTTGGCCATTGTTTCATTCATACATACGGAACCACAGTGTGTGTCATTTTCTCTCCTTCATGCATTCCTTTCTCTGCAATCAATTCAAGAACACAGTCTTGGTGTTCTTCATCTAGCCATCCTTCCTCCTCCTCATCTCACCTGGAGTTAGCTGCTCGTGGTTGTGGGTGCATGAGGGGCACAGATCCACAGATGGCGGCCATGCTCCAGGTGAGCAGCAGGGCCAGCTGGGCCTTCCTGGGGCTCATGATGCGTTGGTACTGGAAAGGAAGCAGGATGGCCATGTAGCGCTCGGCTGCTACTGCTAACATACTCAGGATGGAGCTCTGGAGGAGAGGGGAACATTTTTTTGACGACCTACAAGAACGAGTTCCTTCTTTTACTTTCCATTCCTCTGTCGCATATAGATCAGACGGCTGCTGAATTAACTCCCACTGATTGTGGTGAGGTTTTAACATTGTACATGCTTAAATTTTCTAAGCCTTTAATTCTCTTCAAGGTATGGAAGTGCATTGCTTCCCTTGAGTTATAAAGAATAGTGTGTTTTTCTGAATTAACAAGTAAATATTTCTTTGGAAAAACAGATTGGATTTTTTGAATCGAGGGGATGAAAAATTTGAAAGAGGCGGGTTCGGACACCAAACCGACATACCAATAACGATACCATCTGCGTTCTCTAAAGAAATGAGTATCTAAATCCAAGACCAAAATAAAAGTGGAAAAAAACAAACTTGTGTGAATTTGTGAAAATGACCCACTGTCTATAAGCGTTATAAGATAATAATGTATCAATTTAGAAAAAAAAGGACCATTTTTTCTTTTACCTTTGCTATATTAGCTATTATTGGTGGAGAAAAAAATTAACGCTGTATTGTTACGATATTTGGCCTATGGAATGGAAGCTTATTTCGGCTAATTTGACGAAAAAAAAAGTCCTGTAAGTCATTTTATTGAGATATACGTGTATATATACATATATTTTGCAAATCCGTCCTGTAGTTTTCTGTAGTCCTGATCACAAACAGACATTCAGACATACAAACAGACAAACGCACACGAGTGAAATCCTAACCTCCTCTGTGTGTGCGTGTGCTTGTGTTTGTGTGTGTAAAATACAGGAGCGATAGTTCCCATTTTAAAGTTGAAATTATATGTTTTATATTATACAACAAATAAACAATTTCAATAATATTTTTCATTTTTAATCAATAATTTTCGTACAGTCCCTCAATCAAATGAAGCATCTAAACTGTAATTCCATGAAAATCTTTGTAGCCTTAGATTAAAGACTATTGATCAAAGTGTGGTGGGTGCTGGTGATGCATGTAGCCTGCAGATGTCGTCAGTCACCACAGCCAGCAGGTGAGCGTCCCTACCTGTGTGAGCACCATCAGGATGCTGAGCAGCACCATGCAGAGGGGGAGGTTATGGCGAGGTTGACCCAGGTCTGTCAGCAAGGCACAAGGAATGGCCACCAGTCCAACCAGGATGTCTGCCACAGCCAGTGACACCTTCACACACATGCATGCAGAGGAACAGAGCTTGTAGCTTTACCTAAGCAGATGTTTGAAGAATCATGAGAGTCCCATGTCTCTCATGGGACAGACCTCCTTACCAGGAAGTGGTTTGTGACTGTGCGAAGCTTCTTGTTGTGGATAACAGCCAGACAAACCAGGGTGTTCCCTGTGATGGCCAGCACCGCTATGAGGAGCTCAGAGGTGATGTAGAAGCCTTTCAAATGGAGGGCATATGGGATCTGAACCGTGCAGCAGTCAGAAGTCAAATTCATCATGAAAGAATGATTCTACAGTCATGGAAAACCTGGAAATAAAAGCACATGAGTGAAAAGTCTACATCCTGGTGATAATGCAGTTGAAGCTGCAGAAGGCCCAGGAATACAAAAAACAAAACAAACAAAAACATATATAGCCTATAAACTAGATGGTTTGGAAATCCTGTTCGCTTTATGAAGCATGATTCCAAGAAATCTGCCTTAGTATGAGAGAAAATTAGCTTTATAGTGCAGGTTTACAGAGATTTGTACCAGCTTTCACAATTCTCCTCAAGCTTAACCAGATTTACAACCAATCTGTCGCCCTGTTCTCTCCAGAGCCCACAACACGTATAACATTTCATTTGACATGGGCTGCACTTATAAATCTGGGCTCTTATCTTTTTCTCAGTCTAATGGACTTTTATCTAGACGATGAAAGTGCTTTTAATTGTAGAATAATTAACCCGTAAGAGCTCAAACCAGGTCCTCCTTATATATATATATATATATATATATATATATATATATAAGGAGGACCATATATATATATATATAATGAAATATAGCATTACTTTCCCAACTATTTTCCTCAATTTGTTCAAAACATGTATTATTAGAATAGTTTATTGGATTAAAACATAGCTTCAGCCAAAAAAAAAAAGCAAGTTGAAAGTTAATACTAAAGCTGTATGAGGAACTTTCCGTGATATTTAGATGGTTTGTGAGACTTTTGTCTCCTTGTTTTTCTTTTGAGGGAAAATAACAGAAGTTCCCAAATTTGATGTATTATTGCAGCCTGATTAGTAAATCTATTCCTTTGTGAAATATGAATAATATGCCCTGCAGGGTTTCTGACAGCTGGCATTGTGGGTTACAAAGTGTTATTTAAATTCTAAATAGTCATATGCGATGCGTCAACAAAATAATATGAAAGGAAGACACAGTAAACTTATAAACAACAAATTAGATAAAGCAGGATTTAAAATTAGTTTTTTGAAGAAGGAAACGTTTATGGATGTGCTTTGGTGAGAAAAAAATGACTGTAAATATAACTTTGAATGAAATGAAAAAGATCTAAAAGTCTGACTATGATGAAAATAAAACAAAAAACAGAATATTTGTACAATAACTCAAGGTTTTCTTGCAGTATGACATCAGTTCTGGTTGTCAACAGATCAGGTCATTTTTCAAACCATTGTATTTGTCTATGCAGATGAAATTGAGGCATTTTAAAAAGATGTGCAAATCATCCACCCAGTTTGCCCTCTGCTTCTGGGAATAACGTTTCTGTCCCTCACAGACTGAGCTGAGATGACGAGCAGTAGAGATATGAAACATTGGTTGTTATGAAGCTCAGTCTGCAACCTTTGTGCCGAACTACTGGAGGGTGAAAATTGTTCTTGATAAGGCAGGAGAAACAATAAACACAGGCTAGTGTTTACAATTTAACAGACACTAATAGGGACTCAAACCTATCGCCTGTTGCTGCGCACACATGTAAAGTGATGGATGATGGGCCCTAAAGAGACTAAGTACAAATCAACCATGCTGTTTCTAGGACCCCTTACTTTTGCAGGGTGATGGTGGGTCCGGATCCTACACCATGTCCTATTACATTACAGCATGGGAAAAACCATTCAAGCTTACATTCACACCAGAGTCACCAGTTCAGGTACATTGCATGTTTTTGTATGGTTTAAAGGAAGTCAGAGCTCCCAGAGGAAACCACATAGACAAAGGAAGAGCACGCATAGGCCTTGGGTCTGGATTTGAACCAAGAAGCTGGAAACTGGACACCGCAAATCCACCACAAAAGTTTAAGACACGAAGAAGAGGGAGATGAGTTTTCTGTAATTGGATTGACACTGAAAAAAGGGATCTTATTGACAGGTTCTGTTCACAAGTTATTAAGGTGGAGAAGTGCTCTCAGAAAAGCAACAGCCTGCCCATATTTCCTCCACTCCAGTCCAGTCCAGTACTCAAGCTAGAATAATACAAAATAATACAAATGCTAAAAAGTTCCATAAACCAACTACATCAAATTTCCTTCTAAAGTTGGTTCTCTTGTGGATACAAGCAGCTCAGGCTCAAATTGTGATGTTGACTCACCTGTTCTCAGCTTCAGGTACAGTCATCACACAGTCTGGGAGCTCCAGAACATGCAAAAGACCAAAACATTAGAAGGCCAGTGCAGGAGAGGCATCTACGGTCACTGATGTGCAGAATGCACCTGGAGTGAAGTGAGAAAGAACCAAGAGGAGCTTCTACTAGTTGTGGGATGAAACCACACCCTCCTCCATTCCCTTCTCTTCTCCTGTGTCCCCTCTTTCTTGCAGAGATGATAAAAAAACCAGAATGCAGAATACGTCAAGCATGAGCCTGTTGAATTACCAGCAGCCGTTGCCACACTGCTCTGGTTTCGGGTGAAATGGAAAAGCAGATATGCTTTGACGTAGATCTCCAGCCTCTTCCTGATAAACAGGTCATATTAAATGTTCGCTTGAGCTACTCTGTCAAGAGCTTCAGTCCTCTGTGACATTTCTGCAAAGGACAAAGGAAAAGGAAGTCAAACATTTTGCACAAAGCATACTTCATGTGGAGCTAACATAAGGAACAGGACATCAATAAAATCTATTATTAAAAGAAAATAAACTGAGGCAGTGGTTTACATTTTGTACATTACTGTTTGTAGACAGTACTTCATGCATATTGTTCATTAGTTACTTTACACCCACACAAACAAATATACAATGCTATGCAAGCACACTATAAAATAATAGCATTTATCATTTCCTGCTTTATACAATCGTGCATATCAGCATTGTAGAACTCATTAATAATAATAATAATACATTTAATTTATAATGCACTTTACATATTAGCGGAAATTGCACCAGGGGAGTTAGACACAATGACATATTATATTTGTTTAATGTTGTATATTTATGGCCTTTATTTCCAATTACATTGGGAGAAAGAAAACTTTATATTCTCTTCCTCCCTCTCTTTCTCTCTCTCGCTCTCTCTCTCTTAAGTCTATAATATCACATGACATAACACATAAAACAGGAATAACAAATAATATGTGCTTCAAATATTTACCATGACTGATACCGTGACTGAATATTTGCTAACAGGTACATTCCACTACAGTGTATATATGTAGGTGTATTAATACTTATAAAACAATAACAACTTTGTCTATATAGATCATTAATATAACCACATGTTGTACGGCAAATTAATTATTGTTTCAATTTATGAAATATAAGATCAAAATTAACAAATGAATATGTCAATACATCGGTGACCTCCTGACTGGTTTCAAGAGATGTTAATGAAAATGAAAATATAAAACCTATGCCGGGTCTTTTTTCAAGTTTTAGATCAACAGAATTTTTTTTATAATGGTTAACCAGTCTGACATATTTTGGTATTGGTTTTCAATAATGAACGGATGAATGATTCATAATAATAATATTAAATTAAAATTATAACGCACTTTACATTTGGATCAAATCTCAAAGTGTTACAAGGTAAAAGCAGATAAAAGCATAAATTACAAAAAATATATTATAATAATAATATAAAAATATGAGCAAAAAGCAACAATGTTAATTAAGTTATAGGTTCTGCTAAAAAGGAAAGTTTTAAGTCCTTTTTTAAAAGTATAAGTCGTCCCCAAAAGGAACATCAAAGGAATCAAAGCCAAAAAGGCCGCATTAGCCACATTTTGACATCATTAATCCAAAACAAGGTTTTATATTATTTTATTTTAAATGCTGCTATACATTTAACATCACCACATTTAATCAGTTCCAACCAAAACCTATCTCTGGTTAAAATTTCATCCAAGTCCATCCTGTAGTTTTTATGTAATCTTGTTCAGAAATAAACACACAAAAGTAAAACCACAACCACCTACATTGGTGGACCTTATTGTTCCAATTCTAAAACATAAAACCGTCGTGAAAATCCAATATTGTTTGTTAGTACGTTCTGACATCTAACCACTGGATGTCGCTAATCCGTCTCTGTACTTACAGGTTTTAACCTCTTTTTTTTAGTTTCCTTGACATCAAACCCGGAAGTTGTGTACCACGTGACCGCACTTAAACGTATCCTGCCGCTTGTGTTTACCATAACAAAACTCAACTTTATTTTCACAATCAGAACATTGTACAACCTTTACTAGATATTACTCCGTATAAACCCCTTCACCGTGACGAAAGAGAGGCCAAGTGAGTGGAGGATGCCACAGACAGATGAGAGATGTCTGGTTTCAGCGCTGAGCTTATAGACTACCTCGAGGGGAGGATCACCTTTGAGGAGTTCGACAGGCGGAGGGATGAGCGGAAAGCCAAGGTAAACCAGACAATGGTCAGCTGTCAAAACAACTTTTACATTCTGCAGTGACATAAAAGGGTGCTGCGGGTGAAACAACGATTTATAAAGGTTATTTTTGAGAGTAGGTCCACTCTACGCTCCCAGAACAGCTGCGAGCCATCAAATAACGGACTTCACAAGCCCTTTGAAAGTTTCCGGAACTAAGACATTAGCTGCAGATCCTTGAAGTCCTTTACATCTTTGGGTGGGCGTCCATGGATCAGCCTTGTTCTACAAGCACATCCCACAGATACCGGGTTTGGGTGGGCTCCAGAGAATTTGGAGGTAAAGTCAATACCCTAAACTGATTTAGGTGTTCCTCAAACCAGTCCTGATCCCTTTGGTAGATACTTTATCCTGCCGAGAGAAGCCACTGTCTTTTAGAATACTGAAGGGACTTGCTGTAACGCCTTAACTTCTTCCCATAGTGCATCACGGTACCATTTCTTCCGCAGGGACCTGTCTGTTCATATGATGAAAAAATAATTATGTGGTCCTGTCCAACCTCATCCGTTGCTTCGTGGTCCAGTTCTGATTCCAGCGTATGAGCATGCTTATGGATATGCGTCAATGTAAAAAGCTCCAATGATCCCCTTCTATCAAAACCAGCATTACTTAAATTTACTGCAATTTATACTACTGTAGCTCTTCTGTGGGATCTAATAACATGCCTTCGCTCCCTGATGAAGAAAAATCTTGTCTTGTGATCATTTGTGGAAAATAAATTATCTTGGAAGGCTCTGTTGTCTTTCTTAGATATATGGGTGTATTACAGACAGATCTATTATAGCAGAGAAGATCCCGACTTCTCAGGTGTGAGTCACACAGAGGATTCTTGCCCTTCAGATCCAGCAGGACCAATATATGCTCACAATGTCAGGACCACTCTACCAGGTCAGGTTATCTTGCTACATTCAGACAGAACAGTCCACATATCATCCGACAGACATAACCTATGGAAAGATTTCAGAAAAAAGTCGGGCAAAGGGGCTATTTTCATTTCCCTATCCCTCCCCATCCGCATCAATGAGCGTTGGGTGGCCATAACCCTTTCACTGGTTCTTCTTCCTTAGAACACTTTGGTAGGTACTGACCGGTGCAGACTGGGAACACCTCAAAAGATATACAGTGTATCTCTGAAGGTGCTTCGATCCAGTTGTCCAGCCGTCATAACTTGGCCCTTGTCAAAGTCGCTAAGTTCTTTATGGTTGACAACTTTTTTCTGCTTCCAATACATCAACTTCATGGCAGAATTTTCACTTGCTGCCTAATATGTTCCACCCACCAACTAACCAAGTGAAATATATGAGTTTGTTAGAACTCAAATGTGAGATTTAACTGGGATACACTAGAGCATTTCTGGGACACTTGCCCTCGGTAAAATGGGTCTAAATATGTCCTTTTTTTACGTCTAAAATGATTGTTTGAATAATTTCATATTTAATATTAGATTTCTTCTATTTTCTTACCTCCTTCAGGAGTCAAAGGTGTTAAATGAAGCTGTGTGGGATGGTGCTCAGCCCTCTACTTCTGCTCAAACCCCGGGGAACATTGGTAAAATGCCTGTCTGTCAATGTTTTTTTTCTTTATGTATTTGTTGGGAGTTGCGAGAACACCACAAAGTCAGAGGATCTCTTTGACAAATTACGCTAGTAAAATCACCAGTTTATCCAGAGTAATAAAATTAGCTATGGTTGAATTAATTTTTTTCAGTTTCACTGGACTGATAATGTGCATACTGGATTACTGTAACGACTGGAGAAGAACAGAATAGATATTAACATTTTTAAGTAATTAGTTGTGAGTAAAAATTTGTTTGCATCTACTGAAAAAAAACATTGTTCTTTATTATCAAATTGAAATATACATTCACTTTTTTTTTTAAATCCCTATAAAGCATCATAGCAGTTCTGAGTGCCATTAGACCGCTTATTTGCTCAACCGGTTACATTGGAGATTGAAGAGGATGCCTCGTTTCAACTTCTCGGCTGAGATGTTTTTCTTGTCGTCTTTTGATGGTGAATTGAAAAAGCTAGCAATATGAATAGGCTTTATTTCCAGCAAACTGAATGCCGTTTTCCAATAATTTGTACTTCATAACAACTGGCAGATATTATGAAATAACTACCTGTGCGACCCTGAACACGGTAGTGGGTACGTATAATGATGAATTGATGATACTGAATAATAAAAGTGATAGTTCTGATTTAGCCCAAGAGGCAATATCAAAGAACCTGCTGCTGCACAGTTGACACAACTCTCCTCTCCTCTCAGATGATGGAATCAGCCCTGGGGTCCAGATGGCCTTTGCCTCCATGCTGGGAGAAACAAAGGAACAACCGCTTTCAGAAGAAGAGGAGGAGGAGGAAGAGGATAGTTTGAGCTATGTTGATGATGACGATGATGAGGATTACAAAGTGGAAGCAGAGGAAGGAGAAGTAGTAGAGGTGAAGGAAACAAAGAAGAAGCGGACACAGAGCGTGAAACAGAGGAAAGGGAGAGGTCGCAAGTCAAAGAAAGAGGAGGAGGCGGATGAAGATCCGTCAGTGGGGGATGTGTTTGCTCTTGAGATGGAGCTGAACAGAGAAAACAAGAAGATGATGAAGGTGAGAAGGAGTGATCTGTATCTTAGTGTGTTTTCTCTTATTGTGTGTTTCTCATGTTGTGTTTGTGTGTTCAGGACCGGCGTCACCGCAGCAAGCTGCCCATCGCTCTGAGAGGCTTGATGGGAGAAGCTAACATCCGCTATGCAAGAGGAGAGAAAGAGGATGCTATCTTGATGTGCATGGAGATCATAAGACAGGGTAGGGAAAAAAACTTTTCCACATTGTTTTGGGCTCAGTGCAAGATGATTCCTAGCACTTGAATCTAAACGAGCCTTCTCTCCTTGATATTCCAGCTCCTCTGGCCTATGAACCGTTCTCTACATTGGCTATGATCTACGAAGATGATGAAGACATGGACAAAGCTCTGCAGTTTGGTTTGATCGCCGCTCACCTGAACCCCTCTGACTGCGAAGAGTGGATCAGACTGGCAGAAATGTCTATGGAGCAGGACAACATCCGGCAGGCCATTGTCTGCTACACAAAGGGTCAGTCTGACAGTCAGAATACGCTGATTAAAAATTCAACCAATTGAACTGATATATGTGTGTATTGTATTGTACTGTGCACAGTTTCATTATATAATCATTTTACATTAAAGTAAACTGAATATATTGCTACCACTGCTACTCTGTTTTATTATACTCTATTCGTTCATGCTCCCTACTTCCCTAGCGATTAAGTACGACCCAACTAATGTGCGCTATCTGTGGGAGCGATCCAACCTCCACATGCGTCTTGGAGAGCAGAAACACTGCATGGACGGCTACCGAAGAATCCTTTCACTGCTCCCTCTGGAGGATGGAGAACATTTTATGCTGCTCTCAAAGGACATGGCCAAGTACAGGAAACACACAGACAGACCAGCATGTTCATAAAAAAAAATGTACTGACTGTAGGCGGTCAGTAATGTATCACATTTTCAAAGTTAGATATTGGATTCCCTCTCTCAAATTTGTCTGTCTACATGTGTGTCTCCTGTTTAGGAGTTACTACGAGAGTAACGACCTGCCCTCAGCTCTGGGTGTTTTAGAAGATGCCCTGGAGCGCCATCCCAGTCTAGTCAGCGATGACTTTGTCAACATGGCAGCCGAGCTCTATATCGCTAACCACCAGTACAAGAAGGCTCTGCAGGTACAACTCTGTGTCTGTGTCCTTGAGAGACTGCATATATAAAAGGTGTATTTTTTATTAATAAATGTACATTTTCCTGTTCTTTCTTAGGTCTTGGTCCAGTTTGTAGGTATAGTTTTGATTAGGGAGGAATCCAAATCAGAAGTCGAGGCGCCAACACAGGAAGAGAAACTGGTAGAGAAGACAACAGAGGAGCAGGAGGAGAACAAGGAGGAAGGCCCAGTATCTAAGACTGTTGAGCAACTAGCACCAGAGGAGATCGGTCAGTCACTCTTGATTATAAACTTACCTTGCCTGACAACTTTGACTGATGTGACATGTCAAAGTAGTTATTTGGATTACATGTTAAAACATAATTTTGCTTCAACTGCATGTCCTGTTTATCATAAAGAGCAGAAATGCTAATATAAAGTAAGACTCTTTGGGATAATACAACATTATAGCAGACAGTAAGATAAATGGGCTAGTGTCCTATCAAACAGCTTTTTTGTTTACAGGGATATATTAGTCCACTCTGGGTTTAAAACAGGACCTCTGACAGATTTCATAAATCACCATGCTAATGAATACCGATAATTCCATAGCTGGAGTGTAAATGCACAAAACCTCCTTTCAGTTGGAAAACAATTCCTTCAATGCAGAAATATTTTTATACATTTATTATATGGCTTTTCTTCAGGAAACATTAGACTTTGATCAATAATTGTAAATAAAAAGTATAACTTGGAACAGAGAAACTATAGACAACAAGCAGATCAACGGGTTTTTGTGTGATCAGCAGCAAAATCTGCGTCTGAGAATTTGAAAAATATAGTTAAATGTTTTTTTGCTGACTCAGGATATGGTAAACTGTATTTTGAATCCTCCTTTAGCGGTCAAATCTACGATATCTCATATCGCCAAGGAAAACTGTGGACAGTTTTTTACGATTAAGTCCAAGACTCAGCTATCTATCTAGTTCTCAAAACAGTTTATGAATTCTGTCTAGTCAGCAGTGCCAAAAGTGGTCTCATATCAAGCAGAACAAGCACAGAAGGTTTTGTGGTTCAGCAGGATCATTCACAATCTAGATAAATCCCACTTGAGTGCTATTATGACATTTTAGGCTAGAGTAGTAGAACGCATTGTTCATATTGTTTTCTTGTTTTCTGAAGGGTACTATTGTATTCTTAGCCGTGTTTAATGATAAAGAACATTTTTCATTGTTTTGCCGAGTATAGTTAGTCATGAAAAACGGATCAGGAACCAAGAGAGTCGACAGTTATTTGTTTCGTCTGCCAAGAATCTTCCTGACTGTTACACTCCGAATCCAAATGATTTATAGCTTTTGTTCTTGGAAAATAGCCCAGGTGGGTTGAATCAAAAACAACTGGATTCCTGCTTCAGCCTGAACACGTTTCATCTCTCATCCAAGAGGCTTCTTCAGTTCTGAACTGAACTGATTTAACCCACATGGATTACCATGACCTGGATGAATGAGAAGCTACACAGACTTCTTGGAAAATAGTAATTCTGATTGAGTATGTTTGTGTCTCCAGATGAAATTAAGGATGTACAGGTTCCAGAGAGCGTTCCAGTGGACCTTAGGGCTAAGCTTATGGTCTGCCTCATACACCTGCATGTCTTCACACCCCTAGAGGTAAACATGACAAACAAATATCTCATAACATCAGTGATGCAGCGCATTATTGAGAGAATCTAAAGTGAGCAATGCTGATTCATTGTAAGAAACATATATTCACATTCCTTTGTACCTGCTCACAGGGGATGGTGTTATCGCTGATGGAGCAGACTCCAGAGGAAATTGGTGACCTGTACCTTGATGTGGGTGAAGCCTATCTGGAGCACGGCGAGTACATGTCCGCACTGCCTCTGCTGTCCGCCCTGGTCATATCCGAAAAGTACAACCTGGCTGTCGTCTGGCTCCGACACGCAGGTGGGACCAACAGAAAGCGAACTTTAAAGCCATTCATATCCCTCCACAATGAAGTTTTCAGCAGACTCATGATATCAATGTGGAATTTAACAGGAAGCTGATGAAGCCCAGATAATAACAATTAATAAGAGTAATAATCATATTATTGATCATATTATTGTGCTTCAAAGCATCTGGCTGTGAAAAGGATGACGCCATGACTAGTAACATGTGGGGATGGGGGAGCTTTGGAATTTCCAATATTCAGGAAAAAGAAACCTGTAGAGATGGTTTGGAATTGTTGTTGTTCAAGCAAAGGAAACAGACCACATGAGAGGTCTATCCTGAATCCATAATATTCTCCAGTGTGCACAGCTAGGTGCAAGACGTTTGAAATGCTCATCATTTCTCCTTTGCAGAATGTCTGAAGGCGCTGGGCCACATGGAGGCGGCAGCCGAAAGCTACACTAAGGTGGTAAAGATGGCTCCGCTACACCTGGAGGCCCGGCTGTCCCTGGCCACGCTACAGCAGCAGCTGGGCCATCCGGAGCATGCCCTGAAGGCCCTGGAGTCCATGTACGACAGCGAAACACTGGCACAGGACTCATCCGCTGCACAGAAGGCAAGACTGTGTTCTTTGTGTGAATAGTGGTCATGGAATTCCTGGAACTTTCCTGTGTGAAATTTTAGGCTGTCAATTTTGCCATATTCTCCAATTTGTTGGTTTTTTATTTTTTACAATTACATTTTAGAAGGACTAAAAGGAACATCCACTATAAACACAAGATTGCGCTTAACATTAAGAGAGTGTGCCAATAAAAAATCTCTAAATTTAGATTATTTGATAAAGATATAACAGTAAATTGACTTAGTAGTCCACATGTCTTACCTGGTATCTCATCATTTTGATTTAGTGTCAGCATTTTTATTTTTAAGATGCACAGTTTTCCGGTCCACATGCATACACAATATATACTGAACATCCTGAATTGAACTCTTCTAGTGCGTGGTTTTTGAAAAAGAGTAATTTTTTTGTGTGCGAGTGTGTGTTTTTACTCATATCACTCCATGCATATCGGCTGTATGGTTATAGGAATTGAAGCTACTACTACATCGTTCCACCCTCCTAAAGACTCAGGGACAAATACAGGACTACCTGGATTCAACCATCACTATGATCTCCATGCTACTTAAGGTAAAACACATAAATATAAGTTCATTGGAGCTAATGTGGAGTCTATGCACAGTAAAGTTAATATATACTGTATATATGTGTGCGTGCGTGTGCTCTAGGTGGCCATGCAGCGAGCTAAAGTGTGTGTGCGCTCTACAACGATATCAGGTGAGACTCATCTGAAGTTGGTGAAGGTCAGAAACCTGTTGCCAGAAATAGCTGACCATGAAGCTGCCTATCTGGACAATTTTGGTAAGGATGTACATCAATATGTTTGTGTGTTTGTTTTGATTGTTGCTTTGAGTCTAGAAATACTTAATTAATATAGAGATACTTCATCTGAGTCTCGTGTTGATCATAATTGTGAATATAGGTATTGGGTGGGCCACAGAACTTCAAATGATTTCAAATTGGGCTACGGCATTCTTAACCTTGGCAATGGCTGTACTCCACAATTCAGGCAACAGGTGAAGCTCAGACTATGCCTCCATACGATAGTAATGATACTGAGGACATCTTTTGGGGTCCTGTCCTGTCCAGGTAAAACGAATGTCCTCTCCAAAGAGGACTGGTGGCAGCTGCTGGTGAGCTGTGTGCTGACGCTGTGTGAGGTGCATCGCTACGATGAGGCCGAGCTGCTGGTGGAGTCCGCCATGGAGTTCTATTCCTTCTACGATAACAAGCCCAGAAGGAAGGAGCTGGAGTTCTTTGGGCTGTCCGCCACTATCCTCGACCACAACCACTACAAGGCCTACAACTACATCAGGTAGAAGCACAGGTGCAGCGCCTTAAAGGTGTTTTCTGTCACTTGTTGGAAAGTAAATGAAGTCTGTTTTTCCTCCTCTCATTAGATTGATGCTGATGGAAAATGTGGAGCTGCCTCAGCTTTGGAATATTTTCAACCAGGTTTGCTTTTATTCTATGTGTGTAAAATGGTTTCATAAAGCAACAGGACAAATTACCCAAAATTCGAGTGGCAAAAATGCCAGTGTATCTGTTCCTGGGAATGTAAATGATTTTTTTTTTCTCCTCAGTTGACAATCACCTCCCTGCACCAGCGCCACCATCGCTTCTGTCTGCGTCTGCTGTTAAAACATCCTGAAAACCACGCCTTGAGTGTCCTCTGCGGACACAACGCCATGGTGTCGGGGAGCTTCAAACATGCTCTGGGTACAAAACCTAAACAGAACATTGATGCAAAATCCTGCAGGGCTCATTGTTCCTGCTCTGAGAAAGCAGCCTTAAAACGTGGGAATTTTTTAAATATTATAGCCATATTGAAATACAAAAGAGATAACAGCGATGAAATGGTAACTTTTTTGAAAGTTTAGAGGATTGGCATTATTTGCCGGCGATATGAAGAAGCTTTAACCCTCCAGTTTAAAGGAGCTAACATGGCTACTATTCGCAGATATTCCCCTTCCGTGCATTTCTTTTAATTTGAGTATTTATTTTGCCGTGAAGTTCAAAATATAGGTGCAGGAATGTAAAAAAGATGAATATAACAATTATAAATTTTAAAAGTACACTGAAGAGTGGAGCTCCTAATACAACATCAAATAATTTTTTGCATTGTTTGTTTGGAGCGAGTGGCTATAGGATTATGGCCAAAATGATGTTCCAGATCACTTATGACGATAATTATTGATTAATCAACTGTCAGGCTCGTGTATGGCTCCTAAATCCTGCTTGATCATGAGGTCAGAGGTCGTAACAAGCACTTGATTGCTGAGTTTTATTTTTGACCAGTTTGAGGCGAGTAAATATTTTCTGTTCATCTAATTTCTGTCTTTAGGTCAGTATGTGTATGCCTTCCAGACTCAACCCAACAACCCGCTCCACAGCCTGTGTGTGGGTCTCACCTTCTTCCACATGGCGTCTCAGAAGTATGTCGCCAAACGACATGCGCTGGTGCTGCAGGTAGAGTGTTTGTTCATTTTAGCTTCACCCTTGCAGGCCAGAGTCAGTTCTTCTAGAAAGTGTGTGTGCTTTCAGGGTTTCTCCTTCCTGTGGCGATACGTGGAGCTGCGTGGAGAGTGTCAGGAGAGCTTGTACAATCTGGCTAGAGCACTTCACCAGGTTGGCCTGACGCATTTGGCCATACATTACTACCAGAAGGCCCTCACACTGCCTGCACACAAGCTGGAGGTTTGTATACACACAACTTTCTTCTCTCATGTCAGCTGGACCTCATTATATCTCAGTAACTAAATTTAGACACGGCTCCTTCACTTTAATTTAGTCACTCAGTCATGCCTAACGCGATCTTTTCCTCTTCTGTCCATTCCTCTCCCATCCTTTCACCTGGAAGGGTATCCCAGATGATCAGGTAGATCTAAGGAGGGAGATCGCCTTCAACCTCTCCCTCATCTACCAGGTCGGCGGGAACATGGAGATGGTCCGCCGTCTCATCAACAAATACTGCATTGTTTGAAAGTGCAGATAGCTTCCTCATCAGTAAATACATAAATAAATAAATGCATTTGTTAGTATTTAATATGTAAATAAATGTTGTTGTGTTTTTAACATATTTGTTCATCTATTTACATTTAAAATTTGTACATTTTGTTTTTCAACCTGATTTTGTTTTTCAACCTGATTCATTTTACTTTTATCTAGATAGTACTTCACTGCAGAGCAATATTGATCCATTTATCTTTAACCTGCTGGTGGTGTATGATGCTGGAAAAAATATTTCTGTGTTTATGTCAGTTAACTTGACTGAAGTTCGTACACACATAAACTATGGTTATAACATAACAGTCAGCTAATACAACTACAGCCATCAAATTGTTTGCCATGAATGACAGGAAAAATAAATCATGCTAATAATGTACAAGTACTATATTTGTAATATGATATGTGAAGAATCACATATTTCCATTTTCTCTATTGAACATTATTTGCGGAGTTCCTTTAAGGCATCCAATCAAAATTAGAAGTGCGTCACTTATTTTTGTATTTCTGCTCCTGCATCCTGAGAAGGATGCTATACTGATAGACAAACATCATTAATGAACCCAGCAGAGCTGAACGGGCACCAAACCACCATATACCAGTATATACCAGTATATACCAGTATGGAAATCATAAGAAGATTTCCAACTTGTAAAAGTGTTTCATAAACTGGAGGTTTCATACATTTGAGATTTGTTTTATACTCACCAAAACTGATATAAAGATTTTAGAATAATTTTTATTACCTCCACCAAGGAGGTTATGTTTACGCTCCTGTGTGTTTGTATGTTTGTTTGTTGGCAGGATTACGGAAAAATTACATAACTCATTTGTATTAAATTTTACCCAGAGGTCGGTTTTGGAATATCCTTGAGGTGATTCAATTTTGGTGACGTTGTGTTTCTCGCGTTGGTAGTGACGTCACAAAGTGGCTATCGCTGCCTTGTTCTTTTAATGTTTCTTCAAAGGTGGAGGTGGGGGCACACTTTCAAGAGTTCCTATGAATTCTTTGGATGGAGCTCAATGGGCTGAACACAGACACTTAAGTGGAAAGTGCAGGAGACAACCGGCTACAGTGTATCTGAGACACTCACAGATCACTGGCGTTTTTGGTAGATTTACAGGCTGGCAATAACTCAGACCTCAATGCAGAAACTGCCTGAATTTTTTACGTAACCCAGGGTACTATTGTGCCATGGTGCTATTTGTAGTTATTTTAGTTTTCTACAGGGGAAGATTAGTATGGAAGAGGATTACGCCACATGAACATTTTTAAGGGGAATTCTGACTTAATCCTCATGTGAGATGTGAATCATTGCACAATCAAGAGTGGAGCTGTCTACATTTTTATTACAATCACAAAAACCTGCTGTTGATCCCTGAACATCAGTTTTAGCAGCATGGGATTGAAGACAACAGCTTTTTTTTTTTAAATATGACGCCGGCAGAGATGGGATTTGATCACGCCAGCATGATCCTCGCACTCTAAGGGTTAATAGATGTTGATACAACATACCATTGATACAAATAATTTGCAGCATTTCCTCTCTCAACGTGAAGAAGAAATCATCTGCAACAAGTGGATCCGCTGGATCAGACAAAACGGTTCAAAAACAGTTTCATGACATGGAAACTGGCCTTTGGGTTTGCACTCATCCATACACAATATGGCCTCGTCCTTGGCAATAGGCTTGAGTCCCTCCTCAGCATTGTGCATCTCTGGGGAGGAGTACATGACAACTGGCCAACCTGATTCTGTGCCATTACTCGATCTTCATCTGATTTTGTGAGCATTCCACATGTTCACGACTTCATCCTACATAGAAAGAAGCACAACAAATACACACAGATTACAAACAGGAATTGGTGGGTCATGCTCTATATAACGTCTTCTTTCAGCAATTCCCTTTAGGGGTTGCCAAAGTGGATCATCTGCTTCCATCTTGCCCTGTCCTCTAAATCTTCCTCGGTTACGCCGACCAACTACATTTCCTCTTTCAACACATCCAGAAACCTCATCTGTAGTCTTCTCGTTCTCCACCTGCCTGGCAGCTCCATCTCTAGCATCCTTCTACCAGTAGATCCAGTATCCCTCCTCTTCCCGTGGCCAAACCATCTCAATCTGGCCTCTACTTTTTCTTAGAGACGTATAACCTGGGATGTCCATATGATGTGCTCTTTTTTAATCGTGCCCATCCTCGTCATTCCCAACGGAAATCTTAACATCTTCAATCCTGCCACATCCAACTTTGCCTCCTGTGTTTCGGTTGGCGCCACCGTCTCTAAACCATCCAGCAGAACTGCCCTCACTTCCGTCTTGTAAGCCTTTCCCCTACTCTGCTGTCAGATAACTCTCAAAACCTTTATTACACCAACTCCACCCTGCCTGCACTCGCGTCTTTACCTATTTTCCAAACTCCCCACTGCTCCGAACAATCGACCCCAAGTAATTAAACTCCTGCACCTTCTCCACCTCTAATAATAATAAATAATAATACATTTAATTTATAACGCACTTTACATTTGGATCAAATCTCTTACCCCTTGTATCCTCACCTGCCTCCCTTTCATTCACACACATGTATTCTGTCTTGACCTTAATTTTTCTTCTCACCAGTGCACACCTCCTCCTCACCAGTGCACACCTCCTCCTCACCAGGTTTTCTTCCATCTAGTCTCTGCTCTCACTACAGATCACTTGTCATCTGCAGCCATCTTCTTCTCATTTTCAACCTTCTAACATCTTTCCCTCCACGTTCTTGTTCATAACACCAAACCTGCCCATCCCCTCCTCATCTCCTCTGTTCCCTTCATCAACATACCAATTGAAGCCCACTCTAATGGGCCCCTGGGAGTACTCTCACTATCACTTCATCCAACTCACTCAAGAAATTCTCTTTCTCTTCCAGCTCACAAAAACACTTGTAGGACATAAACCTCATCACTCTGTCCGACACTGTCTTCACTTCCAGAACACGAAGATGGCAGACATTTTATAAGAGCAACCAAAATGTGTACCTGAAATGCTCTCAGGGGAGTTCTGATCTTTTCAGGGTAGATGGTTCCACTACAGAAGAATGTAAAAATAATATTGGTATAATGCTCAATTATTATTATTATTGTTATTATTTCATTGTTTCCCACACCAACAGAGTTCTTAGTATCATCATGTAAGGTCATCTGTGATACCAACCGCAACTGCAGTTTCAAACAGAATAATGCCAATGTATTGTGAAAGAACTTTTCTCAACATTAGATTATGAATAAGGTGAAATAGTCTGGTGTTAATTGGAATATATTAAAAACATAAACTTGTTGATACAAATAAATTGACAATCAATTTTGGCCAAAGATGTTATAAAATTTGATGACGTTTTCAAAAAGCAGGTAATCTTGGTCGCCATCAAGACACTAGGTTGAACACTGTAGGGTCCAGCCCAGATATTTCTGCACAACTCGACTACCCAGGGGTGTCTCTTCACAGGCCCGGGCCCCCCAAGGAAAGGGCCCCACAGACGCCATCAAGATTAGACTAGGTTGGACATTTTGGGGTCAAGCCCAAAAATTTATAATGGAGTAAGGCGCTACACTCCCCCTCTTCTGCGTGTTTCCCAACATGCCAGAGCTGTGAGCAGCTAAGGACGTAGCCCTCAGCAAGTTATGAGGTATGGAAAATAATCTAGCTAAGGTACCTGAGAAGGCATCAGCCTACATCACTGAGATATAGAGGCTTGAAAGCACAAGCTATGTAGTGAGGCTTGAACCTGGAGCAGAGAAAACCCATAGCAGTTGATAATTCACCCACCACATGGTCCAGCATGACAGTAAGAAAAAAAGTTGTACTGAGCTGTTTAATCCAGTACCAGGGAATCAAGCTGAATGGACCGCCCCTCCCTGGTGAAATCTTGAGATTTCCAGCGAAAATCAGGGGGCTGCTATTGAAAGGCCTTTGTATGACGAGACTTGCTGATAATTACTTCTCCTTTGTTCTCTTGACCACAAGGAGGGACGCGATCGCTCCCTCCTGTGATGTCATGTTCCAACTATTAGGAGCGAATACATAGACACTCAGGCCTTTAGCAAAGAAAGCCAGAAAGCCCCACCCAGGACATCAGTTGTGATCCAAATACAAGTTCATAGCAGAAAGACATCATTATCATTATCATTATCATTATCATTATCATTATCAGACGCCTTTCAGCAAACCTGGAATCCGTTATCACCTGTAGAAGCTGATACATCCGTGCCGCTCCACACAATCCCTGTTTTTCAGTAACTCAGGGTGTACATATCATTATTGTTATCTTAATAAAATAATGAACATTTTTGTAATGAGATATTCAATCCTTTGAAATATATTACAACTACATCTGTCTGGGCATGCGAGCCCTTCTCTGGGAGCACAGAGAGTTAGAGACCCCAGTTAAATGATTCCACCGCTGGAATGCACAAATATGAATCCTTGCATTTAGAGCTCAGTGAGCTCTTAAAACCTGGTTCAAATCCACATTTGTCGGCCTTTCTGTGTGGAGTTTGCATGTTCTCCCTGTGTCTGCGTGGGTTCTCTCCGGTGACCTCCGGCTTCCTCTCACAGTCCTAAAACATGTGATATAGGTGAATTGGTGACACAGAAATTGCCCGTAGGAGTACGTTTGACTGTAGGTGTGGTTGTATGTCTCTATGTCTGCCCTGCAATGAACTGGCAACCTCTCCAGGGTATAACCCGACTCTCACCCGATGTCAGCTGGGCTAGGCTCCAGCCCCCCGTGACCCTGAACAGGATAAGCGGTAGATAATGAATGAATGAATGAATGAATGTTGTCCAAACAGGCTCCTGTGAAGTTTGAGATAGGTTTATCCAGAACTGCGCACCCAGTTTGTGGAGGATAGCCCACCATCCCTCAATATGCTTGTTTGCTCTGCTTTTTCCATAAAAGAAAACTTCTCTTCCCTGCAAAACTGTGAGGATGGTTTCTATGCAAAAACCTGTGCATTTCTTCTATACAACCATTATCCACGGCTGTGTCTGCATGAATCCTCCACTAATGCATGAAAATGTCATCCTGAGGGGTCATTGTTGGGGTACAGGCCTCCACCTGGAGCACACAGCAGCCGAAACCTAATCTATGAAACCGTTTATAGCAGTACAATAGCCTTCAACTTATCATAGCTGTCCATGTGCCGAAAGTGTATTTTGCCCTCTGAAGCGTTCTCTAGCACAATGTCCGTCTGAATTCCATACCTTGTAGATCAGCAAGACTTTGATAATCCACCAGCCTGATGACGTCGCTGTCAATCTGCACATAAGAAAGACAAGAAAATAATTTTCTTGAAATTACATATTGCATGAATAATGTAATGTATGAAAATACTACAAATACAGGAAAGATTTGCGTCCAGGGGTCAGTACAACAATGGGACGAAAAAAAGCATCAAGCTTTTTCGTTTCATAATTCTGCACAGCTTTTAAAAAACTAGACAACCCTTTCCTGGTTAAAAAGTCAGAGGAATGTTAAAGCCTCTGTGAGACTTACACTCTCCTGCAGGCTTCTTAATATCTGCAGGATATTTAGATGCATGTAACAAACTAGTCAAACTAGTGGCAATTAGGGCAATCTTTCGCTGAACCTTTACATTACAATCAGGCTGACAGGTTCGCTACAGGAGGACGTGTATCAGGAATCCCAATTCCATGCTGATCAACTGTTCTGTGAGGAACAGCTGATGTTTGCTTAGTATGTTTGGAAATAAGACCTGAATTCAACAGGTCAGACGAGAAATGTACGCATCACACCTCAGGTGCTGGTGTATTGTCACTCCTTTAACGGAACATTATACTGCATTGGCTAAAACCATGCTGGTGGCTAATCCCTGTCTACATTTGACATGCTTCCTATCCTACCTTTTTTTTTTTACAAACGTCAGGCAACAAACAAACTAATATTTCTGTCTCACTCACCTTCTGCTCTACAATTGCAGAGATGACTTCCTCTGGTATACCTCAAGCATGCAAAAATTAATTTACAGCGGTAATGTTGTTAAGCTGTGGCTCCCTTCCTCATGAGGCGCTAATGAAAATGAGCTTAGTTCCTTACAGTTGCCCATACTTCTGGCGTTAATCTCATAATACTGTGAATCAAGTCATAATTCTGAGATCAAAGTAAAAATTCTCAGTTTCAAGGGCAGAATTCAGGATTTTGAGTTTCAAGTCGGAATTCTGAGAATAAAGACTGGATTCCTCAAAAAATATTTTCAAGTAGCCCTATTCAGCCCTAATCCTCTTCCGTAGACTTCTCATTAGGCCGATGGCTCAGCTGTATAAATGTGGGATGAATTTGTAGCTCCCTGAGTGTGGCACGCTTATATGGGTTTTTATCCAGGCACATTTTCAGCAAGGACTTGGCCTCTGAAAAGAAAGTGTAAAATCAGGAGGGCAAAGGAGGGCAAAATTTTGATCCATATGCTTGGGTTCTATACAAGTGCTCTGTATTACTCTATTATGAAGCAGCGTGTGTATATTAGTGTGTGTCCTACCTCGAGACAGTGAGCTGGTCATTCGATTTTTTCTCTTAATAAAGTGTGTGGTTGAAAAATCTCCAATCAGCATGGAGTAGAAAACCGCACCCAGCTGCCAAACAGTGGTGGGATGGGCCCAGTACGTCTGGATGCTAAACCATTCTGGAGGGCTGTACTCAAGGGTCCCTAGTGCCCACATGAACAGAGCAATGGAAGCAGAGACAGAAGTTGGAGGCAGAAATGGATGAGGGAAAGATTTGTGTAGACTGCGTGAGGAGCAGAGGACAGATCTCATACCACAGATGGAATGGTAAGGCATCTCTGATGAGAAGCTGCCACAACCAAAGTCGATGACACGCACTCTTAGTTGACCTGAGACAATTTGAACCAGGACATTTTCAGGCTTTATGTCCCGGTGAAAGATATTCTTGGACTGCATGTCGATGGCTGCGTCCACCAGCTGTTTCAGGATCACCTGAGAAAGAAAGAGTCAGAAGTGATTGTAAGGAAAGTCTTTCTACTGATGCTCGACAGGGCGCACAATACCTTCAAACAACAAAGACTGAAATACACACTGTAAACCTCAATGCTCAAATGAACTCATTGGAATGAGTAGTGAAAAGTTTTTTTTAGAAGTTCATCTAACCTACAAACGTTGAGTGCCAGTAAATATTGCTTTAATTTGTGTTTAACAAGCTCATAATCTTTGATTAATATCAACCTGTTTGCCAATTATGTTTTGGTTCTTGAAATAGTAAATTGAAAGATACCTACATTATCGAGAACTTGAAACTGAAATGCTCAAATAATTAATAGGTTGTGACAACTTAAAAATTAGTTTAGAATTTCCACAAACTTACAAATGTGCTTTCTTTTCAGTTCACAAAACCCTTACAATTTGACTAATATAAACTTTTTGACAAATGGTGTAACCACATTCAAAGAGTGCATGCATCAGGTTTGATATTCTAATGCTTACAAGTTTATCAACTCAAAGATATTTTGGCAACTGATCACCATACTTTTTTTGATTTCTGGTAACTTATTCAGGTTTATGTAATAACGACAATGGCAAAAAATGATAAAACATGAAACAGCTGAAAACATAATAATGTTGTGTTTTTAGCTGTGTTCCATTTGTTTCTTGGTAGATTGGTTTGTTTGTCAGCAGGATCACAAAAACTCATTTTCACGATACTACATGGAGGGAAGGCGTTTGCCCCTAAAAAGAACCTGGTGAATGTTAGTGCAGATGTGGAGAGAGAGGAAGATCCATTCATTTCTCACCTTCCTTAGAGCTTGACATATCTGACATTTTCACAGCTTAAAAGAAATAACAAAACATGTTATAGATGATGGGTCAGCCATGCTAAATATAACGACTGTTGGGCCTTGGCCAGCGTTTAAGTGAAGACAACAGAAAACAACCATGCAGCGAAACAAATATATGGAATTACTACAATCAGTTCCTAGAATCAAAATGTACTCTCAAATTGTACCACTTCTAAAGTAGAATCTTCAAGATTCAAGATGTATAATGAGAACATTGGAATTCAACTCATACCAGAACTACATGTTTTTCTGGGGAACACCAGCCCACACACATACAGATCCATGTCACATTTCAGATTCTGTACCTTTGCCTCATGTTCTGCCAGGGTTCCCCCGTGTGATGCGACATACTGGAGGAGGTCCATACAGCCCAGGGGTCTCTCCATGACCAATATTAACTGCTGGTCCAGGATGTACCAGTCCAGAAGAGACACCACAGTGGATTTTCCTACTGATCCTGGAATACCTGCAGCTTTCAACATGAGAGCCACCTCCAGAATCACATTGAACTCCTTTCCGTTGCATGTCTAAAGTTGTGAAATGATGGGGTCAATGCCAAGCGATGAAATAATTATTTGACATTGAAATTCAGTTGTAATTCGAACTGTTAGTGTTCATTGCCAGATCAAATTACACTCTAAGAAATGATGGTCCCTGAAAATTAGGTTGAATAAATGGTGAAAAGGTTTTTTGTTTTAAAGCAATGTCTATATCATATAATTAAATGTAATGAAATTAAGAAAAGTTATGTTTCATTTACTGAAGACAATTAGTATGTATGAAACTAAAGTTATTAACTAACAGTTATTTTGAATTCACTAAACACAATTAAATAATTCCAAAATGTTTAAATATTTCATTAATGCAATGAAACTTTCTTGTTTTTATCGTCAAAAATGTGATTATTTAATTATTTCAACATTAAAAAAAAATTAGTATACAATGAAATCGACATCTATGTTTCATTTTTAGAGGTGTACTCACCACATTTCCCCATTTCACTTTCGTCAATGGGATGTATTTGATGGCCACCTGGAAGACAGAATTACAACTCATTTAATTGGTACCAAGTACAAACCAATTGTGACATAAGTTTGAGGATTACCGGTTGGTCATTATGAACAGTGCATTTTTGCTAGGGAGGACAAACATTGCTGCACCTCTATCCTGATTGGATCTGTGTCTCCAGGGACAAGCCATGGTAGTGACCTGACCTGTCAATCACAAGATAACCATATTCTCAAGTGCTTCCTCCTTTATGGTGTTTTTTACTTCAAATGGGACAATCATTTTACAAAATGAATATAATATTATTATTAATAATTATTATTTTATTTACAAAGCACCTTTAAAAAAATAGTTCACAAAGTACTTTGACAGTAAAGCAAAGGAAGTCAAATAAAACATGCAGCAAGGATCAGATTAAACATTGAACACTGACATTAAAAAGACCACAGAAACCAACCAGCAAAGAGAATAATTCAAAGATGATAAAAGGTCCATAGAGGACAATAAAAAGGTAAATAAAAAGGAGAACCTCAGATAAAAGCAAGTCTGTAGAAGAGATTTTTAAGAAGTGATTTACAAGAAGTCATCGATTATGCAAGCTTTTACTCCTCAGGCAAGTAGTTCCAAAAGGCAGGTCCCCTTAACAGTCAAGCCTCGACTTTAAAAGGGACCCCTGAGGATATAAGGCGTACCCACTGGCTCAAACAAGGTCAGCATTTCTGTTATGAAGTCAAGAGTGAGGACCAGCATGCTCTTTAAGTGACCAGTAAATTCTTTTAAAATCATTTCTAAAATGTAAAGGGAGCCTGTGGACAGACACCTTTATCAGGGTGATGTGATGCTGTTTTTTTAACCCAGTATGAATATATATAAGTGAAACGAATGTAATTTTGGAAATCCAACTCATCACTGGTTGACATCATGCGTTTTTAACACTTACTGGGGACCAGTCCGGTTTACGCACGCCAGCAAATACTACACCAAAGCCTCCTTTACAGAGCTCATCAATCTGGCAGTATTTATTTTTGAAATCACCTAGAAACAAACAAAGACAGTTTTTAAACTTTGGATTACATTACAAAAGTCACACTTTAGTCTTATACGCTGAGGTGTTAGAAAATTCAAGAAACCCCATTTACAATTGCCTGGAGGTTGTACCATAGCAACAGGGTTGGACTAATATGCTTTTGTATTATTATGGGGCATTGGTACTGGGTAAATTAAACTTCATAACGTCACTCTGATACACTATAGAGTCACCCAATTCACAGCATAGGACATAGGACATCTAGGACATAGCATCTAAGTTAAGTTATTGAAAGGAACACGGTGTTCCCTTCATTGTTTTGATCAATTTATACGTATGAATTAACTCGCAATCTCGAGATAAGGACGATAAATAGATAATTGCCACCACGACGGCAAATTAATCTTGCTTTAATTTCCTGACATTTCCATTAAAAGTGTTGAGAAAGCTGACCTCCGTTTGTGTTTGCAGAGGAGGACATCTCATAGATCTTCTCCTCCTCAAGTGAGACGCTGCTGCTCTTCATCTTTTTCACTATGGTCTCATAATCGACTAACTTTCTTTTTTTCTTCATCCTGGGGGCATCTGTCACAACATCCACATCCCTGCTCGTCCGGCTCATCGTGGTAATCAGAGTCGAAAACATCCATCCAAAGTTGGAACATATTTGTTCAAACTTCGAATGCAACAAGAACACCTGAAGTGTGAGCTTTGTGCAGAGTGCATCTTCAAAGTGCTCGTGAAGGCTGTGACGTCACGCGCTGACCATAGGGAATTAGCAGTCTAAAAAGAAAATCCTCTGCAGACTCTCTCATTTGATCTACTGTCATAATCTCTCACCTTCACATATTTGATTAGACATCAAATCAGCTCTTCAACAAATATGCATCTTATTGTGCTAAACGTGAGCGAAGACAGTTAAACGGTGCTTGATCCATGTTGGAATTAACAGTTTGTTTACATCTGTTAAGTCTGACAGCATTTACTCAATAACTCCATGTGGTATGTTTTACCTACCTGCATATCACTCCTGGTATTGTAAATTCCATAGATTAAACTGCACAACAGTTTATTAAGCAACTAATAAGCCATTATTAGTAGCCATGTCCACCACTGACGCCACTACAGTACAGACCTCAGTTTTCTTTCCGAGATGCGGGCAACGATATTCTACAAGGCAAAGATGATACATTTCCTCATTTCAACCCCAGCGTCATTGCTTGTGTCTGTCCATGTGCGTGGAGGGAATCATCCTTTCCTAAAGTCGTGGATCACAAAGGTGATTTTTTTTTTTTCCGTTTGTTTGCGGAAACAACCGTGCAGTTAGCTGCATCAATCGAAGTGTTGTGGTCCAGGTGACTACAGATGTTTACCTGTGGACTTCTGGCTATTAAGCGCAGCTTTTCCTCGGATAGAATCTGAGAAATAGCTCCTGCTGTGCTTCTTGCTACGTTAAACAGTGCTGATAATTCATAATGTCACCTGCTTGGACTGGGATGAATATAC
Source organism: Lophius americanus (assembly GCA_037951165.1). Classification (NCBI taxonomy): domain Eukaryota; kingdom Metazoa; phylum Chordata; class Actinopteri; order Lophiiformes; family Lophiidae; genus Lophius; species Lophius americanus. The sequence goes on along the minus strand of JBBDHG010000076.1, from coordinate 3,902,691 downwards.
TTGCCTGTTAGCTAACATTAATTCCATCTCATCTCAGACTGATGGACTCACTAAGGTTTGCACATTTTCTTTCAATTCCGTTTATTTCGTGAAGGGTAGGAAGGGCTGTTAAAATCAGTTACAAGCATTAGACGAACCCTCTGACAGTGATATTTACATATAAATACCAGCAGGCCCGGTTTATTTTCTGCTCTGACCCAGACAGAAATGAAAAGACTGACAGTCAGAGCTCAGCTTTGGGAGGAAATGTGACAGAAGACATAAGAAGGAGAGAGGGAATGAGATACTGATGATAACACTTGAAAGGCAAATTGTAGGCCCTGTCCACTGTGTGCTGCACTCAGTGTGCTGCACTCTCTTTCATGAAGCTTGCCTGTCCACTTTCATGAAGCTTTCCCCAGCTAGTCTTAATTAGTTTTACTTTATTCAATTCCATATAGCAAGTTCAACATACTTTAACTTCTTTACTGTCCACAATTTGTCAAACAAATTGAGGGAAGGGAAACCGAACTAAATCATAATATATATATATATATATATATATATATATATATATTTATATATATATATATATATATATATATATATATATATATATTTATTTATATATATATATATATATATATATTTATATATATATTTATATATATATATATATATATATATTTATATATATATTTATATATATATATATAATTTTCACTGTTCAGAACAATCTTAAATGAAACTAATACTGGGACTACGCACTTGTCTTCTAAAAAAGAAAGGAGTTCTCCTCTTTGGGACATGAACACCCTTAATTAACCTGACCACCCTTCCTAACTAGGTTATGCGTCTTGACCTACACAAAGTAATGACATATAATCTGTGTCTGCTAAAACTATTAGACACTTGTGTGTATGTATAAGCATGTACATTAATATGTACCTGCATATGGTGCATACATATGTACTTGGCATATATGTCTTTGATTTAATTTATGTTTAATTTTTTATGACTTTAATTTATTTAGTTTTCATTTTACGTATTTATATCCTCTTAAAACCAGATTGTAGCTCTATGTCTCAGTTCTCTGTTCTGCTTGTTAAATAATGAAAAACAAATAAACAATTGCAAAAAAATGTATATTAAATTATACAATACATACATATACAATTATAATGCATACATATGTGATTCATTTGGTTTGTGATATTAAACATTAATGGTGATAAGTGTTAAAATCCATATCATGTACCAATGTCCTATCGAAATCAGTATATATAAAATCCAATCAATATTGACTACGTAACCGGCAACTACATTTAAAAGTAATGACTCATTTGCTAGGCTTAATATTAGATTGGTACATTGTCAAATTACAATGCTAATGGCCGCCGATATCAGCATATCAAACCCCAATTTTTTTCCCAAGATTAAATGAGATATTTTTGATGATTAAGACTGACGGGAGATGTGGTAAGGTGTGGTGAAGTAGGCTCAAGGTGGATCTGAGCCCGCATCACTGCTGAGGTCTCACTCCAAGTATGCAGGACTTAAACTGATGTTTGAGCTGTTAGGTACAGCACCAGTCATTACATTTAAATTCAATCTATACTCATATAGTCCATGAATTAGCAGTTTCTGCTACTCTTTATCGCAGATCTACTTTAGGTTGTTCTATTTCAAATAAGGGTGTTTCCTTTATTTTTTCATATCAAATTCGAGCCTTCTAAATAACTCTAAAACTTTTTTTTTTTTTTTTGTAAAAAAAAAACAAAAAACCTGCTTACGGCCACGATAGTAGAATGTTGTTGAATGCTGCCATGAAGGATTTTACTATAAAAGAATATGAGAAGAAATATTAGACAGCAAGTTTAAATTGTTCAGCTTGCAGCTTTGACCGTTGCTCTCGGCCACACCACCCTGAATATGCCGCTCAGTCCAGCAGAGCTGGGCCTGGTTAGTTAGTATTCGGATGGGAGACCCCCTTGGGATAAAGCTCGGAATAGCGCTTGCTGGAAGCTTTTTCTCATCACAAACAGCAGGGGGTGCTTCTGCTTCCACTGGAGACAGGAAATGGTGCAACTTCATTCATCTGTCGTTTTTTGCAAGTGGAAGAAGGCAAACTGTGACTCCTGGTTCAGAACTGCTTCCTGTGAAATGAAACATTAAATGTGACTATAAAATGCTATAAGCCATTCATCTACCTCAAACTTTCCATCAATAAATACAACCTTGATATACATTCAGTTTTGGATTCTAATAAATTGTACTTTATTGATAGTATTTTATTCACTGAATTACATCATTGAGTTTGGGTTCTATAACAGACATGTTTTGTGCATCACCACAAAACCGACACCTTTGCTCATACCCACATAGTCCATTTTCTTCCTGCAATTTGTGAGATTAATGTTGTCGATAAAAAAACAAAGAAAACTGTTCATTCCTTATAACTTTATGCCTTTAATTTATGGGAGCATTTTCAGACCTTCTGTCGAAAGTACCAAGACACAAAACTTAACTCAAACCATATGAAGAGATAAACTTCTTCTTCTACTTCTTTTCCGGCTGTTCCTGTTTAGGGGTAGCCGCAGCGGATCGTCTTTTTCCATCTTTACATGTTAACTGTTGCTATCAAGAGGAAAACACGGAGAAGAAAATCAAGTTTTTGTCAAAACACGTACATTAGTATCAATGTTGAAGAAAAGAAGGCTGACAAAACAATTACCCCATCAGCTAGAATGTCTACCTTCTATGACCTGTAACCACAATGTCACCCGCAGAGAACATTAGCTGCCAGAAGTGGTCCTGTAAAGCAGAGAAGGCTGCAATTTAAAATGTTTACTCCCAAACAAAAAGATATAATTTGAGTTTGTTTACTTTTGTATTTCAAGTCAATTTTAGTTGTCAATAATCAAAACCCAAGTTCTCAACATTTTTTCCAAGAAGAGAAGGTCAAGATTGTAGGGGAGGGAATAGTTCCTGTGCCTAAATACCACACTGAAAAATAAGGATCTTGTAAACCAAAACGTTTTTTAAGTTTTGAAGAAAATTCAAAGAGTCTTGGTGTTTAATGGATTAGAAATGTTGTGTCCTGTAGACCTTCAGCTCAGACATCTTAGACGGCTGTCATCCATGATAAATTCTGATTTTCATGACTGTTTTAGCCAATGTGGATGAAGTTAGGGTAAGAAAAACATTCAAATTACTTCTAATACATACCAATACTTCAATAGAAATATTTTGGAAGTCTTCATCACTACTATCAGAGTTTCCTTTAGTAAACATTGTACTAGGAGTCCATCTTCCCCTAATTGCTCCAAGTTACAAAAATCACCAATCACGATCAGACACCATGATTGTCTCCATATCATCTTCGAGACTGTACTTTTTTTTCCATCTCAAAATACACAAAATAAGATATATTGTATTTCTTCACTGAATAGGTCTATTTAAGTCAAAATTGGTGCATGAAAGACAATTATTAGCATGTAGGTCCTGGCAACCTCTAAATTACTAATGGATTTACTTATAATCATAATACAGTAGGTTGTAAATTAAAACATTGGAAATTCATACATGTACTCATATCTCTGACATCCATACCTATAATAAATTAATTTAAAGTAATGAAATACTGCATGTTCTTTGTAATGCATGAAATTCAATAAAATTGGAAATGATGGATTTATAGATACATAACCATAAATGCTTTTTGAAATAAATGTTACATACACACTAGTTAGTTAATTTTAATCAATCCTATATTTCATCAACTCATTGGTAAAACGTAATCGGGGCTGAGCTAACTAGATAGCAAAGCTAGTTAACCTAAACCATAACACTATTAGGAAAAAAATGCTCGGTTAGAACTCACCTGAAAGTGAAAGGTGTAAATATTGCAACTGGAAAGCGCGTAGTATCGCGTGCTCATTTCAGGCTTCATGAAGGATTCAAGAACAGTTTTAAGTCATTTAAGTGAAAGTCTAAAGTCATGTCAATAATTCAAGCGTTTCAACAGGCAATCCGTGTGGCCTTCAAGTTCGCCTCGAAGAATCGGTGGAATTAATTTTGAAAGTTTCAAAATAACTTTAGAGACACTGAATTTGCTATAATTTCCATCATATATTTTGTTTTTCAATTGAAAAATAAAAAATCATAACTTAAATAAAATATAATGTCTACATTAAAAAGAAATCCATATGCTATTAACGACAACCTGGAGCCTGGCTGTGTTCAATTTGAATATTCCCAGTGTCTGCATGGGTATCCTCCTCCCTCCATAATCCAATACATGCAATGTCCATGAATTGATGAAACCACATACACTACGTGGCTTAAATTTGATCTAATTATCCATGTCTGTTTACATTAATCTTCTATTTGACAAGTATCACAGCCTGTGTGATTGCTCTGTAATTAGTGATCAGCTGGAGGAGACTCAAGCCCCCCAGCAAAAGATGTATGGACAGATTCAAATTAGGATCTACCTGAAAGTATATAAATAATTAGGTTTCCTTTTTCTTGTAACATTAATTTTACATATTAAGAACTTAAATTTTATAAATCAAAAGTAAAGCACTGCAAAATCAATTAAAGTAGTTATGTTATAGTCCCTGCTTGGACTAAATGGACTTAATGAAGTGGAACTGAGGTTATTTTAACAGACAGCAGATGCGGTGTCTCTCTTACCAACAGTTAGACATGTTGAAATGATTGCGCTGTAAAAATGCTTGTAGAAATGACAGTTAAAAAAATGGTCAGAAGGCTCAATAAAATGCCTTGAAATTAAAACTAGTATATAATTACAGTACACAGTAAAATATAGGAAAGAACATTGATAAATAAAGTACAAAATATGTCTAAATAAAATGTAATTAATGTGATCTGACACAATACTATATGCAGTAGAACATTTAAATGTAACTAGAATGATGCATTCCTTGAAGAAATGTTTGTAGGTATTTATTTGTGTATTTTATGGCAAACTGCCATAAACAAATTAACAGTATAATAATAATAATAATAATAGCTTTTATTGCAACTTTTCTATTACAAAACAATAACACGACACACAACAAAAGCTCTCAGCTGTGAAATTTTTCATTGCCCGAAAGCAAACCACATGCCATAATGTCCGCTACTACCATGCAGTCCTGGTAACCACGCCTGCCTGTGGTGAATCATTCAAGTTCCACAGAATATTTTTTACTGTGTGGGTGGCACAGTTTGGTTGTTGAATGTGTTGTCATTAACAACTTCTCATTGTGAACACTGTCAGAGCCCAGTGGTAGTCAAAGAAGCTAACTTCTGTGTCTCTCTTTGTTTCTACAGCAGGATGTCTGGCCTCCAGGGTGTCTTCTCTCACCTCTTCAGCTGGACATGCCTCTGTCAGGTCCTGCTTGTGCTCAGTGCATGTCTAGTAGCTCTGGCTGCAGTCTGGATGGCAAGACTGTTGCTGCGTCATGCCTGGTATACACACAGGTTGTCCTGCTTCAGCAAGCCTCATGCAAACTCTTGGCTTTTAGGCCACCTGGGTCAGGTAGGATATACTATGTAGGGCTGCAAAAATACAAGGGCATTTATAGTGTTATTTGTAAGTTCTAAGGTTACAATTTTCACCTCAATAGTTGACACATCAGGAAACCTAATTGCAAACCATCCAGGATGTACTTACTGTTGTGAAATATTACTACAAAATATCATCTTTTTGATAAATTTCCCTTTAAAATGCTGTATAGGAGCAAAGTAGTGTAGGGTCTTTTTAAAAGCTAGACTTCACTCACATGTATGGGCTAACATTCAATTGAACCTATATTGTATTTAAAAAAAACAAAGAAAAAAAACATTTTATTGATTTGATTTTATTGTGCCTCAGATGCAGAACACAGAAGAGGGTCTCCTGCAGGTGGATAAATTGGTGCAGACGTACACACACTCTTGCTGTTGGTTCCTCGGCCCTTTCTATCACCTGGTCAGACTCTTCCACCCGGATTACATCAAACCTCTGCTAACAGCACCTGGTGGGATTACATCAGTCAAATTAAATATAGCATTTGAGCATCATCATTTTTCACATTGATATGAGAGTTCTAAATTAAGCACATATTCCAAAGCTTAATATAATTCTTATTTTTTTCTCTCTTGTACCGCTTCCAGCCAGCATAACGGTGAAAGACAACCTTATTTATGGCCACCTGCGTCCATGGCTTGGTGAGTCAAATAGCCCTTTATTCTCTCTTTCTTTATTCTCACTTTCTTTCTCAGTTGTTAATAAGATTTACAATACTCAGATCAGAGAACTTTATGTACAACCAATGGCAATCGAAGTATTGATCACAATTATCTCCCATCCTCATGTTAATATGTCTTCTCTGCCTCGTGTCTCAGGACAGAGTCTTTTGCTGAGCAATGGGGAAGAGTGGTCTCGCAAGAGGCGGTTGCTAACTCCAGCATTTCATTTTGATATTCTGAAGAACTACCTTGCGAAATTTAACACCTCGACTAACACCATGCATGTAAGAAGCACAGATACACGTTCTTGAAACAAACAGGACTGCACAAACATTAAATAGAGGGACCCACATGCTCTGATTGTGTAAAATGACTCCACGGTAGCTGCAAAGGAAATCGCATTGTATTAGTGGACTTATATGTCCCCACTCAAAGTGTACTAAAATTAAACATCAACTTTCTTAAAGGATTTTTATTGCATAGCTATATTTTCAGTGGCAGATGATTGCTTGTGTGATCACATTAAATTTCCTCACTCTATTTCTATCAACCTTTTATTTAAACAGGTCTTATTGGTTTAAATATCTCTTTTAGAATACATATCTAAAAATACATAAAGAAGACATTAAACGTCATGCGAATGGCACACATAAAAACCCATTTAAAACGCACTTGTCCAACTAAATGAAAAAAAAATCTCCCTAGTGTTTTACTTATTTGGAAGGAGTATCTGTTTTTTTCTGTCTTTCAGGATGAGTGGCAGCACATGGTAGCTGACGGCAAAAATAATATTGAGATGTTTGACATCGTCACCCTGATGACACTGGATAGTCTTCTTAAATGTGCCTTTAGCTACGACAGCAACTGTCAGCGGTGAGAACACCCACTTTACCCATTGCCACAAATATACCCTACTTCTGTTGTATCTCTTTTTCCTGAAAATGTTTTACCTCCAGGATGAACATCGAGTACGCGTCAGCCATAGTGGAGCTTAGTGACCTGATAATAGATCGTCGCCAGAAGATTTTACATCACTGGGACTGGATTTATTGGAAGACGCCGCAGGGAAAACGATTCAAAAAGGCCTTAAACATTGTGCACAGGTATTGCACATGAACAGGTGTTCATGACAAAGTATTTCACAAACATTATAAGAATATGACCCATGATGACAGTTCGCTGTTTCTGCAACTTCTCTGATTCAATTCTATTATATTGTAACTTGCTCTATTCCATTGGATAATAATAGCTGTTTTCCGTCACATTTTACTATTTCATTGGTGAAAAGTATCTTATTTTGAAGAATTGCACTTTATCCATCACAATTTGTAAACATAATAATGCCGAATTGATCAAATGTCATGGTGCATATAATATTAAACTACTATGTCATACATTAACAACAAGTATAACAAAATAGTATGGTTTCGTGTTAATTGTATGCTGTTTCCAGGTTTACCAGAGATGTGGTTCAAGAACGCCGTGTCTTGATTAGCCAAAAGAAAGAGACAGAACGAGATTCCGACACAACGTCAATGAGGAGGAAAGACTTTGTGGATATCATACTACTGGCAAAGGTGGGACGCAGGAAGAAGTAATATGCGTTAACTAGAAAAAGTAGTCAGAGAGTGCAAATATCTGTCATGGCATAACAGCCTCTGCCATGCCCTAGGTTAATCATGCAAATTTCTCCATTGAAGTATGAGTTACTGCCGACCTCAAAACCTACCGACAACTCCAACAAACTCTCTCACCCTGTTAAGACTTGGTTTGGAAAGGCCTAACTACCTTTATCATTCCAAATGAATACTCCCTTGTTTAACTAACCCACCCCTATGAAACTGCATGAAGGTTTTGGATAAACGACTTCTGCAAGAATGACTGGAATAACATTACAGGGGTCATGCCATTGGCATGCAAAGGGCGGAGCTGTCCACCTCACAAGTCACGAGGACGGCGAATGCTCAGTATTCCATAGTAGTGTATCTATTGATGTATCCCATCTGCTGCAACTCAGAACCCCTTTCCAACTAACTACACACCGTCCATACAGCGTGTACCAAATTAAAACATTTGAGGCTTGGTGGGCTCCAAGCCCTATGGCATTCACTGGTCCTTCAGAAACTGGATGAATAACGTCACAGTTCTTTACCGGCCCACGATTATCCCAAATTAAACCCGATTAAAACTTGAAGGGTTTTCTGAGTGTGAGTCTTATCAGTTTGTCCATCCTTCGCCGTATAAGCAGTGACTAATGGGCAGCTTTGACTAAAAAGTGGGCCTCCATCCCTCAGGGATTACATCATCCTAGCACAACCTTCCGAAGCAATTTTTCTATTAAACACAATGGTTGCATTTTTGAAATGCTTGACTACATTTAAAAAAAAAAAGAAATCAAGGATCATTCATTTATTCTGTCATAAAGGATGAAGATGGACAAGGTCTAACAGATCAGGAGGTACAGGCTGAGGCCAACACTTTCATGTTTGCTGGTGAGCTCTCCACTTTTTTCTTCAAGCAACATCTATGCTGCACAATGCTAAATGCTAATGTTAAGCATTAACCTTTTAATGTCCTCAACAAGTAAAACAACTGAAAAATTACTTCTTTGGGGCATTTATTAATTTAATAACTTAGACACTGTAAATGTAATATAAAATCACAAAACTGTTTCACCAAGCATGTTAAATAATAAAAAAATATGACTGATTGAAACATTATTTAAATAGTCCATTTTAATTTGATTAGATAAACAATTTGGTAAAGCATATTTTTAAATAAACTACTTGACCCGTATTGGACTTTTTTTTGTTACATAACTTAATTAGATTTATTAAGGAAGTCATCAAATGCTTTTTCTCAACAAAAATAATAAATCTTACCTATCAAATAGGACATTCTCAATAATCATGGTTAATGTCTCCTCCTAGATGGCCTACTTTGACCTGTGGTGTCCCTCAGGGCTCCATTTTCAGCCTCTTACTTTTTTAACATATATATGCTGCCATTGGGTCATATTATAAATTGATTCAGTCAAGTGTTACACATTCTTCGATTAGAAACAGCCACTCAACGTGTGCTCAACCAAAACATTTAAGCAAGGACATTCAATGGTTAAGCAAGAGGCAAATTGCAAAAAATTTAGCAAGATGATCAGTGACATATGCTTTACAGGAATAATTACCCAATTATGGCTAACTTTAGATAACATTGGGCACTAAAAGCCATTGCCGTTATTCCAGATCAATATACTCAACTTTATTATCAAAAGGAGGTGTTATTTCTTCCCTCAGGCATTTCAAAGTGTTGCACTTAATGCCCTTTTTCAGTTTATTAGTCACAAATAATCAAATGATAAAAAATACTAACAACTTCAACACCCAATAATCTTACTCCGCCATAAAAATATACCCTCCTGATGTTTTCCACAGGTCATGACACAACGGCCAGTGCAATTTGCTGGACCCTGTATAATTTAGCATACCATGACCACTATCAGGAGAAATGCAGGAATGAAGTGATGGATCTGATGCAGGGACGGCTGAAACATGAAATTGAGTGGTCTGAAAACACAAGCACAGAATCACTTCACATATTTATTGTATTAGGTGCAGTCGAAAACATGTTTTAATAATACGTAATTTGCATGTACTGTATGTGAATTTATTTCAGGGAAGATCTGTCCAACCTGCCCTTTACCACCATGTGCATCCAAGAGTCCCTGAGGCTGCACTCTCCTGTGCAGGCTGTAACTAGGACGTACACCCGGGACATGGAACTGCCAGGGAATCGCACAGTACCTAAAGGTAAGAAGGATAGACCTTTGGGTTTTGAAATAGATTAAGAGCTGTGCATGGTCTTTTTTCTTTCTTTTTTTATAATATGGTTCAGGGAATTTCATGGGATGTTATTGAGAATCTAATGCTATGTAAGTGGAACCACAGCTCTGTCTCCTCATAGCGAGACGTTTCTTGGTTTAAATCTAAACCTTGGGCCTGGAGAGAATTAGTGCAGAGAATAAGTGGTTATAGAAAATTGATGGATTTTCTTTGTCTGATCTCAACAGTTTTTTTCTCTCTCTCTGCACTCAACAGATTATGGAAAAGAAATATTAACATATTTTGGAAAAATGTTGAGTCGTTAAAGCAAGTGGGAAAATAATTCTTATATTTGGTTCTCAACCGGAACTTCAAAAGATCATCTAGGCAAAAGCTTTTTTTCCCTGCATTTATTTAGTAAAACAGGAGAAAAACTATTTAGATCATATGTTGTATCCATAATCTGATTTAAATTGTTGAATGATCACTTCCCGCTTATGGCTTCTGTGACATTAAATTATTTTCATGTTTTTTGCTGTTATTCTTTCCAAGGTGCCATATGTTTGGTCAGCATTTATGGAACACACCACAACCCTGCTGTTTGGACAAACCCAGATGTGAGAAATGCAAAAACAAAAATCTTATTTTCCTCTTCACTTTGCCACAAGTTTGCCATGTTTTCCCTTTGAATAGCTAATGTGAATATCTTTCAGGAATTTAATCCACTGCGTTTTGACCCTACAAACAAAAACAACTTGGCTTCTCATGCCTTTATCCCCTTTTCCTCGGGCCCCAGGTACTGCCTCCTCACAACAGTTGAACATTTAACGTAAATAAGATATGACATGAACCTTTATGTGGTCACAGGAACTGTATTGGCCAGAAATTCGCCCTGGCAGAGCTTCGGGTTGTCGTGGCATTGACCCTGCTCAGGTTTCGTCTCTTGCCTGGGATGAACCCTAAACTCGGGACCAGCTCTAGTGGAGTTCGCCGTCTCCCCCAGCTCGTCATGCGTGTGGAAGGAGGCTTGTGGCTGAAGGTGGAGCCCCTAGAGGAGGGACATGAAAAATGAACCAACCAGGCACATGGACACATTTTAATTTGGGGGTTAAGTTTCCTTTGTTTTTGCACTGCTTTACTGTGAATAAGTACCCCTCACCAGTGTTCTCAGTCAGTTAGATAGGTTAATTAGTTAGATCAAGGGTAGAGTGTGTTTGATCATTTGTGATTAGGTTGGTTAAAGGTAAATACACTTTGGGTCTGCTTAAGTACTTTGACCGTTGGAACAACTTTCTAAGTTAAGGTACAGTAGGACATCTATTGTGGATTGTTTATTCAGGTTTCTCCCAAAACATTGCTCAAACAGTCTACCAAAAAGCAGTTCTTCTAGTTTCCTGAACATTTTAACATTGAAATTGGGACAAATTGTCCGAAGGAAACTGCAAAGAGCACTCTTAAAGCTAATTTCTATGTCAAATTTAACATTTGAGCAGCAAAGGGAGTTAATGATGATGCAGATGGTAAATGAGAAGTTTATGCAACAAAGACGGTTAAAAGTGGAAGTACTGAAACAGAAAACAGAGCAGGAAGTGATGAAACAAAACACAGAGCAGGAAGGGATGAAACAGAAAACAGAGCAAGAAAAATTGAAGACGGAACAATGTTAACTTCTGAAAATCTGACATGCCAATACATGTAAAATTTGCAGGGATATGGGTCTGCATTTCAATCGCCGGTGTTTTTGGGCAATTTAAACAATCAGTACCCAGTTACGTTTTTCTTCTGGAAAAATTTATGTTAAATAAAAATAATTACACAATTACTAAATGGCTATTGTTTTGCTATCAGCTCTTAAATTTAGCTTTAGGTTTTTTTAGGCAATTATCAACTAACAATAAAAACAAATTTTTTGTCATTGCAAAAATGACAATTACCAATAATGGTGAGTCATATCGCATCTGAAATATAATTTTAAAATAATTGCAATATGAGTATTTTATCACATCATGCAGCCCTATTAATAAATATGTAAAAAGTGGATTCCAATGGAGTTGTACAATATATATCTTTATAAGATGTTATCTCAAATTTCCTCATCGTTTTATATATCATAATCAGAGCCAGAAATTTCAACTTCAGTAACTTTCTATTTACGACATGATAATAAACTTTACTTAAATCCTCACTGTGGAAGCTTTTGGCTGTAATATATCCACATAATCATGCCTCATGCATGACCACATCCTGGAGAAATGTCTGGACGTTATGTCCCGCCGGTTACTGTTACCTCCAGAAAGACCAGCACTGGTCTTGGCGGTGGTCTGTCTGTCATCTACCGCAGTGATTTGGACTTGTCTCCCCTACCGTTGACAGAGATCTCTTCTTTTGAATGCCTGGCATTTAATTGTAAACCCCCTTTCTCCATGACCATACTTCTAATCTACCGGCCACCAAAACCAAACCCAGCCTTCATCGCTGAGATGTACAACCTTTTGTCAACATTTTGCACAACCTCTGCCAATATTATAGTACTTGGAGATACGAACATTCATGTCAACTCCCCTGCATGTCGTTTTGCTTCCGAATTTCTCCAACTATTGGATTGCTTTAATCTCAGGCAACTTGTCGATGTCCCCACCCACATCAAGGGGCGCACTCTGGATCTAGTCATCACTGACTCTGCTCCTCTCAGCAATCTTCTTGTGTATGATCTGGGTGTGTCCGACCACAAGGCCGTCTCCATGGAATTGTCGCTTGTGTCCTCCCTCACCAAGCCCAAACATCAAATCTACTTCAGGAATTTGAAAAACATCAACCCAGAAACCATGAGAGTCGACCTCCAGCATCTTCTTTCTGCCAACTTTGTATCAGGAAATGACTCAGTAGATTTCTACAATAACTCTGAGTAGCATCCTGGATCGTCACGCCCCTGTAAAAACTAGAACAGTCACCTTCGCTGGGCGTGTCCGTGAGCGGCGTTACAACGTATCAGGTCTCACTGTCCATAATAATAATAATAATAATAATACATTTATAAGCAATAAGCGAAATAATATCCGTTTAAAGTAATCAACTACAGATGCTTCATGGCAATATCTACTGGTTGAAATTACCCTATTCACCTGTAGTGTGTTGTTTTAATTTGTGTGTGTGTGTGAGAGAGAGAGAGAGAGAGAGAGAGAGAGAGAGAGAGAGAGAGAGAGAGAGAGAGAGAGAGAGAGAGAGAGAAGGGAAATCGCTGGTCAGTATGCTATATAATGCCCTTATAGAAGGTGGTGAGAACGGAGGAGGGGGGTGTTATCTCCTCGTCTTGCGCAGAAAGTGCATGCATTGCTGAGCTTTCATTATGAGCGCTCTAATGTGGTGGGACCAGGTCAGAGTTCCTGATATCTACACTCCCAGGAACTTCGTGACATGGGCATTATAGACATGTTTAGATATATAAAAATCATGATATTTAGTGATTCAGGAACAGACAAAGGACATACATTGTGTTTATCACAACCTTGGCAAAGGTAACACTGCTGTCTGTATCTGGATACACTTTTCTTTTTTGGTCTTTTGCCGGATAGCAGGTGGTGCGGGAGACTTGTTTTTCTCTGCTTCTTTTTTTTTTTCAAGCTGTTTGTGGCTCTCGAGATGTGTGGTCTTAAATGTTATTGCTATGCTATGCTAATGATATTCTTTTAAAGACCGTGCATCTTGCCGTAATTGTTAAGTTGGTAAAAAAAAGTACAGCGCGCGTTTGCTACCAAAGCATGCCTGCTTTCGCGACTCTTCCTCATCACGTCAATGCTCGCAGGTTTTCGCTTGTCACGTGACAGGGACCAAACGACTAACGTCCGACGGTCAAACTAGGTAGCTATGCTTCCAAATTTTAACTTACAAACGTTTTTACCTCTTCTGCTTTCATCTTCCACACTTATGGTAGCCTAGATAACTTCTCTGACATGTTTCTGTTGGCTCAGAACAGACGTCGTCTGGATTTCCGCTCGTTCTTGACCGTGGCTTGACGTGGACCGTGAGATGACGACCATTATTGTGGCAGGTTGGGTGTGTGTTTTACTTGCCGCTGTTTTCGCAGATAACGGTAAGTCATTTATGCTAGCTGCCATGGTAAAAAATGTGAATTCTGGGTTTTTAATGGGCGTATGTATAATGTGTCGCACATTTGGAGCTTTCTTTAAACAACATATCCCCAACCAGTATAAACCAGCATCTAGATAGCCATCAATCCAGAAGCTACTAAGCTAGTCACCAAATGGACAACTACCTGAGAGCTCGGTTATGCTTCAATGTATCTAAAAGTCAGTGGCATTGTGATCATCTGTAATATGACTGTTAAAGGTGAAAATAACAACTATATTAGTTTATTTCGAATATTCTATAATTACCTGTGTTTGTCCTTAACTGATGGTTACCAAAAAGTAACAAAAATATTAAACACCATAAATTTGTCAGGTGACAAAAAAGATACATTTTACACCATCAATACTTTCTGTGTCCCTAGTCATCATTGTTCCCAACAGTAATCACCAAGTGGAGGATATATTCACGCCGTCATATTCCTTCACTCAACCATTCCCACAGGTTTTCAAGGGTTGTCACTTTATTGGTGGTTAGTCCAGAGTTGCACTGGCCTCCATCTACACAGACACGATCCAGATGATCTCCTGTCAACACAGCACCAATGTCAAGTGGTCGGTCTTGATACTTTCCTATTTTTTTTCATACACAAACCTATGAAGCATGCCAGTCAGAGTCTGTCTCTAAGGTGCTGAAGTGGATGTTGGTCCCCATACTGGGTCATTACACATCGTTCACCAGGTGACTTGGCATTGTTGAATGAGATATCATCCCTAGACCTCAAGCTCAAGACATAAAAATTAGCCTATTGTGAACAAACCATGTATTTTTAGAATAGGCACTAAAACTACCGTAAGTATAGATGTACAATACATTTAAAAATGGCGAAAAAGTTCCTTAAAAACCTGTTAAACAGCAGTTGTTTTTTTCATTACGGCCTCAAAGTGCTGCTCACAGAAGAACTTGTTGGGTCTCTGTAGGATAATGAATAAAGAGTTTGGTCTAGTCCTGCTCTTTTTGGAAAGCACCTTGAAATAACAGTTGTTGTGAACTGGTGCTATATTAATA